>JAZDUH010000249.1:0-600000 GCA_036419115.1 Scarus forsteni | reverse complement strand
ACATAACTGTTTCCTTCCACTTCTTACATTAGCTAAGGGAAATCTTTTATACATTTCCATAAATAGGACAGTCACCCCAGAATGTACCTTGTTTGACAAATCTGTCCTCATACTGGACATCAGTGATCATCCACTGGTGGCCTTGAGGCCACATCAGGCCCTCCACAGCCCCCAGAATATTATCAAGTTAAAAAAATGTGGATGGGTTTTAGTTGGAGTTAGAAAAGTCTATTTCTTTTCAGTGATTCCCTACAGCTGTAAATGCAGCCCCTGAAACTGTTGGGTCTGTTTTACAGAAATCCACCTGCCAGCCAACATTCAACCAGGAAAATAATAACATTTAAGTCAGAGATGGACAACATGACAGACCAGAGAGAAACAGCCAAGATAGACTCAAAGGACTTGAAACTGAAACTAAAGGACTCGGACATGAGTTTGGACTTGACTGTCTTGTCTGGAGACTAACTTGTTACTTTCATAACAATGACTTGGTCCCACCTCTGGCTACAGGTAATATATCAGTAAAAGAATTAAAGTTTGCTGAAAGATTCATCATGTCATTGATGCATAACGTTAGCTAACACAGCAGGAGAGGTAACACAACAACAACAACAAGCCTCCAGTAGAAATGAACTGTTCACATATTTCATGAGAGAAGCTGTCAGTCTCATTTCTTCTGTAGCAGAATGTGACAATTTATAGATAGATACTTCATTGTACAGTCATACTGTCCTGTAATTCTGCTTCATGTTTCTCTCAGAATGCATCAGATTGATACTTTTAAAAATGAAATATTCAAAATTCTCTGCCGGGGGAGCATGCCCCCGGACCCCCCTAGAGGCGTTACAGTCTTCTGATGTTTCTCACCACAGACCCATTTTCATTCCTGTATGTTGCAAGACAAGAAACGCTCCTGATGGTGCATATAAGCATTCATTTAGGCTGAAAATATAATATCAGAGATTAGAACATGATCGACTGGACAGTGCTGGCCCGACAGCCTGACCGCTCCCACGATAAAATGACCTCGGTATTTTCAAAATCTTGGCTACGGCCCTGGCAGCAGTGTCCCATTTTGGATTTTTTTGAGTACCACAGTGAGACAAACAAATGCAAGTGCCTGGTGGAAATTAAAACTGGTGAGATATGTGGAGCGCTTCTTAAGGGGAAAAATCCCACAAACTTAAAAGCCCATTTGAGGAGCCCCCATAAGGAGGCTTATACAGCCTATGAAAAAAGGAAGCCAAGAGTTTATAGTGTTTATAACAATGTTTATATTGTTTATATTAAGTTTATATTATTTTCTTGTGTTTAAGGCAGCAGCCAACAGTACAGTATCAGCACTGACTGAGCAGTGAGCACTATGTTGGACTTGAAAATAAACAGTATTATAAAATACTTACTCTGACCTTTTTGAATCCTGCACCTGGTAAATAATGAAAAAACTTAAACTAAGCTGAAACTCAACTAAAACTAAGCCTTGTTGCAAAGATCAAAACTAAATAAAAACTAGAATGCCCGCTCTAAAACCAATTAAAACTAAACTGTAATGGAAAAAAAATGTCAAAACTAACCAAAACTAAACTATAATCAGAAAAACAATGTCAAAACTAACTAAAACTAAACTATAATAACAAATCCAAAACTATTATAACTATGTCAATCAGTCAACCGTGCCAATTCATAATTTGCATGCATGTAAATGAGGGAATATTCATAAATTCAGGGCAAAAATGCCTATGCAAATGAGCCTCGTTGCAAATACCACCTAATCCTCAAAGACCAGAGCTAACTTCCACTTGCAGTTAGGTGGAGCTATTTCTCTCACTCTCTCTCTCTCTCTTCCAAAATGTTTGGAAATTGCACTGACTTGGTGGTAACTGTTAAGCAGAGCCTTTATAAGGGCTGTCAGGACTCTCCAGAATCTTGGCAGCAGTGATTGTAGCTTGGCAAAGGTATCGAGGCTCGTGAGATGGCAGGCGCGCAGAAGTAGGAACTTATCGGAGGAGAGTGTCATGGTTACATGGTTTAAGTGATAATGCACTTATTTGCAGAAAGCGATAGCCAGGACATGTTTCTTGCCCTACTAGATGACACCAAGGATGACAGTATATGTGTTTGTCTCTGCGAATATTTCACCTTTTTTAAGTAAACATGAATAATTTGTCTAAATATACAAAAAAACGTTTAACCCACTTGACCACTTTTTGGTCATTTGAGTTGTAATTTCTGAATTTATTTTGGCTGTTTAAATAACAAAGGCCAAAAGAAAAAAAGAAACAGGATGAGCAACAGAAAAAAGACGACAAAAAACATCAATGGACTTATCACCTTTGACCACTTTGAATCACTTTGTGGTCATAATAAACAATTTGAAGTTTTTTTTCTTCAGGGGGACATTCATTACTTTGACATTTATAGACTTGACGGCTGTGTCTCAGGAGGAAAGGGTTGTCCACCAAGTGCTGAGTGCTTCACTAAATAAAGGAATAAATCAGTAATACCCAGACAAACCCGAGAAATAAATGCAACTCAGCTTCTCATCCTGACAATAGTAATTCAACGGCCTCATTGGTAGGTCAGAGTGGGCTTTATGTTGACCTAAAGACAGGACCACAGACAGCTCTGCTCCAAGGTAAATAGGTAAGTACAAAAGATTCAGGACCATGGACAGCACCGCATCAACTTTTTTATTTATATTATTTATGTATAACATTTATTTAAGATCATCAGGACAGTTTAATAAATAATGAATAAACATATAAAGACTTAAGCATTTCTGGAAAGACGTAAAATGACAACAAACGTGATTGTCAAATAAGGTCATTATAGATTACTTTTTTTTTTCTTTCCTGCCTTTAATTGCCATCATTTGGCAGGCGGCTCAGGCTGATTTCTCCTCTTGCAACAGAAGCATTTCTGACCTCAAGAGCAGCAGCAACCGTACTCATGTCCCCATCATCTCTGCATGACTCGCCTTCATTTGTGCTCTCAAGCCCAAATTTTTTCTTTTTAAATTTTTGACCTGCTAGGCGCAAAGTGCGCTCAGATGCCAAACTGTGTGAGTGTGTTTACGCCTGCATATCATTGGAACAAGTTCTTTTAAAGATAAGGCGCTATACAACAGGGCAGACTGTGTGAGCTATTTCTGCACAAACGATGGTGCTATTAGCAGGAGCAATTCATTCTTTGAGGATCTGGCCCCAAGCTGTCTCCCAGGGAGGTTGAGTCCCTTGGTGACATAATGTGGTACTACACCCTAAACAAGCTGTATACAAAAAGTAGAGTAAAAAATGCTTAGTCCTTAATGAGTTATTATTGTTTGAGATATATTAAACAAATTTTGTCAACGTCTGCACTTAAAGCACCTTCTGCCCCCCCCCTGAGACCCCGAGATTATGATAATGGCCCATAAACCTTCACTCTGCAGCTCTACAACAGATGAACCTTTACTGTTCTTTATTAGGCTCAAAGTCTGGCATTATCTGTGCAGAGTAGTACAATAATAGACACAGCTGTTAGCATGAAGATGACAAAGGCTGACCCTGCAACTCCAAAGTCCATCAACAAAGTAAATGACAGCTTTACAAAAACTGCAAATCTATTTTACCAGCTTCAAGCTTTGTTCATGTTTAACATCCTCTATCAAATACTGATGAGGTCTTTGTGACGCAAGGACTGGACTCCCATATCTCAAGTGGACTTCAACCAGCTGTTTATCCTGTAGGCTTCGGCACAGCAGTCCTCTGAAGCTCCCAGAATCTGCTCACCTCTTGTTCACAGATTGGATGTGGTTACCTGAAGCTGGGGCTCTCTGCAGTCTCACACCTGACTCATTCACTGCTTAAGCTCTGCTTTGACTCATCTCTAGCACCAGATCATTTCTGCTGCTCCCTGGCTGCCTTCCCTGCTCTTGAGTGTCATCAAGTAATCTTTTGGAAGATTGTTATTCTTTGTATTGTGCTTGTACTTTCTTCTGCCTCTGTGCCCTCTTTTCCAGTGCCTCCACGAGCCCCACCACCTCACATGCCAAATCTCTACGATCACTCTCTGGACTCCTCCATCACCACAGCCCACACACTCCCTGGATTCACCGTCACTCCCCAGACCCTGAATTCTCCCCTCCTTCCCCTTGGCTCTCCTTCAATAAACATTAATTGTTCCCCCCTTAACTTAATCTCCAGCCTCTACTTTTGGGTCCACTCCTCAAATCAGGAAAACTTTCCTTCACATGAACAATGACTTGATTTAGTGAAGTGTGAGATATTCTCTCCACAGTGATGGGAACTTAAAGGGATGGTTCAGTTTTTATAAGAGAGGTTGTATGAGCTCCATGCAGTAGAAAGTTCTCTCCTCTCCCTCAGTGAGCCACAATTGTTAAAAGTTTGTCACGCACAACTAAACACATACACGGAAGTATTGTACCAAGTTCAAAGGGCATTTTCTCCACCTACAAGAATTCCCATCAAAAAATAGTACCACAGTTTAAGAGTATGCAAGAAATGTGTTTGAGTTCATTAAATTTTCATAAATATACAGTTTATTTAGAGCTAACAGACTCACAACAAATATTTCTCTGCACAGCGCTGCTGAATCTCTCTGCCTCCCTCTCAGCTGTTGTCAACAGATTGTAGCGTTGTGTGACTTTTATTTGGCTCTTTGTGATGTGAGGAAGAGACAACGTAAGAAATTAAAAGCGAGTGATTTTGATAGCGACGATGACGTTTCATTTACTTTGGAGCCGAGAGGATAATTTGGATATCTGTATGAACCAGATGGAAACTGAACAGGCTAAAGAAATATACAGGAAACATCAGTGGAAACTGGACATCAAGAAAGAGTCAGAAATACACAGTGTGCTGCAAGTGTATGAGGTGAGACTCAAAGACCACTGACCACGAGTGTTGCTGCTGCCACCAGTCGATCCTGGTTACAGAGAGACTTCAGGATCGGCCTGAGTCAGAGGATACTCATGACTCTCACACATCTGCATCACTCATCAAACAGATTTTCCAGCTCCTCTGACTCTCTGAGTTTTGCAGACATTCTTCAATTTCCTAAAGATAAACTGGAAAAGCATCCCAAACCTGAAGAACCTAATGACAGTTTACCTCAAAGTAAGTAATAATGATCTGTTAGAAACAGACAGGCAGAGTAGAAGAGAATGTTTACCATAATACTGCAGAATGCTTGTGTTTGAGTCACTCTGTCGCAAACTCACAACCTCTACTGTTGTATGTTAGCATTGCACGGCTCACGGAAGCGCTGCGTGGAAGAATGTGACATGAGATGGTTAGTGGGAGATAAATTTATTTCTCCAAAAAGTTAATGAACGCAAAAAAAAAGGTAGTGTCTAGGTAGTGTACTCTTAAACTGTGCTATTATTTGGAGTTCTTGCAGGCAGAGAAAAGCCCTTTGTATTTGGTACAATATTTCCCTGTTTGCTTCTAGTACTGCATAACAGACTTTTACAGACTGTGTCTTACTGAGGGAGAGGAGAGAACTTTCTACTGCATATAATGTTTTAGTGGCCACATGGAGTTTATACAACCCCACTTAAAAAGAGCAATCCTTTTATGAGGCCTTTCACCTTTCAATCCTATCAACACTGAGTCCCCGTTCAGTGCACCGATTCCCAACACTAACATCAAAAAATGCTTTTTGAAAATTTCAGTTCATCAAAAATTTTACAATCTTAAGCTCACTTCAGTTCATAAATGGTAGTAGTCAGTACATTAGCATTTTCAATGGTCCTTCATATTATACTGTATTTTCTCAAAAAGATAAAACACAAAGGTCATAAGCTTGTTTCATTTGCAGAAACTAGAAGGATGTTACCTTGATTTATGTGGTGTGAAACATATGAATAACAACACTTATTTTGCTGCATTTTATTTTGTACATTTTGCCTGTGTCTGCTTTTTGGGTGAAAAAGAAATGTTGAAAAAAACAAGAATGTTAAAAAAGAATGAAAAAGGAATGTTGGAAAAAAGAAAAAGAAATGTTGAAAAAAGAAAGAAAAGTTGGAAAAAAGAAATGTTGATAAAAGAAAAAGAGATGTTGAAAAAAAGAAAAAGTAATGTTGAAAAAAAGAAAAAGAAATGTTGAAAGAAAAAAAAGCAATATTGAAAAAAGACAGAAAATGTTGAAAAAAAAGAAATGTTAAAAAGAAAAAGAAATGTTGAAAAAAGAAAAAGAAATGTTGAAAAAGAGATCAAAAAGGAATGTTGAAAAAAGAAAAAGAAATGTTAAAAAGACAAAAAGAAATTTTGAAAAAAGTAAAAGAAATGTAGAAAAAGGGATTAAAAAGGAATGTTGAAAAAAGAAAAAGAGATGTTGAAAAAAGAAAAAGTTATGTTGAAAAAGAAAGAAAAAGAAATGTTGGAAGAAAAAAAAGAAATATTGAAAAAAGACAAAAAATGTTAAAAAAAGAAAAAAGAAATGTTGAAAAAAGAAAAAGAAATGTAGAAAAAAGAAAAATGTTAAAAAAAGAAAAAGGAATGTTGAAAAAAGAAATAGAAATGGTGAAAAAAGAAAGAAAAGGTAATGTTGAACAAAAAGAAAAAGAAATGTTGAACAAAAAGAGAAAGTAATGTTGAAAAAAAGGAAAGTCCTAAAAAGAACATCTCACAGCTTTAGCTTCTTTAAACTTCAGCTGCTCGCAGGCTGATGAAGACCAGGAGAGCCCACATCACCCCGATGTTAGGACTTAATCAAAAAAGTGGATACAATCTACAGGCAATATGAAATGATCTCAGTGTTCAGGCTTTAGTCTGAGAGGACCCAGAGGCTAAGAATGAGAATATCTTGATAATTAAGTCCTCATATTAACGTGCAAAACATTTCAAGTCAAGAGTGTCCTGGCCAAGATAGGCAGCAGCACACTGTTGGTATAAAGCTACAATCAACAAACAGACACATCAACCAATCAATCAATCAGTCAAAGTTCATTTATAAAGTGCTTTCATACATAAAATATAAAAAATAAAAACATTCCCACAAACCCACTCACCCACAACTATTTTACATAAACACCTACCCACAGGCATGGACATATTGCTTCACTCATACACACACGCACTAAGAGACACACACACTCACTCATACACTCATATACACACACAGACTAAAACAGTGGCAAGAAGACTAAGAACAAGAGGCCGAGTGCAGTAGACCCAGGTGAGAAAGTGCCATCAGAGAGGCTGTTTGCACCAGAAGCAGAGAGTCAACCACAGCCACAGGACACCGGCGCAGAATCCAGAGGAGAGACGATGGACTTAAAAACTTCTCCAGGAACCTACAAGACAGAGTCCTGCAGCCATAGCCAACCACAGCTCCTGGTGCAGAGAGCTCCCACAGAGGAAACACTGGAGATCCAAATGATAAATTAATAAAATAAGTAAAAACAAAAATATCAATAAAACTAAGAACCAGACCATAAAATACTAAAACATTAAGATATGAAATGACTAAAAAAATCCACAAACAAAACAAGTTGAAAGCCTAAAATAAATGTAAGAAATAAAATCTTAATTAAAAGCTAAGCTAAAAAGGAGAAAAATATGAACGTTCTCTGCGGCCCTGATCTCCTCTGCAGACTGTTCCATAGCCGAGGGTGTAAAACTGGAAAAATGCCTCGCCGAGTGTGTGTCCTGACTTTTGGGATGACCAGGAGCCCACTGCTGGAGGAGTGCAGGGTCCGTTAGGGTTTGTAAAGTAAAAACAGTTTTGAAAGATAAGAAGGCCCAAGACCATGAAGACAAAAAAAGAACTTTAAAATCAATCCTGAAACGCACGGGGAGCCAATGCAGAAATTTTAAAACCAGACTCATACGGGCCCGCCCTCTGGTCTAAGCAGGACACCTGCTGCTGAATTTTTAAGTGTTTTTAGACCTGAAATATGTTTTTTTAGGAAAACCAGAGAGCAGGGCATTACAGTAGTCTACACGACTGGCGTCTCCATGTTAGCCCTAGTGAGAATGGGGCGGACTCTGATGATGTTCTTGGTGATAAAAACCTATTTTTTTAATATTCTTAATGTGAGGAATAAAAGTCAGCTCAGAGTCAAATATTACGCCCAGGTTTCTTACTTGTAATGAAGGATTAAAAGACAGTGCCTGTAGTTTGGGTAAAAGCTTCTCACTCTGGACCTCTGGGCCGATGACTAAAACCTCAGTTTTGTCCTGGTTAAGCTGGAGAAACTTTTCTGCCATCCATGATTTGATTTCTAAAATGCAGTTAATAACAGCATCCATTGGCCTGGTGTCATCAGGAGACATGGAGATGTAAAGCTGTGTATCATCAGCATAACTGTGAAAGTTAATTCCGTGTCTCCTGATGACCAAGAGGGAGCATGTACAGGTTAAAAAGAACAGGGCCTAAGACAGAACCCTGGGGCACACCACATGTGATTTTATGGACTAGAGAGGAGCATGTGTCTACACTTACCATGAATGTTCTGTCTGTGAGGTAGGAAGTAAACCATTTGTGTAGAGTACCAGAGAGGCCAACAAGGTGTTTGAGTCTGTGTAAAAGAATAGTGTGATCTACTGTATCAAAGGCAGTGCTTAGGTCCAGCAGAACCAACACTGTCACCGTTTGTGAATCTTGATTCATTCTATAATCATTTAAATCATTGTTAAGGCGGTCTCTGTACTGTGGTACCAATGCCGTCTTAAAAGCAGCCAGAAAGACCCCGTCTGAAGTGAGCAATTCATCATGTTTAATAGCTCATTTTTAAAAGATCTATTAAGTGACTTAAAAAATGCTGTTTGGATTGGATCTAAAACACATGTGGTGGGCTTCACTGAGGAGAAAACTTAGGTGAAGACAGACACTCAGATGGAGTAAAAGCGGTGGTTTGCCAGGATAAAATGTCACTTCCGATAGTGTCAGTCTTATCCCTGAAGTGGGCTGCAAACTCCACACAGAGAGTGTTTGGAGGAGTTACTTGAAATGTATTAAAATCAGGGTTAAAAGATGGTCGATGGTAGAAAAATAACTTTTGGTTATATCAAAATATGACTTTCTTAAATTTCTAACAGTATAGTTGCATGTGTTAAGATGTTCCTTGTATATTTGAAGATTAACTGTGATTTTATTTCTCCTCCATTTTCTTTCTGCTGCCTTTTCTTTTCAGTTGCTTAACTTCCTCATTTTTCCATGGGGCTACAGACTTTGAGCCTTTTTTATTTAATTGAAGCAAAGGAATTACGAACACATTGAAGTTTGCAGTTAAAATTATCCACAATAAAATAACACCAGGAACAATTGGAGGGTATTTTTCTAAAACACTGATAAAATTTGCAGCCACTCCAGGGGTCAGATGACTCACAGGTCTCCCTCTGAATAAAAAAATTGATATTAAAAAAACACACAGAACAGGTCAGAGACGGCCAAGTCAACAACAGAGGACACACTGGTGGACAGACAATCGGTGATGACCAGTTCCAGGATGTGACCTCTGTTGTGAGTTGGGTGAGTTGATTAAAATCCATTTAATGAAGAATCTTTAAAAATTCACTGGAGACGGGGTCAAAAATATTACCAATGTGCTTGTACATGTACTGTGATGGAAATTTTTATTACAAGACATCCAGTTTCAAGCCCAGCAAGGTCCCCTGTCTGTCACCAATACGCACTGCTTAACCCCCCACCATACATCCTGCCAGACCTCTCCTTTTGTCCCCCACACCGAGCCATCTTTTGTTTTCCCCCTCAGACTGACCCAACCCATCTTGGTACCCTAGATCAAAGATCAATGACAACTCCATGTAAACTGTATTTCCTTTATCTGCTCACCATGTCTGCCAGTTTTCCCTGCCTAGACGGAAGTCCCACCTGAGTCTTTTTGTGTATCCTCCCCTTTCTTAAACGGTCTCTCTCTTGACTCAGGGTCCTTTGGTATACGAATTAGTCGTGCGTCAACTGGCCTTTCCTGTGCACTGGAAATAAAACCATGACATGCCGGCAAGAAGTCTCTATTTCATTTTTCACCAGGAACAGGGAAAACTTCCACGACAATTTGGCAACCACGAAGGGACCCCTCGAGTGATCGTCTGGGATGGATCCAGGTCAGTGACAGGCCATCCTGGAAGAAAACAGATTTCCAGTCTCCACAACCTCAAATTCTTTTTCTGAGAACAGAAGACTGACCATGGACGTCCCAGATCGTCACCGCTGGGGTTTCACGAACTCAGTTCAGCGAAAAGTTTATCTGGTGAGCATTGAAATATTCGACTTTTAAGAAAATTGGGTTTTCTTTTAATTTGGCATAACTTCTCCATCTCATACTATCCACAATTGATCGGTTTTTGTCACTTATTGCATGAAATCAAGTGTCTCGCTCTGGTGCTTGGGACGAATATATATATATAAAAGTACTGGTTCTACTCACTTATTGCCTTTCAATGAAGTGACTCACTTTGTTATTGCTTGGGGCGGAGAATTTATCAAAGCAATCCTTACAGAGACGTCTGTATTGTAATAGTCGTCTTGACCTCCATTTGGAATGGGGAATTCCGTTGAGGTTGGACCTCGGAGGAACCTATTGTGGATGTTATGAGAAGGAAATATGGGGAAGAAATTCTAAAATGTTTAAAAGACAGGACAACTGAGCTCAATAGTTATTTTATTTTTTCCTTTAATGGGAAATGGTGCATGGCCGTTTTAAGTTGGTGGAGGGCTTTGTCTGTTGATTCACCAGCTTGCCGGCATGCTTCAACAAAATTCACCCCACTACAGCAAACCCGAACCTGAACTCAGATGATTTTTTACAATATGGATGACAAGATGACAGAAAATTCTACAGAGGCTCTTTTTTCCAGACCAAGGACACACCAGTAACTGCAAATTCAAAATGTACAAAGAGGTAAGGGATCCTTTTGAAAACCCAAATTCCTGTTGCTGTGTGTTGTTGGAGGTCTGTGGAACTGGAGCCCCAAAGAAGTTAATGCCATCCAATTTAAGTAAGTTTGCTGTGTGGTCATGACAACAGTTTTAAAAAATGTTGCAACACAAAAAATATATAAAAATCGTAAAAGTTTGAAAAAAAAATTGGGGGGATGGCGCAAAGCTAAGACCGGCTCTCTTAAATTTGAAAACAAATTAAAAATATTGTTAAAGGGCCCATATTATGCAAAAACCACTTTATTAAGTCTTTTGATGAAATTTTGAGGTCTGTGGCTTTCCCCCCAGCCCAAAAAATGTGATATTTAGTGACAAATCCTGTGCTGGGTGGTGCTGGTGAATGTAAAATCCTGCCCCCTATTGAGGCATTCTTTCATTTGAGTTGTACCGACGTCACAGGGGAATTTTTTGACTAATCAGGAGCAGACACCCCCACCCCGTCCCGCCCTCCTCTCTCCCTGCTGGTGAGATTGCTATGTGCAGAGCAGCCATGATGGATTTACCGGCAGTGAGACATCGGACTTCAGCTTGAGTTACTGCTGCAGTGTTGTGGGCTGTAACAAGCCACAAACTTCCTTACACAAGCTGCCTGACTCTGAAGATTTAAAAACTAAGTGGCTGGAGTTCATATATAATGGAAAAGTGCCAGAAAAACAAAGAAAAAATGTGCATGTTTGTGCCAGTCACTTCACGGCTGATAGTTTCGCAAACTTTGGACAGTACACAAAGGGGCTCGCAAATAGACTGGTCCTTAACCCAGGATCAGTGCCAACCATCCGCCAGCAAACCTTGGACCCTGGAAATGTGAGTATTCCAAATGCTGTGTGCTGTTATTTCGCTAATTGCTACGAGCTGCTAACAGCAGAGGGAAGAGGAGCAGATGTAAGAGCTATTTCTGTGTTAGCGTCAGGAGGCTAAGCTTAGCTGCGGTTAGCCTGTTGTTTTAGCCTGTAATGTTACAATAAACGAGCTTTGCTGTTTTCTAACCATATTGTGTCTTTTCTAGGCCATAATATTAGTCTGTTGTCTATTACTTTGCTGCTGTGAGATGTACCACTGTGTGAGTAGAGGCCTGCTACTCTCTCTGAGGCATTGTAATTAATAAATTATCTCATAATGTATCAAAACTCATTCCTTGTCTAAACTGAGGACATGGGAAACGACCAGTGAAGGCTGTGTCTCTCTGTGTTTTGCAGCACAGCATGTAAATATTGATAACAGGGGAAAGTATATTTCTACGCTAACGTCGGCTCAAAACAGTGTATCTGTAGATGTGATAACTGGCTTTATTGGCCACAGCATCGTCATTACCAACAGGTTTAATCAGATTTAGATATATGAATATTCTCACAGTAGTAGAGGAGTATAACAGCTGGAGGATAATTATTATTATTCCTTGTACAGCCCTCCTCTCCCCGATGCATCTGTGTTAGCTCTCGGGGGCTAAGCTTAGCTGCGGTTAGCCTGTTGTTTTAGCCTGTAATGTTACAATAAACGCGAGCTTTGCTGTTTTCTAACCATATTGTGTCTTTTCTAGGCCATAATATTAGTCTGTTGTCTATTACTTTGCTGCTGTGAGATGTACCGCTGTGTGAGTAGAAGCCTGCTACTCTCTCTCGGCATTGTTATTATTAAATTATCTCATAAGGTATCAAAACTCATTCCTTGTCTAAACTGAGGACATGGGAAACGACCAGTGAAGGATGTGTCTCTCTGAGTTTTGCAGTACAGCCTGTAAATATTGATAACAGGTGAAAGTATATTTCTACGCTAACGTCGGCTCAAAACAGTGTATCTGTAGATGTGATAACTGGCTTTATTGGCCACAGCATCGTCATTACCAACAGGTTTAATCAGATTTAGATATATGAATATTCTCACAGTCGTAGAGGAGTATAACAGCTGGAGGATAATTATTATTATTCCTTGTACAGCCCTCCTCTCCCCGATGCATCTGTGTTAGCTCTCGGGGCTAAAGCTTAGCTGCGCCTGTTAGTGTTAGCCTGTAATGCTTTCACGAAAGCGAGCTTCGCTGTTTTGTAATACAGCCAGTGTAATCGATAAATTATCTCAGAAGGTATCCAAACTCATTTCGTGTCTAAGCTGTGGATGAGGGAAACGATCAGGCTTTGTTCCTCTGTGTTACAGCAGATCATGTAAATATTGATAACAACTGGGAGTGTATATGGCGTGTGGCCTTAACGCTGCAGATGTCGTTATCACCAAACTAATTTAATCAGATTTCTGTGAGTTTAAACACTCAGGAATGCCCACAGAATGCTGTCATACAAGCTGTGTGACTGGGGATAAGTTACAATTACTAACACGTCAGTGATTTACGAAAAACGGAGGGAGGCAATTAAGATGTCTGATTCAATTATCCTCCCGTTTTATTTACTAACAATATATAGGCATAGACATTTTATAATGCATCACATGATGTGACATTTGTAAGTAAAAACTCATTAACCCTTGAAAAGCTTGTATCTTATTTGAGACTTACTTTTGGTATGTTTCTGATCAAAATTGTCAAAGAATATCACAAAAAACCCCAAATGAATACAGTCAGATAAATGATAAATATAAAAGTCCTCAGCTGAATTATAAACCAGAAATACCTAATGTATCTATTGAGGAACAATAACTATTTGTAACATCTCATGTAATGTATTTAGATTTTAGTACAACATGAAATAAACATTTTATCAACAAAAGAGGTAAAAATGCATGGCTATTATTTGTGTTTTCATGCACTAACAGGTTAAATATTTTTCTTTCTTGTGTCTATGCTGGTCGACCTCAGGCAGCATCTTCTGATGGTGAACCGCTGGTTACAGTCAGCTTCTCAAAATCCAAGGAGGAAGGATGTACAGCAAAGCCAGTGAGAGCAGAGCCAGCTTTCCGTAAGTTAAACACTTCTTTATTAAAATCAACACATTTAAAAACATTGGCAAATAGGCATAGCATGGAAATGAAAAGATAAAGGAAACTGGAATAAAAATGTTATCAAAATGGAATTGAGAATATATAATCAATAAGGATATTGTGACAATAAAAGACTATGTAAAAAAATGACAACACTGCAGTGAGGTGTTTTGGTTTTGGTGCCATTTCTTGTAAACATAAATTTTTGTGTCTTGTATTTCAGATCATGCAGATGCACTGTTGGACCTTGTCTTTGGGAAGGTTTTCCAGGACCCTGCTCCACACCTGAAGGAGCTGCAGAAAATACCAGACCATATGCTCCTTTTCCAAATACCAGGAAGCGCTGACCCTCTCATACTGGTCTTCTGCATCAGGAAACTCTGCAGTACAACACAGGCAGCATCAGCTCACAAAGACTCTGTCGGCCAGGCATCTGTAAGGGCTGGACATGATAAGATTATGTCAGAAATGAAAATTACTGTCATAGGTGTTTTTGCTCTCGTGTTTTTATCTATCTATATGTTCATATTTTTATCAATATGGTTCTATGGCTTGTGTTTAAAAATTCCTTTTCTTTCTTCATGCCTTTTTTACCTCCTTTATGTAAAAATGTCTAGAGTACCAGCAGGTACATTTGGTGATTTATATGTCAAAATATCTTTCACAATAAAAAGTCTAAATGAACTGTTTTGTGTGTTTTCAGTTTTCCATATGTTACATGTAATGTTAATAATTGAATGGCAAGAAAGACAAAAAATGAGATGGAGGAAACAGTTCTTTTAATCTTTACTGTTTTTGTTCAACAGTCATGGAAGTGTTTATATCAAAATACTTATGCATCACTCCTCTTAGATGTAAAGGCTCATAGTCTGCTCTATAAATATAGAATGCATGTTGTAGTGAAAAACACACTCAGAGTCAGAGTCCAGGATGGTTGGACTGGGAGTTCCTGCAGTTTTCCTCTGACCTACTTAATTAAAACAGGTAAGTCAGTGACACAGTACAGGAAAGGTTATGTACTAAATTGTTATTTAGCACTAATTTTTCACAATACCTTTGGTATCTCCATTCAACAAACATTTTCAGGCTGTAGGAATTTTCACACAATTGCCACAGGAGCACCTCTGTAGGAGAAGAGTGAAAACAGGATGTTCAGGAGAATTTTTATCTAAAGGAAATGTTCTGTTATTGTATAAGAATATACACAGAGCTGTCATAACATACAATAATGCAAGTGAAGAGGTTTTTAAGACAGCTACTGTGTGGCATATAGAAAAGAAAATAACCTTTTAAAATAAGGTTCACAGAAAACTGCTGACTGCTCACAGTTACAGCTAATAAACATTCTCAGTTACTATTACTGTCACTAAAGGCTATGGCTTTATTAAATGCTGTATTCTGATGGGTCAGTCACATTACTAATGTTATTTCTGTAAAACACTGAAGAGCCCTGACTATTTACACATCACAACAGAGAAGACCCCTCTCTCTGTCTTATTTCACCATCAGTAGCAACGGCCCCTTCAGTGTTACTTAGAAGTGAAAGTAAATTCACATCGGGGTTTTAGTTAATTCACGTCTCTGCAGTAACCCGCTCACTCTACTTTAGCTCTTACTAGACTCTATCTAACGCCAGTCTAAGCACTGCACGTCTGCTAACAGACATGCTAACATCGACAACAACAGGGGGAGGGGGAGAGGAACGGCAGAACAACTTTGATTCGTCAACATTATAGCATTGAAGAAACAAACTTTATATACAGACCACTGAGAAACATCCCGGTTTATCTTTGGTCCTCGACTCTCTCCTGGTTCCTCTTATTTTCGGGTTCTGACTCGGTTAAAGCATTCAGTGCTGCGCTCCTCATGTAGCAACACAGACGCACAGACATAGTCATGCGCATGCGCCAGCACGGAAGTGAGGGGCGGTTTCAGCGAGGGCTCATTAACATATAGTTCCGCCCACAAGAATGAAGTGTTTTACAGAGAGGCTCAAAGAGGGCATAGGGATGATACGGCTGTGGCTGTTTTATTGAGTTTTTTGACCAAAGCATGCTACTAAGGCTTCATGAAGACATCAAAGATCAATATTACACTGCAGAAAAAGAGCATAATATGGGATCTTTAAATGGCAAGAAAGACAAAAAATGAGATGGAGGAAACAGTTCTTTTAATCTTTACTGTTTTTGTTCAACAGTCATGGAAGTGTTTATATCAAAATACTTATGCATTACTCCTCTTAGATGTAAAGGCTCATAGTCTGCTCTATAAATATAGAATGCATGTTGTAGTGAAAAACACACTCAGAGTCAGAGTCCAGTATGGTTGGACTGGGAGTTCCTGCAGTTTTCTTCTGACCTACTTAATTAAAACAGGTAAGTCAGTGACACAGTACAGGAAAGGTTATGTACTAAATTGTTATTTAGCACTAATTTTTCACAATACCTTTGGTATCTCCATTCAACAAACATTTTCAGGCTGTAGGAATTTTCACACAATTGCCACAGGAGCACCTCTGTAGGAGAAGAGTGAAAACAGGATGTTCAGGAGAATTTTTATCTAAAGGAAATGTTCTATTATTGTATAAGAATATACACAGAGCTGTCATAACATACAACAATGCAAGTGAAGAGGTTTTTAAGACAGCTACTGTGTGGCATATAGAAAAGAAAATAACCTTTTAAAATAAGGTTCACAGAAAACTGTTGGCTGCTTAGAGTTACGGGTAATAAACCTTCTCAGTTACTGTTACTGTCACTAAAGGCTATGGCTCTATTAAATGCTGTATTCTGATGGGTCAGTCACATTACTAATGTTATTTCTGTAAAACACTGAAGAGCCCAGACATTATTTACACATCACAACAACAGAGAAGACCCCTCTCTCTGTCTTATTTCACCATCAGTAGCAACGGCCCCTTCAGTGTTACTTAGAAGTGAAAGTTAATTCACATCGGGGTTTTAGTTAATTCACGTCTCTGCAGTAACCCGCTCACTCTACATTAGCTCTTACTAGACTCTATCTAACGCCAGTCTAAGCACTGCACGTCTGCTAACAGACACGCTAACATCGACAACAACAGGGGGAGGGGGAGAGGAACGGCAGAACAACTTTGATTTGTCAACATTATAGCATTGAAGAAACAAACTTTATATACAGACCACTGAGAAACATCCCGGTTTATCTTTGGTCCTCGACTCTCTCCTGGTTCCTCTTATTTTCGGGTTCTGACTCGGTTAAAGCGTTCAGTGCTGCGCACCTCATGTAGCAACACAGACGCTAACCGGAGCTCTGTTGACATAGTCACGCGCATGCGCCGACTGCGCCGACACGGAAGTGAGGGGCGGTTTCAGCGGGGGCTCATTAACATATAGTTACACCCACAAAATCCGAGTGTTGTGCAGAGAGGCTCCTGGAAGGCATCGAGACGATACGGCTGGGCGTGTTTTATTGAGTTTTTTGACCAAAGCATGCTACTAAGGCTTCATGAAGACATCAAAGATCAATATTACACTGCAGAAAAAGAGCATAATATGGGATCTTTAATAATTGACAGCCGTTTTTAATACTTCGTTCCTCCTCCATATGGAGACAAAACACTAGCTTGTTGATCTCCCTGATGGCTGCAGGGGCAAAGATATTTTAATTTTAATTTAGTTTTTTTTAATATGCTTTAGTGTTGAAACATGGAACATCATACATACATCCAGAGAGCAGAGGCTGAAATTCACCATGTAAACCATGGGTGTTGTTTCTTATGACATAGCCAGCTCAGAGACTGTCTGGTAAACAGGGTTTCTGGATTAAACTGTGGCTCTATCAGCCTCCTGGCCCATTTAAAATCTGGTCCAGACACTTTCTGTTTTTCCTTGATAGGTCCTGAAACCTTGACACCAAGCAAATAATAAAACAGTTTCAATAAAGCACGATAACAAGAATACGGATAATGGAAGAATGATGGATGGAAATTTCTTTCCCTATCATTATCAAAAAGAATTATCCTGCTGTCATGTTGCCTGCTTACTTAGGGGCATCTATATATATATATATATATATATATATATATATATATATATATATATATATGTGTGTGTGTGTGTGTGTGTGTGTGTGTATGCTGCTTCTGTTCATTCCTTTCCATCTTTTCTTGGAAAAAGACTACTTTTGCTTTTCTTTATTGTTTGTATTTTCTTGTTTTATTTTGTGTAGTGGTACACTCACCTTAAAGGAGAGTAATTTTTCTCATTCTATAAAACTGTTAATCATGGAAATACTAGCGCACACTTAGAGCCATACCACTGCTGCCCTGCTTCGTTTGAAGTAGGGACCAGCTGATCACTCTCCATCTGGCTGGCTCAGCAATCCAGACACAAGGTGTCGGTGGCACAGTTGGATAGTGCTCTTGGTCAGTGATCGGGAGGTTGCAGGTTCAAGCCCAGCTCCAGGCGAAACATGGCGGTGTGCCCTTGGGCAAGACACTACCCCAAGTTGCTCCCGCAGTATTATCAACTCCTGCTTTAGTGGCATGTAAATAGGCATAAATGAGTGTGAATGTGTTAGAAATACTGATGGATAACTAACATAGAAACTCTGAAACATCAGTGAGTGAATGTGAGAGTGAATGGGTAAGTGTGACCTGCAGTGTAATGCAGCTTTGAGTAGTCAAAAGACAAGAAAAGCGCTATATAAGCTCAATTCCATTTACCATTTAGCAGCTGTCATCATGAAAAGTTTGGGAGAGCAGAGTGGCCCATAAACAAAAATAAAGTTTGAGGCCATGGAGTTTGAGGCAAATAAACACAGAGGTGAACTCCAGCAGAGACATCTCTGCATTGCCAGAAGAAATGCAATTTGGGAGGTCATCTATTAAAGCACAAAGCTCAACACTGGCATTTCTGGATTGACGATGTGTCTCTATTTTGATTTCTGACCAAAGATTGTGATAACCTTTTTTTTGCTGTCTGTAGTGTTGATGGTCAGAGTTGTCACTCTTCCCTCATGCCATATCTTTATCCATCATTTTAATTTTCCTTTTCTGATTCCAATTAAACATTACCTAATGACAGCATTCACATAGTTACACAGTTTCACCATCGATATTTAATGTCCTTTAACTGAAAATCTACACCTCCTTCCAGTGTTTTGTGTGTTCTAATAATCTCCATGTATTCTGTATATTCATGAAGGCAAACACACTAAATGGACTCTGAGCAGACTTAGGAAAATCATACAGCGTCCTGGAGCTGACAACAGGGGGGTGTAAAGATATCTGTGTAAAGCAGCTTTGAGTTGTCAAAGACTAGAAAAGGGCTATGTAAATTCGAGTCCATTCACCAACCCACTGGAGGTGGTTTGAAAAACTGCACGAGGTTCTAAGTATAATGCAGAATGGAAAACCAAAACAACTGAGGAAACTCAAGCCAGGGTAATGGCCCATAGCAGCACCAAAGGGCTGGAGACTGCTGAAAAAAGAAAATGGATATTATTTTTGTCTTTGCCAATTTTTGTCACAGCCACGGTAGCTCCCAGCTGAGCTGGTGTTGACACAGAAGAGACCGATCAGGAGTTCATCTGCTTTTTAGGAGACGATCTCTGAAGGCAGGCAGTCCGATGAAGGTCCTTAGTCACATGGTGTGGTCCATTAGAAAAGTCAGATTGTCCGGGTCATACATTAGATTCTGTACAGGGAGCCCCCCCTTTTGTTTGGGATTTTCTACTGAAAAGTCGAGTCAATTAAGACTTGACCAGATCCTTAATGCATGAACTGGGATGTGACGTAAGTCAGTCCTCCCACATCTGAGTTCAGAGGTAAATGGAGCTCACCATGAGACCACAGGGTGGTGTTGTGCTCAAGACCACACAATCCAAGACCAAGACTTGCCCGAGACCAGAATGCACCGAGACCAAGACAGGACCAAGACTTTTGGGAGTCGAGACCGAGTCAAGACCAAGACCGAGACGTTGAACAGTTATGTGGGGTGTCTCTTGGTCACAACACCGGTAAGGTTGCAGCCATCACAGGGGAAATAACATGAATTGAAGCTTTTTGTTGTTTTACCTAGTGTTCCTCCTTATTCACATTAATGATGTTGAAGAACAGCAGATCAGTGATGGTCTTGATCGATCTTGATGGAAAATCTGGAGTCCGGCCAGTCCAAGACTGAGACAAGACCGAGTAAAAATGCTCTCGAGCCCAAGACAAGACCAAGACCTTTAAAATGTGATCTCGAGACCAAGACCTGTCTTGAGTAACACAACACTACCACAGGAGCTGTATGTAAATGTGGTGAAAGGGTTTGTAACGTCATCTTGAAAAATCTCCATCTGCACTCATTATTTTACCTCCACTCATAACTCCCCCAAACATCACCCCCTCACCTCACTATGAGCTCAACACAATCTCAAGCCTCTCAGCTTTGATCCCCACATTTTAAGGTTAGCTCGTAAAGTCGGGGCTTTTCGTGAGCTCTTGGGTCGTCAATGAAACTTTAAGTACACTGAGGGAAACCTGTGGGCCTGACAGAGAGAGGGACTTGGATTTCCTAAACAGGGTAAAAGCATCACAGAAACAAACTGTCTCTCATTTCTTTCAGATAAAAACATGCAGGTCTACAGCTCAGTAATGCCCCCCTCTGGATCTCAAACCTGGTTGTTGTTGGTCCATCATGTTAGCTGAAATGACGTGCTGTTGTCGGAGCCCACAGGATCACATCGTAGCTGACATCCAGTCTGGGAGAAGTTAGTCACCGGTGCTGTCTTTGCTCGTGCTTTAGCTTTAGCCTGTTTTTTTGTTTTCTATTTTATTACTGCCTATCGGGGTGGTGGGGGAGGGCTGGAAAGGGACACCTGGCCGCCCCTGTCAGAGGTTTTGTAAGCCCATACATGAGGAAACGTGCACAACATAGACGTACAGACCGCCTCGGTGTGCTGTAAGAGACGATGGACAGAGGGGCACACTGACTCTGGGAGGAGATTGGGAAAAGACTCGCAGCCTTAAATGTTGAAACAAAATCAAACAAAGACATTACAGACATTGAAAGGCCGTCTTTGTACCCACCATGTTTCCCAGGAGGAGACCACAGCCTGCTCTGAGTCCTGATCAGATCATGTGAACCCTTTTGTACTCCTGAGCAGAAGGAGGCAGCGAGGGATGCTGAAGAAACCTCAAAAAACAGCCACACACACACCCCACAGGAGGTGAGAGCAGAGACACGGTGTTGAGCTTGGTCTGGTCTTTTTCCTTGTCTGTTTTATAAGCTAACACCAGAGGGCGCCGCGGTTACAGAGAGACTGCAGCCAGCACACTGCAGGGACGGACATGAGAGGAACAAAAGTGAGCGGGTGGCTGAAAAGAGACACACACAACATCTGGAGGAGGATCAAAACTGTACATTTTTAAGTGTAAGAATCAAACAGACAAAATATTTGTAAATATTAAGTTTCTTGTTTGTTTATCTCTTTTTTTGAGTGAATGAATGAAATGCTTTTTTTGTGACAACAGAAGACAACAGGTGCAGTTTGCAAAAACAACGGCAGCTAGCTCGAGGGTTTAGTGATTGGAGGGTAAAAAAGTGGAACCAGTTTCAAATTTTTTGTGCCATAATGGATCAGAACTATCTTTCTCTCATGTTGCCGTCTTACTTTGGGGCATCAGTAGCATCTCTCTGGTAACAGGAAAGTCACTGTAGCAGAAAACACCTCCCCCAGATGACGAACTACCATATATCTGTGTGACCGCCATCAAGTCCTGCTCATAACGCTTCACTGATGTGTTAGCTAAAGACTTCGGCTCATCCTGCATGTAAATCTGTAGTTTAAGGTCTTTCCACGGATCCCATCATTTCCAGAAACCTGAACCACTGAAGTTTGTCCGATAAAAAATGTGACATGTGGCTCTTAGATGGAACAAAACACACAAACAAGAAAATAGGATTAAATATTCATGTTTAAAAAGCACGGATGTCATGTTTTTTATTTTTATTCTGTATTCAGTGATAACACTTTTATTAAGTCTTCAAAACTAACACACCATAATTTGGAAAACAGCCGTAAGATAATCAGAAAAATCTGACAAATGTCTCAATGAAAGATTTACAAAGTTTCTGTCCATCAGGATTTTTCTCCAGATTTGTTTTTTTTTTTTGACCAACACAAAACAGTTCTGTGACCCACTAATGTGTCCTGACCCACCAGTTGAGCTCTTCTGAAGTCAATGATGCAGAAACTTTGGACCAGAATTTACAGCTGAACCACAGACAGCTCCTTAAATCAGGGGGCAGCTTTGGTTACTTAGAGAACAAAAAAAAAAAATTTATCCTCATTGCCAGATGGTCACGTTGTAAATTAAAGGATTAAAACAGGAACAAGTGTAAAACTAAAACAAGACAAACATTTACTAAAACTCAAATGAAAATAGTTGATCCGGTGACTGTGACAGCATTCAAGACATTTTCAGCCACTTTTTAAAAACAAAGGACAGATTATTTACAGATTATTTAAATAAATTTTACTTGTACAGTTAGTTTTATTTTACAAAATCATCTGTAACATATGAGGGACTTTACAGAAAATAACAGCCCATTCTAGTCTTATTTTCTTTGCTGCACATCTTGACCAGGACACTCTTGTAAATGAAGTTCTTCATTTTCAGCAGGTTTTCCTGTTTAAAAACACAGTTACAGATTTTTGTTAACTTAACAGCATTTCAACATAAAATCTACATTTACCTACTTTAAAATGTCTTCACCATGAATTACTGAAAAAGGCAATAAAGAGAAAACTATGGTTTTTTTTTCGTTTTTTAATTTTGTTTTGTTTTTGTTTTCAGGAAAACTGACCATTAGTGGGCAAGATTACTTTTTGAAAGTTTCTGATTTTGGGGAGAGACAAAAGTTTGATTAAATCCATTTTATAAGTTAAAAGTAGAAGTTTGTGATTTTTTAATATTGCTAATTAAAGATAAATAAAATAGCTAAAGAAATGATTTAAAAGTACAGCAAGTTTACTATAATTTCAAATGCATTAATACTTGTAGGATGAAATACACTAATAATGCTGTAAATTAAAACAGTGAATACTACTGTGAATAAAATTACAGTAACATTCTAGCATCTTGTTGCCAGTCCATTTTACAACAGCCTTTTTATAGTGTTAAGTTTAAATTGGGAGAAATATTTTGTTTTTGTTTTTAATTCTGTTTTCAGTGTTTTTATGTCTAATTCTGTCATGTTTTCTCATTTTACATACTTTTTCATATATTGAATCCACAGACAGACCACAATAAGAGAGTAGAGGGCCACATGTGGCCCCTGACAGTACATGTTTTCAATGACTCAGTGCCCTAATGCTGTGGAGATCAGACAACAGTTCACACTGAGCCAGGGGCAGAAGTTTCAGTCAGACTTACTGGTTGATTTAATATTTATAGTTGTAGCAAAGGGTACAGGGTGATTAAACACATCATGAATGATGTCAAAGAGAAGCTTTTAGAGCTGAGATAAAAACATTAAATGCTTAAAGAATAAAAAAATGAATGTATTTATTTAAAACAAGTCAATAAACAAAATAAAAACAGCAGAAAAGAAAGACTATGCAAACTCAAATTAATGTTTTTCACACTGAAAGAAAACAATAAATAAATTTAAAAAATGCAAAGTAGTTCATGTTTTTAAAAGTTTGGGCAGAAGTGTTAACTTATCTTTTCCCACCCCGTCTTCCATTGATCAGGTTCCTTAACAGTTTGGTATTTGCTAACGCATCAGTAAATGATTTATAATTAGATCATTGTCAATAGAAAATAATCATAGAGTGTCGTTCTTCAGGGCTTCTTCACTCGTCTTTCTGTTCTTGTTCTTGTTGCTCATCAGGCTTTTCTTTAAATAAAACTATATTGTAGAAAGTCTCTGTATCATGCTACATGATCTGTGTGACGTCAGAGTACTGCAGAGGCATGGTGATGCTAACAGCAGAGTTTGGACAGATAACTGAGTCAGCAGGAACGGCCTGAAGAACCAAACTGAAGTGTGTGAAGTGAAAATCATTTCCCCTCTGGTGTAGCAGTGTTTACATGCAGCCACTTGATCACATGAGAGTCAGACATGAGGGCTTTGATACCAGAAGATGCCTCAACTCCTCGTATGAGGAGGATCACACTGGTGGTCTCACTCCCCCCCACTCACTGTGTCTCATGGTGGTTTTGGGGATCAGACTGACGTAACAGGGGTGTGATGGAGCAGGAACAGTTTCTGGATCTGATGGTGAACAGGTGGATGAAATGGGATGTAGATCTGACAGTTCTCTTCAGACAGTGAGTTTAAGCTCTAAAGAGTCACTGCAGATTGACTTTATTTCATCTGAACATGTGATCAGTGGAGTTACAGCAGACTAACTCATATCAGGTTTTAGATCCTTTAGGGTCAGTCCACGGTTAAACCCCACAGTGACAAACACTCTTTTCCTCTCAGTGATCCTCAGCTGGGTCGACGTTGAACAAATGCACCTGTTGTCTTGTTTTTACATTCTTTGTTGAACTCAGAAACCCAAGACTTGAGATGAAGAAAACTGTTAAATAATGGAGTTTTAAAAAAGATGATTATTAAAAAAAGTATAGTAAAACTATATAAATAACTGAGGTGATGATATTTCTGTTTACTTTAGAAGTTATTATACACTGTATGCTGTGATTCTGATCTGGGAAACATTAAAGACATTCATAGCCAGTCTGCTCATCCTGTCTCTTCATTTCCAGGCTGAGAATGAAGGATTTTTAACCCAGCCTGACGTAAACCTGCCCTCTGCTGAGCTTTATATTTAACAAACAGGCTTCACCTTTACTGAAAGGAACACAGGGTCTCTAATTTTCTGTCTGATCAGTTCTGTGACACTCTGTCGAACATCTTTCTTCCATTCTAAAGTATTTTGAGATGGAAACGAGGCTGCAATAGAGATGATAAAATAATATCTATATCTCTATAATATCTCTATAATATCTATCTATCTATCTATCTATCTATCTATCTATCTATCTATCTATCTATCTATCTATCTATCTATCTATCCATCTATCTATCTATCTATCTATCTATCTATCTATCTATTGTTTTGCAGTAACACTGAACCAAAATTTATCTCAAACAAAATCATTTTTTCCTATAATCTGGTTTGTTTCTCACAGATTTAAGACAACAAAAAAATCAGTTGGATTTCACTCAGATTTACACCTTTCATAATCACAAATGATTCTGAAAATGTTTGATAGGGACTATCATTTTCAGTCTTAGCTTTGACTCTGCAGACATTTACATATCAAATGAAATCAAATCAAACTTTATTCATAAAGCACTTTTCATACATTAAAAATGCAGCACAAAGTGCTATAGAGAACCCCCCCCCCCCCCCCCACACACACACACACACACACAAACACACATACACATATACACTCTAATAACATGACTTATAATGCATGATTTCAAAATCGTACAGAGGAGCCAGATCAGGAAACACCAGGAGGTCGTCTGTACTGGGTCCCACGGCCCAGAGCCAGGATGCCTCCATGCGGGCGCACCTCGCTACAGGGCCAGTGAGGAGCCCACCGCAGCAAAGCAGTACTGCAGACCCCCCACCTGCCCACCACGAGACAGAGACAACCCAGTCAGAGCCAACAGCGCCCCCCAGTGCAGGAAGCCCCCCACTGAGGAAGCACTGGAGATATGGGATAAAAACATAAAACTACATAGACTAAGAATCATAAAAATAGTCACATTAACTAAATAAAATAATAATAAAAGAATAAAATTATAAATTGTAGTAGAATAAGAATAAGTAAGAAGAGGGCTAGAATATATAAATAAAATAAAAATATAGAAAAAAATAACAGAAATATGGGAATAGTTAAAAGCTAAATTAAAAAGGTGGGTTTTTGAGCCTACTTTTAAAAATATGAACATTCTCTGCAGCCCTGAGGTCCTCTGGCAAACTGTTCCACAGACGGGGTCCATAATGCTGGAAAGATACCTCAACGTAAGTCCGTGTTCGAGCTTTAGGAATCATTAAGAGGCCAGTGCCAGAGGATCTCAGGGTCTGCGAGGGTACATATGGTAAAAGCAATTCTGAAAGATAAGAAGGTCCAAGACCTCTAAGGCATTTCAAAACCATTAAAAGAACCTTAAAATCAATCCTAAAGCACACAGGGAGTCAGTGCAGTGATTTCAAAACCAGTAACACTTTTATAACAAGAAACACCATTAATGTGTGCAAAGCCTCACAGAAACATGATTCCTAACAGACCTCCAACAGCCCTCCACAGATCTCCTGAAATTTTCTGTCCATATAAACTTTTTATTAGATTAAATGCTAAAATAATTTTTAATTTAAGAGTTCTGACTTAACTTTAGTAGTGAATCTGTGTCCCATAGTTGTCTGTTATCACAAGTAAAGTCTGATTTTAATAACTGTCCGTTTAGATCTTCATTAAGTTGTTTACATATATTTTCTACTCTCCTTTTTTAGGTAAAAAATAATGCAGCTCCATGGTCCAACAGTCTATATTCTTAAATAAATAAACCAGTGATCCATAATTCTGTTGAACTTTGTGATAATTAATGTGCAATAAGAGCTAAATCCACTGATGTTAGTGATTTTAAGAGACCGGTGTAATCACTAATTTCACCACTAGATGGGGATGTTTTAAAACTTAAGCAGGTGGAAGTTCCTCTTTATGTTTCAATGCTTCAATTCTAAAAAAAAAAACAGAAAAACTCTCCCTGACTGGTTCCTATATTTCACAAAGGCATTCTGATATACGGAGAGCACTTCATCTTGGTAACACAGAGTCAGCAGTTGACAAAGGTCCTTCAAGTCCATCATGTTTCTTCTTGAAAAAAGTTTCTGGACTCTTTTTAATCAATCAAAAGTTATCTGAACTCAGGGTAAAATTTGTCTTTATTGGTCTTTTAATTCAGCATGTTTACTTTCAGCTCCTTTCTCTGCCATTGGCTTTCAATTATTCCTTCTTACATAACAGTGTTGAAATTAATTTTAATTCCCATTTCATTTAATTTATGCTGCATTGCTTTACCGTCTTTTTATTGATTCCTTGTTGCGTCATCTCTCATATATGTTGTAGTTTGACTTTGTTTTTTTAACCTGTTTTAAAACTTTCTTTTCTGTTGTTGTCCTTCTGTTCCTGCTTTTATTGCTTATTATCTCTCTCTATTTCTTTTACCTTTTCTTCTGCTTTTACTGCTTTAACGACTTGGCGCAGTGACGATTTCAATCTCTCCTCCATTGACTCCACCCTCAGCAGATGAAGCGATCCTCTTCTGGTCTGAATCCCCGCGGAGGACGGCTCTCCTAAGGCTCCTTCCTTCCATCTCCAACCAGCAGTCCAAAGCGCACGAGGAGGAAGAGGAAGGAGACACGTTGAAATACAATTTGTTTTCCTCATGAATAATTTTGTGTATCTTTAATGTGACTGAGTCAGTTGTGGCTAAAAAATATAAAAAACGGTTGGCGTATAAGCACATTTTAGGACAGAGGTGTGCAGCCAGGTGGTCTCTCTTCTCCTGTGCACACTGCTGCTCTTCCTGCTGATATGCCACATTCAGTTTGGCCTCTCTTCATCTTAAGTCCTGTAATGTCTCCTCCCTGAGGTCAAAATGGCATCCATGGCTATGTTTTGTGGCATGCAACATGTGACAAAGAATGCAGTGACACTCTTAATGCCTGCCTGTGAGGTTTTGGTGTCGGTGGTTACTGTGCACCTGTCAGCCAAATTACCACTGCACTGGGTGTGCTTCACCTGAAACTGAGAATAGACCAGGTGCACACCTTCTACACAGATTTTTGGCACGAAATTGTCACTGTGCCAACGTGAATCTGTCGGCACCTTCCCCTGGTGTTCCGCCACACCCATCTCTGTGCCAAATCACTGCAGTGAGCCGAACTAAATTAACACTGCGCTGGGTGCACCAGGCACTGCCACCCTGCACCACCCAGAAAATTAGGTTCCTAGTGAGGAGGGTAAGATTTTCTTTTCTGTGCTTGCCAAGAGAATGAATGTATACATCTGTACACACCAAAAATGGATCCATCAATATGTCTACCCAGAAGGGCAGTGTTGAAGGGTGGCGTTGACTGAGGAAGTCCTCAGTCAGCTCATCCAAGAAGCAAAGGGAAAAAAAAGGCTGCCTAACAGTTGTTCGCCTTGACTTTGCAAATACATACGCGCCAGTTCCCCATAACTTGATCCAAGTTGTTTTGGACTTCTATCACATCCCACATAACATCCAGGTCATGATCACTTACTACCTGTGAGACATCAAGCTATGATTCCAGTCTACCAAGTTCCAGTGGAGAAGGGGATAGAGACAGGGTGCACAACCTCTCCCACCTTGTTCATCTTATGAATCTGATTATCTCAACAGCAATTGCAAAATCAAGGCATCCAAAGACTGCTGCAGGTTGTCAATGGCCAGTAATCAGGGCATTCATGGATGAACTCACTGTGGAAACACCAACTCATGTGCAGGCAAGATGGGTTCTGGCAGAACTGGATCGCATGACCACCTGGGCAAAAATGGTCTTCAAGCACAAGAAATCAGGGACCCTGGTGATTCAAAAGAGCAGATCAATAGGAAGGTTTGAGCTACCTGTTCAAGGGGAAGTGATCCCTCAAATCCGAGGGAACCCAGTCAAATGCCTTGGAAAGTTGTTTGACTATTCTCTGTCAGACAAGAACAATATTTCCAACACAGGAAAACAAGTGGAAGAGTGGCTGAAGAGGACTGACTAGGCCGGTCTGTCGGGGAAATACAAGTGCTGGATCTACCAACATGGCCTGCTACCAAGACTCATGTGGCTTCTTAGTGTTTACGAGGTGCACCTGACACCTGCTGAGAAGTGGAGAGGAAGTTTAACAAGCACCTTAGCAGATGGTTGGGAATACCCCCAAGCTTTACATCCTTGGGACTCTACATAAGGTCAGGCCAGCTCCAGCTTCCCTTGTCATCAGTGGTGGAGGAATTCAGTCAGTGGTAGTCAAGTGCAGACTATCTCTGACACTCAATGACTCTCAAGACCAGTTTACCAAGGAAGCAGGAGTCAGAAAAAGATCTGGCCACAAGTGGGCCACCAGAACAGCAGTTGTCCAAGCAGAAGAGAGGGTATGGGGACAGCTCAAGTGCAGAAGTGGTCGAAGTTTACTCCTAAGGAGAGGGGAACCTTGAAAAGGAGGGAAGAAAAGCAAAATCTATCGCCCTTGCAATTCAAGGAGCCTGGACAAGGTGGAACCTCCCAAAGAGATCCATCACATAGAGTGAACTGTGTCTGATGGAACCTTTATGGATATCCTTTATACTCCAAGCAGTGTATGACATCTTGCCAAACCCAGCCAATTTGCACAGGTGGGGAATGAAGGAGGACCTGCTGTGCAGGTTGTGTGGTGGGAGAGGAACGATGGTGCACATTCTGTCAGAGTGCAAGACGTCTTTGACTTAGGGGAGGTGCAGATGCCGTCATGGATGTTGGCAGTGCTTGCAGACATCCTGGAGTGCGAGAGGAGTAAGAAGCAACCAGCCAAAGCAAGACCACTGCTGAGTAACATTGCCTTTGTAAAAAAGGGCCATAGACCTCATGGGCACAGCCATGCTAGGCAGCATCTCCTGCAGGCTGCCCAGATATGGGAAATGGTGGTAGACCTCGGGAGGAAACTCCAGTTCCCAAAGGCTATACTGTCCACACCCCTCAGACCTGATATCATCTTCTGGTCTGCAGAGGGAAAAAAAGTAATCTTGGTGGAGTTGACAGTGTCATGGGAAGAAGACCGTGAAGAAGCTGCAAAGAGGAATAAGCCAAATACCAACACTTGTCCAAGACTGCCGGGACAAGGGGTCGACAACATGGCTGATGACAGTGGAAGTAGGATGTTGAGGATTCCCAAGTCAGTCGGTGTGGAATCAAGTAACAAAGATCAGACTGAGAGGTCACTTGAAGAAAGCAGTTGTTCAGAGATGCCACAGTATTCCTCTGCTGTGTGGTTTAGTCAGTAGCTCTGAACTCTTTCTGAAAATAATTAATTCCAAGTGTCTTTTTCTAGTCTTCTAATTCCTTTTTGTCTTTGTTTTTTTTATTTTAAATTTTAAATTTTTGATTTTGATTTTGATTTTTTTTTTAATTTATTTATTTATTTGTTTTTTTCATTTTTGTCTTTGTATCCAGACTCTGCTCTGCTAACATCCTCTTACCCTGAGAAACTGAAGAACTTTCCACAAAAGACCTTCAGCACCTAAAACTTCACTCAACTTCAACCAGCCGGCCCACAGCATCCCCATCCTTCATCATAAATCCTCAGGAGCTGTGACGGTGTTCATGTCTGCTTCTGGGAGAGGTGGGAAAATCAATACACTATACTGTGGTGACTTTTGGAGATTTTAACACAGGGGCCTCAAACTCAAATTAACCAGGGGCCACTTTAAGTCCTGCCACCTTGATGGAGGTCCAAACCAGCTTTCAAATCCGACAAATACAACACATTTTAAGAAAGTTTTACATTTGATTTATTAGTAGTAGTAGTATTTATCTGCCACACTTCATTAATTTTGTAAACTGTTTTCATTCACTTTGATTTCCATTTGTTTTTAAATACTCATTTTCTTACCTTGTCTAAAATATCCCAACTTTTTACTTTATCTATTAATACACTTAGGGCCAGATCCTCAAAAGGTTTGCACTGCCTTTGCAACCACTAAACCTGTGCAAATGACATAAAAAAATAGCGTGGGATCCTCAAAGCATAGGCAAAGGGTGAAATGCATGCAAACAGAACCCAAACTGCACTACTGCTCCTGGCTGTACCGGTTGTATTTGCATGCATGTAAACTAGGAAATATTCATAAATTCAGGGCAAAAATGCCCCCTTCCTATGCAAATGAGCCTTGTTGCAAATACCACCTAATACTCAAAGACCAGAGCTAATTGCCACATGCCGTTTAGCTGTGCAAATTACTGCCTGCGAACCGTGTATTAAATTTGCGCAATTTCTCTTTCTCCCTCTCTCTCTCTCACTCTCTCGCTCAAAATGATTGGAAATTGCACTGAGTTGGTTCTAACTGTTGTAGCGATTATTTTCTGGATATTCCTGGGTATAATTTAAAGAAATTTATATTCATTTTATAACCAAGTTTGCTCTCGTTAATAAAAGGGGCACCATCCTTTTTATACAAAAAATGCAAAATTAACTTATTGATTTATTAATTATTTCATTTAAATTAGATACATCAATTAAATCAAACTTTATCAGTTTAATCAATCTCAAATCTAAAGACAGAACTCTCATGCAGTGATGTCAGTCTTCCAAATAGAATACCAACAGACAGAACTTTAAATATATAAGGGTGATTTAATAAAATGAATATATAAGACAAAATAAAATAAAATAAACACTTAGGAAGGGATAAATGTCAGAGATGTACTAAATCAATGATGCTGTCAATCAGGAAAGAAGATATGAACCCTCAAGGAACGTTTAAGCATATGGAGTGGTTATAGAGGATTAATTTCCGAATTAACCTACTTGGAAGAGGTCAAATCAAAGGGAAATTATTAGAGAATTGAACCAAGACACACTCAAGCCCATCTGAAAGAAGAACCGCGCCTTACTTCGTGCAGCTTATGATCCAATCTCAAAGCTGATCCGGAGCTACTGGAGAGCATTGGAGGGCTGTTCTGGTTCTGGTGTCGTCCCAGAGGGTGAAGTCCACACTCTATCCAGCGCGATGGATCCAGGAATGATGTTCCGATGTGAGCAGGTTGGTCCCAGGTTTCCCGGGAGAGAAATATCGTCTTAGATTGGACTGGCAGGTTCTGTTCAAGGTGAAGCTGGAGCGTTGGTGTCTCGATTGTATAAAAAAATATGATTTGTAACTAATTCCAAAAATCAAGAATTCGTCGGCCAAACAAATACTATTCTGAAATTAATAACAAAAGTCCATTCACTATGAAGTAAATCTTTGAAGTCTTTTGTAGCTTACTGGCTTTTATCGGCGGGCGTGTCACAAAAACTTAGACAAAAGAATTAAGGAAAAATATGTGAGCCAAAAGTCACAGGAGTGATGACGAAGAAGAGGAGGAAGAAGAAGAAGCGGGAGAGAGAGAGAGACCACGTCTCTCTGGTTTTAAGCTACTCGCAGGGGGAGGGCTTTTGGATGAGTTAACGACACTCTATCAACTAATATTTGGCCAGAATTAAGTTGTATTTTGATTAAACATCCAATATAAGCACTCCAACTGGATAGGAAATCTCATGGTGATCAATTTGATACCAAATACTATATATCTAAAGTATTAGAAAGAATTAAACAATTCAAATCCTATTAAACAGTCAATTAAACAAAATAGAGGTGGTTAACTTAAGACATACAAGTCAACATGCCTTTGGGATGTTATGCTACTAAACTTAAGGTGTAGAAATCCTGTTATAAGCATTCTTCAATGAAACAGAGTGAAAAGAAATAAGGCAGAGTACAGGCACATTTCTGGAGGAGAAGATCTCTTCTCAGTTTGTCAGAAGGTTTTCACCGATAATCAAACTTTTTGATAACTCCGGTATCTTTAGAGCTAAAAACACTCAAGTCACATCATTAGAAAACATTTGTCATGACAGGATAAAACATCACATTGTTAGATATGTCCATTATTTCATTTAAAGAGTTTAAAAAAAGTTTGTGGGTTTTCTGTGCTAGACAGAGACCACATCTGGAGCCGGTGAGGGGTCTAGAATGGCCAGGGAAGTCAAAGGTCAACTTAGGTGCCACCTAAGAATTGTTTATGACTTGGGAACAAACTCTCTTCGAACACATTATTAGGTCTCAGCCAATCGCTGTTTAGGAAGAAAAGTAAACATCCACACCGATGTCTGTTTGGGGGTACCTTGCAGTCATTAACGACAGACTTGATGGCGCCACATGTCTCTAGGAGATTTACAGTCATGGTGCAGGAGGGCACAGAGTCAGAGAGGAATGTAGTGTTCTTGTCCCTTTTGGAGTTCCATTAGTTGATCAGTTTTGTGGAGCAGAGTCTTTATAAGAGCTGTCTTGCCAGGACTCTTCGGTAATCATGGCAGCAGTGATTGTAGCCAGGCGAAGGCACTGTGGCAGGCAAGATGGCAGGCTCGCACAAGAGAGGATTTATCGGAGGATAGTATCACTATGATTTAAGTGATGATGAAATAATTTGCAGATAGCAGTTGCCAGGCTGAATGATCCTTGCGCTACTAGATGATATCAAGGATAACAGTAATATAGCCAACTGTTTACATCTCTGTGAATATATTCCACCTTTTTAAAGGTGCTATGAGGAGAATTTATCGCCGGCGTAATGCTGCATTCGTGTAACCTCGGAACTGGGAGTGACATCATCTCTGACTTATCAGCGTTCCAGTTGAAGTCGGAAAAAAACATGCCGATATACCAGGCTATTGTTAGCTGTTGTTAGCATGCCCTGCGCTGTTGTATGAAGAATGTGATTATCACTATGGCAGCATTTTTGTAAATATAAATCTAGCAATACTATGTATACAGCTGATCTAGAGCGACACACCCCAGTCAGAAGTGCAAATAAACTGATTATTACAGGAGCTAAATAACTGTTCACACTGGGGGCATCCATCTTCCATTGTCAACTCGGGGGTGGCGAGGTTTCACCGAGTTCCCAGCAGGAAATTCTGACTTTGGGGGACGTTCCAGTTTTAGTTTCCCGCTTGGAACTCAAAATTCCTACATCTGACTACAACTTGAACGCACCGGAGACGTGAAGCAAAGTGTGTGTGTTTGTTGTGGTAAATGCAGCATGGATCTTTGTCGGAACTCTGCATTGCTTTACAACTTCTTTTTCAACAACTTACAGGATGCAAAGCCACGAGGTAATGTGTCTCTTTCTAGTTACGTAGCGATAGTTTTTGATGTGTGACGACAAGCAATGCGGGGAAAAGTTATTATCGTAGTTGTAGCCGGCTATATATGGCTACTTACAGCCCGGCGCTCTCAGACGTGTAATATAAATGATAAAATAATATAAATTTGCTCTAGTTTTAATTGTCTGGATCCCCGAAGTTGAGTATCCAGGCCAGTCCAGCCCTGACCGACCCAACCGGAAGGCTTAAGAATAGCATTTATAGATAACCTATTAAGATGCTATATATAGCTATAAAACTCATCGATAAGTGCGTATTTCGATCAGGCATGAGTCTAAAAGTGAGACTTTTTTGTAATTACTTAAAAACTCCTCACAGTCTCTTTAAGTAAACATGATTTTTTTTCTAAATACAGTCTGTTAAAAACCCCTGTGACCCCCTTGACCACTTTTTGGTCATTTGAGGTTTTTTTATTTTTATTTTGGCTGTTTTAATAACAAAGGCTAAAAGAAATAAACAAAACAAACAGGATGAACACCAGAAAAAAGACAACAAAAAAAACAACACTTATGGACATATGGTCCTTTGACCACTTTGAATCACTTTGTGTTCATAATAAATAATTTGAAGTTTCTTTTTTTCTTGAGGGGCACATTTAATACTTTGACATTTATAAACTTGGCGGCTGTGTCTCAGGAGGTAAAGGTTGTCCACTAAATGCCGAGTGTTTCACTAAATAAAGGGATAAATCAGTGATACTCAAACAAACCCGAGAAATAAACGCAACTCAGCTTCTCATCCTGACAATAGTAATTCAACGGAGTCAGTTGTCGGTCAGAGAGGGCTTTATGTTGGCCTAAAGACAGAACCACGGACAGCTCTGCTGTAATGTAAATAGATCAGTATAAAAGATTCAGGACCACGGACAGCTCCACGTCAACTTGTTTATATAAATGATATACTAATCATATATTTATATTATTTTGTAATATCATCAGGACAATATAATTATTAATAAATAAATCTACATATAAAGGCTTAAGCATTAGAAAATGACAACAAAACATGAATGCCAAAAAAGGTCATTATAAATTACAAATATTCTTCTTTCCTGCCTCTTAATAACCATCATTTGGCAGGCGGCTCAGGCTGATTTCTCCCCCTACAACAGAAGCATTTCTGGCCTCAAGAGCAGCAGCAGTCCTACTTATGGCCCCATCATCACTGCATGACTTCCCTGCATTTGAGCTCTCAAGCCCGAATTTGCTCGAGCAGTTCAACTGACGTGAACTACTCGCTATAGCTGCAAGTTCACATCTTGTGCCTCACTGTTACTGCTTATTGTTCTTGTGCCGTTGTTTGTTTTTTCCGCTCAGTGTAAAGGGGATGTCAATCCCGAAGTTTGCAGGGACCTCTAGCAACCCCACTTCAAACAATTAATCTAACCCTTTACGTACCCTGGGGGTGGATAAGATATTTATTAATTTTCTCAATTTTATGTCAGTATTTTAGCTTTTTAATTTGTTTTTAAGCTTTTTTTAAGCACTATGCATGATGAATGAATACACACTGGTAAAATGTAAGAAATTGTACAGAACAGAAAAACACTTTGAATTCTCCCTGATTCCCCTGACCAAAAGTTCTGTTCTTTAAAAAAAAAAACGTGGACATCAGGAAAATAATATAAGCAAAGATGTCTCAATATGACGACGAATCTTAGAGACAGAAAAAAGAACAATAAAATAGTAATGATGATGATATGAACTTAGATAAATGAAATAAATAGCTAAATATAAAAATATATATATAAATTAAAAAGAAGTTATTGAACAACCAATTATACAATAGATATGAATTGTGAAGATTTGTTGTCTGTTAAGCATTATTTGGCAGCAGCTAATTGATTTGGAGACTTTGAGGTTTATTCACCAGTGTAGTTCATTTGAGAGTTCATTTCTTTATATTTTCAATAAATGGGGACCACATTCTTTAAAATCTGTCTGCTTGCTATTTGATTTTTCTTTTAGTTTTTGATTCATTTGACCTTTTTTATATGCATTCATATGGTAAATAACTAAACTCAAATCATGAGAAGGGTAAAGCCAGTCAGTGAGTCTGCAAATTTGTACACAGCATTATATATCTTAACATCCTCTAAAGACTGTTGAGTCTCTGGAAGTTCTAAGAAAAGTTTGCAAAGCCAAGCATTGACCTATCACTGCTGTGCCAAGTTAAAGAAATGTCATAAATATTACTATTAAAATAACAATAACAATAAAGCACAGAAGATGTTTGACAGTGTAACTTAAAATTAGAGAAACTAGTTAGAAAGGGGTTATATGATGTATAGATTATAATCTTTACTTTCCTATTTGGTGTGTTATGCTGTCTTTTATCTGGATCTCAGGTCTGTAATAAATTTACAGTTGCTCTAAATACTCAGCTGGGATATTGATAAATAAGACAACTACTGTTCATATGCCAATCAGTATCTTTATTGGGTGTTCTGTCAAATATAAGTCCATATACTGACTACACATCATTCAGCATAACTCATCTTTAAATTTTCTGAACATATAAAGATGTCAGAGAAAAAGAATTTCACTCAAAAAGAAATAGTAAAGGAAAAAAGCAAAGTTTCATTTCTGAGATGGAGATTAATGTTCTATCATCATGCCTTTTGTCATTTTAATGAATTAATCTCATTTGTGTTGCTGACATGGTAACACAACTGCAATATATGCGATAATATAATAAATGCAGGTTATCATTAAAGCGAGATTCTTTGCACAACTTAACACAAGAGTTAAGAAGAATTCTTCACAATAACATCATGTAAAAATCAGACACAGAGGAATGTCTTTCTTTAAAGACAAGTAAGAATTCTTAAATAATAACAGTAAATGCAGAAGAGCAGCTGATGGTTACTTTAAAATGCAAAATTCCAAAACAAATGTATGTCAGTAAACATGTTAGACATTTGTTAGGTGAATTAATCTATTCAGCAGCAGATTCAAACCACTGATTAGCCACACAAGTTCAATTATTAAAATAACCATAAATCAAGTTGTAAAATAGTTAATATAATAATTGTGTGTCTACATGTGTGCTGCGACTCAGAAAAACACACTAATAAACCAAAACATTGAGTGGAAGCAGAAATTTGTCATAAATGTGTCATTAATGTCTGGTAAGACTGATGATGTGTCTGACTTGTCAATACTTGAAGCTTCAGTTATTAAATGTCTATTTCCTGATATCTGTTTGTCTGCCTCCATAAACAAACGTTGACTTCTTGTGTTTGCTTTGATACATAGAAGATGCTCCATGAGCTCAAACAATCCCCATCAGAGGGATGTTGTTCCAGTCTCATTTAACACCAAATGAACTCTTGAGACTTTCTTTTGCGAGCTCTACTGTGATGGTTTTCCAAGAGTCTGGAATATCAGCATGCTTCGCATTATATGCTTTTGCAAATTTGTTGTTGAACCTTTTCAAGACATATTTCCAGTAGTCTGAATCCTTCAGGGTTTTATCAGGAGCGATTCGCCAGTCTGGATAAATTTCACTGTACTTCTTGAAAGGATGGCTCAAGTTATTTGTGTCAATACAGCGAAACGTACAATCACTGCACACTGAGGAAGTGCATATGTCAGTACAAAGTTTGCCTGACTGAGTCCATCTGTAGTTGCCTAGACCCTCCGGCCGGTGCAGAGAAGTTTGATGCTCTCTGTGATCTCTTCCTCCTGCCTCACAGGGTGCTTTGCAGAATGGACACAGTTTGCCACACCCAATGACTCTGTTGAAGAGTTCATGCTCAGGGTTTACATGAAGATGTGTAAGCTTGTCTTCAATGCTGATCTCCTTTAATTTCTTTCTAAGTGTTACCTCCATGTCCTCCACACACACAGTGAGACACTGAGCAAACTCTTCTGGCTTGACATTGGTCAGAATCTTAAAAGGACCAAGAGCATCATCAGAAATGACCAGTTTTGTACCTAGTTCGTGACGGATATCTTCAATCAGTTTCTGCAGGTTTGCCCCTTTTTTTTCCTGAGCTTTGAGCACTGCTTCATTAATGCTCTTGATACTTGATCTGAGATGTCGGTCCTCAAACCCAGATAAAATCTCCTTGGTCAGGAGTTTCAGCATCTCATCATGGATCCATTCCTTGATGTACTCCTCATATGAGCAGATGTAGCTGCGATAGTCTTCAAAACTATCTTTTGTTATCAGATCCAGTAAGACTGAGTACTGGAAGAACATCCGTGTGCTGAACTGGAACCGTGTCCCCATTTCTCCAGTGATATCAGGGCCCAAAGATTTGTAGATAAAGTCTAACACAGCGGGCGCCAAACAGTGGTCTGTGAACTCTTCTGCTCTCTTCTGGTCCTGGTCTCGGTTGTGGAACTCGTCCTTGAAGTTGGTACGAAACCTCTCTTTGTTTTCATTGAGACATCTGGAGGGATCGTTCCTTTGGATGAAGTCTTCGTGCATCCTCTGAAATTCTCTGGCTGCAAATCCACAGATGTGCTGTTTCAGAGAAACCTCAAACTCGATCTCTATCTTCTTTTCTTTGTGATTCTCCAGCCTCTCATCAATCATGTGAAGGATCTCCAGGATGAAAGTGTCGTGGTAGTCATTCTTTTTGTCCACTTTCTCTTTCACAAACTTCCTGCATTCCATATTGATACTATCAGCCATGCTTCGCAGTTGATCAGTAGAATTTGTTTTCTGGAATATCCTCCCGAGCAAAGTTGTAATACGCCCTTCAGCTTTTTGTGTAAAAGGATCAAGTCCACAATCTCTCAGCTGTTTTTGGTTGAGTAACTCACAGGCAGCTCCTCCCTTGAGTGATAGGTTCTCTCTCAGGTTGTAACTTACACTTCCTGTGACATCTTTGGGCTCTTGTTTGAAGAGAACTTGTTCCTCTAACATTTTGTTCCACATTTTATCAAATTCTTGGTCTAACTTTTCCTCTGTCATGTCCACTTTTTTCTTATGACAGTCTTTGATCAATGCACGTACCCTTTCCTTCAGGTCTTTTGTGTGGTTCTCCTTGATTCTGTCAAGTTCTCTCATTCCTCTTCTGACATCTGCTGTAGTTGTTAGCTGGTCATGGACAGATCTTTGCATTTCTCTAGAAAGACTCTTTGCACTGTTTGCAAAGTCCCCTCTGTAGGCTTCAACAAGATGGACATGACCCTCAGTCTGCTTAAAGTACTTTTCCAGATTTTCAAGGAGCTTTTTCTCCCAAGCAGACACCTCTGAGCATGCTTCACCTTTTAACGCTGTGAGTAAATCTCCAATGTCAGAAAACTCAGATTTCACTCTGCCAAAGTTAGATATCTTAGTTTCTGCAGTTTGAGTCCATGAGTACATTTCTTTTTTGAATTTCCATTCCCATTTGTTGAATTCTGTGCAAAGCTTCATGTATGCATCTGCCACCAGGCTGTTTCTGAAGCTGAAGATGAAGTTTTCATGTTTGACAGCGTTCCACAGGCTTGTTGTCCACTCGATAAACTCCAACAGATTGCTAGAAGAAGACTCTCCCAAACTTTTGAGGATGTTTTTCTTGAGCTCATAAACAGCTTCACTGTACCCTGCATTAACTGGTGCCATTGGTGGACTTCCATTCCAGAGTCCTGGGACGTAGCAGTTCCCAGTGCCTGGATTGTACTCCATCACTTCAGTGAAGCTCTTGAAGTCTTTGTTTTCCATTCTGGCAGCTGCCTGAGTCATCTCATTTAACTGTTCCAGCAGCAGCTTTCTTTCTCGTAAGTTCTTCTCAGGGGCTGATACATCTGCCACGTTCTGGTGGACAAACTGACATTTGGGTTTCTTGCCCACAGATTTCATTCTGAGGAAGGCATGCACAACTATCTGTAGGATGTCCTTCATTTCTGTGGAGTTCTCCATTGCAATATTGATGATGGTGATATCACTCAACCCCACAACAAGTGTTGCAAGCTCATTGTCATGTTCATAGCTGTTGTCAAGTTTTGAAAGCTCTGGTGACTTCAAGCCTTCAGTGTCAATGATCACCAAATAGTCACAGTTGAGTCTGTCTTTGACATCTTCATCTACTTTGATGAGCAACATGAAGGCACCTCTGGTGCATCGACCACTGCTGACAGCAAACTGGACTCCAAACATGGTGTTCAGGAGAGTAGACTTCCCTGTGCTCTGAACTCCAAGAACTGTAACCACCAGAATCTTGCTCTGAGGAGGAACCATGTCATTGAGCTGAGACAGAACATCAGTCACCCATCTGAGAGGAATGTTGGAGGCATCACCATCTACGAGCTCAAGAGGAAATCCATCAAGCAACAACCCTGCACATAGTTTGGGCAGATGTGCTAACTGTCTGCGTGATGGATGTGTTTCTGGGAGAGAGACTGAAGCTTCATAGATCTGACCCATTTCACGGAAGAAGTGTTCAGTCCCAAGTGAGCTGTTGGACAGCTGTTGGTCAATTTTTTTGATTTCCTCTTTGTTTTCAGGACTTTTGATTTTTTTTTTGTAAGCTTCTCTGAGGCCAGACAGCTTCTCTCGAGACAGATTATCCAGGTTCATTCGCATCCATTTCAAGAAGTAACACCTCTCATCACCAGGAGTTGATATTGCATTGATGAAACATGACATGGCATCAGACATTTTGCAAGAGTTCTGTTGTGCTCAAAGCTTTGCTTGCTCGTTCAGAAGATCACTTTTGTACTTTTCTATGTTTTCTGACGGGGCTTTTCGGAGCTGAAACACTTCCTTCTCCAGGCAAGTTAGTTCTTTCCATATTTGGCCTTGCAATGGTAGCTGCTCTTCTTTGTATTTCAGGATGTCTTGAATTTGTGCTGTGATGGCATCTGCATTTTTTTTTGCAGTCTGACACATCTGAGAGTCTTCATCAACCCCGATTCCAAGTTCATGGGCAATGCCAGCCATCAGCTCAATTTTCATCTTTGCTGCTGAGTTCTTTACCACACTGTTGACTCTTTCACGCAGATTATTGATGAAGTCTGCATCATTCATTTGCGTTGACTTCAAAAGGATGTTGTTTTTCTTCAGAATCAGCTCCTTTGCCACCTTCTGGAGAGCATCCTTATTGAATCGTGGGCTTTGGTGGTTGCCTACCAGGTAGATCTGTGCCTTGTGGTTTTGGTTTGTGAGCAGTTTGCACTCTGAGTCCAAACTGTCAAAAAACACAAAAACTGCTGCAGATGTCTGACACAAAAAAGCAAACTGTGTTTCAAATGAAGCAATGTCTCCACGAAGGTTAGCCACAGCCACCGGCTCACTGAAAACATCCATGTTTTTGTTCCCACAAGGTAGATACCAGGAGATTTCAGTCAGTCCATTGGATATTTGTCTTGGACAGTTGCCATTTTCTAAGTCACGATGTACAAATGTATCATGATACTGCTGAGAATTACTCAGAAGCTTGTTAAGGATCTCTGACTTAGACAACGAGCACTCACCTAGTCTGACAAAAGAAACCATTGGAAGTTCAGAGAGAACAATCCTCTCTTCAATAAAGCCCTTAGACTCTGACAGAGATGAAGGTCTGTACTTCTTCACTATGTCTCTCATGGCCCAAAGCATCAGTGTGCACTGCTTTGTGTCACAGTTAGGAAGCAGCAGAGGCACTGAGAACTGACACATGGACATTTTGAGGGCCAGCTCTTGCTGAACGAAACCATCAGAACACAGAAAGAGAGCAGTGATGATGTCAAGGGGGTTCACCATGTCACCAGTCTGCTGATGACCAACAAGACCATCAAAATCAAACTCTGCTTCATCTGAAACAGCTTCACAGTCTGGATTATATTTAGATGTAAGCTTTACATTTCTAGCTCCCACATTAACCATCATCAGTTTCTTTAGAAAATACCATGGAAGATCTGAATTACACTTGGGGGCTTCATCAGTGATGGTCTTCTTCTCAATCTTCAGTATTTTGTTGAGGGTTAGCTTCTCCTGAAAGTGATGCTCCTGTCCCAGATTCTCCAACAGACTCTCCAGTTGTGTTTCTGTGGAAATAAACATGTGTATAACCTCAAATCAATCCCTGATATTTGAATTATGATCAAGACATGTTTGACAGCCAAAATAATCAATAATACATGCATGTAATGGGGCTGCATATTTAATTGAATTAATAAATTGTGTTTTTTTCTACCTCTGCACAATCAAAGCTATATAGACATAACATTTCTCATATGCATTTAAGATGCTCACAAGATAAGACTTAGAAATATTTAAAATAATTCTGTGCTACGAGAGTACAGCAAAAGCCTCTGACTGGTGAAAAATGCTGTAAAGTGTGAATGCATTAAAACTGTATTTTTTCTTTTTTTAATCAATTAATATACAAAATTCAAAGTAAGAAAACAGAGGAAACATCTACATCAAATCAATATTTGGTGTTAGTATCATTTGCCTTCAAACCAACATCAATTCTTGTAGGTACACTGACACACAATCAGGGATTTTTATAGTCTGGTGTATTGGAAAGGCATTTTACCAAAAAGGTGGTAATCATCACTTTGTTATGATGGTTTGAACACAGTCATTAACTCAAACAAAAAAAGCTGTGTAAGAGCCCAAAATCTTAAAAATAGGCGTTTATTTTTTAAGCTTTATTCTGACTATAAAGACAATATGACATTGAGGATAAAATAATATGCCATTTTTTTTTAATTATTTTTTATTTAATCTATTTTATTATTATGTTGAAATGTATTAAAAGGACAAAAGCTGCACAAAAAGTACCACATATCTGTGATTAGAAGATTGTGTGCTACAACCATGCAGAAACAGTAGTTAAATGTCATTGTACATAGTTGTGGTGGTGAACAGCTATTTATCATGGTCACTTTATCAACCTTAGACTAAAGGCTCGGTAAAGTGCTTTAGAAAACCTTGTTTTTGACTTATTTAACCTTGATTCAATAACTGGACAGCTCTGCTTGTTTACGATAATTTACTATCCTTTAAATCCTCATCAGAACTCTCTTGGTTTCTGCTGTAGCGATATCAAACTGATCAACTTTAAGGAAACTCTACAAGGACAAAGAACATTCCTCTCTGACTCTGGGCCTCCCTGCATCAATGACTGTAAATCTCCTAGAAACATCTGACGTCATTGAGTCTGTCTTAATGACTGCAAGGTACCCCCAAACAGACATCGGCGTGGATGTTTACTTTTCTTCCTAAACAGCGATTGGCTGAGAGAGTCCGTTTTTAAAGTCATAAACTATTCTTGGTGACACCTAAGTTGACCTTGGACCTCCCTGGACACGCAGACCCCTCACCGACTCCAGATGTGGTCTCTGTCCACACAGAAAACCCACAAACCTTTTAAAACTGAAACTCTTTAAATGAAACACTTCTAACAATGTGATATCATATCCTGTCATGACAAATGCTTTCTAATGATGTGACTTGTGTGTTTTTAGCCCTAAAAATCCCCAAGTTAGGAGAAAGTTTGGTTATCACTCTGTTTCATTGAAGAATGCTTATAATAGGATTTCTACACCTTAAGTTTGGTTGCAAACTATCTTAAAGGCATGTTGACTTGTATGTCTAAAGTTAACTACCTCTATCTTGTTTAATTGACTGTTTAATAGGATTTGAATTGTTTAATTCCTTCTTATACTTTAGATATATAGTATTTGGTATCAAATTGATCACCATGAGATTTCCTATCCAGTTGGAGTGCTTATATTGGATGTTTAATCAAAATACAACTTAATATTGGCCAAATATTAGTTGATAAAAGTTTTGATCACCACAGAGGGCCCTCCTCCTCTGAGATCCTCATCAGGAGACAAAACAGAGAAACATGCGGTCTTCTCGCTCTTGTCTCTCGTCTTCTCGCTCTCTCTTGTTCTCTTGTCCTCTTGACTCTTCTCTTCTTGTCTGCTCCCCGCTTATCTGTTTTTCTTCCTCCTCATCCTCGTCACCACTTTTGATTTTTGGCTCACATATTTTTCCTTGACTCTTTTGTCTAAGTTTTGTGACATGCCCACCGATTCTTTCTTTATAATCAGTCCAGTAACCAGTCCAATCTAAGACTTCTCTCCCGGGAAACCTGGGACCAGCTCACATCGGAACATCCTCCACTGGATCCATTGCGCTGGGTAGAGAGTGTGAACTTCAGCCCTCTGGACGACACCTAGAACCAGAACAGTTCTTCTCTCCAGTAGCCCCAGGACCAGATGAGGCCCGATTCGTAAGAGGCGGTTCTATCTTCTTTCAGATGGGCTTGAGTGTGTCTTGGTTCAATTCTCTAATAGTTTCCCCTTGATTTGACCTTTTACAAGTAGGTTAATTCGGAAATTAATCCTCTATAACCACTCCATATGCTTAAATGTTCCTTGAGGGTTCATATCTTCTTTCTTGATTGACAGCACCATTGATTTAGTATAACTCTGACATTTATTCTTTCTTAAGTGTTTATTTTATTTTATTTTGTCTTATATATTCATTTTAATAAACCACCCTTATATATTTAAAGTTCTGTCTGTTGGTATTCTATTTGGAAGACTGACATCACTGCATGAGAGTTCTGTCTTTAGATCTGAGATTGATTAAACTGATAAGTTTGACTTAATTGATTTATCTAATTTAAATTAAATAAATTAGTAAATCAGCTAATTACGTTAATTTTGCCTTTTGTGTATAAAAAGGATGGTGCCCCTTTTATTAACGAGAGCAAACCTGGTTATTAAATATTAAATAATTTCTTTAATTAATATTAATTAATATCCAGAAAATAATCCGGTAACGCTTCCTTTTACGGTACTATAATTACCATGTATTTACATGCTAATTACTAGGTAAGTACCATGTAATAAGGGGTAGTTACTGTAAAATTACCATGTAATTACAAGGTAACTATATAGGTAATTACCTTGTACTTTTAAAATAATTACCTAGTCAATTCCAGGCAAATACCAAGTACCTACCTGGTAATACGTATTAGTTACTGGGTAATTATAATGTCATTATATACTATTTTGTTAATTGCCAAGTACTTACTGGGTAATTGCCATGCAATTTCTTGAGAAGTAGCTGGTAACAGCCAGGTAATAAGAAGTAATTACTCAGTAATTATTAAGTATTTATATGGTAACTATGTGATTAATTATAAGGTACTCACTAAGTAATTATTATATTATTTCCTAACAACCACATATAATAATTCGGAATTACTGGGAGTTCCTTAAAGTAATTACAAGGTAATTGCATAGTAATTAATAATGTACTTATTTCATGAGTACCAAGTAATTTTCTGACAACTACCAAGTAACTGCAAGGTCATAAATAGCAATTACTGAGTAATTACTAAGTAACACATGGTAAAAACCTTATTATTTACACTGTAAATAGTAAATATATTATTGATTATATTTATTAAACAAACATTATTGATTGTATTTATTTTGTAACTACACAGTAACTACCCTTTAATTGTACATGACGACTACCGAGGAAGGCTATGTATTGTATTGGTAAATACACAGTAAGTACTGTAAAATTTAAAAAGAAATTATGACACCACCAGTTACTTTCCTATTGGCTACCAGGTGTAATTACCAAGAAATTATAAGTTTCTACTAGATACTTACCATGTAATTACTAGGACATGAAGAGTATTTATTAGGTATTACTAGGTACTACTAGGTATGAACGCCATGTATTTCCCTAGCAGTCAATAGTTTTTTATTACTTACCTGGTAACTTCTTAGTATTTACCCAGTAACTACAACATTTACCTGATAATTACAGTTGAACTGTACTGTAAAAGGAAGTGAGGCCAGTTTCCATGCTATTACCTGGTAATTACATATTTCTTACCCAGGAAATACAAAAATACATACATGGAAATTACATAGTTATTAAAGTGTGACTGTACTGTAAAAGGAAGTGAGGTCTGTTTCCATGTTATTCCCTGGTAATTAGTCAGTATTTAGCCATAAACTAGGAAACTGTCACATCACACAAGTCACTTGGACCGAAAATGCCGCAAAACTGACCAGTGACTATGATACAGTGTCAGAGTACACTGATACAGATACAGAGTCTGAGTCTCCCCCCTGAACAGCACACTGTATCTGTCAGGACATAAGGGTTCCCATCAAAAACCACCATTACCAACCATCAAATTACATATGAATGCATGATTTTTACACTTCCTCACTCAAAACACCTCACTGTGACACATATACAAAAACAAGTGAGCTGCCAAAGATAAACGTTTTAATCCAATGGATTTCAAATTCTCATAAAACAATTTCAGAAACAGTGCAAATTTTGGTAACACCTTATAAGTACACACTATTAAGCATTTATAAATATTGAATTCATCATTTATAAAGCATTTTTCCGACATGAATAATTAGTAATAACACATTTATACACGCAATTATAAAGATTTTACTCATCATAATCAAGCATATCAGTAAAGGATTTTACTGAATTCATCATTTCTAAAGCATTTTTCTGACATGATTATTTAGTAATAATTCATTTATACACACAATTACAAATGCTTTACCCATCATTGCTAAGCTTTAGAAAAAAATAATAATAATTGCAGCTCATCAGTATATTGTGACTGTGTAACATGAACATGGGTAAACGTGGCCAAATGAAAACTTGCCAACACTAACTGCGCATCACAGAAAATTACAGTACGCAAACTAAATTCAAGTTAACAATTTTGTATCCAAGTACAAAAAATAAATCTTTTAGTTATGTGTGTGTATGTATATATATGTATATATATATATGTATATATATATATATATATATATATATATATATATATATATATATATATATATATATATATATAAAAGATGTTCTACTAGTATCAAAAAAAAAGTTCTGAAATATTTCGCTGTCATTTGGTGTTATTCTTAACCCTTTCACTGAGTAAAAATTCAAAAATGATAATTTAACCCGGGGCGGCACGGTGGTGCAGCTGGTAGAGCGCGTGCCTCACAGCAAGAAGGTTCCTGGTTCGATTCCGGGTCGGGAGGGCCTTTCTGTGTGAAGTTTGCATGTTCTTCCCGTGCATGCGTGGGTTCTCTCCGGGTACTCCGGCTTCCTCCCACAGACCAAAAACATACTGATTAGGTTAATTGGTAACTCTAAATTGTCCTTAGGTATGAGTGTGAGCGTGAATGGTTATCTGTCTCTCTCTGTGGCCCTGCGAACGACTGGCGACCGATTCAGGGTGTACCCCGCCTCTCGCCCGATGATAGCTGGGATAGGCTCCAGCCCCCCGCAACCCCGAAAGAGATAGCCGGGTATAGAAAATGAATGAATGAATAATTTAACCCCTAAAATAAATACACTTAATACCCCAAAAAATTATTATACAAATAAAAAATGTTGTGAAAATCAAAAGACAATCTTCAAGAGTGTCCAACTTCAACAATGAACTTTGATTCAACATTCAGCACTGTAGCCTACTTTTTTTTTAGGGGAAAGAGTTTCCCGGGAACCTTGAAGGCTTTAACATTTTCAGCTCTGTCTGTGTCCTCCTGAATTGAAGTGGCACACTGTGTGGCGAACACACTGAGTTTCACCTGACTGTTATAGTTTTCAAGGAGTTCCTTGTATTTACTGGGAGCAGCAATGAACAGCTCTGCGATTGGAGCGCTGACAACAACCGTGTTCCGGTTCACCCCAACACTCTTGAAAGCAGCAGACATGGTCCTTCCTTGAATGAACAGCCGTAGAACTTTTTTGTTACGGGCCACCACCTGAGCAGGATTTTTGGCTGCAATTCAGAGGACAAAGAATTAGGGTTATCCAAAGTAAAAAAAAATGGTGGCACTTACACAAATTTCTTGTCACTTTCAATGAAGAGGCAGTACTTTCAAGAAAATAGAGTCCCGAGACCCTTTTCAGCATTGTGATTAAACCCAGGTATTGACCTTGCCAACAGAACACAGAGGGCATCCAGGATAGAATTGTGTTCGGAGGACAGAACTCTCAAATATTCAGAGCAAGAAACCTAAAAACAAGTTGAATAGGGTAATTGTTTCCTAAATAACTGCTTTATTTTCTGTGACAATTGAGATTTTTTGTGAAGCATTATACGGTAATTTGAGTTACTATAGCATTTTTCTACAAGTAGGGATAATATGATTCATTGATCCTGAAAACCTACACCTTGCATTTGGAATCATACTGATATCATTGTTAGTTTGGCAGTTATTGAACAAAAACAGTCATTCACTAGTTATCTGGATCACCACCGAATTATAATAACCTCCGTAGGGAAGGTAAACAGTTTAGCTTCTTGGACAGCTCTGTTGCCATTTGGGCATATGAAATGCTATTATCTTAAACTATCCACCAAAAGTCTAAAGACAGTAACATCAGTACTTGTAGCTCACGGAATAAGTTGACAAAACTACAGAAATATTGGAAAACCAACATGTTTTGACAGTTGCTGAGTGACATACAGAACGAAACTTTCAGACACAGCATTAATGATATAAGGTGATCGTAGTTTGGGGAAAGATAAGTATGCTTAATGTGGCAGGGTTGCTTTTCATATTCAGGATTATTTCCTGGTAAAAATCATGCATGATCTCATGCTATATGAGATTGAGGTACTGTGGCTGCAGTTAAATTTACCTTGGATCAGGTCTGTTATGATTGGTTGCTGTAACAGACTGCTTGGTGTTTATCTTGACAAAATATTTAAAATATTAGAGCGAGAATGTGAATTAAACAATGAAAGTTATTTTTTGGTGACCTGAATATAGACTGGGGCTCAGCAGACTGCTCTGTAAAACTCAAACTCAGACCTGCAGATGCATGTGGGTTATCCCAGATTATTAACTAGATTAAAGTTAACAGCGTGTGGCACTGTGAGTTCTACAAGAGTCCTGCATTAGTTCTACATACATGGATCAGATTTTTACTAATGTAGCTGAGTTATTCTCCAAAACGGTATCTATAACTGTAGGTTGTAATGATCCAATTTTGGTTGCTGTTGTGAGTAAGGTGCAAGTGCCTAAGAGAAGACCAAAGGCATAATATAAAAAAATGAAAATAAATGTTCAACCGAGAATTATTTGTAGAAGACGTAAATTGGTTCACATAACATGAGAACAAGATCCAGAGGTGGTACTGGTTAACTTAATAAAAGGTTCATGTCAATAGTACAAAAAATTGCACCATTAAAGAAAAACACAATAAAAATGTAAGCACACCATGGTTAGACGATGACTTAAAGGATGCATGCATAAGTGTAATCAAGCAAAATCAATAGCTTTTATGTATGAAATAAAATCTGGCAAATATACTGCATATTATGGAATTCGCTTGCTAAATCACATAAGAAAAAACTATTTTGAATATGTATTTAGTGAGCAAAGTAATGGAGTGGTTAAAAAAACCTCTTTACCTCTCTTAGGTATCTTTGTCTCCATTTTCTTTGACTTCTTGGCCTTTCTCTCTCTCTGCTTCTTCTTTTTCTTCTTCTTCTTGTCTTCCTCTGATGAGGATGATTCAAAGGAGGAGTCAGATGAAGCATCAGAGGAATATTCACTTGAGCTATCACAAGGGGAAGATGAAGGCAAGTCAACTGCCTGGGTGGAACTGCTGTCCCCCTTTTTAAGACCAAAGTGTACTTAAATGTGTGTTCATACTGTGTGTAGTAAATCTTACCTGCTGCCAACTGTTCTTTAAGATAGTCTCTTTCCTTGGTAAGCTCTTCAGCCTTCTGCTTTAGGACCTCTACCCTCAGCTGACACATCTCCAAATCCTGTGGTTGACTTTTGTCTTTCAGTTGTGCAGTAGGGGCAATGGAAACACCTTTAAAAACAAACAAACAAACAAACAAAAACAATTTAAAATGTATTCAAAACATTCAGTACCAACAAAGGTTTTCATTCATCTCTGATCTTAGCTAGTCTGTTGTATCTGTAACTGATCTAGTGGATCTCCTGTATTTTGTTAGATCATAATTTGAACATACACAACTTCTTTTTTCCCTTTGTCTTATACTCTTAGACTAAGGGATTTAGCCATATTTACAGATCAACACTTTAATTGTAAAAATAAATCTGGAAATCTCTGTGATAAATTAAAAAGCTTTACTATGCAGCAAATTTGTGAACATAGCAGCTTTTTGCATCATTTGGGACGTAAATAACAGAGACATTGGTTTATACTAACATCTAAGGTGTTGATTCAGCAGTTAAAACTGAGATTTAATGTCTGCAGACTGAGAAACCCTTTCACCACTGTGTTTGTACCAGCCATTCAATGCAGGTGGAGACAAAACTGTTCTGGCATCACACAGTCAACACACTATCAGGCCTACCTGTATGACTATTATTAGCCCAATTTGATGGCATTAATTAAAGAAAAAAGAATACAATAATATTTCAGAACTTAATGGCATGTATCTATTTTTGATCACCATACATACATGTAAATACTTATATAGGTTTGCCTGAAGCACTCAGAGCATGTGGTTTATTTTATGTAAAGCCCTTGTTCATTTATATTGCTGTAATTATCATAAAAGTAATTCATAAATACAGATAACTATTTTTGTAATATTTCCTAAAAAAGACTTTGTTTTTATTGAACAAACTGAACCAGAGTATAGTGAGGTGATGCTCTATGGTCTAACATCAGCCAGCATGATTAATGTATGTCAGTTTAAAAAAAACGCATACCACTGGTGCCATCGACGTGTCACACTCTTAAATCCACACCAACAATCTTTTTGGCCCGCGTTCGCACAAATCAAAGAGTTCAGCATGATATTGGCGACATTCAAGTTTCTTCCAGGGAAATGTGACGTCTGCTCCCGCCTGCGGTTACCTGCGACGACACGTTGATGACGCAGAAGAAGCATATTCGCCCCACGCTGATGACGTAATAAGAGCGGGATTGTAGTCCTTCAGTGAATCAGAGCGGTTCAGTGATAATGAGCGGATTCACTCGATTAAAACAACTGATTAAGAAAGAAATATCAAGAAGAAATGCCCTGAAGCTAATAAAGTGGCTACAGAGGAGGAGACTGCTTCAAAAAAGAGTTAAATGCAGAATTTGCCATACGGACATGAAACTGAAGAGAAGTACGGACAGTGGAGACAGATATGCACGGTAAGACACAATGACAGATATAGGAAAATTGAACAAATGTGCAGTTATTTGTTGATTTATGTGCATGTTTGGGTCGGATTAATATGAGATGTAATGTTGCAGGATTAAATAATTACATGAAATTTGTTTAATGAGCAATTTAGCAATTTTATCAATGGAATAAGAGATAAACAGTAATATATATATATATATATATATATATATATATATATATATATATATATATATATATATATATATATATATATATATATATATATATATATATATATATATGTATATGTATATATATATATGTATATGTATATATATATATTTATATATATATAGATATATAGATATATAGATATATATAGATATATATAGATATATATAGATATACATATACATACAGTATATGAAATTAGAATATTGCATAATTGTAATTAATCCTTAACTTCCTAATGTGAACAAACAGGTAGAAGAACAAAAACTGTATCTTTAATTCATTAAACAAACGACCATATCAATGAATAGCCATTTCAAAAAGTAGCAACCTGAGAGGAGTAAATTACTTATTACCAAACATTTAGAACAGGTCAAATCAATTACCCTTAAAAAAAGCAAAGTGTTCCTGAAGGTCTACAGCTTTACTGTGTAATTTTATAATGATGAAATTGACACATTTAAATATGTAATAAAAGTCTAAGCAAATAATCCTTGTGACAAACTACAATCTAATTACACATATTTTTGTGTTGTGCTGATTATTTTAACATTTTATGGTAGCCTGATAATGCCATCTTGATTATATTTATTGTTTATTATTGCTACCTAAACCTGTGTGCCAGTGTGTGCCCTAATTACAGTCTGTTCCTTTTCTTTTTAAAAGGACTGATCGCCAAATACCACATAAAGGACAGGAAAAACAAATTTCAGTGAGGCACATGTCCATCTTCAGTCACTCAAACGCCTCTCAGTAACGATGCAGTTCATGTACAGGTGGGTAATAATAATAATAATAATAATAATAATAATAATAATAAATATAGCCGCAAGCGGCAATTGGCGGGTTCAAACCTTTTCCAGCCCCTTCCAACCACCCAAAACCTCTAAACTACACACTCGCACTGTCACTGGCTTTTCCCTCTAATGCTCCGTGCAATCACAGCTTTTCTCTCTGTCATTTAAGCTCATTGCAATTGAAGTATTGGTACTTCATGATGAATAGGCCACATCCCATTCAACAGATTCACATGAAACTGCAATTTTCTGCTAATACTGGCCCCTAGAATATGCCCACCAATTTTGGTGAAATTGCGACCAATCATCTTTGAGATAGAAACGCGGTGTTTATAGCGCCACCCATGGGTATAGCTCGAATTGCTTTTTGCAGGCAGCTTCCCTGTCTCATTGTGAACCTACCAATCAAATGTTGTGAGCATTTGGTACAAGGTGTTGGAGTTATCACCAGTGTATTTTAAGCTCCGCCCACAGACAAAGATGTTTTGGTGGCTGTCGGCTGTTTTTTATTTAATCAGGCTCATCTCTAGGAGGTATCATTATTGTTGTCCCCTAGGTCCATTGCCTACAGACGGTGCTGATTGAGTCAGTTTTTGAGAGGTCGTGTTCATATCATTGCTTTTACTTTTATACAAATTAGCAGAAATTCATAATTGCGGAGTTCATGGTTGCAAAGGGTTTTTTTGTCGAAGAATATCAGACTAAACTGTCAATGCAACTTCAGGTCTTTAGGCTTTGTGCATATCTAAGCTCTCCCATAGTCCTGATTGCGCATGAAGAATTTGGTTGGTAACTAGCTACTGTACCATGACAGAGAGTGTTCATACAATATCATAAGGTTATTAAAGGAAATGTATATTAATGATGAAAATATACAAGTCAAATAGCTGATGTCTGTTGAAATTGTTATGATTTCTAAAAAGATTTTCTTCTCCAATCGACAAGCAAAATGGCAAAGTTGTTGGTATGAAAAGGTAGACTGAAGAATTAAATAACTCTAACTGTTATAAGAACTGCCTATAGAGTTGTTTTGTCTACTGGAAGCTTGTTTTTGTGAAGTTAAAATCATGATGACTACTTATTTTTCTTTACATCTACTACTCAATAGCTGTAACTGTAATAATTGTATAGCATTTTTATACAGTCTGACAGTATCTGCTCATTCATTTTTGTTAAGTCATTTGTCATTCATGTACTGCATAGTGCATTGTAACAGACACATGTCACAAGGTGTCATTTCCTTTATTTGAGCTAATATTTAGTCATTAAAAGTAGTTAATTACTAACAAAAGATAATCAGAAAAAAAGTGGTTCAGGTTCAGAGTTAATTCCGTTTTCTAGATCTACGGACAGTGTCTGATGTCCAAGGAATACAAGGATTTAATTTGTTGATAGTTTTAAACTACAAAGAAATTAAACAGCTGGAACAGACAACATGCAAAAAACATATAAATTTGATAAAAAGCAAAGTATTCAAGTAATCAAGTCACTTATTTTTCAAAAGAATTATCTGTATTGATTCAAAGTATTACAGCAATACATATTTTTGTCTTTATTGTAGATTATAAATTTGCACCATTTGCAAGAACAGAAGTGTGCACACATCCACAACAAAAGAAAAAAACTTTCAAATCACTGCAATATAAATCCTTGTTTGAAGAATTATTTTCAAATAATGACTTGTATTATTGAAGTTAACACCAAAAGACCAGTGAAAACAGTCATCATTATACTATCAATTAATAGGAAACTATGGGCAGAAAAACTGGATCATCAAGCATTAAATGAAATGAATGAAATGAAATGTTTTTTATATCAACATAACCTGATGTATCCAAATTTTCCCCTGACAAAATTTGATGTGGAAAGAAAACTATCAAGATGCTGTAAATATCCAGAAAAAATATCAGTCAAAGCTGAATGGAGACTGTGTAACACAGGAAACAACATTACTATTGGTCCTGTTTTCATCTTCCAAATTCTTCATATTTTGTGCCAAAAGCTCATCTCCAGAAAATATCAGTCAATGCTGAATGGAGACAGTGGAACACAATAAACAACTTAATTATTCATCCTTTTTTCTTTGTCCAAATTCTTGATGTGGTGTGCCAAAAGCTCATGTCCAGAAAATATCAGTCAATGCTGAATGGAGACAGTGGAACACAGGAAACAACATTACTATTGGTCCTGTTTTCATCTTCCAAATTCTTCATATTTTGTGCCAAAAGCTAATGTCCAGAAAATATCAGTCAATGCTGAATGGAGACAGTGGAACACAATACACAACATAATTATTGGTCCTTGTTTTCTTTGTCCAACTTCTTGATGTTGTGTGTCAACAGCCAATGTCCAGAAAATATCAGTCAATGCTGAATGGAGATAAGGGAACACAGTAAACAACATAATTATTGGTCCTCTTTCTTCGTCCAAATTCTTGATGTGGTGTGTCAACAGCCAATGTCCAGAAAATATCAGTCAATGCTGAATGGAGACTGTGGAACACAGGAAACAACAGTACTATTGGTCCTGTTTTCATCTTCCAAATTTTTCATATTTTGTGCCAAAAGCTAATGTCCAGAAAATATCAGTCAATGCTGAATGGAGACTGTGGAACACAATACACAACATAGTTACTGGTCCTTGTTTTCTTTGTCCAAATTCTTGATGTTGTGTGTCAACAGCCAATGTCCAGAAAATATCAGTCAGTTCTGAATGGAGACGATGGAACACAGTAAACAACATAATTATTGGTCCTCTTTCTTCGTCCAAATTCTTGATGTGGTGTGTCAACAGCCAATGTCCAGAAAATATCAGTCAATGCTGAATGGAGACTGTGGAACACAGGATACAATCTAATATTTTATCCCTTTTCTGTTTCCCACATTGTTGATGTTGTGGGACAAAAGCCAATGTCCAGTAAACATTAGTCAATTCTGAATTGAGACTGTGGAACACAGGAACCAACATAGTCATTGGTCCCCCTTTCTTTCTTCACATTCTTGCCTTTGTGTGTCATAATGGTGGCTTGGGACGACTGAAATAAAATACACAATAATGGTGGAATTAGTTATCTTGGTGCACTAGTGGAATAGGTTAGTAAAATGGTGTGAGTGGTGAGTGATGTCCTACCTTTTCTTAGTTGCAGAGGTCATTCAGCCATTTGCAAGGCCAAAATGCTGCATATTGATTGATGTGGTGCAGCAGGAGAATGGAGCTGCCGGAACAGATGACCAAGGCTTTCTGTTTGTAGATCACAATCTGTTCGCAGGGGGTCCAGGTGAATATTGAGATGGTTTCTCCACTCTTAATAGAAACAGACATGACTTTAATTAGTGGAATTAAGAAGAGGTAGATGGACATATAGTATCTCAAAGACATGAGTCCTCTTCTCCCAATCCAGGAAACATGTTATTATCTTTTAAAGGGACAATACTATATTAATAAAAATTGAGAAAATTGTACTTAAGCATGTATACTAATGGTGTCCAAGTTTCATTTCTACGGTATTTTCCTTTGAAAAAATATAATAAAAAGTTTGCTGGAATGTTAGGGGTGCACTGATATTTGTGAGACGTTGTAGAGTTAGAAAAATGTCATTGACATATTTAGAATTAATACATGTGAGTTTGATTCCTGTTTTAAAGTAGTTACTTACAGTTTTCTGTTTTTTTTTCTTGAACTTGTGGTCGCCACTATTCAGGACACCTTTTGTTTCTTCAGGTTTTTTGGATAAGGATATGGAGTTCAAATAGTGTAGGTTCCACAGGTTGCCATAGGTAATATGGGATGTTTCTCCACAAGTTTGAGTTCTGTAAGAAAATATGTGTAATTATGAGATATTTTTAAACAAACTGTCATTGTAATTTGACCAACATCATTGTATGAAACAGAAGGCAAAACAGGAATAGTAAGAACATTACAACTTGACAGAAAGATGAAATGTGAGATAAATGAACTGACAGAGTCTTACCTGCTGAAGGAGAAGTACTCCAGTAGCTGGGCTGATATTGGGATGCTGTCTCCGTGGACATGTGATGGATGAATACATGCTTAATGTTGGTGTGTACATGTGTATGTATGTGTGTTTGTTTGCATGCTTGTAATAGCTTTTTTACTGCAGACAATTGCTCAATTATGTTCAGCAAGTGTTTTATAAAAGCAAACTGATATTTAGAGAAGTAGTGGGAGGAGTATAGAAAACTGAATTTGACACAGACTGACATAAGATACCCACAACGACATGTCATCATAGAATTTGTGTGATTCAGTAAAGAGATGATTTACCAAGAAAATCACATTTCATGAACACTGAAAAAGAAATATTTCATGAAAGTTGTAACGTATTGGCAGAACATCAACAAGTATGTTTGTGCCATCTTTCACGTAAACATGATCAATTAAAGAGTGCTTGTCAGTTGTTGCTGTCTGTACATACTGGGTGTAATGATGCTCAGGGAAAAGTTTTAACAGCTTACCTAAAATGAGTGACGTAGCAAAGTTATGTCACAAAGTGTTACAGAAGTAATGTAGTATTTCAATGATGTGTTCAAGAATATGGAAAAAATGTAGAACCATGAAAAGGAAACATTTCATGACAGTTGTGATATGCTGGCAAAACTTTAACAATTATGTTTGTGCCATCTTTCACGTAAACATGATCAATTAAAGTGTGCTTGTCAGTTGTTGCTGTCTGTACATACTGGGTGTAATGATGCTCAGTGAAGAATCTCAACAGCTTACCATTATTCAGTGTACGTGAAGGTTGCTATAAAATGAGTTACATAGCAAAGATATGTTACAAAGCCTTACAGAAGTAGTGGGATTCTTAAATGATGCGTCCTGAAATATGGAAAAGAAACTACAGAACCATGACACGGACCATTTCATGAGAGCTGTAATATATTGGCAGAACATCAACAAGTATGTTTGTGCCATCTTTCACGTAAACATGATCAATTAAAGTATGCTTGTCAGTTGTTGCTGTCTGTACATATTGGGTGTAATGATGCTCAGTGAAGAATCTCAACAGCTTACCGTTATTCAGTGCATTTTCATTAAAGTCTCCCATAATGATTTTCATACCAGGACAACGATCGATGAGGTCAATCAGGTGTTGTAGGTTTTGAAGAAATATGGCAACAGAATAACTTGGAGGTCTGTAAAGAACTGCAGCAGTCAAGTTAATGGTCTTTACATGAAAGATCAAACATTCAATATTGTAGCACTTTGCAGGCCATATTACAACATCCTTTGTCACTGAATGATATATTCCAACTCCACCATGAGAGTCTTGTCTAAAGCGTTGAAATGGTGGCTGAGAGGTGTCATAGCTATGCCCTCGAGAAACATGTGTGAAATGGAAACCAGTAAGACAAGGCTGCTGTGGTGGATCATCAACTCCTAACCATGTCTCAGTAAGGCAAATGCAATCAGCATTACTCATGTGAATGTTAGCTTCAACATCTGGAAAGTGAGCCTTCAGACTTTGAGTGTTGTGCAATATGATGGTAAAAGCAGATTGTGTCTTATTGCTGGAAGAGAGAGGTGAGGAGATGAATTGCTTCATTTTGCCTGTTGCCTCTGACACTTTTGCATTACAATAAATGACAGATTCTTTAAAGTCCTTAACTGTTAAACCACTTAGACTTGTAACACGACTTAGGGCGACATATGCTTGTCCAGGTGAAAAGATCTTGTTGAGAGACACAAATGCTTTGTCAATGGTTAAGCCTTGCACTTTATGAATGGTACATGCCCATGCCAACCTTATTGGATATTGTCTGCGTAAGCCTCCATTACGGGTAACATTTTCTTCCTCAGGTTCCAGGATGGTAATTATTCTCCCTTCAGAGTCAATGGTGGGTGTTTTCGCCCGCTGTTTTTGACCAACCTTGGTGTCATCAAATGCCACGTGGATGGAAGTTGGAAAATAATTGCCCTTGGAGTCTGGATCATCAAGCACCATGTTAGTGATGGTTCCAAAAGCACCATTTACAAGTCCATCAGACACATCAATGTTTTTCAGTAACATGATACGAGCGCCTATTCCAACATGGAGAAATTTCTGGAGACAAGTATTGTACACTTTGTGGTGATGGCCATCTTTTGGCTGTAGTCTTCCTGTTTCAGCATCTCTCTCATAATCACATGCTGATATGGTAATAGGTTCTGGACAGGTCTTATTTAAGCATTCCAGGTTATACATTTCAACCTCTTTGTTTGTTGCATAAATGTGTAAAGCATCGCTGTCTTCTCCAGTTTCACAACTTTTGAACATTTGAACATCATGATCTTGGAGAGGTGTGCCCTTTGCATGAGTGCGTATGCGATTCAAGGCATGAGCAAACTCTGAGTCCTTTTGTCTGACTATTTGAGTGAGTTCAGCAATAAGAAATTCATCCTCCCACAGGTTTATACATTTGAAGTCATTATACAAAGCAGAACCTTTCACTGGGGGCAATTGATAAAAGTCTCCAACTGCAAGAATACACACTTCAGCAAATGCAGTGTTGTTACCTGGTTGCTTGATTTGTCTCAGTCTTCCATGAACATATGACAACAGTGAATGGTCAACCATGGATATTTCATCAATGATTAATATCTCAAGATTTCCCAGTTTAGCACGCAAAGAGTTGATCTTCTCTTCTGTCAAGTCTTTGATGGGTAGGGACAGATCTGTTCCAATGGAAAAAGTATTATGTATAGTGTTTGCGTTTATGTTGTAGGCAGCAACACCAGTTGGGGCTGTTAACACAACAGTAGTGGCATCTGGTTCATCAGGATGGAGTCTTTTGAGAATTCTGGTTGTTTCATAATAAATTGCTTTGATCAAATGGCTCTTGCCTGTGCCTGCTCCTCCAGTGATGAAAACTTTTATGGGCTGAGGTTTCTTACCATTGACTTTCTGCAAACACCACTGTCGAATTTTATAGAAAATTGCAGATTGTTTCTCATTCAAAGATCGTAACAACTGCAAGGCATCAGCTCTTGTCATTTGAGTTGCATTTGGCTCTATTGTGCAAACAGATTGTCTGTTAGGCTGTAGATCTGGGATGTTAGCATCACTGCAGTGTTCATCATCACCTTCATTTGTATCTGCTTCTTTCAATTTTTGACATTCAAGCCTTTCAAGTTCAGTTTGAGGACAAATCTGTGCCCATGCATCTTCCAGTTCGCCATGTTCTTTGAGCAGTTTTTCAGCTTCATCTATTTTTTCAGCTTCTTTCTCAAACAGCTCACGGTTTCTCCCCACTATTGATTTGACATTTTCCAATGCGTTCTTCTCATTGTTCACAGCACCATGTTCATAAAAGTCTTTGTAAGTTTGGAACTGTGCAGGTTTCAGTTGGCAGTCCAAATAATGGGGCAGAAATAGCTGAAGTATGCTGTGGTGGTAGGCTTCAGACTGCTTTATTGGTGACAACCTAGCATAGCGGATCACAGCAGGTTTCTCCTCATTCACTCTTTTGGTAACAAACCCACAGTTATTTCTCAACTGGATCACATGATGCTTATCACCTTTGGGAATTTGAGACTTGGAAAGAACTCTGTATTCTGAGGCAAATGTTGCAAGGCACATGTTCACAAAAGGTTCAGTGTTTGGTCTGTTTTTGTAACGGTCAACAATGCTTGTCATCCACAAATGCTTGTCATCAGGCTGATTGCTGTCATGTTGTTGTTTCAGTTGATTCAAAGGTAAACTCATTCTGACTGGATGTTCACCAGTGGGAATGAACTGAGTTCCACGAGAACACTGTTTGAGCGGTAGGCCAGTTAATCTGTAACAACATTCTTGTGCTGAAACTTGTCGGCTCTGCAAGAAAACTGTGCCTATTTTTTCATTGACTCTTTGGCTTGCAAATTTCCATTCATGGCCTCCTTTTGAGCTTGATCAAGCAGCAGTCCCATTTCACGTTCACTTTTGAGAGCATATGAAATAATGTACACAACACATGAATATGCATCCTCAACAAACTGAATGTCCATGTTTGCTTGCCAGCAGCGAAGTAGCTCTGGATTGTACTGGTTTATCCAAACATCCTGTGGTTTTCTTTGAAGAACAATGCTTGTCCGTTTGGTAAGCAGAGAATTTGCCTTCTTAAACATTTCCTGTGAGGTGCCAAAATACTGAAAAAACTCCTCAGCAGAGTTGAACTTTTGTCTTAGTTCACGGTTTGACAGGACAGTTTTCATTAGCTCAAAGAGTGTCTTTGCCATTTCAGCTGTCATGCCAACTTGGCTGATGTTTGGCTCTTCAAAGATTTTCTGTTTGGTCTTATTAGGGCCAGTCTCCTGTATTCCTTTAAACTCCTCAGCAATACGTGGTCTTGTAACAAAAGTCTTTTCAGAGACAGGTCTGGGAAAGTTGAATCGACAGTATACTTCTCCCTTCTTTTTCTTTACATTTTTCTTGTCACAAGATTTTGCATGATATTCACTGTGCTTTTGCACATCAATCAATCCCAACAGTTCTGGATCAGATGGCATTTGACATGTGATATATTTATCACAAAACTCCACAACTTTAGCGTCAGCATCTTTGTCTATTTTTGGAGCGTTTTCAACCCAAAATAATGCATGTATATGAGGGGAGCCACGCATTTGGAATTCAACTCTGTAAAAGTATTCAGTGATCTTGCCTATGGGTGCTGCAGGGCTCATGAGAACATCTTTAAGGAAGCATTGCCATCGGAAGTCAAACATCCTTGCTGCGGTCACTGGATTTCGCTTGAGTAATGCACATTTTTGTAGCCAAGTGAGATCTTCCAGGTTCACTTCTTTGCGCTCTTGCCTTATCATTGCATTCAACATTTCAGGCCACCTCAAGTCTGCAGAGCTAAATGAACAGAACCATGTAGGAATACTTAGTTGCATTATCATTGCAAACAAATCTTTCTGTGCTGATTGCCAAAATGGAGGTGTTCCTCTGATAGGTCTGAGAAATTTGTAGCCCTCGTCAAAGTGCAGAATTTTTTTCAAAGCTTCTGGGTCTGTAAGGATGTCTGTGGTAAGTTCTTTGGTCAAACCTTTGTTTGTTCCTTTTCTCAATGCTATTGACACATTTGACACTATTTGATACAGTTCTGACACATATTGCGCATAAAATAAGTAATCGGTGTTTTGAGCAAAACGTCCATCTGCATTAAGTATCCGCTGATTGAAATATTTGCATAGAGTTATTTTTTCTGGGCGCTCATCATGAAAAGTGGGTGCTCCTCTTGGAAATAAGACTGGGAAACATTTAGGTTCATTTGTGCCATCAGACAACAGTCTAATTGGAGAATTTTCCTCTGCGGGTGCAATTGATATGATGCCATCAAAATGCTGATCTAGTATCTCTTGACCCAAATTCACAGGTTGTAAACAGGAGGATGCAAACAGTCCATGTTGGTCTTTAATGTGTGAAAAATCTTGTACTTCTGGTGTATCATCATCATCATCCTCTCTGTCTGGAATGTCATTATCAACACAACTTTCAACTTGTGCATCACTTTCATTCATCTCATCTTCAATGTGTTCATTGTCTGTTTTCTCTAAAGTGTTGATCCAGTTTGGATTGACACTCACATCTTTGTACCATGTATTGTTAATCATTAAGTAATTCAGACCATTTTTGATGTTTGCAGTATCCACATTCATGTCTTGATAGTGTCCTTTGTAAGTCAGTTTACGTTTCAGTTTAATCCTCACCATTTTATCCTCACTTTCATCTCTTGGTAACATGGTGGTCACGTGTGATAAGTTCGAGGGGACACAGATTGTAGGACCCTGACACGATTTCTGGCCTCCTTTTTTCAAAGGTATGAGTCTGATGAAGGGAATGTGCAGGGAAATAAGGTGTTGTTCCAGCTCATTGAGACATTCCAGCTCAGGGGGAATAGGCTTCAAATGCAAGTTGTTAGCAACACTCTGGACAGGCATTTTACCTTTGACAAGATGTCTGTCACATGTATGGCAGATCCATAGTTTGGAGAATGCTTCATCTTGAAAAGTGCAAGTCTTTCCACAGGATTTATCACATATGTGCAAATAAGTACTGGTTATGCATTTATCAGCAAGTGCATTGCCATCAGAACTCACAGCAGAATATGTGTTTTTCATGCAGTGCTTGACTTGCTTCCTGAAAAGAAGTCTATGACAACAACAGCAGACATATTCAGGACCATGTTTTACTGTTTTACGGAAATCTTCTATCACACATGTAATGTCATATTTCCTGTCCTTCAGTTTTTTAGCGCTCGCACATTTTGTACTTTTAACTGTTTCTCTGAATTTTTCATCAGTGTGATACTTATGGAGTGTTGCCTCACATAACTTTTTTTTCAGATCAGGTGTATTTGCATATTTTGTCTTACTGTGCTCACGAACTCGGTGTTGAAAATTTTCATCAGAAGCATATTTTGTCTTACTGTCCTCACGAACTCGGTGTTGAAAATTTTCATCAGAAGCATATTTTGTCTTACTGTGTTCACGAACACGCTTTTGAAATGATTCATCAGAAGCATATTTTTTCTTACTCTGCTCACGGACACGTTTTTGAAATGATTCATCAGAGGCATATTTTTTCTTGCTGTGTTCAGAAACTTGATTTTGGTACCCCAAGTCGGTATGGTACTTCTTGTGACTTGCATTTTTAGTGGAATCCCTGTATTTCTCATTTGTTGCATATCTTATTCTGTCTTTTATAAGATATTCAGCTTTCTTTGTGGCATACATTGCCTTTTTCTTCTCCAAAATCTGCTCTTTGTTAGCGGCATAGTTTTCATCCAAAACCTTCAACTTCCTCTTTCTTGACCAACGATCTGCATGACATTTTTCTGTCTTTGTATTTCCATCTGAACTCTGTTCATTGTGATGGCCCTGTGTGCCACATGATGCACAAATGGAGTCATTGTATGAATTCTTCACACATTTGACAAAATCATAATGATTCCCATCCTTGTGATTCAGGTAAATAGCTTCAGGGCTTTGGTTTCCTGCTTGATTACCTGGTATGTGAACACATGGGTAATGATTCCATCTGTCTACATTAAATGTATAGATGTCAACTTGTAGTAGGTGTGCAGCTGCCCAGATTTCAATTTCAGTGGCAAAAGATCCAGAGTATTTCATGTTTGAACGGTTTAAATGATCTGTAATACAGGACTGCCCTGCTCTCAAGAAGTTGTGAAATATTGCTGCATGGGACTCCAGGTGATCAATAATTCTCCGTCTCAGTTTCATGTGTCCATTCTCACTTCCTGAAATAGCATAGGATAAAGCTCGAAAGAAACAATTGCCATCACCTTGAATGGATTTGGTTTCACAGACTCTTCCCATTGCTGACAGTTCCTGAGGTGTTTGGTGCTGTGGATTCTCATTTCTCACACACATCAGTAAACAAAGGCCTTCTTTTGTATCAGAGCTCAGAGGCTTGTAGGCAAATGGCATCTTGGCCACATTGGTTATTTCAACATCTGGACTTTTATCAGCATCATGTGACACGTCAGTAGCACTTTCAGTTGGTTGGCAGTTTGCATTAGACTGTACCTCACAATCAGAAACTTCAAGGTCACTCCTTTTCTTTTTGTTAACATGTTCATTCAAATGGGTGTGGCATGTAGCAGGTCTCTTCTGTTCTCCTTTCACCACAGCACTGTACAGAGGTCTGCCATGTTGGACTTTGTTGGCACTGCTCTCTCTCACATTAGTTTTCTCCATGGGCATGTCATGCTGTACAATGTCACCTGAAATTCTCACCTCAACTCCTCTCACTTCAAATGGCATGTCTTCAAGCTTGCGACAGTAGGGCATTAGTTGTTTGGCCAAGGTCATGAGGTGCTCATACACTGCAGAGTAATCAGGGTGATAAACAACCACAGCTTTACCTTTCTCACCATCCACAAGGCCCTGGCTGTTGCGTTTATGAGGATCAAACACTGCAAAATACTGGAAGTACTTCATAGCCACACAAGTGTTGTTGCTGAAAGTGACAAAGCAAGCATCGTGATCCATCAGAGCTCTTTGAATAGCTACATCCATCGGTACATTAATATCTCTCATATCTGGATCCTGAGCCTCATCAAAAACACCAACCAAACCACAGAAACTTTGACCATACTTTATTTCAAAGTGTGCATCTTTCATCTCATATGCATTTGGCAGTTCATCAATCAGCAGGTAGCCACTTCTTCCACCAATCTGACCAGCATCTTTGAGAGAGGAGTACAACTTGTTACCTTCAATCAGCACAGTGTCGATGTCGTTGTTCCTTCGGCTATCACTCCAGATGGTTATACTTTTCAACTTATGCATCATGACAGCTGCTAAACTGTTAGCTACACACTGTTTGCCTGCATTCTCTCCAAATCTGTGGTGAAGCTGTGAGAAGGACCCTTGCAAGAAAAACTTCTCAGGTACTTTGGCTGCAACATTCCCAGCAGGTGGCGTTTCATCAGTGAGGTGCTGTACCAGGTTAGACTCAGTTGTAGACTCAGCTTCAGTCCTGGGGTCACAAACCTTGTCAACACACTGCTCAAGGACAAAAACATCAGACACAGGATTATTCTGCTCAAGAGCATTGTCAGAGATGGAGAGAGAGTGGTCAGAAATAGGCAGAGGTGTTTCAGACTTAGGCAAAGATTGTTCAGACGTAGGCAGAGGTTGTTCAGAGACAGGCAGAGGTTGTTCAGAGACAGGCAGAGGTTGTTCAGAGACAGGCAGAGGTTTTTCAGAGGTTTTGTCAAAGGGTCTCGCAGAGGTATTTTCAGAGTTTTTCTCAGAGGACTTTTCAAAGGTTTTCTCAAAGGGTCTCGGGAATTGACATTGCGCTTTATAAGCAGTATCAAGGCTCGCTATAACAGCGTAGTCAGGGGGGGGATGGATTTCTCCAGTGCCCATACAGGAGTCATCAGGTGGAGGGCGGACACTGGTCTGCCTGCGGGCATTCCAGGTCCTCCTCATGTGGTCAGCACGGCGGTTCACCTTCGGGGGCATCTGAAAGACACATGGACAGAAGAATCAATCAGTAACTAAACTATACATTACAATATTTTTTTTGTTTGAGTTTATTTAAAATCAATATGGTTTCATATTTAAGGATGTTCACACCATTTATAAGCGATAGCATACATTGCTCTAAACAAGAAACTTTGAAATGCCATTAAAGCTTCTGTGCTTCCCAACCAGTTGGCATGTAAAAGCTTCTGAACTTGTCCACTAAGGTATGAAACCATTTGTTGACCTTCATTAAGAGAAAAAATTTATCTAAACAGCACCACACGATCACTGCACCTTAACTATTCTACTCTCTAAAAAAATTCTGGCTTTATCGGTGCCTCAAGCTTAGTCTGTGATAAATCAGTATTCTAAATACTCACAATTAACACAAGGAATGACGATGGGTTAATGTTAATAATGATGCCTTTGACACCAAGTCATTTCTAGAAGCAAAGGGACAGACAATGACTCAGAAAATGCATGAAATGCTGTGTCCCATAAGACAAGTATATCAAAAAAAGATTTGATATTTGTAATGTTTTCATTTATCACAAAATTTATAGAGTCTGAAAAGTGTGAGAACATGTTCTGTTTTTCTGTAATGAAATATTACATCATGGTAACTTCCCCTTAACAGAATACATTTAATAGAACCAAATAGATTGGATAAAAAAGATTCCTGGAATGTGGAATTTATCACGATTTAACATCTTACCTGATGAACAATGTACACTACAGGTCAAAAGTTTGAAATCAAGATCACATTTTTTAGAGAAAAACATCACAGTTTTACTGATATACTTTTTTACAAAATAAACATGCTACACCTTTCTCTTCCTTTCTAAGTAGCCCTTCAAGAGCTTGGCACACAACTTAGGGCATATTACATGCTTAGGCTCTATCTTGCTGCAAACCAAGCGTTCCACATCCTCAACTGAGTCCAGGTGAAACTGCACAATGCTGGAGGATGGAGAGGTCCTGTTCGTTTTCCATCATGACCTTTAATTTAAACACATGGAGTACTTATTCCTCTCAAAAAATATAATTATACCCTATCACTACCAGCTCAAAGAAAACCTAAGAGTCTATTCTGGAAAATAACATCATTAAAAGGGAAGCGATTCTGTAGTAAATAAACTGAAATGCACATGTAAGTAATGCTCATTTTAATGGAAGGCCTGTGAACAGAAACTTGAAGTTGCTTCTTAATGTGGTGTGTTATGTAGGCCTGTAAAATCTCATATTTGAATTTGATTTAACTTTATATTAAATATCAGTTTTCATTGTTATGCCCAACCCAAAATCTACACAAACTACCTGCCTTCAGTTGAATATGATTATGTAAAGATGTGTAACGCACTGCATAAAAGGTATTATAGACTATCATAAACTCTCACAAAAAAAAAAATCGTTCAACCTCTGTTCACACTCACATGTAAGCTGGTGAAGGTCAGATTTCATATTTAGACAGGCTATGATTGAGATGAAAATTTAACGATAATTTTAAAAATTACTATTCATTATTAGTATTATTTCAGACATATGACTAAAATCATAACTTCATGTTAATGTATTTATATTTCTGTAACCTTCAGCTTAATTGTGTAACACACAAATATATATATATATATATATATATATATATATATATATATATATATATATATATGTAAATACATATGTAGCAATACTAAACTTGACAACATTTTTTGCAGAAATTTTCTTCCTCTTTTTTGATGTTTGTACTTTTATGTCTTGTTTTGGAATGTTCTCCTGTCCATTTATTACATTTAGGGACTGTCTAAAACCTGTAATTTATGATTCAATGTATTTCGTAACGTTGTTGCCAAATCGTTTTGCAATATTCCTTGGTGTGGACACGTTTCCTCCATGAAGTGTAGGTGTGTGAACTTAAAATTATCAAGCATTATCTTGCATTAATTTTTTGACGTGTTGTATCTGATACTTCATTGAAAAGGTTTACCCTTATTTAACACCAGTTTTATCAGATTCTTAATTACAATGCATCTACAGTCAAATATGGAGTTCATTTATTAATTCTAGGACTTCTGAGCAGCATTGTCTGGAAAAGATCTTCATCACTTTATTGCAAATCTCAAGTCAGACAAATCATCCTCCCGCCTCTGTTCACACTTACCTGTAAGTCAGCCAAGGCCAGACATTAGATCAGGTCATGATGTTGATAGAAAACAACATGAAAGACAAAAGTTAGTGACAAACAAAACTATCATGAAACTACAAGTTATGAAGCACAACTGCAAAGTGAAAACCTTTAGCAAAAGTTACGTTTATATGATGTCACATTTCACAATTAGACTGATTCAGGTATGCTGACACCGGACTGAGCAGGTCAATCAACACTGACAATAATTTATATAAGAGTGGGTATACTGAGCTTGTTTCTTTAAGAAGTATATGACAGCAAACAGGACAGTTATTCATGTCATTTGACAGGTTCTAGGACTTCAACTCTTCATTATTAAACAGATATTTAACCACTTGATACATTAATTAATGCCCATTGACACAAATACAGACAGAGCTTGCAAAATCTACACTACTTGGGCTACAAAAAACCATAACACAATTATAGACAGGTTATGACTGATGAAAATTTAATCGTCATTTATTTAACTATTCATTACACTATCAGTATTATTACAGACATATGATGAAAATCATGTCTTCATATTCAGTTCGTTGCAACTTTTGTGGTCTTCAACTTATTGGTGTATAATTAAATATATAACCATGTCTCTATATATCTATACATCAAGACTTGTATAAAACTTGATTAAATACATTTTTTCAACCTAGAATTTTATTCCTCTTTTATTCACGTTTTTACTTTTATGTCCTTATATTAATTTAAATATCTAGTTTTATATCTCTTTGTACATTTACCTGTATTTACTCTATCATGTTACATATCAATTGTACGGTTGTCTGTTTGTATTGTTGTTAATTGTTAGACAAGTCCAAATATTTACAATTGTTTTGGGATGTTTTCTGATCCTTTTTCTTTACATCTAGGGACTGTCTACAGCCTGTTCTTGACTAATTTAGGATTTAGTGTATTTAGTTACTTTGTTGCCCAATCTTTTACAAACTCATCTCTTGGTTTGGACAATTTTCCCCTCTGTAGTGCAGGTGTTTGACCTTTCACATTCTGTTTACATTTTGATTTAAATGTCAAGTTTCAGAAATCTCATCAGGAGTTAAACTTCATGCTCACTCTCAAATTGCTTCAATGGTAATAATTTGACAATCTAATGAAACTATGGTGTTAATTTAAACAATAGTAATCATTATTACAAGCATCATCTTGCATTAATTTTTTGATGTGTTGTATCTGAGACTTCATTGAAAAGGTTTACCCTTATTTAATTCCAATTTTATCAAGATTCTTAATTACAATGCATCTACATTCAACCATGAAGTTCAATTAATATATTAAGGACTTCTGAGCAGCATTGTCTGGAAAAGATCTTGATCACTTTATTGCAAATCTCAAGTCAGACAAATCATCCTCCCATCTCTGTTCACATTTACCTGTAAGTCAGCCAAGGCCAGACATCAGATCAGGTCATGATGTTGATAGAACATGAAAAACAAAAAGTTAGTGACAAACAAAACCATCATGAAACTACAAGTTATGAAGCACAACTGCAAACTGAAAACATTTAGCAATAGTTGTGTTTATATGATGTCACATTTCACAATTAGCCTGATTCAGGTATGCTGACACTGGACTGAGCAGGTCAATCAACACTGACAATAATTTATATAAGAGTGGGTATACTGAGCTTGTTTCTTTAAGAAGTATATGACAGCAAACAGGACAGTTATTCATGTCATTTGACAGGTTCTAGGACTTCAGCTCTTCATTATTAAACAGATATTTAACCACTTGATACATTAATTAATGCCCATTGACACAAATACAGACAGAGCTTGCAAAATCTACACTACTTGGGCTTACAAAAACCATAACATAATTATAGACAGGTTATGACTGATGAAAATTTAATCTTCATTTATTAAATTATTCATACACTATCAGTATCATTACAGACATATGATGAAAATCATGTCTTCATATTCAGCCCGTTGCAACTTTTGTGGTCTTCAACTTATTTGTCTATATTTAAATATATAACCATGTCTCTATATATCTATATCTACACATCGAGACTTGTATAAAACTTGATCTTTAAATACATTTTTTCAACCTAGAATTTTATTCCTCTTTATTTACATGTTTCTACTTTATGTCCTCATATTAATTTAAATATCTAGTTTTAAATCTCTTTATACATTTACCTGTATTTACTCTATCATGTAACATATCGATTGTTAGTACGGTTGTCTGTCTTTTTTTTTTGGTTGTTAATTGTTAGACAAGTCCAAATATTTACAATTGTTTTGGGATGTTTTCCTATCCATTTTCTTTACATTTAGGGACTGTCTACAACCTGTTATTGACTAATTTAGGATTTCGTGTATTTAGTTACATTGTTGCCAAATCTTTTACAAAATCATCTCTTGGTTTGGACAATTTGCCCCTCTGTAGTGTAGGTGTTTGAACTTTCACATTCTGTTTACATTTTGATTTAAATGTCAAGTTTCAGAAATCTCATCAGGAGTTAAACTTCATGCTCACTCTCAAATTACTTCAATGGTAATAATTTGACAATCTAATGAATCTATGGTGTTAATTTAAATAGTAATCATTATTACAAGCATCATCTTGCATTAATTTTTTGATGTGTTGTATCTGAGACTTCATTGAAAAGGTTTACCCTTATTTAATTCCAATTTTATCAAGATTCTTAATTACAATGCATCTACAGTCAAATATGAAGTTCATTTATTAATTCTAAGGACTTCTGAGCAGCATTGTCTGGAAAAGATCTTCATCACTTTATTGCAAATCTCAAGTCAGACAAATCATCCTCCCGCCTCTGTTCACACTTACCTGTAAGTCAGCCAAGGCCAGACATTAGATCAGGTCATGATGTTGATAGAAAACAACATGAAAGACAAAAGTTAGTGACAAACAAAACTATCATGAAACTACAAGTTATGAAGCACAACTGCAAACTGAAAACATTTAGCAATAGTTGCGCTGATATGATGTCACATTTCACAATTAGACTGATTCAGGTATGCTGACACCGGACTGAGCAGGTCAATCAACACTGACAATGATTTATATATGAGTGGGTATACTGCGCTTGTTTCTTCAAGAAGTATATGACAGAAAACAGGACAGTTATTCATGTCATTTGACAGGTTCTACGACTTCAACTTTTCATTATTAAACAGATATTTAAGCACTTCATATATTAATTAATGCCCACTGACACAAATACAGACAAAGCTTGCAAAATCTACACTACTTGGGCTACAAAAACCATAACATAATTATAGACAGGTTATGACTGATGAAAATTTAATCTTCATTTATTAAATTATTCATTACACTATCAGTATTATTACAGACATATGATGAAAATCATGTCTTCATATTCAGGTTGCAACTTTTGTGGTCTTCAACTTATTTGTCTATATTTAAATATATAACCATGTCTCTATATATCTATATCTACACATCGAGACTTGTATAAAACTTGATCTTTAAATACATTTTTTCAACCTAGAATTTTATTCCTCTTTTATTTACATGTTTCTACTTTATGTCCTCATATTAATTTAAATATCTAGTTTTATATCTCTTTATACATTTACCTGTATTTACTCTATCATGTAACATATCGATTGTTAGTACGGTTGTCTGTCTTTTTTTTTTGGTTGTTAATTGTTAGACAAGTCCAAATATTTACAATTGTTTTGGGATGTTTTCCTATCCATTTTCTTTACATTTAGGGACTGTCTACAACCTGTTATTGACTAATTTAGGATTTCGTGTATTTAGTTACATTGTTGCCAAATCTTTTACAAAATCATCTCTTGGTTTGGACAATTTGCCCCTCTGTAGTGTAGGTGTTTGAACTTTCACATTCTGTTTACATTTTGATTTAAATGTCAAGTTTCAGAAACATCATCAGGAGTTAAACTTCATACTCACTCTCAAATTGATTCAATGGTAATAAGTTGACAATCTAATGAATCTATGGTGTTAATTTAAACAATAGTATCATTATAACAAGCATCATCTTGCATTAATTTTTTGACGTGTTGTATCTGATACTTCATTGAAAAGGTTTACCCTTATTTAACTCCAATTTTATCAGATTCTTATTTACAATGCATCTACAGTCAAATATGAAGTTCATTTATTAATTCTAGGACTTCTGAGCAGCATTGTCTGGAAAAGATCTTCATCACTTTATTGCAAATCTCAAGTCAGACAAATCATCCTCCCGCCTCTGTTCACACTTACCTGTAAGTCAGCCAAGGCCAGACATTAGATCAGGTCATGATGTTGATAGAAAACAACATGAAAGACAAAAGTTAGTGACAAACAAAACTATCATGAAACTACAAGTTATGAAGCACAACTGCAAAGTGAAAACCTTTAGCAAAAGTTACGTTTATATGATGTCACATTTCACAATTAGACTGATTCAGGTATGCTGACACCGGACTGAGCAGGTCAATCAACACTGACAATGATTTATATATGAGTGGGTATACTGCGCTTGTTTCTTCAAGAAGTATATGACAGAAAACAGGACAGTTATTCATGTCATTTGACAGGTTCTACGACTTCAACTTTTCATTATTAAACAGATATTTAAGCACTTCATATATTAATTAATGCCCACTGACACAAATACAGACAAAGCTTGCAAAATCTACACTACTTGGGGCTACAAAAAACCATAACATAATTATGGACAGGTTATGACTGATGAAAATTTAATCTTCATTTATTAAATTATTCATTACACTATCAGTATCATGAGAGACATATGATGAAAATCATGTCTTCATATTCAGCCCGTTGCAACTTTTGTGGTCTTCAACTTATTTGTCTATATTTAAATATATAACCATGTCTCTATATATCTATATCTACACATCGAGACTTGTATAAAACTTGATCTTTAAATACATTTTTTCAACCTAGAATTTTATTCCTCTTTTATTTACATGTTTCTACTTTATGTCCTCATATTAATTTAAATATCTAGTTTTAAATCTCTTTATACATTTACCTGTATTTACTCTATCATGTAACATATCGATTGTTAGTACGGTTGTCTGTCTTTTTTTTTTGGTTGTTAATTGTTAGACAAGTCCAAATATTTACAATTGTTTTGGGATGTTTTCCTATCCATTTTCTTTACATTTAGGGACTGTCTACAACCTGTTATTGACTAATTTAGGATTTCGTGTATTTAGTTACATTGTTGCCAAATCTTTTACAAAATCATCTCTTGGTTTGGACAATTTGCCCCTCTGTAGTGTAGGTGTTTGAACTTTCACATTCTGTTTACATTTTGATTTAAATGTCAAGTTTCAGAAACATCATCAGGAGTTAAACTTCATACTCACTCTCAAATTGATTCAATGGTAATAAGTTGACAATCTAATGAATCTATGGTGTTAATTTAAACAATAGAATCATAACAAGCATCATCTTGCATTACTTTTTTGACGTGTTGTATCTGATACTTCATTGAAAAGGTTTACCCTTATTTAACTCCAATTTTATCAGATTCTTATTTACAATGCATCTACAGTCAAATATGAAGTTCATTTATTAATATTAAGGACTTCTGAGCAGCATTGTCTGGAAAAGATCTTCATCACTTTATTGCAAATCTCAAGTCAGACAAATCATCCTCCCGCCTCTGTTCACACTTACCTGCAAGTCAGCCAAGGCCAGACATTAGATCAGGTCATGATGTTGATAGAAAACAACATGAAAGACAAAAGTTAGTGACAAACAAAACTATCATGAAACTACAAGTTATGAAGCACAACTGCAAAGTGAAAACCTTTAGCAAAAGTTACGTTTATATGATGTCACATTTCACAATTAGACTGATTCAGGTATGCTGACACCGGACTGAGCAGGTCAATCAACACTGACAATGATTTATATATGAGTGGGTATACTGAGCTTGTTTCTTCAAGAAGTATATGACAGCAAAGAGGAAATTCATGTCATTTGACAGGTTCTACGACTTCAACTTTTCATTATTAAACAGATATTTAAGCACTTCATATATTAACTAATGCCCACTGACACAAATACAGACAAAGCTTGCAAAATCTACACTACTTGGGGCTACAAAAAACCATAACATAATTATAGACAGGTTATGACTGATGAAAATTTAATCTTCATTTATTAAATTATTCATACACTATCAGTATCATGAGAGACATATGATGAAAATCATGTCTTCATATTCAGCCCGTTGCAACTTTTGTGGTCTTCAACTTATTTGTCTATATTTAAATATATAACCATGTCTCTATATATCTATATCTACACATCGAGACTTGTATAAAACTTGATCTTTAAATACATTTTTTCAACCTAGAATTTTATTCCTCTTTTATTTACATGTTTCTACTTTATGTCCTCATATTAATTTAAATATCTAGTTTTAAATCTCTTTATACATTTACCTGTATTTACTCTATCATGTAACATATCGATTGTTAGTACGGTTGTCTGTCTTTTTTTTTTGGTTGTTAATTGTTAGACAAGTCCAAATATTTACAATTGTTTTGGGATGTTTTCCTATCCATTTTCTTTACATTTAGGGACTGTCTACAACCTGTTATTGACTAATTTAGGATTTCGTGTATTTAGTTACATTGTTGCCAAATCTTTTACAAAATCATCTCTTGGTTTGGACAATTTGCCCCTCTGTAGTGTAGGTGTTTGAACTTTCACATTCTGTTTACATTTTGATTTAAATGTCAAGTTTCAGAAACATCATCAGGAGTTAAACTTCATACTCACTCTCAAATTGCTTCAACGGTAATAAGTTGACAATCTAATGAATCTATGGTGTTAAACAATAGTATCATTAGTACTAGCATTATCTTGCATTAATTCTTTACCATCTTGTATCTGATACTTCATTGACATCAGATTCTTAATAACCACGTATCTATATACCTATACATTTAGACTTGTACAAAACTTGATATTTAAGTGATAAATATTTTGTCCTTTAATTGTATTCCTTCTTTGATATATTTTTCTTCTTACATGTCTTTGTATTAATTATACCAACTTGCTTTATATCTATTTGTACACTAACCCGTATTCACACTTTAATCACACATATCAATTGTTAGTACTGTCGTCTCTCTTTTTTTAAAACATAAAAAGTTATTCTCTTTCAATATTGCGCCATTTACTGTCAGTGTACGCTGCACAAACTACGAGCATAAATGCGTTCATTCCACTTCTTTCTAATGCTAGACCGGAGTAAAGAGACCCCTCCAATATGGCGGCGACGCTGGAATTACGCTTCAGCCCTGATGAGGCGTCTACGTAAATATGCGTATTAAACTTTAAATACGTTTCTACTCAGCTGAGCTGAAATAAAACTTAAAAGGTCATCCTCTTTCGACATTGCGCCGTTTACTGTCAATGTACGCTTCACAACCTACGAGAATAAATGCGTTCACGCCACTTGTTTCTGCTGCTACATCGGAGCAAGACACCCCTCCAATATGGCGGCGACGCTGGAATACCCTTTAGGCCGTAATGAGGCGTCTACGTATGTCTACGTTTAGGCCTCAGGCCGCGCTGTGGCCCCCCCCAGTACACTCTGCGGCACTGTGCTAAGTCACGGTGAACCGGCATTTAACAGCCGTAAATCTTATAAATGAACGTCTCCGACAACCCCACCCTCCGAAATAAACTCATCAGATCTAAACGATTCACACAAGTCACTAAAAACGACAATAAAACGTGAGCATCCCCCAGAAAACAGCTTTATGTGTCCCTGATAGCAATGCTACCGTTAGCACGGATGCTAATACTATCGCTAACAAGCACACTGAAGGCCTGAGAACAACACATTAAAGCCGAGTCACAGTCTAAAATACGCCGTTCAGACTTCTGTGTCGTCACACACACACATTATAAATATACTGCGCTATAATGTCTTCGTTTCTGCTACTTTTGTCACATATGAGTAACTTTGTAAACATATTACAGCAGAGACATTAGCATACGTCTTACCTCGTCAGTGTCTCGTCGAAAAAGGAAGTTGAGGCCCAGATGCTGTCAACCTGTATCCACAGGTCATCCAGATCACGTGACTGTTTCCTGGTCGTGAACGGTGGCTTTTAAAATAAAACAGTTCTTTTAATCGTATTATTTGGTACTGATTTATTCAATTCATTGCCTTCATCTTTTGTATGTTCTGCATATTCATGATATATTTTAGGAATTTTAAGTAATCTACAAATTTTAAAATGATAAAGCACAAAGGTTTGAAGCATTTTACTTTGATATTATATTTTGTGTTCCTTATGATATGATTTAACTAATCTCATAAAGATTTATCAGATTTCTAATAACCTATGATGGAAACACTCAAATGTTAAGACGTTATAAAGATATTTTTCCACATTTCTTTTTTTATTTTTATTTATTTTGGAACTGTGACTATGCCAAATTACCAAAATAAAAGCATAACAGCAAAAGCAACTACAAGTGGAAATGAGGAGATGAATAATGATCTTGGAGAAACTGTAGCAATGCTTTATAAAGCAATATTAATAAAAAAAAACTAGTGAAAAGGATCTTAAAAGTTGAAATATTAAGGCAAATGAATCGAGTTATTTAAAAAAGAAGAAACATGCTTATAAATAAAATAAATCATGTGGCTATATATATCCATATTCATTAAAAATAAATTAATAAAAAGAAAAGTCTAATAAAAGTACAATATAAAGACAAATCTTTCAAATAAAAAAATGTTTTTCTAGAACAAATTTATTTCAACTTTTGATCAATGAATTAATAATGCTTTTTTGACACATGTTATTGTTGGCTTTACTGCACACATTAAATGCCACATTGGAATTGTTTGTACATCTTTCTTTGTTATTTTTTATTTTATTGCTAACAATGTCACATTAAAAGAATATTTACAGTGCCTATCATAAGTATTCACCTCCTTGGATGTTTTACCCTTTTAGTGCTTTCATAAATCAATCATGGTCAATAAAATTTGGCTTTTTTAACACAACAATTTATTGGAAAAACTCTTTAATGTCAAAGTGAAAACAGATTTCTAGATAGTAATGTCAATGAAATAAAAATATATATAGAAATATCATTGTTTGCATAATTATTCAGCCCCTTCAAGTCAGTATTTTTAGATGCACATTTGGATGCTATCACAGCAGTGAGTCTGTGTGGATAAGTCTCAGTCACTCTTGTACATCTGCCCACAGCAATTTTGCTCCATTCTTCTTTGTAAAACTGCTCAAGCTCTGTCAGGTTGCGCGGATATCGGGCATGAACAGCCCTTTTTAAGTCCAGCCACAATTCTCTATAGGATTGAGGTCTGGGCTTTGACTCGGCCACTCCAGAACATTTACCTGGTTCTTTTTTAACCATTCCTGTGTAGCTTTTGCAGTATGCTTTGGATCATTGTCCTACTGGAAAATAAATCTTCTCCCGAGCCGTAGTTCTCTTGCAGACTGAATAAGATTGTCCCCCAGGATTTCGGTGTATTTTGCAGCATTCATTCTGCCCTCTATCTTTACAAGCCTTCCAGGTCTGCTGAGAAACATTCCCACAGCATGATGCTACCACCACCATGCTTCACAGTGGGCATGGTGTGTTTTTGGTCATGTGCAGTGTTTGGTTTCCGCCAAACGTAACGTCTTGTCTGATGGCCAAAAAAGCTCAATTTTGGTCTCATCAGACCAAAGAATCTTCTTCCACTTGACCATGGAGTCTTCCACATGCTTTTCTGCAAACTCTAGTCAAGATCTAATATGACTTTTCTTCAACAGGTGCTTTCTCATGTCCACTCTCCCATAAAGCTTTGACCGGTGAAGAACCCGGGCAGCAGTTGCCATATGCACAGTCTCTCCCATCTCAGCAGCTGAAGCTTGTAACTCCCTCAGAGTAGTCGTAGGGGTCTTGGTTGCTTATCTCACCAGTCTCCCACTTGCACAGGCTCACAGTTTACGAGGGCGGCCTGATCTAGGCAGATTCACACAAGTGCCATATTCCTTCCATTTCTTGATAATTGATTTCACTGAACTCAGGGGGATGTTCAATGCCTTGGAAATATTTTTTTATCCATCCCCTGAATTGTACTTCTCAAAAACCCTTTCCCTGAGTTGCTTGGAGTTTTCTTCTGTCTTCATGGTAGCCAGGAATACTGATCCAACAGTCTGGACCCTTCAGACACAGGTGTTTATACCTCAATCACTTGAAACACACCCACACCACTCAGGTGATCTTCATTTCACTAATTGTGAGACTATTGGCAACAATTTAATGAACCTCTATTGAATTAGACCATTTAATTAAAAATGGGGTGAATAATTATGCAAACAATGATATTTCTTTATATTTTTTTATTTCATTGACATGATTTTGTAGAAATCTGTTTTCACTTTGACGTCACAGAGTTTTTTCCAATAAATGTTTGTGTTAAAAAAGCCAAATTTTATTGACCATGATTGATTTATGAAAGCACTAAAAGGTTAAAACATCCAAGGGGGTGAATACTTATGATAGGCACTGTACACTTGCTTTCTGTCCATGTTTATTCTTCCTTCTCTATTAGGATTCCTTCCCTGCCAGTGGACAGCTACATTCCTACTGGGAACATTTTCTTGCACATATTTTCATTGCTCTTAAAGTGACATTACAAGTGACCAAAGAAATATGGAATTATCTTTTTTTAATTGAATTATTTTAATAGAAAAGAACATTTCTTTTTTAAGTCATTTCATATGCAAAATTTTTAGTCTTTCATTTATGGATTCATTTTTTGGATTAATATTTCTTTATATAGTCACATTACTTATTTTTTAGACTTTTCATAATTCCCATTCTTCTTCTGTAAATGTATTACTTTTTCTTCATATTTCACCCTTTATTATTTCTTCTTTAATGGATTTAGTTTTTTAATTCATACTGCTTTATGTAGTCATATTACTTTATTTATTTATTAATCTTTATACTTCTACTTTCATTTCTTTTATCTTTGAAAGATTTATTTTTGGAATTTGGCACTCTTATTACTCCATATTTTTTACTTGAAGAACATATAAAAGTAAAATGTTTTGGAACATTTATTAAAATAGCCATTAATAAGAACCCATTTACAATACAAGGTTTATTAGCTGTATGCCAGTATTTTCTCTCTCTCTCGTACTGATTCAATTAAAATGCTTTCAAAACATGTTAATTGTGCTTCTTTTGTCTGAACAGCAATAGACAGCATTGACAGAACACCCATGACATTTATTGTTCCACAAAGGGGACCTGGAAGGACATCAGAAAAGCAGCATTTAACTGAATAGGAAGACTTATTTGGGGAACAACTAATGTAGCTTAGGTCATTCAAAGACACATAAATGTACACCCTCATTTTCAACTATGTTGCTTGTTGTGTGGCACCACCAGCAGCCTTGTTGGGAGGGATATCCTATCTCCAGATTCAGTTTATTCTGAATGTCCCTCAACTAATTCCAGATACAAAGCTTTTTCCACTACGTTTTTCACAGCCATTACACGGTTGATTTTTATTAAACCGAGGATTCCCATATATTGTCAGGTTTATTTCTCTTGGCAAAAGCATGATTCTACCCAAAGTGGTGGTATCTGTTAAAAACCAGTGAAGTTACAGAATATCTCTGTGGCATTTGCTAACTAACTGATGAAGACTCTCAATTTTACTAATTACAAAAATCAAAGGTATGAAAACTTCTTGCTATAAATCAAGGCACTTAAACATTTTAAAACTCAGTTGTACCCTCTGATGCTTTGGTGAACTAAAGTAATTTTTTCACATTCTCTTGTGCACACACCTGTGTTGTGCAACCATTATGGACATATGGACACGTTGTTTCTAAAGAAAAACAGGTCAGAGGTGTTTGTGTTGTAAGGTTTGAAAGCCTTCAAAAACATAAATATATCAATAAAAAATTACAGAGTGAGAGACACCTGCAACTTTAATGTCATAAGTTACTGAAGTAAAAACCAAATGTTTTATCAAGCTGTCTGAGGCACAATAATGTTAAATTTAAAGTCAAAGTGGGTTTAAATCTTGGTCAGTCATTCAATGGCATAGAACCTCGCCTGTACTAGTGGGTGATGATGCCTGCTTTAAACACATATATATAAACACATGCTGTCTCTCAGTTATCAAGGCTCACCTCAATTTACTTCATGAAGAACAGGCAACTCATGAACAATAGGCCACATCCTTCTTCACTTGTGAGAATGTAAATGAAGATGTTACCTAAAGACAGGGTTGGTATACTGATTTAGATGCATTTTTGTTACACTGGTTATAATGATGGCAATTAACTCATGATATCCAGCAACCACATACTGTCTTAAGGTCATTCAAGCTCATCACAACTGAAAAATAGGTACTAAATGATGAAAAGACGTCACTTAATTTAACCGATCAACATGTAACTCAAGATTTTGGTTATTACACATCATTTGATCATGTAAACCAAATTTGGTGAAATTTAAACCGATGGTCATTGATGGCTCATGTGGTGTTTATCGCGCCCCATAAGGGTTCAGCTAAAAATGCTTGAAATGATAGCTTCCCAGTGTCACTGTGAATCTTAACACACAACTTAGTAGTGATTAGACAAATGTTGTTGAAATTATCTCCAGTTAAGTTTAAGCTCCGCCCACCTCCTTAGATGTTTTGCGGGCTACCGGCCATGTTTTTCATTTAATTGGGCTCATCTATGGGAGGCTTTAAAATGGTTGTCCCCTAAGTCCATTTCCTGAATTTGGTGCTGATTGAGTCAATTTTTGAGAGGTCCTGTTAATATCATTGCTTTTACTTTTATGCAAATTAGCAAAAATCCATAATAGCAGTGTTCATGGTTGCAGAGGTTTTTTGTAGGGGCATATCAGAATAAACTGTCAATCAACTTCATGTCATTAGGATTTGTGGTATGGAAGTAATAGCCTGTAAATTTTGCAGATTTCACTCGAAGCTCTAGCGCCCCCATCAGGCCCGATTTGTTTCAGAATTTTTTTGCCACATATCAGTGACATTTTTAGATGACCTGGGAAGTTTTGTGTCTCCAGGTCATTCCTGCTCTCCAAAATTGAAGAAAAAGCAATATTCATTAAGCTCCACCCACTGCTAGGATGTTTTGGTTCACAGTGGCTACATTTTTTGACCGATCTTCCTCATTTATAATAGAAATGACTGTCTCAGTCCCCTGATGCCATATTGTGAAATTGGTGTTGATAGCATTAATATTTCAAACTTTCTATTCATTTCAGTGTTTTTGGCATTATGCAAATTAGGCCAAAATTGGTGATAGCAACAGTGGTGGTGCAAGAGGCTTTTTTTTAGAGGACTATCAGGTGAAGATCTGTGTTTATTTTCAAGTCCCCAGGACTGACACTGTGGAAGAGAGGGCCTTTCAGGTGTGGCACTGTATGCTATAGTGCCCCCTATTGGCCAATTTTGATAAAAAAATTTTTGCATTACTCAGACATCATTTGTAGTTGACCTATAAAGTTTGGTGTCCCTAGGTCGTTTCAGTTGACCACAAATGAAGAAAATGTACTTAATGCTGAATAGGCCACGCCCACTTTCACCAAAAAATATGCCTCTCTAAATATCAGCTAACACTGGCCCCCAGAACATGCACACAAAATTTGGTGAATTTCCGACCAATGGTCTTTGACATATAAACATGTAGTGTTTATAGCGCCCCCTATGGGTTTAGGTAAAATTACTTTTACAGGAAGCTTCCCAGTGGCACTGTGAAGCTGACCAACAGGTTTGGTGATGATTGGGTAAAGACTGTTGGAGTTATCACCAATTATGTTTAAGCTCCGCCCACCACCTTAGATGTTTTGGTGGCTAGCGGCCATGTTTTTTCACCAATCTGGCTCATTTATAATAGAAACTTGTCTTTTTGTCCCCTGAGGCCATATACCAGATTTGGTGCTGATTGAGTCAATCTTTCTCAACTTCTATTCATTTAAGTGTTTTTCAAATTATGCAAATTAGCAAAAAATCTAATTAGGCGGACTTTAGGGGTCCTTGAGGCTTTTTTGTAGACCACATCGAGCTGGACTTAGGCCCAGATTTTCAAGTCAATCGGACTTACGGCGTGAGGGGCGTGGCCTCTCCAAAAACCCAACTTTGAGCCTTAATTACAGCGCCACCTTGTGGCTGACTTGGCTCAAGACTTAGGCAAACCTGGTGCACATGATTTCCAATGCCTTGGCCAAGTTTCAGCCCTCTGGCTTATTCCAGCTCACGGGAATTTTGGCCTAAGCGGTAGAACGGAAATAAAAATAATAATAATAATAAACCGGCACAAAAACAATAGGGTTCCACCCCTTCGGGGTTTGAACCCTAATAATAGTATAAACATTAAAGCCAGTTTCATTTTCAGCACAAAAGAAATGTATGTTAATGTAATTGTGAATTTAAATAAGTTTCAAGGAGAGTTGAGAAAGTTGTTGTACATAGAATGTATAAATTTAGGTCTTTTATGTTTGTTTGTTTATGCCTCAGTATGGGAGAGGAAGAATGACCGGTGGGTGGACAAGAAAGAAGTGGGTCTCTGGGATGTTGGGTGGGAGGCATCATCAAGGACGAAGAAAACCCATCCTGCACCTTGTGAAGAGACGATCTTGAAGACATCTGATTCCTTTAATTGTTCATCATGTGAGTCCTAGATCTTCAGTTATCAGTGACGAGTGGCGTGCTTATCGGGTGCTCTCTGGACTAGGATACAACCATCACACTGTTAACCACAGGAGGTGGTATGTAGATCCCCAAGCTGGTGCCCACACGAAGCATCTTAAGAGGGCCTGGATATCCTACAAAGAGCAGATCTGGAGGGGAAACCGCACTGACAGTTTGCTCTCTGACCACTGACCACCTTCACTGATTGAATGGAATGAGTGGCTCGCAAAGAATCACCCTGATGGTGCTGTTGGCAGACTAATTTATAACATTTCCAAAAAGTACAAGTAATTTGCAGTCACTGTTACCAATGCAAGAATCTTCTTTTGAAGGTGGTAGTGAGGTAATCACTGCAGTTTGTTTTTGTAGTGTCTTTAAAATTACATTGCCAGGATTATTGCTGTTGATTGTTTTGTCTGGCTGAATAATTTTGTCAGAGAAAGGGTTTAGAAAAACAGTGACAGTGAAATATCTTTGAACTTTTATATTTGATACTAGAAGAAGAAATATAAATATTTGTGTGTGTGTGTGTATATATGTATAAACACACACACACACACACACATATATATGTATAAACACACACACACACACACACACACACACACATATATATATATATATATATATATATATATATAAAATATATGTAAATATATATATATACATATATGTGTGTGTGTGTATATATATATATATAGTTAGATAGATAGATAGATAGATAGATAGATAGATAAAACTAAATGATTTATTTTGTGTACTTAAATACAAAATTGTTAACTTGAATTTATTTTGCGTACTGTAATTTTCTGTGATGCGCAGTTGGTGTTGGCAAGTTTTGATTTGGCTACGTTTACCCTTGTTCATGTTACACAGTCAGAATATGCTCATAAGCTGCAATTATTATTATTTTTTCTAAAGCTTATTATTGATGGGTAAAGCATTTGTAATTGTGTGTATAAATGTGTTATTACTAACTATTCATGTCAGAAAAATGCTTTATAAATGATGAATTCAATATTTATAAATGCTTAATAGTGTGTACTTATAAGGTGTTACCAAAATTTGCACTGTTTCTGAAATTGTTTTATGAGAATTTGAAATCCATTGGATTAAAACGTTTATCTTTGGCAGCTCACTTGTTTTTGTATATGTGTCACAGCGAGGTGTTTTGAGTGAGGAAGTGTAAAAATCATGCATTCATCTTAATGTAATTTGATGGTTGGTAATGGTGGTTTTTGATGGGAACTCTTATGTCCTGACAGATACAGTGTGCTGTTCAGGGGGGAGACTCAGACTCTGTATCTGTATCAGTGTACTCTGACACTGTATCATAGTCACTGGTCAGTTTTGCGGCATTTTCGGTCCAAGTGACTTGTGTGATGTGACAGTTTCCTAGTTTATGGCTAAATACTGACTAATTACCAGGTAATAACATGGAAACAGACCTCACTTCCTTTTACAGTACAGTCACACTTTAATAACTATGTAATTTCCATGTATGTATTTTTGTAGTTCCTGAGTAAGAAATAAGTAATTACCAGGTAATTACATGGAAACGGGCCTCACTTCCTTTTGCAGTACAGTTCAACTGTAATTACCAGGTAAATGTTGAAGTTACTGCAAATACTAAGAAGTTACCAGGTAAGTAGTAAAAACCTATTGACTGCTAGGGAAATAAATGGCGAATACCTAGTAGTACCTAGTAATACCTAATAAATACTCTTCATTTCCTAGTAATTACATGGTAAGTATCTAGTAGAAACTTATAATTTCTTGGTAATTAGACCTGGTAGCCAATAGGAAAGTAACTGGTGGTGTCATAATTTCTTTTTAAATTTTACAGTACTTACTGTGTATTTACCAATACAATACATAGCCTTCCTCGGTAGTCGTCATGTACAATTAAAGTTACTGTGTAGTTACAAAATAAATACAATCAATAATGTTTGTTTAATAAATATAATCAATAATATATTTACTATTTTACAGTGTAAATAATAAGGTTTTTACCATGTGTGTTACTTAGTAATTACTCAGTAATTGCTATTTATGACCTTGTAGTTACTTGGTAGTTGTCAGAAAATTACTTGGTACTCATGAAATAAGTACATTATTAATTACTATGCAATTACCTTGTAATTACTTTAAGGAACACCCAGTAATTACGAATTATTATATGTGGTTGTTAGGAAATAATATAATAATTACTTAGTGTGTACCTAATAATTAATCACATAGTTACCATATAAATACTTAATAATTACTGAGTAATTACTTATTACCTGGCTGTTACCAGGTACTTCTTAAGAAATTGCATGGAAATTACCTAGTAAGTACTTGGCAATTAACAAAATAGTATATAATGACATTATAATTACCCAGTAATTAATACTTATTACCAGGTAGGTACTTGGTATTTGCCTGGAATTGACTTGGTAATTACTTTAAAAGTATAAGGTAATTACCTATATAGTTACCTTGTAATTACATGGTAATTTTACAGTAACTACCTCTTATTACATGGTACTTACCTAGTAATTAGCATGTAAATACATGGTAATTATAGTACCGTTAAAGGAAGCGTTACCAATAATCCCTACACTGTCAAACCTCATCCTCAGCACTGCTGAATTTTGTATCTTAGGTGATTTTTATATCTATGTTGACAGAGAAGTGATCGCCTTAGCTCTGCTTTAATGCCCTTAATAGACTCTATTTGTTTTATTTAGCCTTTTCGTGAAGCTACCCACCATTTTAACCACACTCTTGACGTTTTTCTGGCATATGGCCATGATATCAATGAACTCAGTGTCTTTCCCAAAAATAAATTATCTGACCAAGTAACTCTAATTAAGTTTTGCTTTTGTAATAAAATATAATTCTGTCAAAAGGTGCTGTGGCTATATTTAAAGAGGCCATTGCTGTTGTTTTTTTGTAATTTAAGGTCGTGGCACATGGAAAACTTTTTTTATTGTCTTTTCCAGCTGGATCATCTTCTTGATAGCTTTGCATACTTACCCCGATTCACTTTGGACTCAATTGTCCACTAAGATTAAAAAAAAAAAAAAAAACAAAACAAAAAAAAAAAAAAAAACTATTTAACATCAGATGATAGCTCCTTTGTTTAGGCCTGAAACTCAGGTGCTAAAATAAATATGCCGTAAATTAGAGAGGACGTGGTGCTCCAACAAAAGGGAGGAAAGTCAATAAATACATGACAGTCTATTGAGCCTGGGATTGGACTAGCTCTCAGCTGTGAAGACTTCATGAGCTTCTTTACTGATAAAACTCTTAAAATTAGAGATAGAAATACAAAACCAAAACCAGAGAAGTTGGCACGTTGTGTAAATTGTAAATAAAAACAGAATACAATGATTTGCAAATCCCTTTCAACTTATATTCAATTGAATACACAGCAAAGACAAGATAGTTAATGTTCGAACTGATTAACTTTATTTTTTGCAAGTATTAGCTCATTTGGAATTTGATGCCTGCAACATGTTTCAAAAAAGCTGGCACAAGTGGCAAAAAAGACTGAGAAAGTTGAGGAATGCTCATCAAACACTTATTTGGAACATCTCACAGGTAAACAGGCTAATTGGGAACAGGTGGGTGCCATGATTGGGTATTAAAGCAGCTTCTTTGAAATGCTCAGTCATTCACAAACAAGGATGGGGCGAGGGTCACAACTTTTTGAACAACTGTGTGAGCAAATGTCCAACAGTTTAAGAACAACATTTCTCAACCAGCTATTGCAAGGAATTTAGGGATTTCATCATCTACGGTCCGTAATATCATCAAAAGGTTCAGAGAGTCTGGAGAAATTACTGCACATAAGCGGCAAGGCCCAAAACCAGCATTGAATGCCTGTGACCTCCGATCCCTTTAGGCGGTACTGCATCAAAAAACGGCATCACTGCGTAAAGGATATCACCACATGGGCTCAGGAACACTTCAGAAAACCACTGTCAGTAACTACAGTTCGTCTACATCTGTAAGTGCAAGTTAAAACTCTACTATGCAAAGCCAAAGCCATTTATCAACAACACCCAGAAACGCTGCCGGCTTCGCTGGGCCCGAGCTCATCTAAGATGGACTGATGCAAAGTGGAAAAGTGTTCTGTGGTCTGACCAGTCCACATTTACAATTGTTTTGGAAACTGTGGTCGTCGTGTCTTTCGGACCAAAGAGGAAAAGAGCCAGCCGGACTGTTAAGGTGCGTTCACACCATAAGCGACCCAGCTACCAAAAACGCGTCGCCCACCGATGTATCGTCGCATGTCCATAAATACCTGATTTTGGTCCATCGCTGGTCGCTCGGTGACGTCACGTCCCGTGGGTTTCACTGGGATCATATCATATATCACATAATAGGATGTATGAGCTGACATCATTCCAGCTGTATCCTTTTCACTCACTTATCAAAAACAAAACACTGCAGCTGATGCCCTGCAGCAGCACTATCTGTGAGTTCACCGCGGTCCGTCTAGGCGGAACTAATGTCCTCACTGACATTAGTTCCGCCTAGACGGAACTCATCCGCCCTGTAGTCCGGATGAATAACTGCACCGTCACACGTACACACACCGCTGATTGGCTGTTGTTGCACAGCCACACACAACATCGCCTGAATAGATCAACTTTTTTTTAACTTGGGCATCACGCGACGAGTGAAGTGATCGTCTTGTACGCCCCACCGCGGCTGCACATTGCTTTGAATGGAGAGTGATCGCCGAGGTAGTACAGGTAGCGTGTGAACGCACCTTCATAGGCGCAAAGTTCAAAAGCCAGCATCTGTGATGGTATTGGGGTGTATTAGTTCCCCATGCATGGGTAACTTACACAATTGTGAAGGCACCATTAATGCTGAAAGGTACATACAGGTTTGGAGCAACATATGTTGCCATCCAAGCAACGTCTTTTTTATAGACGCCCCTGCCTATTTAGCAAGATAATGCCAAGCCACATTCTGCACGTGTTACAACAGAGTGGCTTCGTAGTAAAAGAGTGCGGGTATTAGACTGGCCTGCCTATAGTCGAGACCTGTCCCCCATTAAAAATGTGTGGCGTATTATGAAGCGTAAAAGACAACGGAGACCCCGGACTGTTGAACAACTTAAAGGAATATTACACCCAAAGAATGATATGCCTTCATTTTCTACTCACCCTCATGCTGAGCAACACTCTGGAGCACTTTTTTGATGTCTCAAATGCAGCCGGAGGTCATCTAACAGGGGACAATGGAGCCCGAAAAAAAAAGGTCCATAAAAGTCCACAAAAACGTGCCTATTTTCCTTCATACTGCTGGGTAACGTCCATAATTAATTTGAAATGAGGTCATTTAGTATATTTTTCGAGCCTAAACAGTGCTATATCGTACTTCTGCAGTGCACGTCTACGCGCATAGGAAAATGTACTAAGTCCATGGGTCCAAATTCAGATTCGTGAAATATGTATGATTTGACACCAATATCATTCAAATAGTGCGTATGTGCGATTTTATTGCGGAATGTAATATTACTGTATATTCATGACGGCAGCTATTTTTCAAGATGGCCCCCATCATGAATTTTTAGGTGGCTAACAGGTTTTATCAGAAAAGTAATCCCCAGGAGCATGTGTGCAAATTTTGGTGCTTGTTTCCACAAATGAACGATTATTACAGTTATCTGCCCACTTTTGAAGAAAGTTACTTTACTAGTTATTTTTTGTCTGGATATCTGTGAAAGAGCGTTTCTAACCGCTCCTCTTCTCAGTGCGCGTCTCTCTCTCTTGGCCGGAGAGCGTGGCAGCCGGGAGTGGTAAAAGCTGAGCCCACAACTTTCCCTCAGCATGTCCGCCTTTATGTCCCACGGTTCTGCTTTTATGCACGGGCATCCTGCTGTAGGCTGCCGAGGGTGCAGACTCGGCTCTTACAGGGCACAGACAGACACACACAAATGCTCACCTGCTGCTGCTGCGGACGTGTTCCATTCTGGTGAGGGCCAAACCGGGGCACTTCCTGGTCTCACAGTAAATAGCACTTGGTGGCGCGCTGAAAAGACTCATGTGACCGCGGACTGCACCATTATGAGTCATTTTTGTGTTCTTTCCTGATTTATTTAGATTATATGATTGAATTAATGGCCGTATGGAGGGCATTCAGTCTCATAAGTTGTCAAGGTAAAACTGTTGCCTGATTTATTAATTTTCACTTGTAAAATTTTGAGTTATGTCTTAAAACCCTATAAATTAATATTTGGTTTGCCCAGGGGAGGGGCTAAGGGGGTTTATAAGGGGAGCTCTGCTCATTCAGGAGGTGTGCTTGGCCGAGTGGCATCGTGGATAGCTGCCTGAGTAAGTCCTTAAGTGAGTCCTCTAAAACTGCTGTGTAAATACTTTGTTTTATTTGCCTTTGCTGAACCTGCACTGTAAATATTTTAGCACTCTTTCACTATGTTTTTGGGATTTAGGTGCTAATAAATTTCACCAACAAAAGTTTTTCGACTGCGCCATCATCTTTTTACTATCCTCACAAACGGACCCGTGACAATATCAGAATACAATTGTTCATGACACTGAAAAAAGTGTAATTTGCAGTTATCTGCCTCACTATAGTGAAGGACTACGCTAGGACTGACAAGTGAACATGAGGGATATTTCAATGGTCTTCTGCCATGGTAACAGAACATCTACACATGTTGATCTGCAGTGCTCACACAATGCTAAATGCACGATGCATTTTGGAGGCACTGACTATTCATATGGGAAAGGAAGTTAGTGTTGAAGCATAAGTGAACAAGGGATCCAACTTTAGTGGATCAAAGTGGGGCCTGACATTTGGGTGGAGCTTCTCCACAAAAGTCTGTGAGAGTCATGTTTTTCTTTTTTATTTCTTCAGTGCTTTACCATCTGGCCACTCTTTCTGGGGGAGAAACTGAAAGAGGTGTGGATGGAGCCTCCTCTGGTATCCTGGATTGTTGACTACATGACTGTATGACCATAGCATGTTCCCCTGCAGCACTGTGTGGGGAACATCCCCCCCCACCTGAGGATGGGTTTTGGAGATACACTTCATATAAATATACAGAAGTTAGGGATATTGTGAGAGACTCATTGGACATACATAATGTGTTCATACATAATGTGTTCAGTGATTTTTGGGATGGGGAGCAATGGAATAGGGTGATAGAAACACCACAATTTGTGTTTTTCACGTAATGGTCTCAGTGTGATCAGTGCACCTTACATATTTGGGTCAATATCAAAAATTACAAAAGACAACCCTTTACAATGTGGCATCAATTTCAACATTCTGGATATATAAAAGCTGGTATTGTCAGCAAGTCATTCACAGTTCAACGTTCAAGCAGCCATGAACACACAACATCACTTAACGGAGGGACAGCGCCACCTAGCCATAATGCACCTTCAGGTTGGTAGCAGGCAGTCAGATGTTTCTCGTAATCTTGGTGTGTCTCCTGGTGTCATCAGCAGACTTGGAGCAAGACAGGACCACTGGCAGTGTTTGTGACAGACCCAGGAGTGATGGTACGCTATGATGACCAGTACCTAAGAACCTGTGCAGTCAGACACCGTTATGAAACTGACACACAGCTGAAGACCCGTTCATGAGACGTGAGGGATACTAGGGTCTCCATGAAAACCATTTGCAATCAACTCAATCACTTTGGTTTGAATTTCAAACGACTGTTGCAGGTGACTCCACTGACACCAAGACACTGCTGTGACTGTTTGCAGTGGGCACAGACCATGTGACCTGGACAGTACAGCAGTGGTTTATCGTCTGTTCACCGATGAGTGTCGTGTCACCCTGCACAGAAATGACTGTCGTAAGCATTACTGGAGAAGGCCAGGTAAGTGATATGTTGAGGTCAGCATGGTCCCTAGGGTTCACTTCGGGGAAGGAGGTGCAATAGTCAGTGCAAAGCAGATTCGGTGATTGTTGAAGGCTCAGTCACTGCATGTTCTTACCTCAGAGGCATCATAGAACCCAAAATCATCCACCAATTCCACGAACACACCCTCAACTTTCTGTTCATCGTACCAATGCTCCACCACATCGTACCAGAAATGTCACAGCTCGACTTCAGGAAGTCGAAGTGCCTCATACGGTTTGGCCAGCAGTGTCTCCTGACCTGAACCCCATAGAGCAGGTCTGGGACAAGTTGAAGCGAGACTTTAGCTGGACCCCACCCCTGTGTGACCTGGTAGAACTGTGTATAGCACTTGTGAAGGAGTGGAACCCATCACCTCAGAACAATATCATGGGCCCTAATTTTGTGGCACAGTGCAGGGGGCGCAGAGCCAGCGCACCCCACGCAGTGTTAATTTTGTCTGACGCACTGCTGTGCACTGCCAATTTGAGAATTTGGTAGATCGTCTGCGCAGATATGGGTGTGATGGCACACCAGGGGGATGTGACAGCGCACCAGGGGGAGGTTTCGACAGAATTATGTTGCGGCAGTGACAATTTCGTGCCAAAAAACTATACGGAAGGTGCGCTGAAAGCTCGCCAGCTCCAACCTGGTCTAACCTCGGCGCAGGGCGAATTGCACCCTCCGCAGATGTAAATTGGAGACAGGCACACATGTGCGCACGCCTCAGAGGCAGGTTTCCAGAGTGTTAGGCACATTTTAATGCAATAAACAATCACAGCAATCACTATTTAATGTAACCGTCTGAACCAGCATATACATTTGTAGGCTATCTATATTAATTGCCCTGTCAAATCTGATGTCGGATTAAAGCCGTTTGTCATAATGGAAACTTAACCTGATGGCAGCTGGAAGTTTGATGCACATCTTACAAGTCAACAAGAGATACTGAGTATATATCTCGCTTCTCTCATTTCATGAAATTCAAAGAGGATGAAAAAAGACAAAGACAAAAGAAAATAAATGTATGTCATTAAGGATTTACTTGCGATTTCCCACATTTCTCTATTTTAGTCTTCATTTTTAATGTGATCTAAAAAGATGGAGTACATTATTGCCAGGAGGATGAGGCGGAGACACCAGGAGAGTCTACAGTATGTCACTAAAGGCTCTGCTATTTGGTGATGACAGACCAGGAGTGCAGGTGGATCACAAGCATTATGAATGGATAAGTCAGCTGTGTAACTGTCTCTTAATTTTTTACTCCTATTAATGACAAAGGAACAGATTACATCTGTCCTGGGAGCTGGCCCACATGGTGACACGCTTCGTGGCCTCCGATGCGCGCTCTGATGGCCAGTCCGTTCTCCCAATTGCTGAAGTGGCAGCAGTTCTGACTGTCTCTGCTACCGTGTCTTTCCAGCACACTGTTTCCGCGGGGGCGGGGATTATTTAGACCAGTGTTTCCCAAACTTTTCACAGCCTGTACCCCTTCAGACACTTGACCTTCAGCCATATACCCCCAACTCTCATGCACTTATAACACAGAGAAAAATAAATGTCTAAGCATTCCACACCCCCACCTCCCACATTTTACATGCATAATGTACAAATAAAACCTATTAAAGTGAATTATTTCTCACTAATCAGATTTAGTTACCAGCAATGTCAGTGGGCAACACCAGTCCACTTTTGAAAAAGAAATGTACATTTCTGAAATATTTTAATTAATGAACTTAAAGCTTTAATTAAAAGGCTGTCTGACTGAACTTTCTGTATGTTATTTTAAGAATCTTAGATAATTTAGGACAGATTTCCTTCTCCAAGATGCCTCAGCCTATGTGCCAACGCTTTCGGCCTTTATCAAAGCTCACAATACAAACATTTATCAGTTTGAACTTGAACTACTGAAACAACTGTTTAGACCTGACAGTTTTTCACGTACCCCCTACACTACTTTGTGTACCCCTGGGGGTACACGTACCCCAGTTTGGGAACCACTAATTTAGACCAATCAGACGCTGAGTCTCGGCCACAGCGCATTTAAAGGCAAGGAGAGGTGATTGGTCTTCACCAATTTAAAGGCAACTGGTGAATAAAACACTCGGCTGTGTTAAACCCACTCATGCCTTTTGTCCTCCCTCTCTGGCACTTGCGCGGAGGGGCAGGGACGGAGGTGTGGATGCATCTCTCTGACTCTTTTAGTGCGCCTCTCTTGGCACTGCAGGAAACTTGCAAAGTGCACTGGTCACACCCTGTCCACGCGGCGAAGGCCGGCGCAGGGCAGGTGCGCCTGCAACTGCACCTGGTCTACGAAATTAGAGCCCCATATGTCTTGTCAGGAACATGAGATGTTGCTGTCAAGCTGTCATTGCAGAAAATGGTGGAAATATCCGCTCCTGAGTTTGTCAATTTTGGTTATTTGGGACTATCTCTGTTATTGTCTAAATTGTTGGGGTAAAATTATTTACCTTTACCTTCGAGGGGTAGGTCCCAATAAGCTTAAGCTTCAACCTACACCCTTTCGGGTTCTCTTGGAAATTTCGAAATTTTGAAACCATGTTTTGATTTTGTAATTTGTTTCATGTTTTCCAAGAGAACCGAAATAAATTTCTTTCATTCATTCATTAAACACATAAAAATGGTGTATCTTCTCATTCATTAATAAAAGGGAATAATAATGGGAACTAGAAAATTTGTATTTCCTTGCAGCAAATGCATTGAAATGCTGAGTCTGAATGCTGGAAATGTCAAATGAAATATCTAAAACCAGTGCAAACAAAGCTGAAACTGTGAAAATGTGGCATAAGAAGTTGGAAGCAGTAAAGCCAATCTTACGATGGGACTATGCTAAATAAAAATGTTCAAAGCTGTGAAAGAAAGCTAAAAATGAATCAATGTGAAACAAATTGCAGAAAGCTGCTGATATGTTTGCCCACCCTGAAAGAGTTACAATCAATCATGAAAAGAGTTAAATGTGTAAGGCCTAAAATGACAAAGTCTGCAATCAGTAGCAGCAGTGTTAATTATGTTTCAAAATAAGCATTCTAAAGAAAGACATTGAGTATTGCTACATTTCTGTTGATGTCACAATCTCAGTCTCAGCCTCCGTCTCAACCTGCAGCCTGCCACATTCCTGCTGCAGCATAATCAGCTCAACTTACCTCACCTGCTCCTCATCTGCTGCAATCAGGCCACCTACATAAACCCCAGCTCCACACACAGTCAGTGTCAGACTGTCTTCGCCTTCATGCAGAGAACTCCCGACCTTTCTTACGGTTTGATCACCCGTTACCGACCAGTTTTGTTCCTGATTCTGCCTTGACCTCGGCTTGACTGCAAGGTATTGAGCAGCTTCTGTTCCTCACTAACCCGTCTGCCTGAGTCCCAGCTGTCATACCCGCCTTCTGTCTTCAAAGCTGAGTTTTCGCCTGTATGTCCTGATCTGTCGTGGCCTGCCTGGTGTCTGACCCTCCTGCCTGTCCTCGACATTGAGAATCCGTCTGTGAGTCCTGACCAGTGGTGGCAGTACTTGATCTTATAAGCCATTATAAAATGCTCTATTTGCTCTATAATGTGTTAAGCACATTTTTATAAAGACTTATTAAGATTTATGGGTGTTTATATTGATCGATATAGACGTTTAGAAGCATATCATGAATATATGTATAATGTGGGCATTGTCAGTGAGTTGCTAACAGTTATAATGTATTATAATACCTGACCTTGTAAGCGATGATAAAATGCTGTATAGGGTGTTATGATTATTGTTATGAAGCATTATGATCATTTATGAGTGTTTATAACTGTAGTTATACAGCACTATAATGGCATTATAATGCTTTATAAATGTACCTATAATGCGTTATAGAGGTATGCGTCAAGTGAAGTGTTACCCAAAAACATTAAAAAGTAATTTCTACATCATGTGACCCAGCGACTCCAATCCAGTATCCAGTTGTATTACTAAACTGGATGATTGAGACACCACTTTTTATAGAACATCAGTGCTTCATCTTTTTTTCATGTGACCCAGTGACTCCAAACCAGTGTCTTATATGGTTTAGTGTTCAGGTAAAGACTGGATTGGCTGAGGGAGAAAGGTGGAAAGAAAACTAGGAAGACTCAGTGGCAAATGTATTATTTGTTTATTGGTGGTTAATCAGAATTTTCTTTGTAAATAATATAAAAATATTGTAAATGAAAGCACCAGCATCTTTCTGGAGTGTTCTATTGCCGTTCCTTTGCTGTATTGAACTGTTTTAAGACCATCATGAAAAAAACAAAACAAAAACAAAACACCTGTGCATGGTCTATGTAACAGGCTGTAACATGTACACTAAATGCTGTAGGCAAAAATAAAGTTTGAGTATGTAAAATAGGTAAGCATTATTTCGGTAATCTCCAAAAGATTGCACTTGTTCACTAACAGTTGTTTAAAGAAACCTGACAGAAATACAAATCAATTTTTATTTGTTTCTTGAAGCTAAATACACAATGGTCTAAGAATTTAGAACATGAAAAATGACAAATATTTGCCAAAATTGTTTTGTCTTTTATTTCTCATAAAAAAGAGTGAATATTTACCATGGTTTTGCCATGGTTTTCAAAAAGAGGGTTTTTAAAAGCATGCATTTATACAAATGTAGAACAATGCCACATTAATATTTCAGCAAAAGCTGTGCAGCAATAATTTTGCACACAGTTGTTTATGGTTAATTGAAATGGCTGTTTATGAAGTTATCTTATTTTGTATTTGTATACAGTTATTGCACAGTGTAAATTTTGCAGTATTGTGTGCAACATGTATTATTTAAATAATTTGATGTTGATTGTTGCATTTATAATTTATTACTATTATTTATTCAGTCGGCCCTTCCCTGAAGACAAAACACATAACTCCATGAGTAAAAACTGTAACAGTTTTTAGAGTAACAGTCACCTCAGTAACCTACTCTGATAAGGCTTCCTGGTTCCATAACAGAGGTAAATACAGTCTGTTATTTCTGCAACTTCAGAAGACCGAGCGTATTATGATTAATCCCTATCCACACCAACCTGATGATTTAGTCTGAAAGAATATCTAAATAAAGTTTTGTTTATCCATAAAAAAAGTTAATATCTGTGACATTATCCAAACTGTTACTGCAGCCAGGATGAGCTTGACGAGCGCATAACGCTTGGCTGGTAGGTCTACTTCATGAGTGTTAATGTCCAATAACGCCGTCTCTACTGTTTGGGGAAAAAAGTAAAAGAACAACAACAAGAGAAATCTTAAAAGCACCAGAAAGACAGAGAAGCTAGGCAAAACAATCCTGCTGATCGATGTTTGTCTCCTTCGGTTTACTCTCGCCATTTCTCCCACAAAGCCGTCTGTTTTGGAGCGTAAGTTGTCATCCCGTCACTCTGAGGGACGCTGACCAATCAGGAGGCTTCTTACAGTTTTCAGAGGAGGCCCCACCCAGGAGAGTGTGGTTGAAGCGCAAACAAAACTTTGAGAAGCGCAAACTAAAATTCTGGAAGGGCAAGCAAAAATTCAGGAAATGCAAACAAATCTATGGTTCATGAGAGAAATATTTTAGTTTGTAAAAAAAACTTGTGGATTTATGAAGATACAGTTTTAATCACAAACATATTTGTTGTATTTTTTAAATTAGAATTTTGTTTACATAGTATTTCTTTGTTTTCAAATCTGTTTTTTCTGATTGCATAATAAAGAAACAAATTCGGCTCCATACGCATCTGGGTCCTTCCTGAGTTTGTGTCAGTTGATGTATGTTTGCATTATGTGTGGATAAATAATTATGTTGATTATTCTATATATATATATATATATATATATATATATATGCATTTGTGCATGCGTGATATTTATTTATATATTTATCAGATGTGATAATTTGTTTGGTCTTATTTTGCTATGACTGTAGAAATTAATTATTGATTTATTCAATAAACACTCAAACGTGGCACCATCCTATTTATACAAAATAGGCAAAATTTCACTCCTTGATTAATTTATTGATCAGGTTAGTTTTAATTTTAGTGGACTAGAGTGAGTAATTCACACTCTATTCTCATCGACCTTAAATCTGAAGGGAAGAGCTTTCGTTACAGGGATGTCTGACTTTCAAAACACACTCCCAAAACAGTACTTTAAATCTATGAAGAATTTATTTGAAACGAAATGAAATAATAAACAGAACAATACACTCCCAAGGGAGAAAAAGGCATTAAAAGTACATTTGCATGATACGAAACTCAGGTGAGAAAATAACACTTCTTTGGTGAGGATTAGAATAACGTATAACTGTATTCGACCTGGTTATATTGAGTGATGAATTGAGGTAGAAATTTGATGGAATATTTCGGAAGCATTTGAAGGGGAAAAAGGGGTTTTATCTGATTGAGCGAGCGAGACTAATTACACCAACCCGTCTAGCTGAACGTTCAGGAGAGGCCTTACTTTGAGCAGCGCTGATCTGTCGCGAGTCCGAAGTCACCAGAGGTTGATGGATACAGCGACCTGCTGAGGTGAAGGCAGTCTGGACCCGTCTGGTGCTCGTGGGGATCTCGAGGAGAGTTGCGTTGGAATGCAGGTGGAGGTGGAGCCTCGGTGCTCTCGTCTGTTCAGCTGAGTACACGGCGTCGGCTGGAGTCTCATCTCGTTCAGAAGTTTACTTTCATTAATTCCAAAATAAATGTTCGCTGGCCACACGAAATTACTTCTTAAATTAAATAAAGTGATGGTGGCAGAGTGTTCATATAAAGGAAGGGAACACTGAGAGAATTTTAGCTAAGACTAGAAAACGGCAGACCGTGCTGACTTTACAAAAATTAGCGGAAAATTCTTGTCAGCGGGCAGGCGAAGACACGGTACAGAGTGACGTCACAGGGGTGAAGAGGAAGATCGGGAATCAAGCGTCGGGACCAGAGCGGAAAGAAGAGAGCTTAGATAGAGTTTAAAGTTCAGAAAAAGGAAGTAGAAGTGAAGTACCTAGGCTTCGCGTTTAGTTTTTTTAAACTCTAGAAGTGGGTGTGGTTTTGACCACGCTGGGCGGATATCTGTCTAAGCTTTCACAAACTTGATAGGCTTTAGTTTTTACTAATAGGGAGTTATACTTTGGGAATCACTCAGTATGACCAACACAAATAATAAGATCATCACATCCTGAATATTTTGATACCAAACACTTACTATCAAAATAAAAGGAAGATTCAAAGGTTATATATATTTACATAAGTATATTAATTTAACAACACTACTAATTACTAGAAGACTTCCCTGACACTGATTATTTGGCTGGGAAGCTTATAACACACAGACTTTACACAAACATTGTCAAAACAGTTCATTACATTTCCGTAACGTTCCGTTCTTTTGCAAATGGTCGTTGCCAGTGCTTCCACAAGGGGGCACTGTTGGTCCATTGAAGTTTTCCTGCTGAGAGACTGGGAATTTCAGTTTTGAAGTAGAGATCTTCATTTGGCTTATCTTTGGGCTATAATCACCGGGATTGGACCCAGATAGCATACATTTCACAACACATCAGGCTATCATATTGTTTAGACATGTACACAAGGTTTTAGAGGATTTTGGAGATGTTTGTAGAGAACTGGCAGAGGGAACATCTTTAAGAATGCAAATGTCCCAGGGCTGATAAAGGGGTTAAGAGGTCACCTCTGGCCAGTTTGGTTGAAGTCATTAAACAGAGGGGGGTATCCTCCCTTTGAGTTTAATGGGGGTGAGTGTTGGTCATCACCGATTCCAGACAAAGGAGACAGTCTTTTACGATCTTCCGTTAAGGCAGTGAGTCTTATGTCCTCCTGGTCAATGTCTTGTATTAAGCCCTATGTTTGACGTGTCCATCCTGTGTCTGTTAAGAAAGTCAGTGAAGGCTGAGATCATGTTGACCCCAGACACAAGGTTGCATTTCCTGGGAGAACTCTGCCTTGAGTTCACCAAGATCATCTCACAACACAGAGTATGTTTATTTTGTAAATCAAAAGGTAAATATCATTATGAGTATATTTCTGTTGTGTGATGCCTGTATGAAATGACGCATATGTTTGTATGTATGCATCTCTAAAATAATTGAAAGAGAAATGAATGCGTTGAGGCAAAATTTTGTTTGTAGGTGTAAGTCTGCTAAATCTGTAGAGCTTAAAAGATGAAGCAGATTTCCGCAGAGCTGCATAAATCTCCCGTTCATTTCAATGTAAAACAATCAGTCCAAATTATTTGTGTACTTCAAAACTATTACAGTTAAGCATGTGAAAATAAAAACACTTGTGCTCAACATTGTCTCTAAAAGTGTGAGCCTTGAAGACTGTGACACATCAAGCATGCCTGGCTCTACCAGGATTTCAACCCGGACTGTTGACTCCTGAAAATGAGATGTAGCATCTTAAGAGGCTACCCTCTAATAAATCAGGTGACAGGTCGATGGTCCATGAACCTGTCCCTAACTTTAGTTCTTATTCTAGTCCACCCGTCTCCTCTTACCTCCCTTCCTTTGCCCTCACACACATCACAGCATCGTGTGGATTTGCTGTTCATCATGAGACTGGGATCCACATTCAAGATTTCTTGCTGCTTAACCGTTTTTTTCTTGCTGCCATGATGGAGGGATCCATGATTGGCTATATGGATTCATGTTGGTTGTTGGATGTATATATTTGTATATATATGTATATGTGTATTTTATATGTATATATGTATCCATGCATATATGTGTATCCATAATGTGAAGAGCTTTATGCTCTATTGTAAAGTGTCTTGAGATAACACTTGTTCTGAACTGGCGCTATACAAATAAAGATTGATTGATTGATTGATTGGTTTGTGTCAACATGTTTGGACTGTCATAAACAGCATTGTCTGGATGTTTTCCATCACCAACTTAATTTTTTGATGACTGTCAGAAAGATTTTGAAGCTGTCTATCATTTTGAAGAACTGGATAACAAGGAGGATCTAGCATGCCATCATAGTCATGCAGACACACGCATAAAATAATCCCACTCATAATAACGCCTTTTTTTCGTCTTCTCCTGCTTATCCGTGGTTGGGTCGCGGGGGCAGCAGGCTAAGCAGGGAAGCCCAGATTTCTCTCTCCCCTGCCACCTCGTTTAGCTCTTCCCGGGGGGTCCCAAGGCGTTCCCAGGCCAGCTGAGAGTCATAGTCTCTCCAGCGTGTCCTGGGTCTTCCACGGGGCCGCCTACCGGTAGGATGTGCCCGGAACACCTCACCAGGGAGGGGTCCAGGAGGCATCCGGACCAGATGCCCGAGCCACCTCATCTGGCTCCTCTCAACGCATAGGAGCAGTGGCTCTACTCCGAGCTCCTCCCGAATGACCGAACTTCTCACCCTATCTCTAAGGGAGAGCCCAGTCACCCTGCAAAGGAAGCCCATTTCGGCCGCTTGTACTTCCGATCTCGTTTTCTCGGTCACAACCTACAGCTCGTGATGGTAAAAGAGGATAGGGGTGAAGATTGACCAGTAAATCGAGAGCCTTTCAGCCCCTTTTTTCCATGACAGACTGGTGCAGAGCCCGTATCACTGCTGACGCTGCCGAGGACCATGGACTCAGATTTGGAGGTGCAGATTCTCATCCCAGCCGCTTCACACTCAGCTGCGAACTGATCCAGTGAGAGCTGAAGGTCACGGTCCGATGAATCCAAAAGGACCACATCATCTGCAAAAAGCAGTGACCCGATCCTGAGTTCACCAAACTGGAACCTCTCAACGCCCTGGCTGTGCCTAGAAATTCTGTCCATATAGGTCATGAACAGAATCTGTGACAAAGGGCAGCCCTGGTGGAGTCCAAACCTCACCAGAAACGACTCAGATGTACTGCCGACAATGTGAACCAGACTCTGACACCGGTCATACAGGGAACGGACGGCCCGTATCATGGGGTCTGCTACCCCATACTCCCGGAGCACCCCCCACAGGACCCCACGAGGAACACAGTCGAATGCCTTCTCCAGGTCCACAAAGCACATGTGGACTAGTTGGGCAAACTCCCATGCACCCTCAAGCACCCTTTGGAGAGTATAGAGCTGGTCCACAGTTCCACGACCAGGACGAAAACCACATTGCTCCTCCTGGATCCGAGGTTCAACAATCTACGGACCCTCCTCTCCAGTACCCCTGAATAGACCTTACCGGGGAGGCTGAGGAGTGTGATCCCCCTATAGTTGGAGCACACCCTCCGGTCCCCCTTCTTGAAAAGAGGAACCACCACCCCAGTCTGCCAATCCAGTGGCACTGTCCCCGATGTCCACGTGATGTTGCAGAGACATGTCAACCATGACAGCCCCACAACATCCAGGGCCTTGAGGAACTCCGGGCGGATCTCATCCACCCCCGGAGCCCTGCCACCTAGGAGCTTCTTGACCACCTCGGCAACCTCAACTCCAGAGATAGAAGAGCTCACCACAGAGTCCCCCAGGTCTGCTTCCACACTGGAAGACGTGCTGGTGGGATTCAGGAGGTCTTCGAAGTATTCTTTCCATTGATCCACAACATCCTGAGTCGAGGTCAGCAGCGCACCATCCCCACCATACACAGTTTTGAAGGCACACTGCTTCCCCTTCCTGAGACGTCGGATGGTGGTCCAGAATCTCTTCGAAGTCGTACGGAAGTCGTTCTCCATGGCCTCTCCGAACTCCTCCCATGCCGGTACCCGTCAGCTGCCTCCGGAGTCCCACGGGCCAGAAAGGCTCGATAGGACTCCTTCTTCAGCTTGACAGCATCCCTCACCTCTGGTGTCCACCAGCAGGTTCGGGTGTTGCCGCCTCGACAGGCACCGGCCACCTTACAGCCACAGCTCCGATTAGCCGCCTCCACATAGAGGCCCGGAACAAGGCCCACTCAGACTCAATGTCCCCTGCCTCCCCCACCACATGGTCGAACTTCGCCCGGAGGTGGGAGCTGAAACTCTTTCTGACGGGAGACTCTGCCAGACGTTCTTAGCAGACCCACACAACACGCTTGGTTCTACCAGGTCTGACCAGCATCCTCCCCCACCATCGGAGCCAACTCACCACCAGGTGGTGATCAGTTGACAGCTCCACCCCTCTCTTCACCCGAGTGTCCAAAACATGCGGCCGCAAGTCCGATGATATGACTACAAAGTCGATCAACTAACTGCGACCTAGAATGTCCTGGTGCCAGGTGCACATATGAACACCCTTATGCTTGAACAAGGTGTTCGTTATGGACAATCTGTGACGAGCACAGAAGTCCAATAACAGAACACCGCTCGGGTTCAGATCAAGGGGGCCGTTCCTCCCAATAATGCCCCTCCAAGTCACACTCTCATTGCTATTTGAGCGTTGAAGTCCCCCCAGTAGAACAAAGGAGTCCCCAGAAGGAGCACTCTCCAGCAACCCCTCCAGGGAATCCAAGAAGGGTGGATACTCTGAACTGTTGTTTGGTGCATAAGCACAAACAACTACCCGGGTAAACTCCAACGTACAGGCCTCAAGCCCAGGGGAGACAAGAACTGCCACCCCAGCCCGACGCCTCTCACCACCCGCAACTCCAGAGAAGAATAGAGTCCAACCCCTCTCAAGAGGACAGGTTCCAGAGCCCAAGCTATGTGTCGAGGTGAGTCCGACTATATCTAGTCGGAACCGCTCAACCTCGCGCTCCTTCCCTGATAGCGAGGTGACGTTCCACGTCCCTAGAGCCAGACGCTGCATCTGAGGATCGGACCGCCAGGGTCCCCGCCTTCAGCCGCCGCCCAGCTCACACTGCACCCGACCACTACAGCCCTTCTCACGGGTGGTGGGTCCATGTGGGGGAGTCCCACGTCTCTCCTTCGGGATGGGCCCGGCCGGGCCCCGTGGGCATAGGCCCGGCCACCAGGCTCTCACCCCCAGGCCTGGCTCCAGGGGGGGGGCCCCCGGTAACCCGCGTCCAGGTAAGGGAAACAATTTGCATTTTTATCCAAATTTTTGAAGTACTTCCACACAAATCTGGTGTCAGATATCATGTTGTGTGTCTCATTCAGATGGTAAAGACACAAGTTACCGGTTTAAGTCTGCAGCAGGGCAGTCTGACAGTTTGGGACCTGACCTGCAGTGTGTGCGCTGTAGTCGTGCTGCAGTCTCTGCGGTGATGACCCTGCTTCATTTGACAGTCTCTTTTTCTAATTGTTCACTAAATTTGGTGGAAAAACACAGTCAGAATCTCAATAATGTTTTTATGCCCAGTTTTCATTTGTAAATTCTGCAATGTTAGGCCTACAGCATATTGAGAAATTTAGTTTGGTATAGCGCAACAATATTGATGGGTATTTCTCATTCTGTGTGTAACTTGTGAATGTTGTCATGTAGATTATGTTTAATTGGAATCAGAAAGTGAAAATTAAAAATGATGAACAAAAATATGGCATGAGGGAAAACTGACAACCTTGTCTGTCAGAATGAAAGAAAACAATTTTGTTTTGTTTTGTGCATGTTATCAATTGCGCATACAGAGATGGTAGATCACACACAACACACCCACTATTAGCATGAGCAATATCTTAGTTTGCAGATGCAATTTAGCACTTTTTATTTGGGATCTTAGTAGATCAGACCCATGGTATCATGGAGAAGAGCACAATTTTTGCCCCTCATGGCTACATAAAAAATCCCAGAACAAGTCAGCAGGACCTTTTACATCAGTAAGCTAACACAAAGAGTTTATGGTTTTGACTCTCTGATTTGTGATTTATCCAAGTTGTCCTTCTAGTTAGTGTGTTGATGTGTAGATGCAGATGATGAAGAAGCTTCTGCAACATGCAGTTATTAATTTAAATGAACAACATCTGAATCATGGATTAGATTCAAATGTCTAGATTCTGTCTACATCTTGAACTTGAAATGTAGTAGAGATTTAAATGTCTTAATTTCGGCTACGTCTATACTATGCTGTGTATTGCTCAACAGCTACTTTAATTAATTATTCACTTTTTGGAGATAAGCTGTGCACCCTACAGTTGTTCCTAATTACTTTGCTGTTGTTTGAAATGTGAATTATTTGTTTTGTTTTTTAAAAATTAAAATGTTTTAATCAGAGTGAGTATTTTTTCTCAATGAATGTTTGAAAGAAAGTTCCATTTTAAATGTTTTGCATGTTGTTTGTTGTTGGAAGATTCAAACAGCTATAGACCTTGGTCCATAGCTGACTAGATGCAAGGGAAGTGCTGGGTACTTACAGGTAAAGTAGTGGGTAGTTACACAGTAAGTAAAGCCAACATGTGTGCACTTTATAATCCAGCCCAGTTCCAGATGTTGACCAGTCGTTACAGGTAAATTAGAGGGTTGTTGCAGTGGAAGTACTGGATAGTTAGTAAGCAAAGACAAGTGTAACCTTTATGATTGGGTAACTAAAAAGGTGAATTGTTATGTGAGGTCATCAATACATTACAGCATTTAAGTTTATCATTGATCTACATATTCTGTATCCATGCTGATTCTTAAGAGGAAGTGGCACAACAAGGTTTGCACAGTAAAAGAATATGTCCAGGAAAATTACACTGTCTGATAAGCACATGGTAAGACAGGGGAAATTTCACTGTAAGACTCCAGGACTTTCACTGTAAGACGCGAGTGTAACTACCCCATAGATACCATAAAATGCCATGGTACATGTGTGAGAGTTACCCCAACAGTTGAGGAAACTGCACATGAAGACACAGAAAACAACACTGTAAGACAACAGCACTTACACTTTAAGACACAAGTGTAACTACTACACATGTTCCGCAAAATGACGTGCACATTTTGGAAAGTTACACTAAAGTTGAGGAAACTACATTGTAAGAGACAGGACACTACACTGTAAGACGCGGGCCGTATAATAAAGTGCTACCTAGATTTGTTTTTAAGGAGAGTACATTGAAGCTAAAGAGGTACTTCCTCTACTGACGTTTTTACTCACTTGTTTGTTCAGGTGTCTCAGCAGCCTCAGTAACTGTGCTGCCCAGGGGTTCATTTGCAACTCTGGTGGAGTTTTGATCTTCTGACAACAATGCAGATGTCTCCATTGCTTCCTGCCCGTCTTCTTCTTCAGTGTTATTGGTCACAGTGTGACCCTCATCCTCACCCACAGAAGTCTCTGATTGCTGCTCCCTGCTCCCATGACATGCTGTTGTCTTCATAGAGGGATGAGAAACTGTAAAAAAAATGATTATAATAATGATAAATAAACTAAAAAGCACTGGCAGACTGATCAAGGTGCATGATGTGTACAAAAACAAGGTGAACTTTACCTTCCCCTTCAGTTTGTTGACAGTCCATCCTGCTGTCTTCACTTGATGTAGTTGTTCTCTACCACCCCCAATCAAAAACAGATTTGAACCAATGACTTATTGTCACTGGTATCCTTTATTACAGGCACAAGAAAAATGAATGAATCTAATGAATTTTTCCATTCAGAATTCTTATTGTCAGTTTTGCAAAATTTTAAATAATTGAGATGAGCACAAACAAATTATTTACCTTTAATATCTTTGCCGTCTCTGTCACTCCACACTCGCACTGGATTGTTGCAATTTCTCACTGAAAATAACCAGACAAGATTTTTATTACCGTGCGCTCACATTTTTTAAGTTAAAAATACAAAAAGTACCCTAAGGTGTAATTTTCCAATAGTTATTAAAATAGCATCAAACAGTCTTCCAATGAGCCCGCATGCTTTCTACAGTCAGCAGAATCTATGTTGACTACATTTTTGCTCTAAAATGCGCTTGTGTAAAGAATAACAGTAATCCACTAAAAGCTGAAGAACTCATCATTACAATGAATAATTATTTCAGCTTAGGACTGTTTCCTCCTGTTGGAGACTATTACTCTTTACAGGTGTTTCGTTTGAGAAAGTATGCAGGGCTGGTTTAAGATCAGGCCCAATCTGCCATCTCTTCATTGAGCCAAAATTTTAAGGCAGCACCCCTGATGTGTCGATGACAGTGTGCTTCTTACTTTTTCCTTTTTCATTAGGTATACTGAACTCATACTCAATCTTTTTACACTCTTTCACTTGAGTTGGCATATACACACCCTGAGGCTTCAACAACCATTTGTACTAGCTGTACATTTCTGCCTCCTCCAACATAACATTGGGTTTAACATAACATCTGTCACAGCCTCTTTCACAGAGGTGTTAAACCAGTATATTAGATATGTGACTACCATCCAGGTTGAACACCAGAGCATCACATGATGCTTTACCCCCCCCACACACACACACACACACACACACACACACACACACACACACTTCCTCTTCCTCCTTTAAACAGACAGAAGTATGTGGTGGCGTCTGATGTCTCTTGCGGTACAGAGTGGTGTCTGGTTTCACAAGAAGCAGTGTCGTGTGACTAAAGCTGGGTTCTCTCTTGGATCTGTGAGGATGGGGCACTTCTTGCAAAACAGGAAAATACTCATCTGTCTTTTAAACATTTAGCTGTTTGTCTGGTGAGAAAATTCTCTCTTCTGTAGTCAGGCCTGTGAGCTCTCCTCCTGCTGCTGCCTGCTCTCCAGTAGAAAACTGATTAATAGTAATTTTGGTTAACTGTATTATTTTCAGGGTTTAGAATCTGATTTGTTTACTTTTTTTTCTTTTCTTTTTTTGCAGTGCATGGCCATCTCTACCTCTGTTCCTGAGCTTTGCTGCAGTTTTGTCCACTCCCTCTAATTGATTTGTCCAGTTAACTTCTTTCTTTGGTTATGTCTGTCTGTGAATTATTGATTTTGTCCTTGGTTTATATTTACCTTTATGGTTTAAACATTGTTTACTTTTGTTTCTCATTGTTGATGATTTGTTTAAGGATGAGGTTGTTGTTTTTGGGTTGAATGTGTTTGTTTGGTTATAGGGGTATGAGGACTGCCATTATGTGCTCCTAATTGATTTTCTCTTTGTTTAACAGGTGCTGAGGTCCGCAGAGAGGCAGCAGTTTCCTGGTGGTGGTCCCGTTTCACTTTTTTGTTTGCTGTTTTGTAGTGGTCTGTAGTTTTTGGATCCTTTCTCTGCTTGTTACCACTGTTGTGGTTTGCCCACAGTCCTGTTCTTGCTCTTTTCTTTTTGGCAGGTTCCATAATCCTGTTTATTATTCATCTGCTACTCCTTTCATGATAGTTTAATACGAAAGCCAAGTAGTTTTTTAAGTCCCAAACATATTACTCTGAGAATACCAGAATAAATCTGCAAGTATTTTTATATGGAATAATGAATATGTTTTATATTTGTATTACAATTCATAAAATGTACGATTAATATCGGCTTACAGTTGATGTTAAACTGGTCAAAAGTTTCAGTAGAATAATTCATTTCCTCTGGACACACACCTGGACTGCTGCAAGCTGAAATACCATGACAGGTAAACATTACATTTGTGCCAGTTGCATTCATGCTGAGCTGAGGTCACAGCTCAAGGTCACGCTAAGGTAGGTAGGCCCAATTAATGTGACACTCAATGCCACGTACTATCGCTGATTCCTGAGGTCGATGTAATAAGACAACCTTATTAAATTAATTTGATGTGAATAATATACCAGATTTTGCTCCGTGCCAAAGTAATAGTTCAGCTGCTGGCTCTCTGGTGATCAAGTTTGGTGACAGCCGCATTGCTCATAAAACATTTAATAACATAATAACAAGACAAATTTCTCCCAAGACAAGTTATGAAAAAAGATATTGTTGAAAACTCACATTTGATGTATAGAATTCTGAGACCAGATGGTCTGAGTGGATCTGGATTTCCTCTCAGTGCAGCTTCAGGCTCCTCTGTGATGCATCCTGCTGAGTAACAGTCACACTGTTCAAAGACAACACCCTGTGTGCATATTAGTCAGTTCAGCAAAAAACACTTTCTGTTTTAGAATGAGTTGAAATCACGTGGTTAACTGGAAATGAAAGATCAGCTTAAAGCTCGGGTCTACGATTTGAAACCGCAGCCTGCCCCCCCTTCCCTGACCTCTCCGCTCCGTGTTCTAAGATCCCGCCCCCAGCTCGTGTTGCCTCATAAAGCCCCCTCGGACAGAGCTACGAGCGACTAGCACAATATATCAGCAGCAAACTCAATCAAAAACAGCTCAGCTCAACTGAAAGTATCAAACACGACAGACATCCCCCTTATAACACAAGCGGCTAACACGGCTACAAGTTATTAGCCCGCAGGCACAAACTAACCAGAGTAATTCAGCAGACATCTCCCACTGTAGTAAACAAAGCCATTACCTGATCAACCAGGGCGAACGCCGATGCTGAAGGTCTGACGGATCAACCGGCAGAGAGAGGAGGCGACTTCCGGATCGGCGCTAGGCTTTTCGGCTCCATGATAGTTCAGTAGCTAACGCTGCTAGCTGCTCACCGGAGGTAGAGAGGAGGCGACCATGGGCAAGATGCTGCGTACTGCGTAGTGAGGGAGACGAGGATTGGATGGACTCATGGACTAACTCACGGACCAATTAATCTTCGCAGGTTCTCAGGTTTAATTGGTCAGCTAGTATGCAGCTTTTCAGCGGATATACTGAATGGATTTTTTTCGTTCTTTTTGGTCTTTATACTGTGTAGATAGGACCATAGGACCATAACAGCCTTATAAACGGTGTTATTAAAATGTACAAAGCTTCCAAATCGTAGACCCTAGCTTTAAGGTAAACCCGATGAATGAAAAAACTAAATGTTTGCTCCCTCTCCTGTGTAACAGAAGTTCTTGTGACTGATATTATGTAGGTAATAAGAGTCAGTGTGATCTGAGGGGCAAACTGGGGCTGTTTTAGTATTTTTGCCCCTTTAAGCACAAGTCCAAGTCACTGATGCTGAGACCTTTATTTAGAAGCATTAAACCAAAATGAAATCAAGTAAACAGTGGACCATAACCTGAGACAGTGTGGACCGCCTGTAAACAGAAGATAATTGCAAAAGTGGGAGCAAAGCAAAATTACAAGATTCATCCTGATTATTAAATGAGAGTATAAGCTGTGAATGCATCAAATAATGATGATATACATTAAAATATACATGAATGCTTTAACTCATAGGCCAAGTGATTAGACACAAGATTTGTGTAAACAGTCTTTGGAAGTGTTGGCCCATATTGACATCATAGCATCACACAGTATGTAACAGTATGTGAAAAATGTTTTTGCATGTATTGAAAATATACATTTGTCAGGATTGTTACCTATACAGTCCTTAGATTGCTCAGTAGCGCTTTTAATGTTCGTACCAACACCTGACATGATTCAGAATAAGGATGACGAGAAGCAGCTGGATGCAATCAAGTGGAATTTTACTTTCAGCAAGGACAACAACAATACAGACTGTCAAACAGTCTGAGATGTTGAACTGAAGCTAATACAATGTTTTCTCTCTTTTATAAGAGTGTGTGTGTGTAACATGTAGTGAGGGTCATGAGGTGGAGTGACCTCCACTCAGGCTCCACTTCTCATGCTGGTTTGAGCTGGTCTTGTAGGTGCTCTGGGTTACAGACATTGGTGATACTAAGGGACAGTGAGTGGGCTGTACGGGGTTATGTAGTGTGTGTATATGTGAGAAAAATAAGCAACTAAGCAATGATTATACTGGAATTAAGGATACAGTGAAAAAAAGATGCTTCAAATACAAGAAAAGATACAAGAGTCAAATTCTTAACAACACAAGGACTTGTTTGTGTATACACTTTCCCACACACACACACACACACACACACACACACATATATATATATACATATATATATATATATATATATATATATATATATATATATGTTTAAGACTCTATCATACCAATCTGTTTTAAACTGCTCTTACTCTTAAACCTTATAATTTTTCAATATTTGTGTTTTGAATATGCTTTCAAATTTTCCAATGGTGTCACTTTTTCTAATTTTAAAAAACTCCTGAGACTGACACACACATACTTTTTAATGTTATTCTTACTGGATGTATTATTAAGTTCAGTTCAGCCTCCTTCTCTCTCTGTTAACACTTTTCTTATATTGTGTGGAAGTAAATTATGTCTTGCTTTGAATATTATTGGTGCTGTTTTGAATATGAATTCAGAATTTGTAGTTTTAGAAAAGGCCGTTTTGGTCTCGAAATTCCGCTTTACTGATGAATGTGATGGCTCTTTTTGCAATTTAATTATTGTTAAAGATTGCTTTTGTGCGTGTTTCCTCATACCTCTGCACAGTAGGTCAGATAATGCAAAATTCATGCACAAAATTAAATATAAAGTGTTTTGTGGTTAAAAATTTGAACGGTTTTCCCCAGGATTGCAATGCTCTGAGCCAACATCCCTGTACAAATTTGATGTGAATAATATACCTGATTTTGCTCAGTGCTAAAGTAATAGTTCAGCTGCTGGCTCTCTGGTAATCAAGTTTGGTGACAGCTGCATTGCCCATAAAACATTTAATAACATAACTAGCCAAAGGACCTCTTTCACAATACATGTAATTTTGCCCACAGCCCAATTTTTTTGTTTATTGTGTGGTATTTGTAGTACACCCAGAGACTCCCAAGAATATACCTTTAGAAAATCCAAAAGTCATCCAGGGCCTGTACTATGACCTATTTTATGATCACTGCCATAGGTGTGAGCCAGGGTGCACACTTTACCCCAAAACTTACTCAAACACAAATAATAAATCATCAAATTGGGTCAAATCACCTTCACTGAAGTCTGGTGCATCTTTTGAAATCAAATGTAAAGCTAAGTATTACAATTGAAAGAAGTTATTGAATTTTAACTAGAAAAAAATAGTTTTTTTTATGATTTTTTCAACTAATTCAATTCTTAAGAGATGTGTCTGACCAACTTACAGTTGCTGTACACCTAAAATACTTACAAATTATTTGGCCACATATATATTCTCAAAGTGAGAAAAAAAATCATCAAATTCTGAGACCGGTAAAGTTGTTCAGTTAACAGGCTGGGTTACTGTGGAAGAATCAGGATACTGTTCCATGTCTTGTATATCAGGGAACCTTTAAAGATTTGTTCAGAATTAATCCTTGAAGTATGATTTCTTTTAGAATTTGAATGCTAGATTCAAAACAAACATTTCACATGAAATGTTATTCATTTTAATATTGAACAGCCACAAAGGGCCTGTATATTATGCCTTTGTGATGAGATAATAATGAGCCATTGATACAAGTTAAAACCGATGTAGTTTTGGATTGTTGTAATCAGATTGTATATATCTACAATGACAGCAATACATAAACATTACTTCTGTCAATTTCTGTTTCTAGTACTTATATATACATGTAATCTGTTTTATGGCCTTCGTGTCTTTTTGCATAGCAACGGCTTGGACAATTTTTATTTGTAGACTGGAACTATAGTGAGGGAAAGGGGATCTGAGAAATCCATAAGATGTATGATTGGCTGGTTATTTCATAGAAAGGAGTCTTTGAATTTGCTTGTGTATGGTTGGAGGGGTTTCTGATTTTGAAAATGTTTATAATATCCCTGTTACGGCCCTGGCCGTATCTGGTAAATAATTTGTTGTTTGTGGAGCTGCTCTCCCTGTTGTGAGTGTGTGTGTTTGTATGCCTGTGTGAGTGAGGGCTCTGCTTTCAGAGAGGATCTCTGGCTCAGGTGCCCCGGCGCGATTGGCGGAGGGAGCCGATCGACTGAGGGAGAAGCAGCCCTCCCATTGGCCTCAGAGAAACGGCTCCCCATTCAAAAAGCCGCAGGGAGCAGCTGGAAGTGGCATTCTCTGACAGCAGTTGCGAATCCCTGTCGGCCTCCAAACTCTTGATTGTGAATTGGGTAACTTTGTAATTTGCTAGTTTTTGGTGATTGTTTTTTATTCGATAGCTTGTTAATTGTTTTGGGTTAATCCTTAGTTTGCGTGCCAGCCTTTGCTGCCTTTTGATTTTGTACCCTTTTCTTCTTGTTAAAATCTCGGCTTTTTAGTTTGTTTATTGTAAATACATTTCTGCCTCTGGCTTGAATTTTGGTTATTGTAAATAAATTGTGAAAATTTTGATCATTGTATTGTTTGGATTTTTGGAGACCGAGAGTGATTTTTCCCTTTACCCTTGTAAATTTGTAACGTGCCTTACCCCTAGACGGGTGCGTAACATATTTTTGGGGGCTCGTCCGGGATTCCGGAAAGGAGTGGGATGAGGGATTACCTTTCCTCCTTCTTGCTGCGCGCGAGAGTGTGCAGGAGTCCACAGGCTTCAGTCCCGCTGAGCTGGTGTTTGGCCACGCCGTGCGAGGTCCTCTGCGGTGGCTACGCGAGAAGTACCTGTCCGACTCCGACACTCCGGCCCAGAATGTGCTCGATTATGTGAGCTCTTTTAGGGAGCGTCTGCATAAAGTCTGTGACACTGCGCGTAGCGCGTTATTGCTGTCTCAAAGAAAAATGAAAAAGAAATTTGACAAAAAAAGTGTGAAAAGGGAATTTGGAATTGGAGATAAAGTTTTGGTTCTCCTCCCGATCCCTGGTTCCTCCCTGCAGGCAAAGTTTTCTGGCCCGTACGTGGTGCAGGAAAAATTGAGCGAGACAGATCATGTGGTTGGAACCCCGGATCGGAGGAGAAAATCTCGTGTGTGCCACATCAATATGATGAAGCCTTATTTTTCTCGTGTGTGTGATAGTGATGCGCCGTCATCTCCCGCTGTGATCGCTGTGTCCACTGCTGCGCCTTTGCCTCCCTCTGAGTACTTTCCTGAGTGTGATGGCCTGCGCGTCTCTAGTGCTGTGCCGTGTTCGCGTCTCCAAAATTCTGAAATTTTGAAGAATTTAAAAAATAATTTGTCTCATTTGAGTGATTCGTCCCAAAATGACATCTGCAATTTGATTAATGGCCATCTCTCTCTTTTCTCCGACACTCCAACCCGCACCAATGTCCTGTCTCATGACACTGATGTAGGGGATCATCCACCCATAAAACAGCACGCATATAGAGTTAACCCTACAAAACGCGCTCTTTTTCAGCAGGAGGTCGCTTACCTGCTGGAAAACGGCTTAGCTGTGCCTAGCTCTAGTGCGTGGAGCTCGCCCTGTCTTCTGGTGCCAAAACCAGACAAGACTCCTCGGTTTTGCACCGATTTCAGGAAAGTTAACAATGTGTCTAAGCCTGATTCGTATCCTCTGCCGCGTATGGAGGACTGTGTCGACCGCGTCGGCGGCGCGAAATTCGTTACCAAACTCGATTTGCTAAAGGGCTACTGGCAAGTACCTCTTACCCCTCGTGCTTCGGAAATTTCCGCTTTTGTTACCCCCGATGGTTTCTACCAGTACACCGTCATGCCTTTCGGCCTCCGAACGGCTCCTGCCACATTTCAGAGGCTGATGCACAAAGTTCTGTCCAGTGTTAAAAATTGTGAGGTGTACCTCGATGACATCGTGGCTTATTCAGGCAGCTGGTCTGAGCATCTGGACAGCGTGGCGTCGACCATCCAATTAGCTACTTTTCTAAAAAGTTTAGCCAGCACCAGACCAAGTACAGCACCATCGAGCAAGAAGCCCTCTCTCTGCTTCTTGCTCTCCAACACTTTGAGGTGTATGTCGGCTCCAGCTCTCTGCCAGTTGTGGTCTACACAGACCACAACCCCCTCGTTTTCCTGGCACAGATGAAAAACGCCAACCAAAGATTAATGAGATGGTCCCTGCTGGTGCAGGACTACAATTTAGAAATTAAACACAAGAAAGGTTGTAACAATGTTCTTGCAGATGCTCTGTCTAGAGCAATAAATTAGACTGGTGTTTTTTGTATTGTAACAAACAATTTAAAGAAAAATATGTTTGTTTCTTTAGGAATGGGGGTGTTACGGCCCTGGCCGTATCTGGTAAATAATTTGTTGTTTGTGGAGCTGCTCTCCCTGTTGTGAGTGTGTGTGTTTGTATGCCTGTGTGAGTGAGGGCTCTGCTTTTAGAGAGGATCTCTGGCTCAGGTGCCCCGGCGCGATTGGCGGAGGGAGCCGATCGACTGAGGGAGAAGCAGCCCTCCCATTGGCCTCAGAGAAACGGCTCCCCATTCAAAAAGCCGCAGGGAGCAGCTGGAAGTGGCGTTCTCTGACAGCAGTTGCGAATCCCTGTCGGCCTCCAAACTCTTGATTGTGAATTGGGTAACTTTGTAATTTGCTAGTTTTCGGTGATTGTTTTGTATTCGATAGCTTGTTAATTGTTTTGGGTTAATCCTTAGTTTGCGTGCCAGCCTTTGCTGCCTTTTGTTTTTGTACCCTTTTCTTCTTGTTAAAATCTCGGCTTTTTAGTTTGTTTATTGTAAATACATTTCTGCCTCTGGCTTGAATTTTGGTTATTGTAAATAAATTGTGAAAATTTTGATCATTGTATTGTTTGGATTTTTGGAGACCGAGAGTGATTTTTCCCTTTACCCTTGTAAATTTGTTACGTGCCTTACCCCTAGACGGGTGCGTAACAATCCCAAATAATAGATTACAGATGCAACATGTGCACACATGCCAGAGGTTCTCTTTCCAGCAGGACAGAGACAATAATATGCCTTCACAGGATCATCTGATGCATTCTTGTCAAATTGAATCCAAACATTGTATTTTATTTGAGATCCGTGACCAGAATGAATCTGTCCCCTAATGAGATCAGCATCATGCTGGTAAACCCAAATCTCATATTCACCATCATTTTTTTGATGCTCAGCAATGTAGCCAGGGGACTGTTTGATTTGGTATGTACCGCATGTTATGGTCTCAAGGTATTCCAGATCCACATGAGGGAACGAGATATCAGATGCTTCAAGCTTCTGCCATTCACCTCGAGCTCTACGTGACATATTTGGGTCTTCTGCAACTCGTTTTGCCAAAACATTGTCTTTTTTTAAAAGTGAAAGCATACGCTGAGCCATCTTAGTATCTCATTCCTCTCTATCTGGATCTGAAACATATATTGGTCCTCTGAAGGCATTGAGACATGCAGTTACTATGCGCACTAATTTGCCAATGACCTCAACGAAATAATTTGAGGTAAGTTGTTCCTTAAACAACATCCACTTCTTTAAACGCCCGTGGTAGGACTCTACTATCCATCTTGTTTTGGTACAGCAATGATCACTATTGGCTGTTGAGGAATCCAATTGGGATTTAACAGTTGAAAAAAAAAATGACGGCATTCTAGCGTCATACCCCAACTTAGCAAGAAGATCTAAGGCATCCCTGAAACCGTGATCTATAATCATATTGTCATTTGCTTCTAACCAAGATTTCAATATTTCAATTTTTTTCCATGATGAGCCGAGTTATTGTTGCATCATTTACGTTACCATGGTAGGGGCCAATAGTGTCTAAAACATATCCATCAGGCAGTACAACTGACATGAATTTTAGGTAATTTCGTTTTTTCTGTCCTCCGTAAGATGCCCTTTGAAACTGATGATCACTGCATTTGTTGAGGTAGATATATGTACCATCTAAGATAAGAGTGACCTGGTCACCATAAAAAGCTTTAGTAAAGACAGTGTTGTGAGTTATGGCATCGTGGCGTGAAATATGATTTGTGCCAAGGTATTTGGGAACAACTATTGTGTTCAAAATATCTGCAATTGTATGAAAATATCTTGACAGTGTAGCTTGGGAAAGATTAGTAAGCATGGTCATTTGATTCCATGAAAGGTTTGTTTTCAGTTTTGCCCAAAAGTAAAGAAGCAAATCTATTGCTCTGGAACTATCACTTGAACCTGAAACAAGATCAGATTCACACATGTCATACATGTTCTTAAATTGCACCAATGTCCAGCCAGTCCATGCATGGCAGTCAGAATCTGACAAGGTTTCAAACTTCAGTTTGGGTGATGTCTCATGTTTGGATACTTCATGTAGAATTTCAAGCAAATCATTAATAACAACTGGAGAAATAGATTCATTCAGTTTTCCAGAGGAATACGACTGTGCATATTTATCTTTGTGTCAGGGTGTAGAAAACTCCCGATGAGGTGTTCAGAACAAACACGAGCATCAGGTGGGCACCAAAGTGAACATTCAACGATAAGAGAGTGACGAACAGACTTAGGAATGTTTATACAGTTGTCATTGTACTCTAAACACAAAGAACACTTACGATGTGAAGAGGAAGCATACTTCAAATCTTTGATTTGGATAAGAGGTATAACAGATCAGTTATGTAACCGGGTTGAAATTTATTTAATTAAAATTTATTTATCGAGTCCGTCACATAGTGACGTCATCACGCACGTAGCGTAACGTCATCACGCACCACGTACCGAGGGGTCCGTGATCGTCCAATCATTGCGCTCGTAGCGCCTGTTACAAGCGGTCCGTGCTGTCTCTCATTCAGAAGGTGTGGGGAGGCACGCGGAGCAGCTGGTACAGGTTGGTTGCTACAAACAATTGCATTTTTCACTCGTAAATCCTCGTGTATATCACTCTTAATGCCTCCGTTAAATTATTCAACTCTTTAGACATCAACCAACGCCAGGGAGGGATGAGTTGTTCGTGTGATTTGTCAGATTTATGCTTGAATTGGTGAGTTTGTTTGCTTGTTGTTAGCGTTAGCATTAGCCTTGGACAATGCATGTATATGGACTTGCTACGTCACATCTAGCTTTTAAATGCTAACGCCAGTTTTAATTCATGATTATGGGTCACATGAATTTAATTTTCAACTACAGCAGCATAGTCATTGAATGTGTGAAATGAATTTGATTATTTTGGGAATATATGTTTATTCAGAAATGAGTGACATTTACATGTGTTGTATGTCTATATAGGTATTTAAACCTGATGCACTGTGATGAAATGGTATTTTTGCTCATGAAGCACTGATTTATTTGTTGTGAACACTGGATGTAATTTATTGAACAAGTAATTTAAATAATGGTCCTGTTTACATTGTGTAGGCCAGGGAGCCTGTGAGGACGCTGATCCAATTGATGGCGAGCTAAGACAGTGTTTGGAGCCGAGAAATCCCAGTTAAAGGCCTCTCCTGGTCTGGTAGGAGGCTTTGGCAGCCTTGTTCCCCCCTCACCTTCTTTGACACTCTCTCATATGCACTCGCACTTTAAAGACCTCATATATATGAACTTGGACTCTGCCTTTGTGGCATATTCAATGAACTGTTTCCAAATCATCGTGCCTTCTATGAACTGCCTTCTATGAGTCTGTGTGAGGAAAATAATTTGTGTGGATTTACTGCCTGACGAATTACAGCTGGGACTGACAACATTTGATTTTTTTGATGCATCTAATATTTTTGTGCACTACAATTTTGTTATGTTTGTCTGCAGATTGTAAATAGTGGGGTTCACTGTAATTATTATCACTAATCAATATATGGTACCAACTGCATTTAAAGAACTGGTTTTGTGTCTTAATTGCACCTCTACCTCCAAGAGTCGAACCTATCTCCTGTAGGTCTAGTCCCAAATCATAGTTTCATGCTAATACTCAGAGCTATCACTTAACCTGCGTACTGGTTACAGTTAGTTCCAGGATTAGTGGGGCTATCCTCAATCTCAAATGAATCACAGATGCCTGTGGATTCATTGTCACTGTGAGTGTCTTCTTTTGAGTCAGGGCGTGGCCTTTTTCTAAGATATCTCATGTAGCATTTTAGACACAGCTTACTTCCACTCTCAACATTCAATCCTTCTTTACTAAGCACCTGCTGGGAGTTACTGGGAGAATCTAGACTCTTTCCATATTTTAAGTTCCTCCCTTTATCTTTGAACCTGGTTTTGCAATCGGGTATAATACAAACCCCGTCCATTTTAACTTTAAACAATATGAAAATAAATTATCTGGAGGATTTAAATATATATTGGTATTCTCAGGGAAACAAACCTGGGAAACACACTAACAACAAAAAGGTATAGTTATAGGTATGGATACCACTTAGTATTGTACTAGATGCACAATTTTTTCATAAAATGTACATGTGTGCACACTAAATTGTGGTAACAGAAGACACTGTATATGAACTGCTATACTTAAAAAGAAATCTGCTGAATATAACACTTGCATCAGAATATATGTCGTTTATACTCAAATGACAAATTGATACTAGCTAGCTAACTAATTCTTTATAGCAGGGATGTTAAACTGATCCAGTAAAGGGCCACTGTGGCTGCAGGTTTTCTTTCCAACCATGCTGCAAATTGCATGAAATAAAACATTACCCTTGATATAATACAAGACATGGAACAGTATTCCGATTCTTCCACAGTAACCCAACCTGTTAATTGAACAACTTTACCGGTCTCAGAATTTGATGATTTTTTTCCCACTTTGAGAATATATATGTGTAGCCAAATAATTTGTAAGTATTTTAGGTGTACAGCAACTGTAAGTTGGTCAGACACATCTCTAAAGAATTGAATTTGTTGAAAAAATCATAAAAAAACTATTTTTTTCCAGTAAAAATTAATAACTTCTTTCAATTGTAATACTTAGCTTTACATTTGATTTCAAAAGATGCACCAGACTTCAGTGAAGGTGATTTGACCCAATTTGATGATTTATTATTTGTGTAAGAGTAAGTTTTGGGGTAAAGTGTGCACCCTGGCTCACACCTATGGCAATGATCATAAAATAGGTCATAGTACAGGCCCTGGATGACTTTTGGATTTTCTAAAGGTATGTTCTTGGGAGTCTCTGGGTGTACTACAAATACCACACAATAAACAAAAAACTGGGCTGTGGGCAAAATTACATGTATTGTGAAAGAGGTCCTTTGGTGCCAGACATTCAAAGTGCAGAGGCTGTTCTATTGGAGAAAAAAGCTCGGATGATACAGTACTTTTGAGGAGATATAAATAGCCACTCCACCTCCTCTTGTACCCCTGTCTGCTCTATACAAGACATAATTTTCAAGGTTCATTTCATTATCACAAATGTAGCTATGCAGCCAGGTCTCAGAGAGAGTTTGTTGTATGCAACCAATGCCTTCATGTCTTATTTGGATGGAAGGCTACTGATATTAAGATGGATCATGTGTAAGCCTTTTACTGTGTTCATAAATTAGTAATATTGATTCTTAAACTGAACTGTTTGTGTGAGTACATAGGACATTTCTGGGGTGTGATGCAGGAAGAGGTGATGACAAGGAAAGGGAAGTTGGAAAGGAGAGCCATACACACTATGCATATCCACATACACTTGAAACATACATACACCAACACACTGATACACAGACACATGTAACACAAAGAGATAGATTGGCTGAGCAAAACATAGCTAAGGTTGACCTCAGCCTGCCAACTGACTGGGAGAGTGAGATAATCTGTTTAATTTGGAAAGACTAAATAAATCCAAAATAAAAATACAAAAAATTCCTAAGGGACTATAAGCCAAGACAGAGATTAAATAGCTTGACAGATTCATTTAGTTTTATTAATTACTGAGTTAGGTTATATGCCACCACTGCTATAGACATCAAAAGTGTGAATGAAGAAACATAACTCAGTATTTACAATTCACAGAGCTGTTTGCATTTGGGCATTTGACTTCCAGCGGGCCGAATGGTGGACTCCCACTCTGATCAATCACCAGACTGTCAGAAGACATTACCAACCAGGGGGCATCTTGATAAACAACAAACCCATAAGACCAGTGATTAGTGTTTTTGATTTGACAATATTCTTGGATGGCAACTGATTCTAGTGTTAAACCCCTCTTCTTTGCCACCGTTTGAGTCAACCCCTTCAGAATTTTGCGCTGGATTATCTGCTGAACTATGACCTCTGACATGGTATAAGTTATTCTTGGCCTCCTGACACTGTGCCTCTCTACACTGTTGCTCTGCTCTCTGATGGCAACCCCTATCTGTCTTACCATTTGTGATGTAGTGACAAGTGACTTAGGATGGAGATGTGGCTGGGGACCATGTAAAACAGGAACACTCTGCTTCTGAAATCTCCTCTGGTAAACAGTCCTCAAAGACAATCTACACATAAAAATTACATTTCTGTCATTTCACATTTTGTACACTACATCCATGCATGAAAGAAAATAAGAGACCTGAGAGTAGAGCATCAGTTAAGTAATATAAAGCTTAACAATAAGTTGTCATAAATAATTTTGTTTAGTTTTGATAATTTAAATTTGAGGATAATAAAACACACTGGAATTGCTGTTATTACCTGTCTCAGTATACACAAATACAAATTAATAAGGAAATGTTGAACACTGAACAAGAGAACCACTTTCTGGGGTTTTTCACAAAGCTAGGATTAGGTAACTTCAGAACACAAGGACACAAAATGAAATGTTGATGTAGCCTTTTAATGCTACAGAAAGTTAAATAAAAGTTCATACAATACCTGAGCCCCCCAAAACATGAACCTGACTAAAGCTGAGGAACAATAAACACTTTAAATAATCCTCCCTTTTCCAAGATTGTGAGGTTTTTCACCCTTTCTCATGCACCTGCGACTGATAGCCTGGACTCTCACTCTCCCTAATGCCTCTTTGTTTGAAACCGTGCTGAATTAGACATCAGGTAAGTTTAAACACTGAACCCTAGATTTGAACATTTTACTCTGGGTCTGTCAAATTATCACAGTACCGTGACTACAGCTAACTTGTCAGAAAGCTAATGCTGTGTATCCTATCTTTATAGTTGTTGATGTAATGGCATGTACAGCTTGAATCCTTTTTCTCATTTGCTTCCCAGGACTGCACTTTCTGTTTGTTTATGCCAACATACATCCCTGATTGTAACACGAGGCAGGTCTTGGAGACATCTTGTGTAAAATAGTCAACTTGTCGCTGTTTTCACTCCGTCCTGTTTTCTAAATGATAAATTGATCCTGAGGTATCCTGCATCACTTATTGTCAATGTTGAACAATCTGTAAAGGGTCAGGTTCCACAATACAATCTACTTGTGTAGTGGTTCTCAACTTGTGGGTCGAGGCCCCAAAGTGGGTCTCAGAGCTGTTTTCAGTGGATGGCATATAAATCTGGTAAAAATGTGGCAAATATGTCTTTAGCATAGGAAGGCCCTTAGTGGTCAAACATCCATACTTATTGTTTTACTTTGTTGTGCTGTACCAAGTGCATATTAGCTGTTCTCTCAGGATTTTGATATATCTCGTTATCTTAGGATAAAGATTGGAGTTTGGTGTGAGAAACACTTGACTTGAGATATTTAGAAAACAACCACCATTTAAATGTTATGATGGAAAACATAGTGTGTAAGGTTTATGGATATATGATCTCAGAGGGCTCTCATTATTATTGAATGTTTATTGCCATCTCAGAACCATCCCTTGGAGAATCAAACTGCAGATTTTTTTTTTTCATGAAACAAATGAAAGTGGTTGATCTTATTGAGATTTGGGTCATGATGACTGTTGAGATGGTGGATAGTTGACAGGATGAAGCTGTTTGAGCTTCACTTTATGTTTTATCTAAAAGTTGCCAAATATGCATGTTTCCTTCCACTCTCCACTGTAACTAATGCTAAAACCATTGAAACATTTCCAGGATGAGGACAAAGTCATACCCAGAACCTTCTCTGTTTGATTCATTCAGGGGCCCTCCACAGCTTCTTAAAAACAGCCTGACTCAATTTTCCTGCTTTTACTTGAATACAAGTCTAAAAATGATCCACTATGATGACAATAAAATTTTCTTAAAGTGGTATAACTACAGTTTGCCTGAACTGCCCATTTAATACAGAGGTCTCAAACTCAAATTACCGGGGGGGCACCACTGGAGCTAGAGTTTGGGTGAGGATGGACTGCATAAAGTAAGAAAGTAGAAAAGAAATAACTAATCTTCCCAATCTTTATTATGAACTCTTCCCTCGCCAGCATTTTTCAAAAAAGTTGCCAGCAACAGCATTTTGCTGAAATTTTATTGATTTCAACTGCCTACATTTTTTTGTTTCATTTACAACCCAGCCCACCCCTATCAGACAATGTTTAGTGTTGTCTGAAATTAGAGCTCATTTAGTGTTACAACCACTCCTGGTCTCCCCTTAATCAATACATATCAGTAGTGGGCCTATAGTAGTTTGAATGACTAGTGTTTGATTCTTTTCTTCCATAAAAACTTGAGGGAAACACTTTTATGAGATTAGTTATGGACAAAGTCAGACTTGTCCACTCACACCTGAAGGTGTGTGCATTAGGATGCCCAGCTGTGCAGTTATGGAGCGCACCGGTTCATTTATGACTCATATTGAACTCCTTTAGCTCTACCGTCTTTCTCTGTCTGTTTTATCACAGCCTCACTCAGCTTTTCTCTACTTTTGGGAGCTCAGAGGGGTGCAATATACTGTATACGCTTTTTCCATAGGTGCGCAAAACAGACGTGGACAAAAATGTTGGTATCCTTGTGTTAAGGAAAAAAACCCAAATGGTCACTGAAATAACTTGAAACTGACAAAAGTAATACTAAAAAAATACTGAAAATCAACTCATAAAAATCAGAAATTCTACCAAATTGTCCAAATGGCTGCGTACGGTTGTCCACCAGCCTCTGGGCACCCTGTGCTGCCATGCGCTGCGCCACGAAATTAGGGCCCATGGAGACCGTTTCAGAAGTCGGCATTGTTTTCAAACATCCAGTCACTTCCTGTTGCTATCATGTCCGCAGCGCCCGCCTCTCTTCTCTGATTGGGAGGTGAAGCATTTAGCCAAGTAAAGTTGAATGACTAGTGTTTGGCTAATTTAAGGGCACACCTTAGTTTACTTTCTCTAATGGAAAGGTACCAGTGTTTTTTGTCCATGTCTGTACGTGTGCCTCCCGTCCTGATCAGCTGGGAGACTATCGAGTAGTTTAAGTCATTTAGTACATTTTTCGAGCCTAAACAGTGCTATAGCGTACTTCTGCAGCGCACGACTACGCGCGCTCCCTGCACTACGTAAGCCCTCTGGATTGGTCTGCCGCGGCTTACGTAGTGCAGGAGCGCAGAGACGCACTGCAAGCACGCTTATAGCACTGTTTAGGCTTGAAAAATGTACTAAATGACCTCGTTTCGAATTATTTATGGACGTTACCCGCTCAGGACACTTGGATTACAGCGGACGAGCAGTATGAAGGAAAATAGGCACGTTTTTGTGGACTTTTATGGACCTTTTTCTTCGGGCTCCGTCGTCCCCTGTTAGATGGAAGTATGTTGACAGCGAAAATCCCCCGGACCCCCGGCTGCATTTGAGACATCAAAAAAGTGCTCCAGAGTGTTGCTCAGCATGAGGGTGAGTAGAAAATGAGGCCAAATTGTTGTTTGGGTGTAGTGTTCCTTTAAGCTGAGCCTAGTTAGGAAATCATACAGCATCCTGGAGCTGACAACAGGGGTTTGTTACGTATCTGTGTCAATACCTTAGACTCGTGGTGACCGTTCAGGGAGCACAGCAGTGTCTCAAGCCAAGGAAATGCCCCAGTACAGCCACATCAAATTTACACACTAGTGGTGTAAACAGTTGCAAAGAGATCATTGATAGTATCTTATCCTTTTTGAAGACAGGAATCAAACCCCCAACCATATTTAGACTACAAGACAGATGATCCACACCCACCCCATAAAACTGGTGAGAAAAAGAGACAGCCCTCAATCTAAACCCTCCCCACAGTGTTAAAGGAGCTATATCATGAAAATCCCTCCTTTGAGTATTTCAGATCTTCTATTTGACGATCTGGAGAATCTACTGACCCACGAAACATGACCTAATCCAGCCCAGTTCTATGTCTGTGGTCCTCTTCTGTCTGAAAGCATCAACTCTGACAGTTTATCTGCGGTGACACCAGTGAGTCATTAAAACAAGTGCAGCCCCTGGCCTCCGCCCACAGCCACGGTAGCTTACAGCTGAGCTGGTGTTGACACAGGAGGAGACGGATCAGGAGTTCATCTGCTTTTTAAGAGACGATCACTGAAGGCAGGTATTCTGATGAAGGTCCTTAGTCACATGGCTTGGTCCATTTGATCTCAGAAGTCAGATTGTCCGGGTTGAAAATTAGATTCTTCACTGTGAACAACCCTTTTGTTCGGAAGTTTCTACTGAAAAGTTGAATAAATCAAGACTTTACCAGATCCTTAGTGAATGAACTCGGATGTGACGTAAGTCAGTCCTCCCACATCTGAGTTCAGAGGTCAATGGAGCTCACCATGAGACCACAGGGTGGTGTTGTGCTCAAGACCACACTATCCGAGACCAAGACTTGCCCAAGACCAGAATGCACCGAGACAAATACAAGACCAGAATGCACCGAGACAAATACAAGACCAGAATGCACCGAGACAAATACAAGACCAGAATGCACCGAGGCAAATACAAGACCAAGACTTTTGGGAGTCAAGACCGAGTCAAGGCCAAAACCGAGACGAGACGAGGCGAGGCGAGGCGAGACGAGACGAGACGAGACGAGACGAGACGAGACGAGCTGAGACGAGACGAGACGAGACGAGACGAGACGAGACGAGACGAGCTGAGACGAGACGAGACGAGACGAGACGAGACGAGACGAGACGAGACGAGACGAGACGAGACGAGACGAGACGAGACGAGACGAGACGAGACGAGACAAGACTAAGACCATTAAAATCAATTTTAAAAACCCTGACATAGTTGAACAGTTATGGGGGGTGTCCCGCAGTCACAACACCGGGAAGGTTTCAGTCATCACGGGAGAAATAACGAATGAAGTTTTTTGTTGTTTTACCAAGTGTTCCTCCTTATTCACATTAATGATGCTGAAGAACAGCAGATCAGTGCTGGTCTTGGTTGGTCTTGATGGAAAATCCGGAGTCCGGCCAGTCTGAGACCAAGACAAGACCAAGACTTTTCGGAGTCGAGACCGGGACAAGACCAAGACAGAGACGAGACGAGACGAACCGAGACCGGGACAAGACCAAGATCATTACAATCTATTTTAAAAACCATGACAAGGTTGAACAGTTAATGTGGGTGTCCTGCAGTCACAACACCGGGAAGGTTGCAGTCATCACAGGGGAAATAACACATGAATTGAAGTTTTTTGTTGTTTTACCAAGTGTTCCTTCTTTTTCACATTAATGTTGAAGAATAGCAGAACAGTACTGGTCTTGGTTGGTCTTGATGGAAAATCCCGAGACAAGACCGAGTAAAAATGCTCTCGAGCCCAAAACATGACAAAGACCTTTAAAATGTGGTCTTGAGACCTAGAACAGTCTTGAGTAACACAACACTACAACAGGAGCTGCATGTAAATGTGGTGAAAGGGTTTTGAGCATCATCTTGAAAAAGTCTCCATCTGCACACATTATTTACCTCCACCTGTAACTCCCCCTGCTCCCCCAAACATCACCCCCTCACCTTAATATGAGCTCAACACAACCTCTAACCTGTCAGCTTTGGTCCCCACATTTTAAGGTTAGCTCATAAAGTCTGAGCTTTTTGTGAGCTCTTGGGTCGTCAATGAAACTTTAAGCACACTGAGGGAAACCTGCAGGCCTGACAGAGAGAGGGACTTGGATCTCCTAAACAGGGTAAAAGCATCACAGAAACAAACTGTCTCTCATTTCTTTCAGATAAAAACATGCAGGTCTACAGCTCAGTAATGCCCCCCTCTGGATCTCAAACCTGGTTGTTCTTGGTCCATCATGTTAGCTGAAATGACGTGCTGTTGTTGGAGCCCACAGGATCACATCGTAGCTGACATCCAGTATGGGAGAAGTTAGTCACCGGTGCTGTCTTTGCTCGTGCTTTAGCTTTAGCCTGTTTGTTTGTTTTCTATTTTATTACTGCCTATCGGGGTGGTGGGGGAGGGCTGGAAAGGGACACCTGGCCGCCCCTGTCAGAGGTTTTGTAAGCCCATACATGAGGAAATGTGCACAACATAGACGTACAGACCGCCTCGGTGTGCTGTAAGAGACGATGGACAGAGGGGCACACTGACTCTGGGAGGAGATTGGGAAAAGACTCACAGCCTTAAATGTTGAAACAAAATCAAACAAAGACATTACAGACATTGAAAGGCCGTCTTTGTACCCACCATGTTTCCCAGGAGGAGACCACAGCCTGCTCTGAGTCCTGATCAGATCATGTGAACCCTTTTGTACTCCTGAGCAGAAGGAGGCAGCGAGGGATGCTGAAGAAACCTCAAAAAACAGCCACACACACCCCACAGGAGGTGAGAGCAGAGACACGGTGTTGAGCTTGGTCTGGTCTTTTTCCTTGTCTGTTTTATAAGCTAACACCAGAGGGCGCCGCGGTTACAGAGAGACTGCAGCCAGCACACTGCAGGGACGGACATGAGAGGAACAAAAGTGAGCGGGTGGCTGAAAAGAGACACACACAACATCTGGAGGAGGATCAAAACTGTACATTTTTAAGTGTAAGAATCAAACAGACAAAATATTTGTAAATATTAAGTTTCTTGTTTGTTTATCTCTTTTTTTGAGTGAATGAATGAAATGCTTTTTTTGTGACAACAGAAGACAACAGGTGCAGTTTGCAAAAACGACGGCAGCTAGCTCGAGGGTTTAGTGATTGGAGGGTAAAAAAGTGGAACCAGTTTCAAACTTTTTGTGCCATAATGGATCAGAACTATCTTTCTCTCATGTTGCCTTCTTACTTTGGGGCATCAGTAGCATCTCTATGGTAACAGGAAAGTCACTGTAGCAGAAAACCACCTCCCCCAGATGACGAACGATCCATCTGTACGACCGCCATCAAGTCCTGCTCATAACGCTTCACTGATGTGTTAGTTAAAGACTTCGGCTCATCCTGCATGTCAATCTGTAGTTTAAGGTCTTTCCACAGATCACATCATCACCTGAGAAAATGCCATTTTCCAAGACAGCAAATTGGTGACTGTGCGGTCTTTTATGCCCGCCCAGAGAACCGATTGGTCAGCAGGCGGTCTGTCACTCCCCGTGAGCTCTTATCCTGGAACTTAACCTGCTCCGGACCAGGTTTGGTGTTCAGCATCAGTTACCGGGGCAACGTGTCTGGATAAAAAGAGATCCACATTCGTAGTGCGGAAAATCCGAAACTTATCCAGGAAGTTATCTCTCTAAGAGCTAATCCAACTTCGTAGTACAGGTCTCTGCCCTCTGCTGACTCTGTGGAGCACATCTTAATATTTAACAAACAGGCTTCACCTTTGGTTCAAGGGACACAATTTTCTCTCTGACTAGTTCTGTGACACTCTGTCGAACGTCTTTTCTTCCATTCTAAAGTATTTTGAGATGCAAATGAGGCTGCAATGGAGATAGTTAAACAATACCTATCTATCTATCTATCTATCTATCTATCTATCTATCTATCTATCTATCTATCTATCTATCTATCTATCTATCTATCTATCTATCTAGATGTTTAAATGTTCAAGCATGCCCTGGCCCCTTCTCAGCCAACTTTATTTACATTTTTAACCTTTTAAAAACAAGAATTTGTTCGTCCTGTTTCTAATACTGCCAATTCAAAATAATCCTGAACAGCCTGTGACATTTTTGGTGGTTGGGCACTTGGGGTGGGGGTGGCTTGGGTGGATGGGTGGGGGTGTGTGCTGTCTGCGGTGGGGCTGCCCTGGTGTTGTCCCTTGGTGCCTTTGGGGGGACGGTCGGTGCCCCCTTGGGTCCTGGGGCTATATCTGGGCCCTGTGGCTCTGGCGGCCTTGTGGTGGGTCCCCTGGTGGCTCTGGGGGGGCCCTTGGCTGTGGTCTCCCTGGGTATGGGCAGCTTCTTGGGTATTTGGTGACCACCTCACATGCATGTGTGTACAGATACTCAAGCTCCTGTTGAGACTAACTGAGAGAAATAATTGGTCCTGTCAGAATATGCTGAGTTGGGCACTCCTACACACTCCTACACATCTTGTAACGTCCCATGACACGTGCTCCTCCATGTCACCCCTGTGGGTCCACCCCCTTTTATCAAGACCCCACATCTCTGGTGTCCCTGGTTTCTTACAGCCTTTACTTCCTGCATGGACTAAAATCAGCACAGCACTTGGACTGCTATCTCAAATTATTTACACTACCTGTTTGTCCTCCTCCCAGTTGTCTTGTCCTGTCTTGTCTGTCACTATTTCCCCTTCTTTCACACTGTGGTGTGGCACAGCCCTCCCCCTCAGCTCACATCAGGGGTTAAATAAAGTTTTATATGATGGAGTAGCCTACAGGGAGGGCTGGTGGTAGTCACTATAGCAGTTAATCATATTCACATATCTCTCACTGCTAGAAAAAAAATGCATTGGTCTTTCCAACGCTGCCACTGGACACAGTGCTCAGCTGAATAATGCATACAAGGGGAAAAAAAATAAATAAAATTCAGTCATGTTATTAATCGCTGGAATAATTTTGTAAATTATTTAAAGTAAAAAACATTTTTGGACCTGAAAAGTTTCTCTTCGTGAACAAAGTAAGAGCAGTGTCTCTCAAAAGGAAAAAGAATAAAAAACATCCAGCAAGAAGATTTAGATCATAGCCTACATGTAAAAAGTTTATATAAGAGCTCAGAGTGTAAGATATAAGTTGAAGATTGTTTTAACAGCACTGAGGTCTGATGAACTGTGTTATTGTTTCACTTTAGCCTGACATCAGCTTTTCTGCTCTATAATGTTCACATTTCAAAAGTTATCAAAATAACTGAAGGGCTCATCAAGCATGAGCAGAGGCTTTGTGAATCATTTAATCATCATGTTTCAAGCATTAGTAATTATTTATATGTCATCACAGTGGCACAGCAGGTAATGCACGTCCCACAACAAGATGGTCACTGGTTCAATCCCCGGGTCAATCAGAACTTCCTGTGTGGAGTTTGAATGTTCTCACCGTGCATGCATGACTTTTCTCTGGGCACTCCAGCTTTATCTCACAGACTAAAAACATGCTCATTGGGGTTAACTGGTGAATTAAAACTGCCCTAAGTTAAGAGTGTGAATGGTTGTCTGTCTCTCCATGTGGCCCTGTGATTGACTGGCAACCAGCTCAGGGTGTACCCCCCCTTTAGATCTTCTTTTAAAATATATTTTCTACTCTCATTATCTAGTTTAAAACCTTCATCAGCTCTGTGGTATAAAATAAAAACCAACAAGCCATTATGTTGTCACTTTATTCCATGGATCTTTTGGAGTCACAGTTATGTTTTTTTCTGAATGATTTTTAAAAATGAAAGATAGCTTTAATCTCTCAGATGCAGACAGTTAATCGACATAGCTCTGAGTTAAGACTAAAACTAGATGCAGTCATATTCATATACTTTTAAAACCAGTGAGGCATAATTCTGCTGAGCTTTGTGATGATTGATGTGCAGCAAGAGCTAAATCCACTGATTGGAATGATTTAAAGTGGCAGGTGTGATTACTAATTTTACCACTAGATGGGGATGTTTTTAAACTTTCGCAGGTGGTAGCTCCTCTTCATGCTTTAATTCAAAGGTGTTCTGATAAACTGAGAGCACTTCATCTTGGTAACACAGAGTCAGTAATGGACAAAGTTCCTTCAAATCCATCATGTTTCTTCATTTAAACAGTTTCTGGACTCTTTTTCATCAAGTGATCTTCTCTCAGGATACAGCCTCCATTTCTTCTGCAGATGATATGATCTGCATGATCGGTGTGCAGCAGCATTAAAATGATCCAGAATCCAGAGACGACAGTCATGACATGAGAGCTCTCACACCTGTCTGCAGGTAAACACTGACCACTAAACATCTTTTTAACATTGCAGCAGCCAAGGTAGCATTATTACAGTCTATGAGGCTCAGTCTGGAATCAGAGGGCTCCTGATTCATGTTCTTCAGAGCCAATAATCAACAAATATGTTCATGTTTTCATTGTAGATATTTCTCTGTTTTAGTGTTAAAGATTATGTATTTATATTGCCCATGTTTCTTATCTTCAGCTTGTTCCTGTTTTGTCTTTTAGCCCAATATTTGTCTTTATTGGTCTTTTATTTCAGCTTCTTTCTTTGTCATTGGCTTTCAATTTTTCCTTCTTATATAACAATATTGCAACTTGATTTTATTCCCATTATTTTATGCTGCATTGCCTTACTGTCTTTTTATTAGTGCTGTCAGGCGATTAAAAAAATAATGTAATTTATCACATTTTAATCTCATATCTGCTTAATATACCCAAATAAAGAATTTGAATTCTAGGACATTGCAAAATTGTAGTGGATGGTTAATCAAATGAATACACTAATAAGAGAAGATTGTAAATCTACATTTTTATTGGTGATTGAATAAAACCAAAGTCAGGGCATCTTGTCCAGATAATTCTAAGCTCAATCAGGCAACTCAAATTACACTTAAAGGTGCTATGAGCAGAATCTATTACCGGCGACATAAAGACTCTGCTACCCATGAGCACGCGCGGTGACTGTCGTAATGCTGCGTTCCAGTAACCTCAGAACTGGGAGTGACATCATCTCTGACTTGACGTTGTTCCAGTTGAAGTCAGAAAAAAACATGCCGATCTACCAGGCTATTGTTAGCTGTTGTTAGCAGGCCCTACGTTGTTGTTCACAAATATCACATGAAGACTTTGATTATCGCTATGGCAGCATTTTTGTAAATGTAAGTCTAACAATACTATGTATACAGCTGATCTAGAGCGACACACCCCAGTCAGAAGTGCAAATAAATGGATTATTACAGGAGCTAAATAACTGTTCACACTGGGGGCATCCATCTTCCATTGTCAACTCGGGGGTGGCGAGGTTTCACCAAGTTCCCAGTAGGAAATTCCGACTTTGGGGGACATTCCAGTTGTAGTTTCCTACTCGGAACTCGGAAATTCCTACTTCTGACTACAACTGGAACACACCACAAGACATGACCCAAGCCAAAGCGTGTGTTTGTTGTGATGCTAATGAATGCAGCTTGGACCTTCCTCAGAACTCTGCATTGCTTTACAACTTCTTTTTTCAACAACTTACAGGATGCAAAGTAACGAGGTAAAGTATCTCTTTCTAGTTACATAGCGGTAGTTTTTCATGTGTGACAACAAACAAATTTTGAAAAACTTAGTATCATAGTTTTGTAGCCGGCTATATATCACTACTTACAGCGCGGTGCTCTAAGACGTGTCTGAATAATATAAATTTGCTCTAGTTTTAATTGTCTTGTTCCTGAAGTTGAGTATCCAGGCCAGTCCAGCCCTGTCCGACCTGACCAGGAGGCTAAGGAATAGCATTTATAGATAACCTATTTTGATGCTATAAAAGTCATCGATAAGTGTGTATTTCGATCAGGCATATATCTAAAAGTGAGACTTTTTTGTAATTACCTAGAAACTCTTCTCAGTCCCTTCAAAGTGTGTTTCATTAATCAAATTAAAAAAAAAAAGAAAAAGGTCGAGGACATCCAGCAAACCAATTAGGCCTGATGCATTATTAAAGAATGCAGTATGAATATAGATAAATAAATTCAAAAATAAAATAAGACTAAATCTTAAATAGGCCGTTCCTGTTGTCACCTGGGCTTTGTTTGGTTTGACTAGAGACGCATGTGTGAAGTGACGTGCCACTGCCATGTACGGGTCCTTCAACAAGACAAATTAAAATGTTCATGTGCTATATTTAATCCTGCGATTAATTTTTATAAAGCATTAATTTGCGTTGTAATTAATTAATCTAATTAATGCACTAAAGTGACAGCCCTACTTTTAATTGATCCCTATGGTCATCTTATGTCAATCTGAAGTCGTTTTTATTGGTCACTTTTAAAGCTCTGTTTTTGCTTCATCTCCCATTTATGTTGTAGTTTGATTTGATGATTTTTTCTACCATTTTAAACCTTTTCTTTCTTTCTGTTGTTTCCTTCTGTTAATGCTTCTATTGCTTATTATCTCTATTTCTATTTACTTGTCTTCTGCTTCTACTGCTTCAACAACTCTGCACAGTGACAATTTCAATCTCTCCTCCGTTGACTCTACCCTCGGCAGATGAAGCCATCCTCTCCTGGTTTGAATCCCCGGGGAGGACGGCTCTCCTAAAGCTCCCTCTTTCCTTCTCCAACCAGCAGTCCAAAGTGCACAAGGAGGAAGAGGAAGGAGACACAATGAAATACAATTTGTTGTCCTCATGAATGATTTTGTGTATCTTTAATGTGACTGAGACAATCGTGGCTAAAAAAATGTATAAATAGCCATTTGAGCACATTTTAGGACAGAGCTGTGCAGCCAGGTGGTCTCTCTTCTCCTGTGCACACTGCTGCTCTTCCTGCTGATACGCCACATTCAGTTCTCCTCTCTCCATCTTAAGTCCTGTAATGTCTCCTCCGTCACGTCCAAATGGCATCTATGGCTTTGTTTTGTGGCATGCAATATGTGACAAAGAATGCAGTGACACTCTTAATACCTGCCTGTGAGGTTTTGGTGTTGTGTGCTTACTGTGCACCTGTCAGCCAAATTACCACTGCACTGGGTGTGCTTCACTTGTACTGAGAATTAGGGATGCTCCGATCACCATTTTTGGCTGCTTATCCGATCACAGGATTCACATATCTGCTGATCACCGATACCGATCACTAATACCAATCACAGAATGAATGAGAGAATAATCAATCATACTACATTTCCTGTATTTACAGTCTAGCCTTGTGCACCACTTTAAGTGGCAAAACTATTTGTGCTAAAACAAATGAATACAATAAACAAGTAACATTACATGCCCTGTCAAGTGCAATAGATGACAATGAAATTAAAATAAATACAATTTACTTGCGTTACTCTCCAAGTAAAGTGAAAAAAGGCTTCAAAATCATTTTAAACAAAAAGAGGCAGTTTTATACGCAGTTGTTAACAAAATAATGAAAATAGATAAATAAAATTCATAAATAAATCAAATTGAGAAGTACTTCTGATTAGCAAAACAAATCTCTATCCTAACCTAAACCAGACAAATTTGCAGCAATTGGTATGGTGTTATAATGACTGAACAGAATAAGACCAAAATTATGATAAACTGCAAATATCCTCTTATTATAATGCAGTGTTTCCCGTAGGTTCGTTGGTTGCTCCTTCCTCTGCCGCCTGAGTGTGTGTGTGTGTGTGTGTGTCTTTATGAGAATGTATCACATTAAAAACTGACAGTGGTAATTATGACCCAGAAGCAAGCAGATAAGATGAGCAATGAACAGTCTTTATTTAACACCAAGTTCAGACAGTTCAGAGCGGGGTTTGAACCCGTGACCAGGAGATTTGCAGACGGGTGCTCTCCCAACTGAGCTAACCCGAGGATGTTCAGATGGTTCACTCAGTGTTTTCAAGGGAGAAGCTGCGGCTTGAGCGGGGCTTGAACCCGCGACTGGAAGATCTGTGATCGGATACTCTACTGACTGCGCCACACAGGAGATGCTCAGGCAGGGGCTCACACAGTATTTACAGGGGTGTAGCTGCGACTTGAGCGGGGCTTTAACCCGCGACAGCAAACTTAGGAGATGAACACTTCTCTGATTGCAACACACAGGAGGAGTCCAAAACTGAGACCCACACAGTTTAAAAAGGGAAACAGGCTGTGGCTTGAGCGGGGGTCGAACCCACGACAGCTCGATCTGTAGTCGGACGCCTTACCGACTGAGCCACCCAGGAGATGCACTGACAGAACCTCACACAGTCTTTACACAAGGAGGTGATGCAGGCTTGACTCACACACAGACGAGCAGAGGCGTTCAGGAACACTCGGAGATGTGATTCAGGCGAACTCACGTTGTCGAAGACAGGCAGGGAGTCGGATACCAGGCGTGGTTCACAACGTAGGGCAGACAGGGCTCGGCAACAGGAGACGGAAGCAGGATCAGATACCAGGCGTGGTTCACAACGTAGGGCAAACAGGGCTCGGCAACAGGAGACGGAAGCAGGATCAGATACCAGGCGTGGTTCACAACGTAGGGCAGACAGGGCTCGGCAACAAGAGACGGAAGCAGGATCAGATACCAGACGTGGTTCACAACGTAGGGCAGACAGGGCTCGGCAACAGGAGACTGCAGCAGGATCGAAAGCCGGGGATTCAGACAGGCGGGTGAATGCAGGACAGAAGCTAGTCGATACCTCGGAGTCAAGCCGAGGGTCAGGCGTATGAGGCAGAGTCTGGGACGAAACTTGTCGGCAACGGGTGATCAATCCGGGAAACAAGTCTGGACTTCTCAGCATGAGTGCGACGACAGTCTGACAACGACTGAGTGTGGAGCTGGGGCTTTTGTAGCTGACTTGAATGCCGGAGACGAGGTGCAGGTGTGAGCAGCAACACAGGTGAGGTGAGTCTGGACTGATTAGAGTGGAGCAGGGAGTGACAGGCTGCGGATGAGGCTGAGGCTGAAACTGAGATTGTGACAAAAAACAGGGTACATGAGGTGCATTTAAATCGCTAGGGGATGCATAGAGTTTTGTTTGTTTTGTTTTGAAGTTTTATTTATTTTTTGTTTTGTTTTGTTTTGTTTTTTTGGTGGGGGGAGTTTAGAGGCATTAATCAATCAAACTTAATTTATATAGCATTTTTCATACAAAAAAAGTGTAGCACAAAGTGCTTTACAAACAGACAAATGAATTGAAATAAGGATTTATAACCAAAACTCACTCCACCCAGCCCCTGAACCCACCCACACAGCAATCCATATACAGTATTGATAAAAGCATCATAAATAAAAGACAGTAATGAAGCACACTGATGTACCCAGTACGTACTGAGGAAACGCCATCTTAAAGGTTTAAAAATGAGAAAACACTGGAGGTTAGGTTAAAAGTATAAAATTAAATATATCATGAAATAAAATAAGAAAATGAATTTTTAAAATAAGAATAAAAAATAACTTGAAATTAAGTTAAGAAACACATATATTTATATATATATATATAATAATAATAAATAAATAAAGAATAAAATAGGAAAACTAAAAAAAAACACGGAAAAATAGAAAAGATTTAAAAAGAAAAGATAAAAAATAAAATAAGTTAAAATATTAAAAAGTGGCCTGTAATTAGAAGAAATAAAAACACTAAAAGGTAATTCAGGTAAAAGCTCGACTAAAAAGGAAGGTTTTGAGTTTGTTTTTAAAAACATTAACACTCGGTACAGCCCTCAGGTCTTCAGGTAAGCTATTCCATAAGCAGGGCCCGTAGCAGTAAAAAGTTGCCTCATCGTAAGTTTTTGTTTTAACTTTGGGAACTGTTAACAGAGAACTTCCTGAAGACCTGAGGGCTCTAATGGACTCGTACGGTAAAAGCAAATCAGATAAATATGAAGGACTAAGACCATTAAGAGCTTTAAAAACCAGTTAAAGAATCTTAAAATCTATCCTAAAAAGGGGTAGCCAATGCAGAGACCTTAAAACCGGTGTAATATGGACTCTCTTTCTGGTCCCCATCAGCATTCATGCAGCTCAGTTCTGCAGGAGCTGAAGGTGGTAGATTTTTTTTTGTGGAAGACCAGAAAGAAGAGCGTTACAGTAATCTATTCTACAGGTGATAAAACATGGATTAATGTCTCTGCATTAGCTTGAGAGAGAAACTGTCGTACTCGAGCTATTTTCTTTAAAGCTTTGTTGGTGATGTCCTGGATATGTGGCATAAAACTGAGCTCTGAGTCAAATAAAACCCCTAAATATTTAGCCTGCCTACACGGATTAAAAGATGATGCTTGTAGTTTGCTGACTAGTTTCTCTCTCTTAACCCCTGAACCAGTGACTAAAACCTGAGTTTTGTCCTGGTTGAGTTGTAAAAAGTTCTCTGCCGTCCATAATTTAATATCTAAAACACATTTTAAAAGGACATCGAGTGGCCTTGTGTCATCAGGAGACACGGCAACATAAAGCTGTGTGTCGTCAACATAGCTGTGGAAACTGATGCCGTGTCTCCTGATGACATCCCCTAATGGAAGCATATAAATATTAAAAAGAGTAGGGCCTAAAATTGAACCTTGGGGAACACCACACACAATGTCGCAGCATTTTGATGAGTGATCCCGAAGATTCACATAAAACTTTCTATCGCTAAGATAAGATTTAAACCAGTTAAAAACAGTTCCAGAGATGCCGATAAAATCATGAAGTCTATTTAAAAGAATTTTATGGTCGACTGTATCAAATGCAGTGTTCAAACCAATAAAACTAAAACAGAAGGTAATTTATTGTCCATGTTGGACCTGAGGTCATTAACTATTTTGACCAGGGCAGTCTCTGTACTGTGATTTTTCCTAAAACCTGACTGATAAACTTCATGAATGTTTCTAAAACTAATAAAATCATTAAACTGGTTTAAAACAATCTTTTCTAACATTTTACTTAAAAATGGAAACTTGGATACAGGTCTAAAATTATCAGCTACTGCTGTATCCAAATTGCTCTTCTTCAGGAGAGGTTTTATGATAGAAGTTTTAAAAGCAGAGGGAAATACACCTGTCTGAAGAGAATAAATTTAAAATTGTAAGAAAATCCTGTTTAAAAAAGTCATAAAAGGTTTTAAAAAGGGATACTAGGATGGGGTCTAAAAGGCAGGTAGTTACCTTGAGTTGTTTAAAAACCTTTTCAAGCATCTCATTGTCAACCAGGATAAAACTTTCTAGTGTTTCCTCGTTTAATAACAAAGATCCTGAAGGGTTAAAATTTAAAGGCTGGGAAAGTAAAAGGTTTGATCTGATAAAATCTATTTTACTGCTGAAGTGGACTGCAAAGTCATCACATGACAAGTCTGAGCTCTGAGTTTGTTTAAAATCCGGGTTGATGAGTTGGTCTATTGTTTTAAAAAGTAATTTGGGATTATTTTGATAGTAATGAATTAGTGTTGAAAAATGTTTTCTTCTGTCCTGTTTGATGGCTGTGTTGTAGGCTTTCAGATGATCTTTAAAAATGTTGCAATTGATTTGAATTTTATTTTGTCAGGGAGGCTTCGATTTTGTTGATAACTTTTTTATTTTTATTGGTGCCACAATGTCTAAAGCTGACCTCAGTTTACTGTTAAAATTTTCAATGATGGAATCACAGGAAGAAGGTAAAACATCTGAGGGGGTATCAGTTAAAATGTCAATAAAATTTGCAGCCACTTCAGCAGTCAGATAGGGTTTCCTGATTGTACGCACTAGGATTTCTTGTTGATCATAATCACTGATAGTAAAAAATACACAGAAATGGTCGGACAGGCCCAAGTCCATAACAGAGGTCACAGATGCTGATAGGTCATAGGTGATGATTAAATCTAAGATATGACCTCTATTATGGGTGGGCTGTGTTACATGAAAAAAAAACCAGAGGTCATCGTATTCCGCCGCTGCTCGCCTCCCCTGCACCACGTAAGCCGCCTGGATTGGTCTGCCGCTTCGTAGTGCAGGAGCGCGAGACGCAGCACTGCGGAAGTACGATATAGCACTGTTTAGGCTCGAAAAATATACTAAATGACTTCGTTTCGAATTCATTATGGACGTTACCCGCTCAGGACACTTGGATTACAGCGGACGAGCAGTATGAAGGAAAATAAAGAACGTTTTTGTGGACTTTTATGGACCTTTTTCTTACGGGCTCCGTCGTCCCCTGTTAGATGGACCTTTGTTGACAGCGAAAATGCCCCCGGACCCCCAGCTGCATTTGAGACATCAAAAAAGTGCTCCAGAGTGTTGCTCAGCATGAGGGTGAGTAGAAAATGAGGCCAAATCGTTGTTTGGGTGTAGTGTTCCTTTAAGAAGGTTTAAAAATTCAGTGATCTAATGTTCAGATCTAATGTTTAAAAGGGCCATATTGAGTGTATGTGGAGTTTTGGTGGGATCAGATGGGCATGTGTGTGAGTTTATTAAGGGAAGAGGGGGGAGCCATAGGTCTGGCATCCCAGCATACACCCATCAAAGTCCCCCCAACCGCCACCATCTCCATCAGCAACACTCCAGACCCAGACATGACCCCGCAATGAGACAGGCACGCCCCATCGCCAGAGCCCCCACACCATCCCTACGCAGAGAAACAGCCCAGTCCACAAACAGTGCATTCAACATAAAACAGGGGAATAATCCATAATGAAAAACAAAATAAAATTAAATATGTAAATAATTGACCATTATGTAAAGCAGTGGTCCCCAAACTACAGCCCGTGGGCCGTGGCCCATGGGCTGTAGTTTGGGGACCACGAGCCTCCACATTTGGCACGTCCCCTGAAGGCCGGACTCACACTTAATCCGGCTGTATGGCGCTACGGAAAGAATCTGCAAGAAGTCTGTTTTTCTTCTCCACATCAAGCTGAGGGAAGAAGACAAGCCAAAGCCATAGGGTTGCCAACTGTCCCGTATTTGCCGGGACATCACGTATTTGAGCCAAAAGAGGCGCATCCCGGATGGGACGTTGTTTGTCCGGGCGCATGGGAAAAGGGAAGATGTATATATTTCTTCTCTCTGTGCGCCATGCATTGTGTGGCAAGCTGCCTGCCTGCGCCTGCCCATGGCTGCAGCGCTTACGTGCTAATGTGCGTGTGACTCAGTCCCATACGTGCACGCTGTACTGTGTAGCGAGCGACTATCAGCGAGGCAGGTAGGCCTAACTGTTTGTGAGGAGGTGGAAGTATGGCATTGTTAACTACTTGTGTCGTGTTTGTGTGTGTGTGTGTGTGTGTGTGTGCGTGCATGTGTGTGTTTTCAGTTTAGATATTGCACCTTGTTGTTTTCTTGTTCAGAAGATTTTACAGTTGTGATTTTGCACTTTTTAAAGTTGAAAATAAAAAAAAAAGTAATGGAGTTAAGTTTCCAAATAAGTAGACAACAACCAAAAATGTTTGCACAACTTCGTTGTGCAGAATAAACCAGACTAGCCAACAGCTCATCGGCAGGCTAACAGCTGGAGCCACCGGCAAACAGCTGGGGTAGACGGGATGGGTCTGAAGAGGATCACGTCGAATGAGGAGGTCGATGACATTAAAAAGTCGCTGGACTTTCTCACGGAGGAAGTTTCTGCTGTCAGGCTACAGCAGAGAAACATCCTGGAGCTGGTGGAGGAAGTCAAAGCGCTCCGTATTCAAAATGCAGAGAAGGACAAGCGGCTCGCGGTTCTGGAGAGCCGGGTTGCTGAGCTCGAGCAGTACACTAGGATGAATGATGTCATCATCACCGGGTTGCAAGTTAAACCTCGCTCGTTTGCTCGGGCCGTGGCCGCGGACATCAGCGAGTCAGCCACGGAGCTGGAGACGTACTCTACGGAGCAACAAGTGGCTGCCTTTTTGCGGTCCAAAGGGATAGAGTTGGACTGCAGCAGTATTGAGGCTTGCCACCCACTGCCCAGAAGGAACCCCAGTGATAAACCTGCTGTTATCATGAGGTTCGTCAACAGAAAACACAAGATAGCACTGCTAAAAGAAGGTCGGAAACTCAAAGGTACCAACGTTTTCATAAATGAGCACCTAACAAAGCACAATGCTGACATTGCCAAGAAAGCATGATACCTGAGAAAGCTGAAAAAGATACAACACACCTGGACGACAAACTGCGAAGTATTCATCAAACTCAACGGAACACCAGAGGAAGCCAAAATACTGATGGTAAGGAGTATGGAGGAACTGGACAGATATCAGTAATCATCATCCACTGAAACATGAGGTAAACACCTACACACAACAATGACTCACATCCCAAGAAGACACTCATTTACATCTGAAGATCATGACAGCATATTTGAAAGGATCAGCGAACATGACAATTTGGAACTACAAACATTTCAATACACTGATCATAGTTCGCAGGACGTGGAACATGATATAGACCCGGACAATAACTTTTTCACCTCCATCAACAGCGACTGCTGCTACTACACCTCTGAACAGTTTAATAAGAACAACAGGATCAGCAATCTTTCAGTCATACACATAAATAGTAGAAGTCTGTATGCCAACTTTACAAACATAAAAGATTACCTTGACCAGTTTCTGCATCCATTCAGTATTATTGCAGTATCAGAGACATGGATAACCAAGGAAAAAAGTTTAGACTTCGAATTGATGGGATATGAATTCATACACATGAACAGGCAAAATAAAGGGGGAGGAGGGGTTGCATTTTTTGTAGACTGTACCTTAAAATTTAATGTGGTGGAAAATATGTCAGTGGCACTCGACAACTTATTTGAATGCATTACAATAGAAATTGATAATGGGAATAGTAAAAACATAATTATGAGCTGTATTTACAGAACACCAGGCTCTAGCATTTACCTGTTTAGTGACCAGATGGAGGAATTACTGGCCAAAAGAACACACAAAACAATTTTAATTTGTGGAGATTTCAATATTGATCTTCTTAATTCGAGTAATCACAAGATGACAGAAAACTTTAACAGTACAATGCATAGTATGAGGGGTCAATATCAACAAAGAGTGCCTTTTGGACTTCGCCATTTCCCTCCAAAAAATTTGTGATTTTCCACCGAACTTCATGCTCATTGTATTAAGTAGATGTTTTGCAATTATGAATTCATAATGGTCAAGCTCAGAGCCGGCCCAAGGCATAAGCGAACTAAGCACCCGCTTAGGGCCCCGTGACCACTTGGGGGCCCCCAAGAGCAATTAACTTAAAAAAAGAAAAACGTAATTAATTATTTTCCCCGTGTGTGAGTGATGATGATTCTTAACAGGGCTGCCAACTCTTACGAATTGGCCGTGAGACTCACGCATTTGACTGGTTTCACCCGCTCTCACGCCACACGTCCGATTTCTCACGCTAAAGAAGCAGAAGCAAAAACTGCAGGGGGGACGCAGGGGTCGTGTCCAGTAGTGTAGTAAACCAGATACGCAGGTAAACAGAGTTTACACACCAGAAAGAAATACAATATAATTACAAGAAACTGTGCAAACATACTTATAGGATGGTTATGTGACTTTAACTTTCACTTTCCGTGTACACGCGATCCTCTTTGTGCCGGTAAAAGGCGCAGAGACGCCAAGATCCCAGCAGACAGTGAGAGATCACTGAGAGTGGGAGTCACTTTGTGTGATTCTATGATTCAAACTGTGTCTTGATAGCTCATGCTCACATTTTAAGTGAACACGGAGACTTAAGAAATAATGGGTCAACCTTTTGATGAATCAAAACGCAACATTCTTCATCAGTCCAGCTCTGAGCCTCTCTTTCACTTACTTACTGTTTTCTAAATGATTACTTCATCCTGAGGTTTCCCGGGTCACATGTTCTTCATAATAAAAGGGCAATGTTTGAAGGATCAAGCTTCAAATACAATCTACTAGTGCAGTGGTTCTCAACCTGTGGGTGGAGGCCCATAAGGAGGTCTCAGAGCTGTTTTTAGTGGACAGTGTATAAATATGGTAAAAATGTCTTCAGTGTGTGGAGGCCTCAGCACACAAATATCCAACAACGAGAATAAAAGAAAAATGACACCACTGGTCGTTTCCCCACCTTCTATTAAGTTGTCCACCAGAAATCCACATTGTAAACCCAAATAAAAGTTTTCCAAATGTATAGTTATGTTTTCTGACTGAACAGAACAAGCCAAGTCAAGTTTTATACATACTTTATTTGACAATGTTAATTATTGAAAGATTTCAACCCCCATTTCAACCCCCCAGCCATCCTCGGTTAATAAGGTCTTTATCACTTGACTTGCTAAACAAGCTTACTGACAACATTTCAACATTTCACATTAATGCAGCATGGTATTTGAACTAAAAAGCAGGGAGTGAACTGTTAAAATAAATCAAAAATTCCACTGTAAATAACACAGCTGTTTATCTTGGTTTGAATGAATCTGTGTACTGCCTGCTGTGAAAGTCAGAGGGTCTGACATCCTCACCCTCTCATTTATGACACAAATATTACTGTTTTGGATTTCTCAAGATGTATAAATTCATTTATGTAGGCTATTATTACTTTGAGTTTGATATTTTATTAAAGATATCCTGATTTGAAAATAATGACTTGAACAAATCCAGTTTATAATCACATTCTGAAGGTTAATTTTCACTCCTTGTTGTCCTCCAATTAAAATCACTACATAGGTTTTCAAGATTTATACTGGATGGTTCATCATGGTGTAGATTTGTAGCATACACATTGATGCCAATGTGTTTCATTTACTAAGAAAATTAAATCTTGGCTGATTGTATATTCAAATGCATTTCATAATTTAACCCCTTCAAGCATGAAAGCACAAATAATTGCAAGAAAAATCATTTTTTGGATCTGAAATGTTCATTTCACTTTCTACTGAAATTCAACAAAATAAAAAAATCTCAAAATTTACCATATTTATTTTTTGTATCTCATTTGATAGAATTAGCTGTTGGCAACTGATTAGCCACAAAACAAACGTTTTTACCATTTTTCTGAATTACTCTGATGTTTTTGGGGGGTATTTGTTGGTCATAATGATTTGGTAAAGGTATCACAAAAATATATATCAAATATGATATAAAAGGCTTGGATGGGTTAATCGTGTAAAGGTTGTGTATTAAGATTTGTGATATATTCAGATTATTTTGTGTAAAGTTTGATTAAAAAAAACATCTTCAAGAATAGTTGAGTTTTAGATATTGTTTTGAGATTTTGATTCTTGTAAAGCTGCTGTAGTGGTGATCAGACCGGTGTTTTTGGAGAGCAAAACTCTGGTTTTGAAATTACTGGTTGTGCATGAACACAAACCTGTATACAGGTAGGAAATAGACTTATGAGGAACAATGACAGAATTACAGGTATGGCTTAAATATCACTATGAAGGCAATTTGAGGATCAGACAACACACCAAAAATATAGCATTTGTTTTAATTTTATTTTTTTGCCTTTACCTAAGTTGATTGCACTTGTACCATTTTGTTACTTCTGAGTGTTGCAAACTCTGATTAAACCCATACAAAATGAGGCATTTTGTGTTGAATGTCGCCCTGCCGTGCTGAAAATCTGAATTGGCTTCACCAAATCTCACTCCAAGATTTTTTCAAAAGTTGGCAGCCCTGATTCATGTATTGTCAAATGTACGTTCATGTACAAAAAAGACGTTATAATGTTAACAGAGTGTAGTTTCCTCTCTGCACTAAATGTCAGAGCTCCACTCTGACATTTAGTGCAGAGACTTTTGCATCTAGCCGTGCAGTGTGCAGTGCGAATCCAAGGGCCTAGGTGCAGGTTACACATTATGTTGCAAAAAAGGACATACAAACGATCTGACATCTAGTTTTACAAGTGTATTCATAATGACAGAGTAGAACATGAAATGAGTTATAGTAGGTATGTGAATGATCAATATTGGCAGTAATAGAGGGCCCTAAAATCAAATTTTGCTTAGGGCCCCATGGAGGCTTGGGCCGGCCCTGGTCAAGCTCCCACACTATTGATTAATTAACTGCAAGCAGAAAATTTATGTAAAAACTTCCAAATATGTCCACCCTGTCACTGACAATTTCAAAGTAGAATATATAAATTGTAATCACATACCGATTACAAAATGTACATTTTCAGAACACTATTTGGTCCCTTTTCCAATAATGTATTTTAGTTAATGGAAAAAGAATTTGGATAATACTGAAATTTTGGCAAACTTTTTGTTTCTCTATAAATTCTGCAGGAATTGAACTTTATTTTCTCAATAATATCTAACAACAAAGATACCTGATCAAACTTTCAAATAATAATATTCTGCCCTCAATTGCTTGTACATAAATCACCCAAAACATTTTTCTAACTTGTGGAAATAATTTGTTTATTTTCATTTAACATGAAATTGACAGGGTGGACAGTGACATGACAGGGTGGACCTTGGGTATGACAGGGTGGACTCATTGTGGAATGTCACTAAATGGCCTAATAAATGCAATAAATCTAAAGGACACACTCTTTAAAAATGCCAGAGTTCCGTATCTCATTTGAGGAAAAATTACCAGTTGAACAGAATGGTTTTAATCCACTGTACCTACATGCAGCCACTAAATAAAGTTGGCCAAAATAAACCATTGATGTGGCCTTCTAGGGCTCTAATTTTGTAGACGGGGCGCAGGTATGGCGCACCTGCGCTGCGTCTGCGCTGTGCCTGCGCTGCGCTAACAGGGTGTGTCCAGCGCACTTTCCAAGTTTCCTGCAGTGCCAAGAGAGGTGCACCCACGCCTCTGTCCCTGTCCCTTGGCGCAAGTGCCAGAGAGGGAGAAGAAAAGGTGTGAGTGGGTTCAACACAGCCAATTGTTGTCTTCACCAATCAAATGAACACCTCTCCTTGCCTTTAAATGGACTGTGGCTGAGGTGCAGAGACTGATTGGTCTGACTGATCTCCGCCACCGCACAGTGTGCTGGAAAGACCCAGTCGGAGACAGTCAGCTGTCACCATTACAGCAACCACAGAACAGACTGGCCATCAGGGCATGCATGGGAGGCCACGACGCACGTCACCGTGTGGGCCAGCTCCCGGGACAGATGTAATCTGTTCCTTTACCTTCAGTAGGAGTACAAAATTAAGTGACAGACAGTTAAACACAGCAGCAGGCTAATCCATTCATGCTTGTGACCCACCTGCACTCCTGGTTTGTCATCGCCTCCTTGCAATAATGTAGTCCATCTTTTTAGAACATGTTAAAAATAAAGACTAAAACAGAGAAATATGGGCAATCACAGGTAATTCCTTAAGATACTGAGTGACAAACATTTATTTTCTCTCTTTTTTCTCCCTCTTTTCTTTGAATTTCATGAAATGAGATAAGCCAGATTAATACTCTGTATTGGACGATGAGGATGTTTATTGTTGGCTTGTGAGATGTGCATCAAACTTCCACCTGCTGCCAGGCTAATTTTCCATTATGACAAACTGCTTTTAAAGGACATCTGATGTGACGGGACAGTTGATATAGATACAAATGTGTATGCTAGTTCGGACAGTTACGTTAGACAGTGGTTAATGTGATTGTTTATTGCATTAAAATGTGCCTGACACTCTGGAAACCTGCCTCTGAGGGTTTGTTGACATGTGTGCACATGTGCACCTGTCACCAAATTACAGCTGTGGAGGGCGCGCTTCGCCTGCGCCGAGAATAGACCAGGTTGGAACTAGCAAGCTTTCAGCGCACCTTCAGCACAGTTTTTTGGCACGAAATTGTCACTGCGCCAACATGAATCTGTTGGCACCTCCCCCTGGTGCACCGTAACACCCACTGCGGCCACTTTGACCAAACTATCGAATTGGCAGTGCATGGCAGAGTGCAGGACAGAATTAACACTGTGCGGGATGTGCCATCCTCCGCTTAATTTGCTGCCCCTGTGCTGCGCCACAAAATTAGGGCCCTCTCACTGAAGCAAAGCACTGGTCCTGTTTCTGGCTCTGGCTTGATTTTGCCTTTCTCCATTTCTTTCTTTTTGCCCTCTTCTCTCTCTCACTGAGCTCATTGACACCGTTTGTCTCTACAGTCTCTCTGTCTTTTTCCATTTGTCCCTTTCTTTCTGAAGTTACTTTCTTCTTCTGTTTGGGTCAGCATCACTGTGTTCCTAGTATCTCCCAACTATTCCGGCTTCTTTTGATCTTATTCCTTAAAATAAAACAAATAAAATGCTCTCTTACACACTTTCATTGGCATTGCTGGTATACAAGGGTTGCCTTATGAAACTAGGGTTGCTGATACCAATATTGCAAAAAAACAAAACAAAACAATATTGTCCATTCTTACTACATATAGCAAGTATTGTTATAAAATGGGTAAATGTTGGAATATACGCAAAACTATCAGCATATGGCCTAAACTATGTACATGTCCACCCTGTAATGGGAGTCTTGCTGACAGGGTGGACAATGACAGGGTGGACATTTTTTGGATAATGTTTGCATTTAATGAGCACATGGTGGACCTTTGCTTAGCCACATCATTCAGTTAGCAAGCTGACTGTGTTCCGCTTAACAAATATATTTTAAATTTCTGAAAGGTTTTTATATCAATTGATAATAATGATGACAGAGTGGACATGTTAAGCTTGACAACATCCAACTACACACATAATATAATATAATGAATATAATGATATAATGAAAATTGCAAAATATTAGTGTAACAGCTTACTCTGAAACCCGCCACCATTTCAGTCTCCAATGAAGAAAGAAAAATTACTGGTAGTGATGTCACTGAAACCATCAGAGGGTTTCTTAAAGGGGCATTTACCCTATAATGACAGGGTGGACAGCAACTTCAGGGACACGTGTGAAATGTTCAATAAAATTATGAAAATAACAAAAAAATGATTAAAAAAAAGACTAATTTTATCAAAAAACATCTTGAGGGCAATAAAACCAGGTTAAAAAATATTGATTTAGCATCATTTAACCACTAATTACACTCACTGTAGTTAGCAGAGCAGTGTCTGGGACATGCTATAATCATGTACATCCAATCAAAGAAAATAGTATAAAATTAAGAAAAAACACTTTAAGAGATTTATTTTTGTTGTGATATGTGTGTAAATGTTTGTCCACTTCTAATAAGACCTCATAGTTTCATTATTCTTCAACATTTTTGTGAAAACTAAGTGATTCTGATGAGGACGCCAAAGGCACTTTATATTGATAATGACCCTGAGCTTGTACCCAAGAATCACCAGACCCACCAGGATAACTGCTCATAGTGCAACACTGATTGACAACATCTTCACCAATGACATCTCCAACAGCACAAAAAGTGGAATTTTAATCAGTGACATCAGCGACCATTTACCAGTATTCACAGTGATTGAGAAAAATTTAAAGTCAAATCAACTTGGAAAAAAAATATTTAAATGTAGAAGACTGAGAACAGAAGAATCAATAAGGGCATTTAAAAGTGATCTAATGGCACAGGACTGGGATAACATATATAATAAATGTAACATAACTGATGCATACAATGAATTCATAACAATATTTAAGATATTGCTTGATAAAAACTAAAGAAAATTAATATAAGACCAAAACGTATGGATCATCCCTGGATCACAAAGAGACTGCAAAATGCCTGCAAAAAGGAAAACACACTCTGTATAGATTTTATTAAACAGAGAAGAAGCAGAAAATAAATACAAATGTTATAAAAAAAAGTTAACAAGCATCCTACGAACATCTAAGAAGAAATACTATCATAAATTACTAGATGATAACAAAAATAATGTAAGAAAAATCTGGAAAATACTTAATAATGTTATTAAAAATGGTTCTACAGGGGTAAATTACCCCTTTTTTTCCTTGTAGAAAGTAAAGTAAACTATAACATGAATGAGGTGGCTGATTATTTTAATGAATTCTTTGTTAACATCGGGCCTGAACTGGCAGAAAAAATCCCTGTTGCAGGAAAAAAATATGAAAATGATCACCATTTAATTGATCGTAATCTCACCTCTAGCTATAGTGGAAGAAAGGGAAGTAATTGAAACAGTATTTAAATGCAAGAACAAAAATTCAACGGATTCTGATGATATTGATATGACTTTAGTAAAAAAGGTCATTCAAGGAATTTCCAAACCACTAACCTACATCTGCAATTTGTCATTTCAATCTGCTACTGTTCCCAACAAAATGAAAATAACCAAAATAATTCCACTGCATAAATCTGGGAACAAACACCAATTCACAAACTACAGACCAGTCTCACTACTTCCACAGTTCTCAAAAATTCTAGAAAAGCTTTTCATCAATCGCCTGGATAAGTTCTTGGACAAACACAACATACTTAGTGACAATCAATGTGGATTCAGGTCAAACAGATCAACATCACTGGCACTGATAGACTCACTGGAGGGAATAACAAATTCATTAGACAATAAACTATACACAGTAGGAATATTCATAGATCTCAAAAAGGCATTTGACACAATAAATCATGATATTTTAGTCGACAAGTTGGAACGATATGGAATCAGGGGTAGAGCATTCGACTGGCTGAGAAGCTATCTGACTGGCAGGAAACAGTTTGTGAAGCTGGATGACAATTGCTGCTCATGTTTGGGCATTTCTTGTGGTGTCCCCCAGGGGTCAGTGTTGGGCCCCAAGCTGTTCATTCTTTATATAAATGACTTGTGTAAAGTATCAACACGATTAAAAATGGTTCTATTTGCTGATGATACTAATGTTTTTTGTTCCGGTAGTGATCTTTCAGCCTTAATTCAGGAGGTCAATATTGAATTGAGCAAAATGAAACTATGGTTTGAAAAAAATAAATTACTTCTCAATTTGGAAAAAACAAAATTAATGTTCTTTGGGAACTGCAAAAGGAATACACAAATGCAGATTAGGCTGGATGGGGTTGAAATTGAAAAGGTCAATGTAATCAAATTCCTAGGGGTGACAATAGATGATCAAATCAGCTGGAAATCTCATTAAACATGTTCAAACCAAAGCTTCAAAAAGCATAGCAATATTAAATAGAGCAAGGCAGGTCCTAGATCACAAATCACTCCACATTCTTTACTGTTCAATAGTTCTTCCATATTTCAGTTACTGTGCAGAAGTCTGGACCAATAACTACAACACAACTTTACATCCACTAGTCATTCTGCAAAAGAAAGCAGTAAGAATCATTCACAGGGTCAGAAACAGGGATCACACAAACCCTTTATTCATACAGTCAAAGTTATTAAAATTTAAAGACATGGTGGAATTTCAGACAGTCCAAGTCCTATATAAAGAAAAAACAAACTTCAACCTCTAAATATCCAAAAATTATTCACTGAAAGGGGCAAATGTAATTTTAGAGTCACAATGGTGCGTACAAAAAGGAAAAGTTTTTGCATTTCTGTGTGTGGAGTGAAACTATGGAACAGATGGATTGTGGAGCTTAAGGAATGTCCAAACATCCAGCAATTCAAGAAAAGGTACAAAGAATGTATTTTTACAAGATATAGGGAGGAATAAAGTGTGGCCTTCACTAGGTGTTTAGTGTTATTTGAATTGTTATATATTTATTTTTGATCTATTTTGTTGGTGGTATGTATGTATGTGTGTGTATGTATGAATGTATGTGTTGATGCATACATATTTATTCATAAGGTATATTTTATTGTTGACTACTTTGTATGAGATTTGATAATTGCTTTGATATCAAACAGGGCATGGAATAATTGACTTTTGATACTAAATGGAGAGGGGGTGGGATTACATAAGTTTGTACTTCTTCCCACTCCTTTTCGAGCATGTGGGTGAAATCAATCGGTGTAACTTTTCACCAGAGGGGACTTTAATTATTTTTGTATTGGTATTTTGCCATATTTGCATACATGTAATTTATGACATTCATTTCTTGCATGTTCGAAATAAACTACTACTACTAAAGAAGAGACAGCAGTTGTTTAATGTTATTTTGCACATTTTGCAGAAAATAAATATATTCTTGAAAGATAACTGTCTCACATGTATGCCTCAAAAACAAACTGATCAAACTGATCATGAATGGTTTACAATCTTGTTACTGTAAGTGTAATGCAGTAGCCTAATGTGTTTGTATAGCTTGAAATACAACTGTGCCAAAATGCTCTTATATATGCATTTTTGGCCCCCCAAAACCCACGCTTTTTTCAGCCGCCCACGAGCGGTGTCCCTTATTTCAAGCTCTGGGTGTTGCCAACCCTACTTGCAAATAGGGCTATTGTTTACAAAGATTTCCTGAATACAGGAGTAATTATTGCGTGAACTCTCATTGTCGCGAGCACAGTTTCCACACCTGCAGCTGCAGTTCTCTCAGGAGGCAGTGTGAGTGATGGTCTGCAGAAAGTCTGCACCGGAGCCGCACCGCAGCTGTTCCAGATTCAGTGTGAGTTACAAACTGACCCAGGCCCCCATCAGAGAAGGGAAAAGTTGGGGGACACTGATGTAAAGGAATACTTACATAACATAAAAAAGAGCCAAAAAAACGTAAATGAGACAAACATATATATACATAGAATACTAGTGGGTATATCCGGTGGGCATCACTCTCTTGCCCCTTTAAAGTCACCATAAACCTGTTGTGGTCAGTATAAACCACAATCAAAAAAGTTGGGTTAAACCACCACCCAATCAGGTTGGATATCTACAACCCTGAAGCTTCTTTCTGAGAGCTGAAGTGGCTAATTTTTCTCAATTTTTTTCATTTTTTTTTTCATTCATTTCTGCAAACTGGTCACAGGCGGGATTCAAACCTGGACCGGCAGAAGCAAGTACATGGGGTGCCTGGTTGCTAACCACTCCGCCAAACCAGCCCCCAAATTTTTCTCAATTTTTTTGCAGCATCTTAGCCTTATACCCATGGCTCTAGGACCTTGGGAAAGGTGTGTCAGTGTAAACCACCAACGTACCCTTTTTTGGGTTTTGTCGGTCTATGCACTGTAAAACAGTGTGTGTGTGTGTGTGTGTGTGTGTGTGTGTGTGTGTGTGTGTATGTGTGTGTGTGTGTGTGTGTGTGGGGGGGATGGTTGTGGATGTGTGGGTCTGCATGGATGTTTTCCATCTAATGGATGAAAATAATCTAGTATTACCCTTTAATTTTCTATACCGGTCATTTTTGACCGGGAACATCACAGGTGTTTCAAAGTTGATTAGACCAGTCAAAATTCAGTGAAAGTGGTGATCAGAACTTCTTTACATTCAAATGCCTGGTGTGGAGGATATCATAAGGTCTTGAGGCAATCAGAGGGAAAATATCTTTTTTTATATTTGTATGAAGTTGTAAATCGGTCTGATTTTACTCGAACATCATAGAAGGGTCTAACCCTTTAAGTACTTGGAAAAGAATATAAGATACATGTATTTATTTTTTCAAATTTATTTCATTATTTTAACTTTTGAAATATATTTTCAGCACTACAAATGATGAATGAATACACACATGAAACTTTCAAGAACTTGCACAGAAGAAACCCTACCACCATGCCTCCCTGCTCCCCTGACCAAGAGTACTGTTCATGAAAAAAGACAGAAAAATGATTTGGACACCAGGAAATATATTATAAGGAAAGATATTATATATATATATATATATATATATATATATATATATATATATATATATATATATATATATATATGAATATATATGTGTGTGTGTGTGACACAAACATTATTTGGCAATAACCACTTAATTTGGAGACGTTGAGGTTCAGTCAGCCAGCTTTGTTCAATAGAAAGTTAATATCCATACATTTTTGATAATTGGAGACAGCACTTTTATTTTACTTGTCAGGAAATCACTAACCTTGCATAGCAGATGGGGATCTGCCTGATTCAGTTCCTGAAGTCCTTCAGATCCCCATCTTGTAGCGCACCGTAGTCCAGTGGATTCACCCGGCTAAAATTTCAACGGCCCAATCAGGGAACAGAGGCGGGAGCTGCGGGAATAGCAGAAGTGACGAGAAGGTGTGACGTCAGCAGACGGCTATCTGATGCGCATGCGCGCAGTACATGCGCGCATTGCGCATGCGCGAAAACTGCGTCACTTCCTATCGAACCGTGATGTGTATAAAAAAAAAGATATTGATATGTACGCGATGGATTCAGTCATAGAAATACGTACGGATCGGGTAGTGACTCCTGTCATAGATACTTAGTAAAACTTGGCGAAATCTGCCCTCCTCAGAAGTTTATTTTAGTGTAAGAGGATAGTATAAGGCCGTTAGCTGTTAGCAGCTAAGTTAGCGGCTAACGGCTAACTTTAGCCGCTACGCACATAAGCTCCGTCATACCGGGGCTTGATGTGGATTGGCCTGTGGTGAGTGTGTCAATCAGAACGGTCGTCCAATCTTCTTCTTCTTTGGTTCAAACGGTCGTCCAATCGCCAGCGACTTATTGTTTTGAAGGTCCCGCCTCTGAAAGCTAATCAGAAGAGCAGCTACCCAGATGGACTTGTGAAATATTTCCGTGGCGGACATATGAAACTGTCCATCTGGCATGTCAGGTTAGGAAATCACTCAATGTATGTCTGATTTTCTCAAGGTCGAATACAAACAACATCTCCTGTTTGCATCAGCTGAAGGGAGAGGTCTGTTGGATTTGTAATTCAATATAATCAGTCTATTTTATTACACTTTTGTTTTTTTTTAATAATAATCATCATCATAATAATAACAATAAAACACACAAAACTTGAGAAAAAAATAGAGAAACAAATGCAACTAATTATATAATGTATCAATTGTTTGTAATCTTTTACTTCTTGAATGTATTATGCTGTATTTCTGAATCATCTGAATCTTAAGTCTGTAACAAATCATTACTTAAATAAATACTAAACAGTGATATTTAACAAAAAAGACAACTAGTGGTAATTTGACAGTTTGTATCTTTATTAAGTGCTTCAACATATGTATGTTCACATCTTGACTACACATCATTCAGCATTACTCAATTTTCAGTTTCGAACAAACAAAAAAAAATAGAAAAACATCTTCTTTAAATTTCTAGGTTGAAGATTGATTTTCCATTCTCATGCTGTGGCACCGTTGTTCAAAAAAAGCATCATTACATTTAAATAAACTGATGTAATTTCTGTGACTGACATGTTAACACAACAGCAATAAATTTGATAACTCTTGAGATAAAAAAGATTTTAGGAGCAGGTTATTATCAATGTGAGATCCTTAACACAACTTCACACAAGGGTAAAAATCTCTTATAAATTCTGCGCAATAACATCACGTAAAAACAATTCAGAGGAAATGTTCTTCTTTAAAGCCATTAAAAACAAAATGAGAAGATAACAGTAAACGCACAAAAGTTAGCAGATGGTTTCTTCAAAATACAAAAAACCCAAAATGAAAGTCAAAATGAACACGTTACAACATTTGTTAGGTGAGTTAATCTATTTAGCTGCAGATTTAAAGCATTTATTAGCCAGACAACTTCAAATATAAAAATGTCCATAAATCAAAGTTTAAACGAGTTAATATGATGAATGCTAAATGTGTCCTTCTCTGATATTTCTGTCTGCCTCCATAAACAATCTCTGACTTCTTGTGATTTTCTTTGAGTTTCAAATTGTAGATGCTCCATGACATCAAACAATCCACATAAGAGGGGTGTTGTTACAGTCTCATTTAACACTGAATGCACTCTTGAGACTTTCTTTTGCGAGCTCTACACTGATGGTTTTCCAAGAATCTGGAATTTCAGCAGGATTTGCGTTATAAGCTTGAGCAAATTCATTGTTGAACTTATTCAGGACATATTTCCAGTAGTCTGAATCTTTGAGGGTTTGATCAGGAGCGATTCGCCAGTCTTTGTAAATTTCAAAGTACTTCTTGTAGGGCTGGATCTTGTGATTTGTGGCATCGCAGCGAAAAGTCCTCTCACTGCTCACCAAGGAAGTGCATATCTCTGCAATAAGATTATCTGGCCCCTCCCATCTGTATCCACCAAGACCCTGTGACCGGTGCAGAGAAGTGTGATGCTCTCTGTGATCACTTCCTCCTGCCTCACAGGGTGATTTGCAGAATGGACACAGTTTGCTACACCCGATGACTCTTCTGAAGAGTTCATGCTCAGGGTTTACATGAGGACTTGTAAGCTTGACCTCAATGCTGATCTCCTTTAATTTCTCTCTAAGTTTTTCCTCCATGTCCTCCACACACACAGTGAGCCACTGAGCAAACTCTTCTGGCTTGACATTGGTCAGAATCTTAAAAGGACCAAGAGAATCCTCAGAAATGACAAGTTTTGTACCTAGTTCCTGACGGATATCTTCAATCAGTTTCTGCAGGGTTGACCCTTTTTTTTCCAGAGCTTTGAGCACTGCATCATTAATGCTCTTTATACTTGATCTGAGATGTCGGTCCTCAAACTCAGATAAAGTCTCCTTGGTCAGGAGTTTCAGCATCTCATCATGGATCCATTTCTTGATGTACCACTCATATGAGCAGATGTAGCTCAGATAGTCATCAAAACTATCTTTTGTTATCAGATCCAGTAAGACTGAGTACTGGAAGAACATCCGTGTGCTGAACTGGGTCCTAGTCACCATTTCTCCAGTGATATCAGGGCCCATAGATTTGTAGATAAAATCTAACACAGCAGGCGCCAAGCAGTGGTCTGTGAATTCTTCTGCTTTCTTCTGGCACTGGTCTCTGTTGTGGAACTCGTCCTTGAAGTTGGTACGAAACCTCTCTTTGTTTTGACTGAGACATGTGTAGGGATCATTCCTTTGGATGAAATCTTCGTGCATTTTCTGAAATTCTCTGGCTGCAAATCCACAGATGTGCTGTTTCAAAGAAACCTCAAACTCGATCTCAATCTTCTTTTTTTTGTGTTTCTCCAGTCTCTCATCAATCATACCTAGAACCTCCAAGATGAAAGTGTCATGGTAGTTATTCTTGTTGTCCACTTTCTCTTTCACAGACTGCTCGCATTCTTTTATGATACCATCAGTGATGCTTTGCAGTGGATCAGCAACAGTGGTATTTTTTTTCTGGAATATCTTGAAAATTTTTTTTGGAATATCTTGGAGGCCCCTGAAAAAAGTTGTAAAACTCCATTCAACTTTTTGTGTAAAAGGTTCAAGTCCACAATCTCTCAGTGGTTTTTGGCTTAGCAACTCACAGGCAGCTCCTCCCTTGTGTGATAGGTTCTCTCTCAGGTGGTATTCTACACTTCCTGTGACATCTTTGAGCTTTTGTTTGAGGAAAACTTGTTCCTTTAACATTTTCTTCCACATCTCATCAAACTCTTGGTCCAACTGCTGCTCTGTCATGTCCACTTTTTTCTTTCGGCATTCTTCGATCAATGCACGTACCCTCTCCTCAAGTTCTTTTGTGTGTTTCTCCTTAATTCTGTCAAGTTTTCTCATTCCTTTTCTGACATCTGCTGCAGTTGTGAGCTGGTCATGGACAGATCTTTTTGTTTCTCTACAAAGACTCTTTGCACTGTTTGCAAAGTCCTCTCTGTAGTCTTCTACAAGATGGACATGACCCTCAGTCTGCTTGAAGTACTTTTCCAGATTGTCAAGGAGCTTTTTCTCCCAAGCAGACACCTCTGAGTATGCTTCACCTTTTAACTTTGTGAGTAAATTTCCAATGTCAGAACAATCAGATTTCACTCTACCAAAATTAGATATCTTAGTTTCTGCAGTTTGAGTCCATGAGTACATTTCAGTTTTGAATTCCCATTCCCATTTGTTGAATTCTGTGCAAAGCCTCATGTATGCATCTGCCACCAGGCTGTTTCTGAAGCTGAAGATGAAGTTTTCATGTTTGACAGCATTCCACAGGCTTTTTGTCCACTCGATAAACTCCAACAGATTACTAGAAGAAGACTCTCCCAAACTTTTGAGTATATTTTTCTTGAGCTCATAAACAACCTCACTGTACCCTGCATTAACTGGTGCCATTGGTGGGCTCCCATTCCAGAGTCCTGGTACGTAGCAGTTCCCAGTGTCTGGATTGTACTCCATCACTTCAGTGAATCTCCTGAAGTCTTTGTTTTCCATTTTGGCAGCTGCCTGAGTCATCTCATTTAACTGTTCCAGCAGCAGCTCTCTTTCTCGTAAGTTCTTCTCAGGGGCTGATACATCTGCCACGTTCTGGTGAACAAACTGACATTTGGGTTTCTTGCCCACAGATTTCATTCTGAGGAAGGCATGCACAACTATCTGTAGGATGTCCTTCATTTCCGTGGAGTTCTCCATTGCAATATTGATGATAGTGATATCACTCAACCCCACAACAAGTGTTGCAAGCTCATTGTCGTGTTCATAGCTGTTGTCAAGTTTTGAAAGCTCTGGTGACTTCAAGCCTTCAGTGTCAATGATCACCAAATAGTCACAGTTGAGTCTGTCTTTGACATCTTTATCTACTTTGATGAGCAACATGAAGGCACCTCTGGTGCATCGACCACTGCTGACAGCAAACTGGACTCCAAACATGGTGTTCAGGAGAGTAGACTTCCCTGTGCTCTGAACTCCAAGAACTGTAACCACCAGAATCTTGCTCTGAGGAGGAACCATGTCATTGAGCTGAGACAGAACATCAGTCACCCATCTGAGAGGAATGTGGGAGGCATCACCATCTACAAGCTCAAGAGGAAATCCATCAAGCAACAACTCTGCACACAGTTTGGGCAGATGTGCTAACTTTCTGCGTGATGGATGTGTTTCTGGAAGAGAGACAGAAGCTTCATAGATCTGACCCATTTCACGGAAGAAGTGTTCAGTCCCAAGTGAGCTGTTGGACAGCTGTTGGTCGATTATTTTGATTTCCTCTTTGTTTTCAGGACTTTTGATTTTGTTTTTGTAAGCCTCTCTGAGGCCAGACAGTTTCTCTCGAGACAGATTATCCAGGTTCATTTGCATCCATTTCAAGAAGTAACAACTCTCATCACCAGGACTTGATATTGCATTGATGAAACATGTCAGGGCATCAGACATATCGTAAGAGTTCTGTTGTGCTCGAAGCTTTGCTTGCTCTTTCAGAAGATCACTTTTGTACTTTTCTATGTTTTCTGACGGGGCTTTTCGGAGTCGAAACATTTCCTTCTCCAGGGAAGTTAGGTCTTTCCATATTTGGCCTTGCAATGGTAGCTGCTCTTCTTTGTATTTCAGGATGTCTTGAATTTGTGCTGTGATGGCATCTGCATTTTTCTTTGCAGTCTGACACATCTGAGAGTCTTCATCTACCCAGATTCCAAGTTCATGGGCAATGTCAGCCATCTGCTCAATTTTTATCTTCACTTCTGTGTTCTCTACCACGTCGTTGACTGTTCTACGAAGATTTTTGATGAAGGCAGCATCATTCATTTGCTTGAACTTCACAAGGATGTTGTTTTTCTTCAGGTTCAGCTCCGCTGCCACCTTCTGGAGAGCAATCTTATTGAATCGTGGACTTTGCTGGTTGCCAACCAGGTAGATCTGTGCCTTGTGGTGTTGGTTTGTGAGCAGTTTGCACTCTGAGTCCAAACCGTCAAAGAACACAAAAACTGCTGCAGATGTCTGACACAAAAAAGCAAACTGTGTTTCAAATGAAGCAATGTCCCCACGAAGATTAGCCACAGCCACCGGCTCACTGAAAACATCCATGTTTTTGTTCCCACAAGGTAGATACCAGAAGATTTCAGTCAGTCCATCTGATATTTGTCTTGGACAGTCACCATTTTCTAAGTTACGGTGAACAAATGTATCGTGGTACTGCTGAGAATTACTGAGAAGCTTGTTAAGGATCTCTGACTTAGACAACGAGCACTCACCTAGTCTGACAAAAGAAACCATTGGAAGTTCAGAGACAACAATCCTGTTTTCAATAAAGCCCTTAGACTCTGACAGAGATGAAGGTCTGTACTTCTTCACTATGTCTCTCATGGCCCAAAGCATCAGTGTGCACTGCTTTGTGTCACAGTTAGGAAGCAGCAGAGGCACTGAGAACTGACACATGGACATTTTGAGGGCCAGCTCTTGCTGAACGAAACCATCAGAACACAGAAAGAGAGCAGTGATGATGTCAAGGGGGTTTACCCTGTCACCAGACTGCAGACCATCATCAAGATCATCAAATTTAAACTCTCCTTCTTTTGAAACATCTTCACAGTCTGAATCACACTGAGGTATAAACTTTACATTTCTAGCTCCCACATTAACCATCATCAGTTTCTTTAGAAAATACCATGGAAGATCAGAATTACACTTGGTGGCTTCATCAGTGATGGTCTTCTTCTCAATCTTCAGTATTTTGCTGAGGGTTAGCTTCTCCTGAAAGTGATGCTGCAGTCCCAGATTCTCCAACAGACTCTCCAGTTGTGTTTCTGTGGAAATCAATGTGTATAACCTCAAATCAATCAATGGTATTTTAATTACGATCAAGACATGTTTGACAGCCAAAATAACCAATAGCACATGCATATATTGGGGCTGCATATTTGATTCAATTAATAAATTGTGATGTTTTTTTCCTACCTCTGCACAGTCAAAATAGCTTGCTATATCGACCTTACATTTCTTTTATGCATTTAAGATACTCAAAAGATAATACTTAGAAATGTTTCAAATACTTCTGTACTACAAGAATACAGCAAAAGCTTCTGACAGGTGTGAAGAATGCTCTGAAGTGTAAAGGCATTAAAACTGTATTTTTTCTTTTTGTAATCAATTAATTTACAAAACTCAAGGCGAGAAAACAGAGGAAACTTCTACATCAAATCAATATTTGGTGTTACTATCATTTGCCTACATCAATTATTGTATGCACACTGACACAGTCGGGGATTTTTATCGTCTGGTGTATGTATCTAATCATCACTTTAATATGATGGTTTGAACACAGTCATTAACTCAAACAAAAAAGCTGTGTAAGAGTCCAAAATTTTTAAAATAGGCGTTTATTTTTTAAGCTCTTATTCTGACTATAAAGATAATATGACATTGAGGCTAATATGATATGCTTTTTGTTTTTATTATTTTTATCTAATCTTCTGAATTATTATGTTGGAATGTATTGAAGGACAAAAGCTGCACATAAAATACCACACATCTATGATAACTTGATTGTGTGCTACAACCACGCAGAAACAGGAGTGAGATGCCTTTATGGTTGTGGTAGTGAACAGTTATTTATCATTCTTGTCTGCTTTTCAATCCTAGACAAAAGGCTAGCCTCAGTGCTTTAGAAAACCTTGTTCTTAGCTTATCTCATATCGATTCAATAAGTAGGCAGCTCTTCTTGTTTGCAAAAATTTACTATCCTTTAAATCCTCATCAGAACTCTCTTAGTTTATGTCAAACCCTGTCCTCAGCACTGCTAAATTTTGTATCTTAGGTGATTTTATTATCCATGTAGACAAAAAAAGGAATAGCTTTTGCTCTGCTTTCATGCCCTTAGTAGACTCTATTTGTTTTACTCAGCCTGTTTGTGAAGCTACCCACCATTTTAACCACACTCTTGACCTTGTTCTAAGAATAAATCATACAACGTTTTACTGGTATCTCTAAAAAGGTTTTGCTTTTGTAATAAAACTGTGAAGAATATAATTCTGTCAAACGGTGCTTTGGCTAAATTTAAAAAGGCCATTCCTGCTGTTTTTAAAGTCAGGGTCTAAGCACATTGAAAACTTTTTTATTGTCTTTCCCATCTGGATCAGCTTGTAAATGGCTTTGATAATTTGCCTGGATCCACTTTGGACTTAATTGTCCTCTAAGACAAAAAAAACTATTAAATATCAGATGATAGCTCCTTTGTTTGGGCCTGAAGCTCATGCGCCCAAATAAGCATCCCGTAAATCAGAAAGGATGTGGCGCTCCAACAAAAGGGAGGAAAGTCATAATAAATACATGACAGTCTATTGAGCCTGGGATTGGACTAGCCCTCAGCTGTGAAGACTTCATGAGCTTCTTTAGTGATAAAACTCTTAAAATTAAAGATGAAATAAAAACTGGGATGCTAATCTTATGCTGCCACCTACTGGTCACTTCTTAGTGTAGCAAATACGTACATTTGCTCATGACAACACTTCAGAATTCGATATCTGACAACAAACACAAAAACAGCCACATTAATAAAATAAATAACAAAAACTATAAAAATAAAAAAATATAAATAAAGTAAAATCATAACAGTATCAGTTTTATTTGGAGGATAAATCTGATTTCATGAAAAAAAAATCTAGATTTTTTTGTCAGTACCAAGCTCCTTTTTTCATAATTTGTCAATTGGTGATATTTTACATATTTTTAATTCAATCCCATTGGTTTTTAATACTTGTGGGTTTATTCACTTGATAAAGCAACTAGAACATATGGGGCACTAATTTCGTGGCGCAGCGCAGGGGGCGCAGAGCCGGCGCACCCCGCGCAGTGTTAATTTTGTCCGGCACACCGCCGTGCACTGCCAATTTGACAATTTGGTAGACCGTCTGCGCAGAGATGGGTGTGACGGTGCACCAGGAGGAGTCGACGGCACACCAGGGGGAGGTGTCAGCAGATTCATGTTGGCGCAGTGACAATTTTGTGCCAAAAACAGTGCAGAAGGTACGCTGAAAGCTCCCCAGTTCCAACCTGGCCTTTTCTCGGCGCAAACGAAGTGCATCCTCCGCAGCTGTAATTTGGTGACAGGGGCACATGTGCGCACACGTCAACAAACCCTCAGAGGCAGGTTTCCAGAGTGTCAGGCACATTTTAATGCAATAAACAATCACAGCAATCACTATTTAATCTCCCCGTCTGAACCAGCAGATACATTTGTATCTATATTAATTGTCCCGTCACATCTGATGTCGGACTAAAGCCGTTTGTCATAATGGAAACTTAACCTGACGTCAGCTGGAAGTTTGATGCACATCTTACAAGTAAACAATAAACAGACTTAACATCTGACACTAAGTATATATCTGGCTTCTCTCATCACATTAAATTCAAAGAAAAGAGGGAGAAAAAAGTCGAAGAAAAAGAGAGAAAATAAATGTATGTCACTCAGGATTTACCTGTGATTTCCCCTATTCCTCTATTTTAGTCTTTATTTTTAACATGATCTAAAAAGATGGAGTACATTATTGCAAGGAGGATGAGGCGGGGACACCGGGAGAATATACAGTTTATCACTAAAGGCTCTGCTATTTGGCGATGACAAACCAGGAGTGCAGGTGGATCACAAGCATTATAAATGGATAAGCCAGCTGCTGTGTAACTGTTTCTTAATTTTGTACTCCTATTAATGACAAAGGAACAGATAACATCTGTCCCGAGAGCTGGCCCACACAGTGATGCGCTCCGATGGCCAGTCTGTTCTCCCAGCTGCTGAAGTGACAGTGGCTCTGACCGTCTCCTCTACCGGGTCTTTCCAGCACACTGTTTCCGTGGTGGCAGGGATCATTCAGATCAATCAGAGGCTGTGCCTCCACCGCAGCACATTTAAAGGCAAGTCATTTGAATGGTGAAGACAGCACTCGACTGTGTAAAACCCACTAACTCCTTTTCTCCTCCTTCTCTGGCAATTGCAAGGAGGGGCAGTGACTGATGCGTGGATCCGCCTCTCTGCGCCTACTTTAACACAAATTGCAACTCTCCTGAGAAATATTTTCAAAGCCACTTGGGGAATCAGAATAACCAACATTTTTTTTGTTGTTGTTTTTAAAGGCTGTTATTAAACTACAGCCCCATAACAACACACCTTGCATGCAGTCCAGCTCTGCACATGGACATGTATACAGCGGTTATTGTTGATGTCTAGATGATGTCTAGTTTTTGTGCTTCCATCTGAGCCTCTGGGACTCGCACACACACACACACACACTCACCTTGGGCCACTCTACCCTGCTATCTGTGCTTGAGAATATTTTGTCCGCTGTTCTTACTGTGCATGCTTACTGATGTTTTCAGGGTCAGACCATGGATACATGGATATCTCTATTTATTTAAAGAATCATGTGATTTGGTAGGATAGAGATAATCAGGTGTTCTTTAAATTGACCAACTTTGACACATTTGGTTGTAATTTTTGACTTTCTTAACCATAGTGACTAAATGTGGTCAGTTCTGACCCCTAACTGTGGAAAAAATTATCGGTATTTGAAATCATAAATGCTAACACTTTGATAACCACACTTTTTTTAGCAATAATGCTAATTGGTACATAGAGTAGGCCTTCCTGACATAAGAGCCATACAAGTTTGTTCTGAAATGCAGTCAGTCATAATTTCTGCTGCTCGTTCATATTTCTGTAATCATCAGGTTGTTGGATGAACTGACGTTAAGAGAACTAAATACTCCCAGAACAAGTCTGCAGGATCTTTTAGTATCAGAAGTCTCTGATTGCGGCTCTCTGCTCTCATGAAATACTTTTTTCTTCACAGAGGGATGGGGCACTGTAAAAAAAAAAAATCGTATGAGTATAATAATGATGATTTAAATAAAAAGCACTTACAGACGGAGCATGGTGTGTAAAACACTGTGTACTGTAGGGCACAGTGTAAGACCAGCCTTTTTTTCTCCTCTTCATTCCTATTGTCTACCGTTTTCTATCTAAGGAAAAACGGTGCTGCTCTGCTGGCGACCCCATGGTCTATCCTATGGGGCCAGGATTGTAGCAAAACTATTTACAAATGTGTGTTGCGATCTCTGTGTGTTACCAGATCAACAAATTTGTAAAGAATATCTGTCAGTGTGTAACTACATCCTTAAATGTGAAAACAAAATCTATGTGTATGTAAAATAAACTGTATTTATTACAAAAAAATCTGTTTGTGTGTAAAATAAACTGTGTGTGTAGTCAGATCCACTTTTATGTAAAATAAATCTGCAGCTGCATAAACTGATCTGTATGAGTAGACAGGTCAGTAAATACATTCATCACTATGTAGGTGTGCGGTCTGTGAATATCTAGCCAATACATTGGATGTGTTCTCACACGTGACTTTTGCTACACTCCAGCTGCGGAAGAGCAAAACATTTGTGCAGCGATTTGTATCTGTGTGGAGACTTGTCTGTGAGCCTCTGTGGAGATTTAGTCTCAGACCACCAGGGGGTGTAAGCACCAATGATATTGGTCACCTCTACTGTTTTTAGCCTGGCTCAGTAGACAGCGGTGCGATGGAGTCAAGATGGTGTGCTGTAAATAAAAAAGCTTTTTATTCTTACAACTTCGGTTGTTATAAGCGGTATTTCCAAAGAAATAACAATGTTAAAAAATTATCACCATCTCTAAACAAGTTACAGATGCTTGTTAGAGACAAGACTTATTTTTTTAGTATGTTCAAGGTAATATGTGGTGGCGAGAAGCATTGTAATGTTCGACAGCGTATTAGGGTTATTAGGCTGAGGCATTACCTATTTTATGAAGATACTTCACTAAAAATAAAAAGTAAATAAAAATTAAACTATTTGCACATTTGTAAATAGCTTTAGTTACAAAAGTGTGAATCTGGTGACACACACAGATCAAAATACACAATTGTAAATAGTTTTGCTCCAATACAGGCCCCATACTTTTCAATCATGCCTCCCCCATGCATGTGACCATCTTTGTATGTTCTTGGGCAGTGTTGTACTGTGAAGGACAATTTTGCGCTCTGTACTTGTGACATGTGCAATGACAATGAAATAATTGACTGATTGACTGATTGATTGAAACAAACTGAGACGAATTTTACCTCCCCCATCACTTTGTTGACAGTCCCTCCTGCTGCAATTACATGTTGTAGCTTCATTCATAACAACTTTTTTTGTAATAACCATACTGTAGGGGTGCTGGATATTCCCTGATTACGTTATGCTGGTTCTGAAGTGTTAGAAGCCTCAGCAGGTGATCAGAAAAAATCATTCTGATGTCTTTGTTCAGATTATTTATTGCAGCTGTCTGGCATCTTATAAATTAACACAAATGAGGTGTAATCATTAAATCAAACACAGCAATAGTTGACATTCTTATATGTAGGCTACTAAGAGAATATGGCAAATTTAAAACAGCAAAGACGATACAAATGGACAAACGTCTGTCTAAGATTGCAACAGTCTGCCTGATACACCTGTGTGTTTCTGCTGTCATTTCCAAACCAACACTGTCATCTACTGGCCACTGAACACACTGGCAGCTGAAATGATGAGGGGAAACTCCCCTATGCTCATGCTACTGGCTGCTACCCTGCATTATACAGTTTTTCTCCCTTGGTTTTGCTCATTTCTTAAAACAGAAATTACATTCCCAAAATTAAAGCTGCAAGCAGCGTTGGACGGGTCCTCGCTGTCTCGCAGGTCCCTCATGCCCGTGGACCTCCATTTTGAGGGTTTCATCAGTTCAGGGGTCTCAGCATGACATTTGTGGGTCTTGATGAGGCAAACATTTTGACGTTGGTTTCATCTCTCTACTACATTCCTAGTGGAAGTTACAACCATTTTAGTGATGTTTGACCATAAGTGGCACTAGAGAGCTTGCCCTTCGAAAACCATTGTAGAAACAACAAATCCCTTCATAACTTTTGTTCCTCAGTGTCTTCTCTCTCATATTTCCACATTTCAAGCTGATACCATTTACGGTCTAGAAGTTGATAATTTTTGCGTCCGACATTTTTTTACCCTGAAATTTTACTTTGAAGGGCAAATTGCTGACTTCTTGTTTGAGGTAGGTCAGGGGTGTCAGAACAAGATTTGTGGGCCTGAATGAGAGAAACATTTTAGTGTTGGTTTGATCTCTGTAGTACATTCCTAGTGGAAGTTACAGCCATTTTAGTAGTGTTTGTCCATAGGGGGCGCTAGAGAGCACATTTTGGCATGTTTGGGGTTATTTTAATCATTTTATGAGTTCTTTTGGCAGGTGTGTATGTTTTGGTCTGGCTGTGGCTTGTTTTTGGGGTGAAATCATTGTGCAAAGTGGGGATTATCGAGTGAGCTTTTATATTGAAGGGCATATTGCCTACTTCCTGTTTGAGATAGGATGTCAGCGCTTGATTTGTGGGTCTTGAAGGGTCCTTGCCCTTTGGGCAAGGACCTCTTCTCATTTTGGTATTTTTGGGGTTCAGTTTGATCACAGATAGACCCTGCTTTAGTTTTTCTGTTTCAGATTAAAGTCTCACTGAACCTGTCAATCAGTGAGTGACGTCATCAGCTGTGAACATCAAAGAGAGGGGAGTTCCTTCCCTTTTGGCCTGCAGCCAAACTGCTCTGAGAGACCTGCGCTCTGATACAAAACTTGTGAAACAACTCCTCATAGATGCCACAATTTTGACCCTATCTCTCTGAAAATATGACCCTTTTATGTGAAATTTTGTCAGGAATCTAGTAATGTGACTTTAAAGCTGAATTTTATTTCGTTTTTTTCTGTAGCAGCCCAACTGTCACAGGATGTCTCTTGCTGTTCCATCGGTCCCCATTCATGTCTATGGAAGGCACGTTTCAGCATGACTAACTTCGAGGGCTTGTCATTCGAAAACTGTTTGAGAAACAACAAATCCCTCTATAACTTTTGTTCATCAATGTCTCCTCTGTAATCTCTCCGTATTTCAAGCTGATACCATTTACGGTATCGGAGAATATAATTTTTTCGTCCAGCCTATTTTTCATCTGAAATTTTACTTTGAAGGGCAAATTGCCGACTTCCTGTTTGAGATAGGTCAGGGGTATCAGCACGAGATTTGTGGGTCTTGATGAGACGGACATTTTGACATTGGTTTCATCACTCTACTACATTCCTAGTGTCCGTGAGGTCCATTTTTGTGTTTCCGGATGGCGCTACAGAGCACATTTTGGAATGTTGGGGGTTAATTTTTCCATTTTATAAAATTTTTTACTGATTCTGAGGAGCTTGCCAAATTTGGTGAGTTTTTGAGCATGTTTAGGGGGTCAAATTAAGGTTTAATTAAAGCTGCAAGTAGCGTTGGTCGGGTCCTCGCTCTGTCGCAGGTCCCTCATGGTCCGTTGACCTCCATTTTGAGGGTTTCATCCCTTTTTATGCCCCTAAACTGCTCAAAGTTTGACCAATATGTGTATCTGCAGCGCTGTCAGCAGCCTCTGTATAATGCTGTGTATGAGGCAATCTGTGGCTCCTCCTGTTGTCATGACTACATGACCCACAGCCATGGAATGGGATGACATCATCAGGAGCTGCTCTCTTTGAAGTGTCAGAGACAGCCCAACTGGCCTGAGCTGCAGAGCAACGATCACTCTCAAACATTTTTTCACAGTTGCCACAATTTTGACCTAATCTCTCTAAAAATGTGACCTTTTTATGTGAAATTTTGTCAGGAATCCAACCGTGTCATTTTTAAAAACATACGAGTTATTGTTTTCCCTGAAGAGGTCCAACTGTCACAGGATGTCTGATTCTGAGTTTTCCTCTCCTATTCATTTGATAGGGGAGGCAGGGAGGGCTTCTCTGGGGTTCACAAAGTTTGAGGGCTCGTCATTCTGAAACTGTTTGAGAAACAACAGATCCCTTTACAACTTTTGTTCATCAATGTCTCCTCTATCATCTGTCCGCATTTCAAGCTGATACCATTTACGGTGAAGGAGGAGATAATTTTTCCGTCAGGCATAGTTTTCCCCTGAAATTTTACTTTGAAGGGCAAATTGCTGACTTCCTGTTTGAGATAGGTCAGGGGTATCAGCACAAGATTTGTGGGTCTTGATGAGACGAACATTTTGATGTTGGTTTCATCTCTCTACTACATTCCTAGTGGCCGTGAGGTCCATTTTAGTATTTCCAGGTGGTGCTAGAGAGCACATTTTGGGGTGCTTGGGGTTAGTTTTTCCATTTTATAAAAATTTTTGGCGTCCCGGAGGTGTGTCCCGGTTTTGGTGAGTTTTTGAGCATGTTTAGGGGGTCAAATTAAGGTTTAATGACCGGGTGGGCGTAATAAGAAGTAAGAAACGAAGCAGGAACAATATAGTCCTTGCCCGACCCTTTCTAAGTCTAGAAGAGGTCCTTCCCCTTGGGCGAGGACCCTAATTACCCGGTGCATGATAATCACAAAGCAGGAACAATAGGGCAAGGACCTCTCTTGCTCTAGCAAGAGAGGTCCTTCCCCTTGGGCGAGGACCCTAATAATTAAAGCTGCAAGCAGCGTTGGTTGGGTCCTCGCTGTCTTGCAGGTCCCTCATGCCCGTTGGCCTCCATTTTCAGGGTTTCATCCCTTTTTTATCCGTTTAAAGTGCTCTGAGTTAGACTGATATGTGTTTCTTCAGCTCACAGCAGAGGCTGCAACATCAAGAGACCGAAGGGTGACGTCATCCTTGATGATGTCATCCTGGATGAACAGCTGCAGTATGGATGAGAAATCATGCGCTCCAACTTCTTAAAACAACTTCTCATAGTTGCCACAATTTTAATCTCTCTAAAAATATGACCATTCTATGTGAAATTTTGTCAGGAATCCAACCGTGTCATTTTTAAATCCATACGAGTTATTGTTTTCTATGTAGATTCCCAAATGACACAGGATGTCTGATTCTGAGTTTTCCTCTCCTATTCATTTAACAGGGGAGGCAGGAAGGGCTTCTCTGGGGTTCACAAAGTTTGAGGGCTCATCATTCGGAAACCATTTGAGAAACAACAAATCCCTCTACAACTTTTGTTAATCAATGTCTCCTCTCTCAACCCTCCGCATTTCAAGCTTATACCATTTACGGTGTTGGATTAGATAATTTTCCGTTCTACATATTTTTCACCTGAAATTTTACTTTGAAGGGCAAATTGCCGACTTCCTGTTTGAGATAGGTCAGGGGTGTCGCAAGAGATTTGTGGGTCTTGATGAGACAAACATTTTGATGCCGGTTTCATCTTTCTATTAAATTCCTAGAGGAAGTTACAGCCATTTTAGTGTTTTTTGTCTATGGTGGCGCTAGAGAGCACATTTTGGCATGTTGGGGATTATTTTTACCATTTTCTGAATTCTTCTACATCATTTGGCATGTGTGTATGTTTTGGTCTGGCTGTGAGATTTATTGGGGTGTCAAATCATTGTGCAAAGTGGGGATTATCGAGTGAGCTTTTATTTTGAAGGGCATATTGCCGACTTCCTGTTTGAGGTAGGTCAGTAATGTCAGCGCGTGATTTTTCTGTCTTGAAGTGTCATTGCCCTTCGGGCAAGAACCTCTTGTCATTTTGGTATTTTTGGGGTTCAATTTGATCCCAGATAGACCCTGCTTTAGTTTTTCTGTGTCACGGTCCAGCTGAGGTGAACCTGTTATTCAGTGAGTGTGACATCATCAGCTGTGGAGATCAAGGCAGACGAGAGTTCACTTTTGCCTGCTCTGTGAGATCAGCTCTCTGTTGTAAAACAACTCCTCATAGCGGCCACAATTTTGACTCAATCTCTCTAAAAATATGACCTTTTCATGTGAAATTTTGTCAGGAATCCAACCGTGTCATTTTTAAATTCATACGAGTTATTGTTTTCTCTGAAAAAGCCCAACTGTCACAGGATATCTGATTCTGAGTTTTCCTTTCCTATTCATTTGATAGGGGAGGCAGGAAGGGCTTCTCTGGGGTTCACAAAGTTTGAGGGCTCATCATTCGGAAACCGTTTGAAAAACAACAAATTTTGTTCATCAATGTCTCCTCTATCATCTGTCCGCATTTCAAGCTGATACCATTTACGGTATCGGAGAAGATAATTTTTTCGTCCAGCTTGTTTTCCCCTTGAAATTTTACATTGAAGGGCAAATAGCCTGGAGGCTGGAGCCTATCGCAGCTGGCGGGGTACACCCTGAACCAGTCGCCAGTCGATCGCAGGGCCACACAGATAGTCAGACAACCGTTCACACTCACATTCATATCTGAGGGCAATTTAGAGTCACCAGTTAACCTCATGAGCATGTTTTTGGTTTGTGGGAGGAAGCCAGAGTGCCCAGATAGAACCCCAAATGCACTGGAAGAACATGCAAACTTCACACAGAAAGACCCTTGTCCGATCTGGGGATCTAACCAGGAGCCTTCTTGCTGTGAGATACGTGCACTACTGTGCCGCCCAGATTAGACATGTGTGGAACTATAATCCTACTGTGGGAGTTCTGGGGACACTGCAATCTGATCTAGAACCAAGAAGAGGGTTTGTAGCAAAGGGAAGACCCAAAACAACTGCACTGACACTGTGACTTAAGCAGCACCCACTTACCAAACAGTGACAGGGAAAGTGGCAGCTCATAGGACTATCACTGAGACAGCAAACACACCAGTGGCACCGGCCCCCTGGACTGGTACCAGTAAGCAATGAGAAACGCAATTCAAGAACCTGGTCAAAGATTGTGTGAGGAGCTATTTTGTCCTCCTGTTCTGTTTCCCAACAAGCCTTGACAAATAGTGCAACAAAAAAAAAAAACTCCAGCAAAGCCCAAGCTCCCAAGGAGGCTTGAATGGTGGCTGTTCCTGTAAACTGAAAAAAGAACACAAAGTTGCATCAATAAATGCAAAAAAAAAAAAAAACCTTAAAAAAGAGTGTGAACTCAGACTGAACATTACACTGTTCAAAAACCAAAGCTTTAAAAAAATAATATTTGACTGACAGATGTATAAACTCAAGGGCTGGAGGAAATAGCTGGTTCTGAAGCACATGGCAACAGCCCCATGAAAGTGACACCAAACTGGTTTTCCTTGGTCAGGTCAGCAGCCTAAGAAGGGAAGCGCAGACTTTCCCCTCCCCAGCAACTTCATCCAGCTCAGCCTGGGGGATCCTGAGGAGTTCCCATTCCAGCTGTCATAGTCTCTCCAGTGTCTCCTGTGTCTTCCCTGAGGTCTCCTACCGGTGGGACATGCCCAGAACACCTAACCAGGGAGGCATTCAGACCAGATGCCCAAGCCACCTCATCTGGCTCCTCTCAACATGGAGAAGCAGCTGCTTTACTCTGAGCCACTTCCGGATGACTGAACTTCTCACCCTATTTCTAAGGGAGAGCCTGCCTACCCTGCGAAGGAAACCCATTAAGGCCACTTATACTCACAATCTTGTTTTCTTGGTCAAAACCCATAGCTTGTGACTTTATGTGAGGATAGGAGTGAAGATCGAATGGTAAATTGAAAGCTTCGCCTTCTGGCTCAGCTCCCTTTTTCCCACGATGGACCATTGCAGAGCCTTCATCACTGCCGAAGCCGCTCTGATCCACCTATTGATTTCCCGATCCATCCTTCCTCCAGTCATAAACAAGACCCTGAGGTACTTGAACTTGGGGCAGAACCTCATCCCAATCCCAAAGAGGGCACTCCACCCTCTCTCAGGCAAAGACCATGGACTCGGATTTGGGGGTGCTGATCCTCATCCCAGCTGCTTCACAGCTGCAACCCAATCCAGTGAGAGCTGCAGGTCCCAGTCCAATGAACCCAACAGAACCACATCAGCTGCAAAAGCAGAGACCCGATCCTGATGTCACCAAACCGGAACCCCTCAACGCCCTGGTTGCCCCTAGAAAATCTGTCCATAAAAGTAATGAACAGAATCTGTGACAAAGGGCAGCCCTGGCGGAGTCTAACCCTCACTGGGAATGACTCAGATGTACTGCTGGCAATCCAAACCAGACTCTGACAGGGTACGTACGGCCAGTATCAGAGGGTCTGCTACCCCATACTCCCAGAGCACCCCCCTCAGGACCCCATTAGAGACACGGTTGAATGGCTTCTCCAGGTCCACAAAACACAGGTGGACTGGTTGGGCAAACTCCCATGCACCCTCGAGCACCCTATGGGGGGTATAGAGCTGGTCCATAGTTCCCGGACCAGGACGAAAACCACATTTCTCCTCCTGGATCTTAGGTTCGACAATCCAACGGACCCTTCTCTCCAGTATCCCTGAATAGACCTTACCGGGGAGGCAGAGGAGTGTTTGTTTTGAACTTATTGAAAAGAGGAACCACCACTCTGGTCTGCCAATCCAGTGGCACTTTTCCCGATGTCAATGCGATGTTACAGAATTGTGTCAACCATGACAGCCCGACAACATCCAGGGCCTTGCCGAACGCCAGGTGGATCTCATCCACCCCCAGGGCCCTGCCACCATGGAGCTTCTTGACCACCTTTGTGACCTCAGCTCCAGAAATAGAAGAGCCCACTGCAGAGTTCCCCAGGTCTGCTTACACACTGGAAGACATGCTGGTGCGATTGAGGAGGTCTTCAAAGGATTCTTTCCACCGATCCATGTCGTCCTGAGTCGAGGTCAGCAGCGCACCATAGACTGTTGACAGAAGACTGCTTCCCCCTCTGAGGCGCCAGATGGTGGTCCAGAATCTCTTCGAAGATGTATGAAAGTCGTTCTCCATGGCCTCTCCAAATTCCTCCCATGCCCAGGCTTTTGCTTTGGCGACCACTGAAGCTGCATTCTGCTTGGCCAGCTGGTACCTGTCAGCTGTCTCAGAAGTCCCACTGGCCAGAAAGGCCCAGTAGGACTCCTTCTTCAGCTTGACGGCATCCCTCACCTCTGGTGTCCACCAGTAGGTTCGGGTATTACTCCCACAGCAGGCACAGACCACCTTATGGCCATAGCTCCGGTCAGCCGCCTCAACAATAGAGGACCGGAACAAGGCCCATTCTGACTCAATGTCCCCTGCCTCCCCCGCCACATGGTCGAACTTCAACTGGAGGTGGGAGTTGAAACTGTTTCTGATGGGATACTCTGCCAGATGTTCCCAGCAGACCTGCACAACACCAGGTCTGACAGGGTCTGCCAGGTCTGACAGGCACCCCCCCCACCATCGGAGCCATAATGAAATCAGAAAAATGGAGACTAAATTCAATTAGCCAGGAAAACAGTCTAAAAACAAAAATGGCACAGGGCATGGATAGAAGAAACAGGTGGAGAAGGCAAGCTTTTTGGGAGCTGGTGATGGAAACTAAGAGAACCAGGTACATGTGTTTGTGCTCAAGAGAAGCCGGTGTATGCAACTAGTGTCAAAAAAGTTGTACGACGCCACAAAGGAGACCCAAGCCATAGAGCAGCAGTTTGCATTATCCAACCAAACATACAAGTTGTTTGCTGGGAGCAGCAGCCAGAGCTAACTTGGCTGCTCCAATGACGATCATATTTAGGACTTGAAAATACGTCTGCGCTCTTTCATTGCGGAACATGACTTATCATTTACAATCACTCACCCACTAGTAGATCTGTGTAAAAAAGTAGCAGTTAATAAAAATGCTTTGGCGAAACTGTTTGCTATGGAGCCACTAAAGGGATATTGGCAGATAAAGAATTTTATTAAGAGTTTTTAGTGCATACGAGAAAGTATCTGGTGCTCACCAAATACGTACTGAAATAGTTTCTGGTGTGCACCAGATACTTTAATTTAATGTTTTCCATTCTGATGTCCCTTTAGGGCAGTGGTCACCAACCTTTTTCAGCCAAAGATCATAGAGACATAGAGACACACACCACACATATCACATGTTACCTAATGAGTAAAAAAAAGAGAGAGAGGGGAAAAAAAAGCATCTCCCAATCAAGATCCCAAGGTTCACTTCGAGGGCACTCTGATAAACTAGGAAACTTTACAACAAATAATAAAACAAAGTTCATGACTCTTTTTCACCATTTCTGTATTATTGCCACCTCTGTTTTTGTGTCCCCCGTCACGCAACTACCTCTTCAGCACAAAGAAAAGACAAGCTGACTCTACATTTATAAGACATAAAATGCAGGCTACGTATAATTAATTAAGCAGGGGCCCACCCAAGTTGAGCTGCTGTAGGCTTCAGATGTGTTATGGGTCTGGACAGAGGAGTTCAGGGAGCTCATCAACCCGGAGTAGTGATGAACAGTCCATGCCCGAAGTAAGAGGAGACTTCATTGTGAAACGGTTCATTTGAGTAAAGGCCTTTTTATTTGGAAACTGTTCTAGAGAAGTGCAGCAAATTTTTGTTCATTCATACATCAATATAAGAAAGGGAGCATATCATCAAGTTAGAAATGGAATACCTTTAAACTGAAAAGAGACAAAAAGAAATGTATGAAAAAAAATGTAATGTTTCACATTTTTTACCAAATCCATATCCACCCTAAGGGCCGTTATTTCTTGGCAAAGCAGAAGGTGTTGCATGGTGCTGGAGCCTGCCGCAGTGGTAATTTTGCCCAACGCACCGCCTTGTGCAGTCAATTTGGTAATTTAGTGGTGCAAAAGGGGAAGAGAAGTCTGCAGGATCTTTTATATCAGTTAAAACAGAGAGTTTATTGTGTTGAGTCTCAGATTTGTGATTATTCTTCTTGTCCTGACTGATCCTGATTGATTTTATAGATTTGTTTTTACGGGGACGACACTGAAGCTAAAGGAGGTACTTCCTCTTACTGATGTTCATAGTCAATTGTTTGTCCAGATGTCCCAGCAGGCTCAGTAACTGTGGTGTTCAGGGATCCATTTGAAACTCTAGTGGAGTTTTCATCTTGTGGTGATGATGCTGTCGTGTCCTTTGCTTGCTGTGTGCTAATGTGTGTGTATTAGAGATGGAACGAAAAGAACATTTTGTATCACGGTTATTGTGACCAAAATTATCACGGTTCTCATTATTATTGCAGTATTGTTGCGATGTGCTCAAAATGTTCAAAAAGTACTTTAACACACAATTCCAATCATTGACCCCCTTTAATATTATAATCTTAACAGTTCTTTTTTGTCTTCTTTGTCAATAAATGTGTCTAGAAATGCCCTTTGAGTACATTTTTTACCCTTCTTTTATTAGAAATAAATGTAGACAATTCTAGCAAGTATTTTTTATTATTATGTTATAAATGCTTGAACAGTGTGTAATTCCAAGAAAAGACAACATCAGATTTGAACTTTAAACAGAATCTCTTCATAGATTTTTGTTTGCCTGCAGCATTAGTGTCCATGTTACAGCTCGTTATATTAGACCATGTCTAGGCCTTTCTTTTTTGTTTTTTACTGATGATACTGCCTAAAGCAGTTAGTCCCCTTTGTGACTCTCCTCTAGTCTTCACTCTCCATGGCCTCGATATCTTTCCTCTAATCTTTCCACAGTACGATCGATTAAATCCATAAAACACAAACTTTGACTGAAAATGTTGATCAATTTCAAAATATGGAGAAAACACGGCAAAAGAACGGCAAGAACACACTCCAGAATGATACTCATGCTATTATTTGTAAGATTTATACATTATTTAGACAGAGAATACTGATACACCACCTGTAATTCACTCAAGTATGGCTAACTGAATCTTCTCTCTCTCTACCTCAACGGCTTGGTCAGATCATTTACTCGAGGAGTTACAGCAGTTTTAACCATGCACGTCTTGGTTCTTGTGCTGCAGCTTCATGTTCTTGTGAGGCTGCTTCATGGAGCAACAGACTCATAGTTCAGGCTTTTCCAGGCAAAGAGCAGCATCATCGTGCATTCTTGACGCAGTGTGGTGATCAAACACGGTATAGTGGTCACTTTTATAGGACGTGGTAATGCTCACCTTGGGAAATTTACCACAGTTTCCCATTTTACCGGTAACCGTTACATCCCTAGTGTGTATACATAAATGTGCATGTAAATATATCCTGAGCCCTGGATTTTGTTGTGCTCCCCTCTCAGCCTGTAAGACATACAGACACAAACTCACTCACCTGTGGGTCAGTCTTCCCTGCTTTGCTTGTCTCCAATCATTTTGACTGTTTTGACTCTCTGCTGTTTAGTCCCATAATAATTGTTTGCCTGACTGTATGAGCTCTATCATAGTTTATGGAAAAGTCTTCTCTGCTTACTCTGAATGCTTACTGATGTTTGTCAGGATCAGTGCATGGACACACACCCTCTGTTCTTTTGAAAATCAGTTTGATCAATTATTGATCATTGAGGTAATTCAGAGAGTTCTTCAATGGGGCCAGTTTTGACCATTCTTGTTGACTTATTGGTCCTGATTGATTTTATAGATTTGTTTTAAGGGGACTACACTGAAGCTAAAGGAGGTACTTCCTCTTACTGATGTTTTTACTCACTTGTTTGTCCAGGCGTCCCAGCAGGCTCAGGAACTGTGGTGTTCAGGGATCCATCTTGTGCTGATGATGCTGTGGTGTCCTTTGGTTCCTGCCTGTCTTCTTCCTCAGTGTCATTCACCTCGGTGTGATCCTCATCCCCACTCTCAAGAGACTCTTTTTGCTGCTCCCTTCTCTCTGCTGTCTTCACAGAGGAATGGGGGGCTGTAAAAAATAAATGATTAGAATAAGGATCCATTAAGTAAAAAACTCTGACAGACGGAGCATTGTGCATGATGAGTGAAGCAAACTTAGCTGAACTTGACCTCCCCCATCACTCTGGTTGAAAGATTCACATCTCAGGGACGGTGAGGGATCATCAGCCACTGAGTGATTTTATAATTCAAACTGGGGGTGGTGGTTTGGTGGAGTGGTTAGCAACCATGCACGTCCCATATACATAACTCTGTCAGTTTGGGTTTGAATCCTGCCTGTGGCCAGTTTGCAGAGTGTCTTCCCCTTCTCTCTCACCCCCTTTCACAAGCCTATCCACTGTCACTACCCTATCAATGAAGGCACAAAATGCCCAAAAAATACATTTGGAAAAAAAAAACATTCAAATAATGTGTCTTGACAGCTTATGTGCATGTTTCAAGTGAACACAATGACAGAAAAGACGAGTCAGCCTTTTGATGAATCAGACTGAATGTTATTCATCAGTCCAGCTCTGAGCTCCTGTTTTCACTCAGACACTGTTTTCTAAATGATAAATTCATCCTGAGGTATCCTGAATCACTTATTCTTCATTATTTAAAAACAATCTTTGAAGGATCAGACTCCAAATGTAGTCTGCTAGTGCAGCGATTCTCAACCTGTGGGTGGAGGCCCATAAGTGGGTCTCAAGCTGTTTCAGCAGACGGTGTATAAAATCAGGTAAAATGGGTTAAAAATGTCTTCAGTTTATGGAGGCAATAAGCTGACAAACATTCATCAGAGTATGGAAAAGTTTACACACTAGAAGAAACCAGACTACACCACTGAGTACAAGACCAAACTTGGTGCGTTAATTGATTAATCTGGATTCAGTTTTTAAATATACATACACTGTATATACGGACATATATGTGTGTTCGTGTGTGCCTGTGCATGTGTATTAGAGATGGAACGAAAAGAACATTTTGTATCACGGTTATTGTGACCAAAATTATCACGGTTCTCATTATTATTGCAGTATTGTTGCGATGTGCTCAAAATGTTCAAAAAGTACTTTAACACACAATTCCAATCATTGACCCCCTTTAATATTATAATCTTAACAGTTCTTTTTTGTCTTCTTTGTCAATAAATGTGTCTAGAAATGCCCTTTGAGTACATTTTTTACCCTTCTTTTATTAGAAATAAATGTAGACAATTCTAGCAAGTATTTTTTATTATTATGTTATAAATGCTTGAACAGTGTGTAATTCCAAGAAAAGACAACATCAGATTTGAACTTTAAACAGAATCTCTTCATAGATTTTTGTTTGCCTGCAGCATTAGTGTCCATGTTACAGCTCGTTATATTAGACCATGTCCAGGCCTTTCTTTTTTTTTTTTTTTTACTGATGATACTGCCTAAAGCAGTTAGTCCCCTTTGTGACTCTCCTCTAGTCTTCACTCTCCATGGCAGATGTCCTATCTTCTCCTCTAATCTTTCCACAGTACGATCGATTAAATCCATAAAACACAAACTTTGACTGAAAATGTTGATCAATTTCAAAATATGGAGAAAACACAGCAAAAGAACGGCAAGAACACACTCCAGAATGATACTCATGCTATTATTTGTAAGATTTATACATTATTTAGACAGAGAATACTGATACACCACCTGTAATTCACTCAAGTATGGCTAACTGAATCTTCTCTCTCTCTACCTCAACGGCTTGGTCAGATCATTTACTCGAGGAGTTACAGCAGTTTTAACCATGCACGTCTTTGTCAACCCAGGGTTGGTAAAATAGGTAAGCATTATTTTGGTAATCTCAAAAAGATTGCACTTGTTCACTAACAGTTGTTTAAAGAAACCTGACAGAAATACAAATCAATTTTTATTTGTTTCTTGAAGCTAAATACACAATGTTCTAAGAATTTAGAACATGAAAAATGACAAATATTGGCCAAAATTGTTTTGTTTTTTATTTCTCATAAAAAAAGAGTGAATATTTACTAACATTTCCTGACGCATTTGTTGAGAAAAATAAGAGAAAAGACCTGTCGCCATTTATAGCCATGGTTTTCAAAAAGAGGGTTTTTAAAAGCATGCATTTATACAAATGTAGAACAATGCCACATTAATATTTCAGCAAAAGCTGTGCAGCAATAGTTTTGCACACAGTTGTTTACGGTTAATTGACATGGCTGTTTATGAAGTTATTTTGTTTTTGTATACAGTTATTGCACAGTGTAAATGTTGCAGTATTGTGTGCAACATGTATTATTTAAATAATTGGATGTTGATTGTTGCATTTATAATTTATTACTATTATTTATTCAGTCGGCCCTTCCCTGAAGACAAAACACATAACTTCATGAGTAAAAACTGTAACAGTTTTTAGAGTAACAGTCACCTCAGTAACTCACTCTGATAAGGCTTCCTGGTTCCGTAACAGAGGTAAATACAGTCTGTTATTTCTGCAACCTCAGAAGACCAAGCGTATTATGATTAATCCCTATCCACACCAACCTGATGATTTAGTCTGAAAGAATATCTAAATAAAGTTTTGTTTATCCATAAAAAAAGTTAATATCTGTGACATTATCCAAACTGTTACTGCAGCCAGGATGAGCTTGACGAGCGCATTACGCTCGGCTGATAGGTCTACGTCATGAGTGTTAATGTCTAATAATGCCGTCTCTACTGTTTGGGGAAAAAAGTAAAAGAACAGCAACAAGAGAAATCTTAAAAGCACCAGAAAGACAGAGAAGCTTGGCAAAACAATCCTGCTGATCGATGTTTTTCTCCTTCGGTTTACTCTCGCCATTTCTCCCACAATGCCGTCTGTTTTGGAGCAGAAGTTGTCATCCCGTCACTCTGAGGGACGCTGACCAATCAGGAGGCTTCTTACAGTTTTCAGAGGAGGCCCCGTCCAGGACAGTGTGGATGAAGCGCAAACAACACTTTGAGAAACGCAAACAAAAATTCTGGAAGTGCAAACAAATCTATGGTTCATGAGAGAAATATTTTAGTTTGTAAAAAAAACTTTTTTTCAAAAAAAAAGTTGTCATATCCCTTTAAATAATTCCATCATACTGGTTTATGAAGAGTCTGAATCAGGACGACGACCTTCAGTCTTTATAAAGTGCCTTATGTTCTGTCTGGTGAAAAAAGTTTTTTTTAAGTTTTAATCACAAACATATTTTGGGTATTTTTTAAATTAGAATTTTGTTTGCAAAGTTTTTCTTTGTTTTCAAATCTGTCTTTTCTGATTCCATAATAAAGAAACAAATTCGGCTCCATACGCATCTGGGTCCTTCCTGAGTTTGTGTCAGTTGATGTATGTTTGCATATGTGGATAAATAATTATGTTGATTATTCTATATATATATGCATTTGTGCATGTGTGATGTTTTTTATTCATGTATTTATCAGAGTATGTTTATATGTAAATCAAAAGGTAAATATCATTATGGGTATATTTCTGTTGTGTGAATGCCTGTATGAAATGATGCATATGTCTGTATGCATCTCTAAAATAATTGAAAGAGAAATGAATGCGTTGAAACAAAAATTTGTTTGTAGGTGTAAGTCTGCCAAATCTGTAGAGCTTAAAAGATGAAGCAGATTTCAGCAGAGCTGCATAAATCTCCCATTCGTTTCAATGTAAAACAATCAGTCCAAATTATTTGTGTCTTTCAAAACTATTACAGTTAAACATGTGAAAATAAAAACACTTGTGCTCAACATTGTCTCTAAAAGTGTGAGCTATGAAGACTGACACATCAAGCATGCCTGGCATGACTGTTGACTCCTGAAAATGAGATGTAGCATCTCAAGAGGCTAACCTCTAATAAATTAGACGACAGGTCTATGGTTCACGGATCTGTCCCTAACTTTAGTTCTTATTCTAGTCCACTTGTCTCCTCTTACTTCCCTTCCTTTGCCCTCACACCCATCACAGCATCGTGTGGATTTGCTGTTCATCATGAGACTGGGATCCACATTCAAGATTTCCTGCTGCTTAACAGAAGGTTTTTTCTTGAGCCATGATGGAGGGATTCATGATTGGCTATTTGGATTCATGTTGGGTGTTGGATACATATATATTTGTATATATATGTATATGTGTATTGTATATGTATATATGTATCTATGCATATATGTGTATCCATAAAATGAAGAGCTTTATGCTCTGTTGTAAAGTGTCTTGAGGTAACACTTGTTATGAATTGGCGCTCTTCAAATAAAGATTGATTGATAACAGTAATCAATTTATAGCTATACAGCAGCAATGCTTTGGTAAAGACGGATTGCGAAGCTGATGTAAGACTGACAACCTGTGAAGCGCTCAGCCCTCGGCCTCTGCTTCTCTTTGACCGGCAGGCAAGCTACAGACGATAGAGCTCGTCATGAGTGAGCTCACAGCTAAACACCCAGCAGCGTCCTGCTCAGGGGCCAAATGACTGTATGGTGGGCCTGAGCAGAGTCAGAGGATAACTGAAGAGATTTATGAATACTGCTTTTGTATGCATTGAATTATGAATTAAAAGAGACCTGCAGAGAGAGAGCACTGGGGCCATCAAGACTTGCTGTTTTCAGTACACAAAGAATAAAAGCTTCCCTTGAAACGTATAGATCATCTGTGTTTACACTGTTTGGTTCATGATACCAGATAAAATAAGTTTATTCAAACTGAGATTTACCAGCCTGATTTATTTATTAATTTATCAGAATATTGAGGAAAAATTCATGTTGAAGTGGAAGATCAACAGCAACCAAAGATAAAACAGGACAGACATCCAAACTTCACAGCAAAGATTCAAACAAATATGTCCCTGAGCTAACAGATGGCTAATGAGTTAATGAGCATCTGATCTTTAAATATTAGCCTATGTTTTTATGAGCCAGCATCAATCCATGATGTTTGTTCTATTCTCTGATAAACTAGAAAACTTCACAACAAATAAAACAAAGTTCATGATTCTTTTTCACCATTACTGTATTATCGACCTCTCTGTTTTTGTGTCTGCTGTCACGAAACAACCTCTTCAGCACAAAGAAAAGACAAGCCGACTCTACATTTATAAGACATAAAATGCAGGCTATGTATAATTAATTAAACAGAGGCCACCGAAGGTGAGCTGCTGTAGGCTTCATATCTGTTATGGGACTTGACAGAGGAGTTCAGGGAGCTCATCAACCCGGAGCAATGATGAGCAGTCCATGCCCGAAGTAAGAGGAGACTTCGTCGTTAAACAGTTAATTTGAGTAAAGCCTTTTTTGTTTGGAAACTGTTTTAGAGAAGTGCAGCACATTTTTGCTTCATTCATACATCAAAAAAAGGCAGGATATCATCAAGTCAGAACTGGAATACCTCTAAACTGAAAAGAGACAAAAAATGTATTAAACAACACAATTTTTACCACTTATATCCACATTGAGAGCCTTTATATCCTGGAACATCGCAGGGTGATGGATGCAGTGCGCATTGGTAATTTTGTCCAGCGCACAGCCTTATGCAGTCAATTTGGTATTTTGGTGGCGCAAAATGGGAAGAGAAGTCTGCAGGATCTTTATATCAGTGAGTTAATACAGAGAGTTTAAGGTGTTGACTCTCAGATTTGTGACCATTCTAGTTATCCTTATTCATCCTAATTGATTTTATAGTTTCTTTTTTTAAGAAGACTACACAGAAGCTAAAAGAGGTACTTCCTCGTACTGATGTTTTTACTCACTTGTTTGTTCAGGTGTCACAGCAGGCTCAGTCACTGTGGTGTTCAGGGATTCATTTGAAACTCTGGGAGAGGTTTGATCTTCTGGTGACGATGCTGTTGTGTCCTTTGCTTGCTGCCTGTCTTCTTCCTCAGTGTAAATATTCTCGGTGTGATCCTCATCCTCACTGTCAGAAGTCTCTTTTTGCTGCTCCCTGCTCTCTGCTGTCTTCACAGAGGAATGGGGGTCTGTAAAAAATAAAGGATTATAATAATAATTAAGTAAAGAGCACTGACAGACGGAGCATGGAACATGATATGTAAAGCAAACTTAGCTCAACTTTACCTCCCCCGTCACTCTGTTTGCAGTCTCTCCTGCTGTTGTCACAAGTTGGAGTTTGATTTTCTTCTTTCTCTTCAGAGTTTGAATCATCAACACTGGTTTCCTTCATAACAGGACAAAAAAGGTAGAATATCATGGAAATTATTTACTCAAAATCTTATACACTTGCAAAGTATTTTTGTATCTTTTCATAAATCATTGAAATTAGTGCATACACATTGTTTACCTGCATTCTGTTTGCTGTCTCTCTGCTTCTCCACACTTGCTCAGAATTGTTGAAACTTCTCTCTGAAGGTAACCAGAAAAGATTTTTATTCCAGTGTACTCACATTTGAGTTAAAACATGTAAGGCAGCCTTTGATTTCATCTTACACTGGTTATTAAAGTGATGACAAACAGTCTTCAATGTATGTTTTCTACAGTCAATAGAATCTGTGTCCCTATTTTTGGTCTAAATTCTGTCTCAAAGAATCTAAATAACTGCAAACTACATAAGAATAAAAAAAATCCAATAATAGTTGAAGAACTCATCAAAATATATCTAGGTGTAACGAATAACAATTTCACCTGAGGAATGTTTTCTCCTGTTTGAAACTATTTGGTCCATTAAAAAATGGATTTGCTCGACAGGTGTTTGATTGAGAAACTCTGAATGGGTCACAAAATGTCAGGCAGGGCCCTTTATTTATCCACTTGAGTAGGCACATACACACCCTGAGGCTTTCACAACCAGTTGTACCAGTTGTAGATTTGTGCTTGAGCCAGCATAACATTGGGTTCAATCTTTACATTAGTCATAGCAATTTTACAAAGGTGCTGTTGTGTTACCAGATAAACTAGTATATGAGATGTGTGACTGCAGTCCAGACTGGACACCATCTTTACATTAGTGTCACAGTGAGATGGAGTCTACAGGGACTGATGTCTTTGTCAGATGAGTGAATAGAAACAGCTAAGACCACGGCTGAGACAGTCATGTGTAGAACCGACTCAGGCCTGAATGCATTTGCAAAGTCCTTAGTTATGTTACTTTGGAGGGAAACATGACAAAGAAACATGAAAAACTTGAATGTTTCAGACTCTTAGCAGGCTTTGTAGCAGCTCACACATGTGGGTAGAGGGGACGAAGTTTTCTACCCTGATTGGATGATATCTGGGTGAGTAGCAGGAGGTCCAAGCCTGTATTCAGCCATCAGCTGGTCTACAGAGAAACTCTCATTCAGCTTCACATATAACGTGTGACCCGCCTCTGAACCAGCTGTCATTGAGCGATCGAGGCGGGGTACACCCTGAAACCGGTCGCCAGTTGATCACAGGGCATCTGCAAATCAGTGTGGTTAATTTTCCAGTCCAGTAACCTGCCATTACTCTGAGAAAGACCAGAGAGACTGCCTGAGTTATAGTTTAGCCACTGGCTCTTTGGTTGTCCACATTATATATACATATATATATATATATATATTCTCTCTCTCTCTCTATATATATATAGGCATATCAAGGCTGTCACTTTAGTGCATTAATTAGATTAATTAATTACACCGCAAATTAATGTGTTATAAAAATTAATCGCAACATTAATCCTATCACACAAGCATTTTAATACTGGCCAGCTGGAGGATCCGTACATGGCAGTGACACGTCACTTCACACATGCGCCTCTAGTCAAACCAAACAAAGCTGAGGTGACAACAGGAATGGCCTATTAAAGACTTTAGTCTTATTTTATTTTTATCTATATTTGTACTTCATTCTTTAATAATGCATCAGGCCTAATTGGCTTGCTTGATGTCCTCGACCTTTTTTATTTTGAATTTGATTTATGAAACACACTTAAAGTGTGATTTGAGTTGCCTGATTGAGCTTAGAATTTTCTGGACAAGTTGCCCTGACTTTGGTTTTATTTAGTCACCAATAAAAATGTAGATTTACTAATCTTCACTTCTTAGTGTATTCATTTGATTAGTCATGCACTACAGTTTTATAATATCCTAGAATTCAAATTCTTTATTTGGGTACTTTAAGCAGATGTGAGATTAAAATGTGATAAATTAGATTAATTAATTATAAATCCGGTAATTAATTACATTTTTTTTTAATTATCTGACAGCACTAATATATAAAAAGATAAACACACACACACATATATATATATATCTATATCTATATCTATATCTATATCTCTCTCTCTATATATATTTATATATATACACACACACACATATATATATATATATAGATATATATATAGATATATATAGATATAGATAGATAGATAGATATATAGATATATATAGATATCTATATATAGATAAAGATATATATACATATATATATATATATTGGAAGTTTCAGGTCAGGTAATCGGTTTAGCTTGCAAAGACTTCTAAATTAAGTATTGAAGTGAATAAATGAAAATGAATAAATTGAATAAATTATGCTAATATAAAAAGCTTGTATTTGTAACTGTTCAGTGTACTTTAAGTATTTTTCCCAAGTGATTTGACTGATATACTTTAATAGTTTTGGCTATAACTGGTAGGTTTAATTTAAGTAAGTTTAAGTTGTGTATGCTGGGTATGTAGTGTAAGACCTGGTTCAGGGGTTAGAACCCCTTTCTTATGGAGAGGGGTGTGACGGCCCTCCCAAAGGGCCTGCTGTATTGTTTGTCTTTCCCTGGTGCTGTGTCTCTTTCTCTCTGTGTTACAGGTTGCTGGTGGGCGGGGTTTCAGTGCACCTGGGAGTATCTTGCCAGTCTCCCAGGTGGATTTAAGCCATGGGTGTTCACCCGCTCTCTCTCTCTCTCATTCTCTCCAGGCGCGCTGAGTGGCAGCTTGGTTTTGTTTAGTTGACTTTGGCCCTCTTTGTGATTTAGTTTTACACTAGGACAACATGCTACACACACATTTACTTCACCCACCCTACAGCAGACTCACTGATTCACTGACGCACACACCTAATCTTTATCTGAGTTATTTACATTCTTTCTTATTCTTTAAATAAATATATGTTCAAGTTTAGTTGATTTTTTTTTTGTTTTGACCTGTGAGCCGGGTCATGACAATGACCTGGCCATTGACCTTGTCACTTCCTGGTGAGCGTATTCGTCACTTCCTGTTTCACAGTGCAGCGCTGTTTGTAGTGTGTTGTCTCTGTTCAGCTAACGCTAATTTTAACTGACTAATATCTGTCATTTGAGCTTATAATTGTCTTGATTGATTACGATCTACATTCGATCGAACGTACTAATGTCTACTGCAACCACTCTAGCTTCTCTCAAGTGGTCATTTAGTTCTTTCTTCTGCTTAGCATAGCTTAGCTTAGCTTCTTAGCATGGCTTCTCTCTCCACTCCTGCTCTGTCCTGTCCTATGTAACAGATGTTTAGCTACTCCTCGTCCTCCTTTACTGATAGCGGTATTTGTCTGAAGTGTAGTTTATTCTTACATTTGGAGGCGAGGGTGTCTGATCTGGAGAAGCGGCTCTGCACCAGACCCAAATCCTCTTACGTAGCCGTAGCGAGCAGGCAGGATGTAGCTAGCGGTGCAGGCCGCGCTAGCGTTAGCTTAGCCTCCCCCCTGGCTAGTAATGGCTGGGTCACTGTCTGCGGCAAGCATACCCCTAAGTCGAAGACCCACTCGGTACCCCACCATCCAGTTCACGTTTCCAACAGGTTTTCTCCCCTCAGTGATGGTGGTAACCCGCCCACCGGGGAACAAGCACTGATAATTGGCGACTCCATAGTCAGAAACGTGAAGATAGCAAAGTCAGCGGGCATAGTTAGGTGTATCCCAGGGGCCAGAGCGGGCGACATAGAGGCAAATTTGAAGTTGCTGGAGAGAGTAAAGAGTAAACCCAAGTTTGCCAGAATAGTCCTCCATGTCGGCACGAATGACTCCTGACGTCGCCAGTCGGAAGTAACTAAATTAAACATTGAATCAGTGTGCTCTTTTGCAAAGAAAATGTCTGACTCCGTAACTTTCTCTGGCCCCTTGCCCAATCTGACCAGTGATGACATGTATAGCCACATGTCATCATTCAACCGCTGGCTATCGAGGTGGTGTCCAGCAAGGGATGTGGGCTTTGTTGACAATTGGTCATCCTTCTGGAGAAAACCTGGCCTGATAGGAAGAGATGGCATCCATCCTACTCTGGCTGGTGCATCTTTCCTGTCAAAAAACATGGCAGAGTCACACTTATGACCTCTCAGAGATGAGACCATGTTGCAGAGCTGCAGTCCTCCACGCTCCTCTGCGCTTGCTTTAGGACAGTTTTCCTGCCATTACTGTTATGACAGCTGTGTTCGTCACTTAGATAACTGCTATGGCTTTTGTAATAGTGAGGAATATTATTCCATAGAGACTGTGTCAGTCCCCCGACCCAAAGCTCACTTAGATATTAACTCAAAAACAAATAAAAGAGGTGTCAACCATAGAAATCGTATTAAAATAAAACCTCCTAATATAGTGGCTTTAAAACATTAGAGAATCAGATGTGGTCTCTTAAATATTAGATCACAGGTCTAAATCTTTACTGGTGAACCACCTTATATCAGAAAATCAGATTGATTTATTCTGTCTCACTGAAACATGGCTACGTGACGAAGAATATGTCAGTTTAAATGAATCCACTCCTCCCAGTCATTCAAATATTCATATATCACGTGACACAGGCCGTGGTGGTGGTGTAGCAGCTATTTATCATTCCTGCCTCCAAATCAATCACAGATCAAAGGCTAAATATACTTCTTTTGAAAGCCTTACTCTAAATTTATCTCATACTGATTCAAAAACCGGCCAGACAGTCCTATTTGTGATAATTTACCGTCCTCCAGGCCCATACTCTGAATTCTTATCAGAATTCTCTGAGTACATATCAAACTTAGTCCTTAGCTCTGATATAATAGTCATTGTAGGTGATTTTAATATCCAATGTCGACAAAGAGAGTGGTAGTCTTAGCTCAGCTTTTATGTCATTAATAGATTCAGTTGGCTTTACTCAGTCTGTTAATCAAGCTACCCATCATTTCAATCACACTCTTGATTTGGTTTTAGCATATGGCCTCGATATTAATGAAGTGAAAGTTTTTCCTGAAAATCCATTTTTATCCGACCACTTCTTAGTAACTTTTAGCATCCTCCTGGAAAATTCTGTATTTTGCAGCAAAATTGAGAGCAGTAGAAATCTGTCCAGTGGTGCCGTGGCTAAATTCAAAGAAGCCATTCCTACTGCCTTAAGCTCAATAAATTGGCCAACTGATAACTTTGATATTAGCTTTAGCCCCACTCAGTTGGATCAGTTTGTTGATGACTCAGCCAGTCTACTAAGATCCACTTTGGACTCAATTGCCCCACTGAGACAAAAACGTATTAAACGTCAGAGGACAGCCCCTTGGTTTAACTCAGAAACTTGTACACTTAAACAAACAACCCGTAAATTAGAGAGAATGTGGCGCTCTGATAAAAGAGAAGAGTCACGTATACTTTGGCGAGAGAGTCATAATAACTACATGAGAGCCTTAAAACATGCTCGAGCTGCCTACTACTCCTCACTTATTGAAGAAAATAGAAACAACCCCAAATACCTTTTCAGCACTGTAGCCAGGCTGACACAGAGTCAGAGCTCTATTGAGCCTGTGATTCCTCGAGCCCTGAGCTGTGAGGACTTTATGAACTTTTTCAATGATAAAATTCTGAAAATTAGAGATAAAATTAGCAACTCTTTATCTCCAGCTGAACCTGCCCTACCTCTAAATGTAGTAGTAGTACTACCTGAGTTCGACAGTTTCTCTACGATTAGCCTTCAGGAGCTAAATTCTCTTGTCTCTTCCTCTAAATCATCAACCTGCCTTTTAGACCCGATCCCAACTAAACTGTTCAAGGAGGTCTTTCCTCTAGTTTGTCCATTGTTGCTGGAGACAGTAAATATATCGCTATCAACAGGCTACGTACCACAGTCTTTTAAAACAGCAGTAATCAAACCCATCCTGAAAAAACCTAACCTCGATTCAGGAACATTAGCTAACTACAGGCCTATTTCTAACCTTCCATTTGCCTCAAAGATCCTGGAGAAAGTGGTAGCTGATCAGCTAGGTAACTTCCTTCAAGACAATAGCCTGCTTGAGGACTTTCAGTCAGGATTTAGAGCTCATCACAGCACAGAGACTGCTCTAGTTAAAGTAACCAATGATCTACTTTCAGCTTCAGACGAAGGACTTCTCTCTGTTCTTGTTTTGTTAGATCTCAGTGCTGCTCTCGACACCATTGACCATGATGTTCTTTTACAGAGATTGGAGATGTTACTTGGGATTACAGGGACTGCCTTAAACTGGCACAATGGGCTCTATCACTCTCTCTCTTTCTCTCTCTCTCTCTCTCTCTCTCTCTCTCTCTCTCTCTCTCTCTCTCAGCATCTGCTTTTGCCCCTTTTGTTTGATCCTGTACTTGTCTCTGGCTCTTGTCTTGTAGGTGGCCTGAGATCCTTGGTGGAGACTGCCTGCTGCTGTGGAGTCATGGAGCCTCTAAACCACAATTATAAACATGACACATAGTTGGCCATTTTATTAGGAACACTCCATTCCCATTATCATCATAGCTGTTCATGTAGATATTAGCATGATCTCCATATCCATGATAGTTACACCTACAGTATCCACGTAGTCATGAAGTCCCTCTTGAAAATGGGATGTCACATCTCAAGAGGCCTTTAACACATTTATACTTAACGGAGACAAATATGGTTGGGATGCACTTGTGGTCTGGGCACCCATGAGTTCGTCACTACCATAAGTCTTTTTTTTTCAGTTAGAATATCTAAGATTATACTTCTAGAAAATGATCACCACAACCATTCAGACATGAGGATCCTCCTGAAAATGAGATGTAGCATCTCAAGAGGCTAACCTCTAATGAATCAGATGACAGGTCGATGGTACATGGACCTGTCCCTAACTTCAGTTCTTACTTTAGTCCACTTGTCTCCTCTTACCTCCCTTCCTTTGCCCTCACACCCATCACAGCATCGTGTGGATTTGCTGTTCATCATGAGACTAGGATCCACATTCAAGATTTCCTGCTGCTTAACAGGTTTTTTCTTGCCGCCATGATGGAGGGATCCATGATTGGCTATATGGATTCATGTTGGGTGTTGGATGTATATATTTGTGTATATATATCTACATATATCTATCTATATATATATATATATATATATATATATATATATATATATATATATATATATATATATATATATATATATATATATATATATATATATATATATATATATATATATATATATATATATATGTATATGTGTATTTTATATGTATATACTGTATGTATCTATGCATATATGTGTATCCATAAAATGAAGAGCTTTATGCTCTATTGTAAAGTGTCTTGAGATAACACTTGTTATGAATTGGCGCTATACAAATAAAGATTGATTGATTGATTGGCAGTGGTGTAAAGGAACGAAGTAATAGTACTTAGTTACAGTACTTAAGTATGTTTTGGGAGTATCTATACTTTACTTGAGTTTATATGTTTTTTGCAACTTTTACTTTTACTTCACTACATTAAAAATTAAAAAATGATACTTTTACTTTGTTACATTTAAATTGTCAACTTAGTTACTCGCTACATAATAAAATGTGAATATAAATTACACTTATTTTCACATTTTATTTTGAAGAGGATCGTACAGACTGTTCGAGCTCTTGCCTGACTGAACACACCTCTGCCTGCTTCTGCAGCCTGTGAGCGACTGTTTGGCATTGCAGGACTTGTATTCAGCCCACGAAGAGCACGACTGAACTCATGCAATTTTGAAAATCAACTTCTGCTATAGATGAACTGCAAGTTTGTGAACTTTACGTAAGGGAGGAATGGAGAGAGGGAGTAAGAGGTGAAGGGAGCTGAGGGAGGGAGGAAGAGTTAAACTTAATAAAGCTTGGGAGAGCAACAACTATTTGTACCTGTTCTCTTTGTTTGTACTTTTATTTTAATACTTAAGTACATTTAATAGTAGCTACTTTAAGACTTTTACTTAAGTGATTTGTTAATGAGTGACTTCCACTTTTAGTTGAGTATATTTTATATAAGATATCTTTACTTTTACTCAAGTATGGCTTTCAAGGACTTTTTACACCACTGTTGATTGGTTTGTGTCAACATGTTTGGACTGTCATAAACAGTATTGTCTGGATGTTTTCCATCACCAACTTAATTTTTTGATGTCAGAAAGATTTTGAAGCTGTCTATCATTTTGAAGAACTGGATAACAAGGAGGATCTAGCATGCCATCATAGTCATGCAGACACACACATAAAATAATCCCACTCATAATAGCGCCTTTTGTCACTCAGAGCTGAGTGCTGACTGCATCACACTCCTGCATCTTACTTCAGTGAGTTGCTTGTGTTGCCATATGTAAATATGTAATTTGTAAATCCATCAGGTGCTGCAGTGTTTCACCCTGATGGATTCTGGATCAAGTATGAACTCAGTATTTTGAAACTTATAGCAAATGTCACAGCAAACATCAGTCCAACTGATTTCATCCCTCCAGCTAAGCAGGCAATTTGCATCGTCTTCTCCTGCTTAAATGTGGTCGGGTCGCGGGGGCAGCAGGCTAAGCAGGGAAGCCCAGATTTCCCTCTCCCCCCCACCTCGTCTAGCTCTTCCCGGTGGGTCCCAAGGCGTTCCCAGGCCAGCTGAGAGTCATAGTCTCTCCAGCGTGTCCTGGGTCTTCCACGGGGCCGCCTACCGGTGGGATGTGCCCGGAACACCTCACCAGGGAGGCGTCCAGGAGGCATCCGGACCAGATGCCCGAGTCACCTCAACTGGCTCCTCTCAACGCATAGGAGCAGTGGCTCTACTCCGAGCTCCTCCCGAATGACCGAACTTCTCACCCTATCTCTAAGAGAGAGCCCAGTCACCCTGCAAAGGAAGCCCATTTCGGCCGCTTGTACTTGCGATCTCGTTTTCTCGGTCACGACCCACAGCTCGTGATGGTAAAAGAGGATAGGGGTGAAGATTGACCGGTAAATCGAGAGCTTCGCCTTTTGGCTCAGTTCCCTTTTTACCATGACAGACTGGTGCAGAGCCCGTATCACTGCTGACGCCGCACCGATCCACCTGTCGATCTCCCGATCTATCCTTCCTCCACTAGTGAACAAGCCCCGAGGTACTTGAACTCCTCCACTCTTCCCCAGGATCTCTTCCCCAACCCAGAGAGAGCACTCCACCCTCTTCCGGGCGAGGACCATGGACTCGGATTTGGAGGTGCAGATTCTCATCCCAGCCGCTTCACACTCAGGTGCAAACTGATCCAGTGAGAGCTGAAGGTCACAGTCCGATGAAGCCAAAAGGACCACATCATCTGCAAAAAGCATAGACCCGATCCTGAGGTCACCAAACTGGAACCCCTCAACGCCCTGGCTGTGCCTAGAAATTCTGTCCATAAAGGTCATGAACAGAATCTGTGACAAAGGGCAGCCCTGGTGGAGTCCAACCCCCACCAGAAACGACTCAGATGTACTGCCGGCAATGCGAACCAGACTCTGACACTGGTCATACAGGGAACGGATGGCCCGTATCATGGGGTCTGCTACCCCATACTCCCGGAGTACCCCCCACAGAACCCCACGAGGAACACAGTCGAATGCCTTCTCCAGGTCCACAAAGCACATGTTGACTGGTTGGGCAAACTCCCATGCACCCTCGAGCACCCTTTGGAGAGTATAGAGCTGGTCCACAGTTCCACGACCAGGACGAAAACCACATTGCTCCTCCTGGATCCGAGGTTCAACAATCCGACGGACCCTCCTCTCCAGTACCCCTGAATAGACCTTACCGGGGAGGCTGAGGAGTGTGATTCCCCTATAGTTGGAGCACACCCTCCGGTCCCCCTTCTTGAAAATAGGAACCACCACCCCAGTCTGCCAATCCAGTGGCACTGTCCCCGATGTCCACGCGATGTTGCAGAGACGTGTCAACCATGACAGCCCTACAACATCCAGGGCCTTGAGGAACTCCGGGCAGATCTCATCCACCCCCGGAGCCCTACCACCGAGGAGCTTCTTGACCACCTCGGCAACCTCAACTCCAGAGATATAAGAGCCCACCACAGAGTCCCCCAGGTCTGCTTCCGCACTGGAAGACGTGCTGGTGGGATTCAGGAGGTCTACGAAGTATTCTTTCCACTGATCCACAACATCCCGAGTCGAGGTCAGCAGCGCACCATCCCCACCATACACAGTGTTGAAGGCACACTGCTTCCCCCTCCTGAGACGTCGGATGGTGCTCCAAAATCTCTTCGAAGTTGTACAGAAGTCGTTCTCCATGGCCTCTCCGAACTCCTCCCATGCCGGTACCCGTCAGCTGCCTCCGGAGTCCCACGGGCCAGAAAGGCTTGATAGGACTCCTTCTTCAGCTTGACAGCATCCCTCACCTCTGGTGTCCACCAGCAGGTTCGAGTGTTGCCGCCTCGACAGGCACCGGCCACCTTACGGCCACAGCTCCGATTAGCCGCCTCCACATAGAGGCCCAGAACAAGGCCCACTCGGACTCAATGTCCCCTGCCTCCCACGCCACATGGTCGAACTTCGCCCGGAGGTGGGAGTTGAAACTCTTTCTGACGGGAGACTCTGCCAGACGTTCCCAGCAGACCCACACAACGCGCTTGGTTCTACCAGGTCTGACCAGCATCCTCCCCCACCATCGGAGCCAACTCACCACCAGGTGGTGATCAGTTGACAGCTCCACCCCTCTCTTCCCCCTGAGTGTCCAAAACATGCGGCCGCAAGTCCGATGATACGACTACATAATCGATCAACTAACTGCGACCTAGGGTGTCCTGGTGCCAGGTGCCCATATGAACACCCTTATGCTTTAACAAGGTGTTTGTTATAGACAATCTGTGACGAGCACAGAAGTCCAATAACAGAACACCGCTCGGGTTCAGATCAAGGGGGCCGTTCCTCCCAATAACGCCCCTCCAAGTCACACTCTCATTGCCATTTGAGCGTCGAAGTCCCCCCAGTAGAACAAAGGAGTCCCCAGAAGGAGCACTCTCCAGCAAACCCCTCCAGGGAATCCAAGAAAGGTGGATACTCTGAACTGTTGTTTGGTGCATAAGCACAAACAACTACCCGGGTAAACTCCAACGTACAGGCCTCAAGCCTAGGGGAGACAAGAACTGCCACCCCATCCCGACGCCTCTCACCACCCACAACTCCGGAGAAGAAGAGAGTCCAACCCCTCTCAAGAGGACAGGTTCCAGAGCCCAAGTTATGCGTCGAGGTGAGTCCGACTATATCTAGTCAGAACCGCTCAACCTCGCGCTCCTTCCCTGATAGCGAGGTGATGTTCCACGTCCCTAGAGCCAGACGCTGCATCTGAGGATCGGACCGCCAGGGTCCCCGCCTTCAGCCGCCGCCCAGCTCACACTGCACCTGACCACTACAGCCCCTCTCACAGGTGGTGGGTCCATGTGGGGGAGTCCCACGTCTCTCCTTCGGGATGGGCCCGGTCGGGCCCCGTAGGCATAGGCCCGGCCACCAGGCGCTCGCCAGCGAGCCCCGCCCCCAGGCCTGGCTCCGGGCGATAACCCGAGTCCAGGTAAGGGAAACAATTTGCATTTTAATCCAAATTTTTGAAGTACTTCCACACAAATCTGGTCTCAGATATCATGTTATGTGTCTCATTCAGATGGTAAAGACACAAGTTACTGGTTTAAGTCTGCAGCAGGGCAGTCCGACAGTTTGGGACCTGACCTGCAGTGTGTGCGCTGTAGTCGTGCTGCAGTCTCTGCGGTGATGACCCTGCTTCATTTGACAGTCTCTGTTTCTAATTGTTCACTAAATTTGGTGGAAAAACACAGTCAGAATCTCAATAATGTTTTTATGCCCAGTTTTCATTTGTAAATTCTGCAATGTTAGGCCTACAGCATATTGAGAAATTTAGTTTGGTATCGCGCAAAAATATTGATGGTTATTTCTCATTCTGTGTGTAACTTGTGAATGTTGTCATGTAGATTATGTTTAATTGGAATCAGAAAGTGAAAATTAAAAATAATCAACAAAAATATGGCATGAGGGAAAACTGACAACCTTGTCTGTCAGAATGAAAGAAAACAATTTTGTTTTGTTTTGTGCATGTTATCAATTGCGCATACAGAGATGGTAGATCACACACAACACACCCACTATTAGCATGAGCAATATCTTAGTTTGCAGATGCAATTTAGCACTTTTTATTTGGGATCTTAGTAGATCAGACCCATGGTGTCATGGAGAAGAGCACAATTTTTGCCCCTCATGGCTACATAAAAAATCCCAGAACAAGTCAGCAGGACCTTTTACATCAGTTAGCTAACACAAAGAGTTTATGGTTTTGACTCTCTGATTTGTGATTTATCCAAGTTGTCCTTCTAGTTTCCCGATGTGTTGATGTGTAGATGCAGATGATGAAGAAGCTTCTGCAACGTGCAGTTATTATTTTAAATGAACAACATCTGAATAATGGATTAGATTCAAATGTCTAGATTCTGTCTACATCTTGAACTTGAAATGTAGTAGAGATTTAAATGTCTTAATTTTGGCTACGTCTATACTATGCTGTGTATTGCTCAACAGCTACTTTAATTAATTATTCACTTTTTGGAGATAAGCTGTGCACCCTACAGTTGTTCCTAATTACTTTGCTGTTGTTTGAAATGTGAATTATTTGTTTTGTTTTTTAAAAATTAAAATGTTTTAATCAGAGTGAGTATTTTTTCTCAATGAATGTTTGAAAAAAAGTTCCTTAGTAATGTTTTGCATGGTGTTTGTTTGAAGATTCAAACAGCTATAGACTTTGGTCCATAGTTGAATAGTTGCAAGGGAAGTGCTGGGTACTTACAGGTAAAGTAGTGGGTAGTTACACAGTAAGTAAAGCCAACATGTGTGCACTTTATAATCCAGCCCAGTTCCAGATGTTGACCAGTCGTTACAGGTAAATTAGAGGGTTGTTGCAGTGGAAGTACTGGATAGTTAGTAAGCAAAGACAAGTGTAACCTTTATGATTGGGTAACTAAAAAGGTGAATTGTTATGTGAGGACTCTGTGTGTTTAAAGAAATAGATGTTTTATGATGATGTTAAAAGATGTTTTATACGTCTGGGTGTCTTGTCATTATTATGTGAAACACACTCATCAATACATTACAGCATTTAAGTTTATCATTGGTCTACATATTCTGTATCCATGCTGATTCTTAAGAGGAAGAGGAAGATAAAGGTTTGCACAGTAAAAGAATATGTCCAGGAAAATTACACTGTCTGATAAGCACATGGTAAGACACGGGAAACTTCATTGTAAGACTCCAGGACTTTCACTGTAAGACGCGAGTGTAACTACCCCATAGATACCATAAAATGTCATGGTACATGTGTGAGAGTTACCCCAACAGTTGAGGAAACTGCACATGAAGACACAGAAAACAACACTGTAAGACAACAGCACTTACACTTTAAGACACAAGTGTAACTGCTACACAGGTTCCGCAAAATGACGTGCACATTTTGGAAAGTTCCACAAAAGTTGAGGAAACTGCATTGTAAGAGACAGGACACTACACTGTAAGACGCGGGCCGTATAATAAAGTGCTACCTAGATTTGTTTTTAAGGAGAGTACATTGAAGCTAAAGAGGTACTTCCTCTTACTGACGTTTTTACTCACTTGTTTGTTCAGGTGTCGCAGCAGGCTCAGTAACTGTGCTGTCCAGGGGTTCATTTGCAACTCTGGTGGAGTTTTGATCTTCTGGCGATGATGCAGTTGTTTTCATTGCTTCATGCCCGTCTTCTTCCTCAGTGTAAATATTCTCAGAGTCACCCTCATCCTCACCCACAGAAGTCTCTTTTTGCTGCTCCCTGCTCTCATGACATACTGTTGTCTTCATAGAGGGATGAGAAACTGTAAAAAAATATTATAATAATGATAAATAAACTAAAAAGCACTGGCAGACTGATCAAGGTGCATGATGGGTAAAAAAACAAGGTGAACTTTACCTTCCCCTTCACTTTGTTGACAGTCCATCCTGCTGTCTTCACTTGATGTAGTTGTTCTCTCCCACCCCCAATCAAAAACAGATTTGAACCAATGACTTATTGTCACTGGTTTCCTTTATTATAGGCACAAGAAAAATGAATGAATCTAATTTTTCCATTCAGAATTCTTATTGTCAGTTTTGCAAAATGTTTAATAATTGAGATTAGCACAAACAAATTGTTTACCTTTAATATCTTTGCCGTCTCTGTCACTCCACACTCGCACTGGATTGTTGAAATTTCTCACTGAAAATAACCACACAAGATTTTTATTACCGTGCGCTCACATTTTTTAAGTTAAAAATACGAAAAGTACCCTAAGGTGTAATTTTCCAATAGTTATTAAAATAGCATCAAACAGTCTTCCAATGAGCCCACATGTTTTCTACAGTCAGCAGAATCTATGTTGACTATATTTTTGCTCTAAATTGCACTTGTGTAAAGAATAACAGTAATCCACTAAAAGCTGAAGAACTCATCATTACAATGAATAATCATTTCAGCTTAGGACTGTTTCCTCCTGTTTGAGACTATTTACAGGTGTTTTGTTTGAGAGTATGCAGGGCTGGTTTAAGATCAGGCCCAATCAGCCATCTCTTCATTGAGCCAAAATTTTAAGGCAGCACCCCTGATGTGTCGATGACAGTGTGCTCCTTACTTTTTCATTTGGTATAGTTAACTCAAAGATATTCTTTTTACACCCTTTCACTTGAGTTGGCACATGTGCACCCTGAGCTAGCTGTACATTTCTGCCTCCTCCAACATAACATTGGGTTTATCATAACATCTGTCACAGCCTCTTTCACAGAGGTGTTAAACCAGTATATTAGATATGCGACTACCATCCAGACTGAACACCATTTTAATGATGCTTTGCACCCCCCCCCCCCCCCCCCCCCCACACACACACACACACACACACACTTCCTCTCTTTCTCCTTTAAACTGACAGAGGTATGCGATGGCGTCTGATGTCTCTTGCGGTACAGGGTGGTGTCAGGTTTCACAAGAAGCAGTGTGGTGTGACTGAAGCTGAGCTGTCTCTGGGGTCCGTGAGGGTGGGGCACTTCCTGCAAAACAGGCACTTTCTCATCTGTCTTTTAAACATTCAGCTGTTTGTCCGGTGAGAAAATTCTCTCTTCTGTAGTCAGGCCTGTGAGCCCTCCTCCAGCAGCTGCCTGCTCTCCAGTAGAAAACTGATTAATAGTAATTTTGGTTAACTGTATTATTTTCAGGGTTTAGAATCTGATTTGTTTACTTTTTTGTTCTTTTCTTTTTTTGCAGTGCATGGCCATATCTACCTCTGTTCCTGAGCTTTGCTGCAGTTTTGTCCACTCCCTCTAATTGATTTGTCCAGTTAATTTCTTTCTTTGGTTATGTCTGTCTTTGAATGATTTATTTTGTCTTTGGTTTATATTTACCTGTATTGTTTAAACATTGTTTACTTTTGTTTCTCATTTTTGATAATTTGTTTAAAGATGAGGTTTTTGGGTTTAGGTTGAATGTGTTTGTTTGGTTATAGAGGTATGAGGACTGCCATTATGTGCTGCTAATTGATTTTCTCTTTGTTTAACAGGTTCTGAGGTCCTCAGAGAGGCAGCAGCTTCATGGTGGTGGTCCCTATTTCACTTTTTTGTTTGCTGTTTTGTAGTGGTCTGTAGTTTTTGGATTCTTTCTCTGCTTGTTACCACTGTTGTGGTTTGCCCAAAGCCCTGTTCTTGCTCTTTTCTTTTTGGCAGGTTCCATTATCCTGTTTATTATTCATCTGCTACTCCGGTAACACTTTACTTGACGCATACCTTTATAACGCATTATAAGTACATTTATAAAGCATTATAATGCCATTATAGCGCTGTATAACTACAGTTATAAACACTCATAAATGATCATAATGCTTTATAACAATAATCATAACACACTATACAGCATTTTATCATAAACACAAGGTCAGATATTATAATACATTATAACTGTTATCAACTCACTGACAATGCCCACATACATAATGAATTATACATATATTCATGATATGCTTATAAACGTCTATATCTATCAATATAAACACCCATAAATCTGAATAAGTCTTTATAAAAATGTGCTTAACACATTATAGAGCATTTTATAATGGCTTATAAGATCAAGTACTTGGCTTTTGACCAGCTTGTATTGTGTTACATTAGCTATACCTGAACAGTTTCCTCACTTTACTTGAAGCACCCAATGAGCATTTAGAGTCTATTATATTATAGCATTTAGAGTCTATCTATCTATTATAAAGGTTTATAGTACTTGATCTTATAACCAATTATAAAATGTTCTATAATGTGTTAAGCACATTTTTATAAAGACTTATTAAGATTTATGGGTGTTTAAATTGATAGATATAGACGTTTATAAGCATATCATGAATATATGTATAATTCATGATGTATGTGGGCATTGTCAGTGAGTTGATAACAGTTATAATGTATTATAATATCTGACCTTGTAAGCGATGATAAAATGCTGTATAGTGTGTTATGAATGTTGTTATAAAGACTTATGATCATTTATGAGTGTTTATAACTGTAGTTATACAGCGCTATAATGGCATTATAATGCTTTATGAATGTACTTATAATGCGTTATAAAGGTATGCGTCAAGTAAAGTGTTACCGCTACTCCTTTTAATGATAGTTTTTTATGAAAACCAAGTAAATTTTTTAAGTCCCAAACATATTACTCTGAGAATACCAAAATAAATCTGCCAGTATTTTATATGTAAAAATAAATGTTTTATATTTGTATTACAATTCATAAAATGTATGATTAATATCGGCTTACAGTTGATGTTAAACTGGTCCAAAGTTTCACTAGAATAATTCATTTCCTCTGGACACACACCTGGACTGCTGCAAGCTGAAATACCATGACAGGTAAACATTACATTTGTGCCAGCAGCATTCACGCTGAGCTGAGGTCACGCTAAGGTAGGTAGGCCCAATTAATGTGACACTCAACGCCACGTACTATCTCTGATTCCTGAGGCCGATGTAATAAGACAACCTTATTAAATTAACTTGATGTGAATACCTGATTTTGCTCTGTGCAAAAGTAATAGTTCAGCTGCTGGCTCTCTGGTGATCAGGTTTGGTGACAGCCGCATTGCTCATAAAACATTTAACACCATAATAACAAGACAAATTTCTCCAAAGACAAGTTATAAAAAAAGATATTGAAAACTCACATTTTTTGGTGAGAATTCTGAGACCAGATGGTCTTCGTGGATTTTGGATTTCCTCTCAGTGCAGCTTCAGGCTCCTCTGTGATGCATCCTGCAGAGTAACAGTCACAGCGTTCAAAGACAGCACACTGTGTGCATATTTATTCAGTTCAGCAAAAAACACTTTCAGCTTTAGAATGAGTTGACATCACATGGTTTACTGGAAATGAAAGATCTGTTTATGGTCAACCGGATGAATGAAAAATAAAAAAAAAACCTCTCCTGTGTAACAGAAGTTCTTGTGACTGATATTATGTAGGTAATCAGAGTCGGTGTGATCTGAGGGGCAAACTGGGGCTGTTTTAGTATTTTTACCCCTTTAAGCACAAGTCCAAGCCACTGATGCTGTGACCTTTATTTAGAACCATTAAACCAAAATGACATCAAGTAAACAGTGGACCATAACCTGAGACAGTGTGGACCGCCTGTAAACAGAAGATAATTGCAAAAATGGGAGCAAAGCAAAATTACAAGATTCATCCTGATTATTAAATGAGGATATAAGCTGTGAATGCATCACATAATGATGATATATATTAAAATATACATGAACACTTTAACTCATAGGCCAAGTGATTAGACACAAGATTTTTGTAAACATTCTTTGGAAGTGTTGGCCCATATTGACATCATAGCATCACACAGTATGTAACAGTATGTGAAAAATGTCTTGCATGTATTGAAAACATACATTTGTCAGGATTGTTTCCTATACAGTCCTTTGATTGCTCAGTAGCGCTTTTAATGTTCGTACCAACACCTGACATAATTCAGAATAAGGATGATGAGAAGCAGCTGGATGCAATCAAGTGGAATTTTACTTTCAGCAAGGACAACAACAATACAGAGTGTCAAACAGTCTGAGATGTTGAACTCAAGCTAATACAATGTTTTCTCTCTTTTATAAGAGTGTGTGTGTGTGTAACATGTGGTGAGGATCATGAGGTGGAGTGACCTCCACACAGGCTCCACTTCTCATGCTGGTTGGAGCTGGTCTTGTAGGTGCTCTGAGTTACAGACGTTGGTGATACGAAGGGACACGGAGTGGGCTGTACGGGGTCATGCAGTTTTTGTGTATGTGTGAGAAAAATGCAGTCACTAAGCAATGATTATACTGGAATTAAGGATACTGTGAGAAAAAGATGCTTCAAATACAAGAAAAGATACAAGAGTCAAATTCTTAACAACACAAGGACTTGTTTATATACACACTTTCATATATATATATATATAAATATATATATATATATACTTATATACACATATATATATATATATATATATATATATATATATATATATATATATATATATATATATATATATATATATATACATATTTACATATATTCACACATATATATATATGTTTAAGACTCTATCATACCGATCTGTTTTAAACTGCTCTTGCTCTTAATCCTTATATTTTTTTAATATTTGTGTTTTGAATATGCTTTATAATTTTCCAATGGTTTCACTTTTTCTAATTTTAAAAAACTCCTGAGACTGACACACACATACTTTTTAATGTTATTCTGATTGGATGTATTATTAAGTTTAGTTCCCGCCTCCTTCTCTCTCTGTTAACACTTTTCTTATATTGTGTGGAAGTAAATTATGTCTTGCTTTGAATATTATTTGTGCTGTTTTGAATATGAATTCAGAGTTTGTAGTTTTAGAAAAGTCTGTGTGGTCTCTAAATCCCGCTTTACTGATGAATCTGATGGCTCGTTTTGCATTTTAATTATTGCTAAAGATTGCTTTTGTATGTGTTTCCTCATATCTCTGCACAGTAGGTCAGATAATGCAAAATTCATGCACAATATTAAATATAAAGTGTTTTGTGGTTAAAGATTTGAATTGTTTTCCCCAGGATTGCAATGCTCCGAGCCAACATCCCTGTACAAATTTGATGTGAATAATATACCTGATTTTGTTCTGTGCAAAAGTGATAGTTGAGCTGCTGGCTCTCTGGTGATCTAGTTTGGTGACAGATGCATTGCTCATAAAACATTTAATAACATAATAACAAGACAAATTTTGAAAAAAAGATCTAGTTGAAAACTCACATTTGATGTATAGAATTCTGAGACCAGATGGTCTTCGTGGATTTTGGATTTCCTCTCAGTGCAGCTTCAGGCTCCTCTGTGATGCATCCTGCAGAGTAACAGTCACAGCGTTCAAAGACAACACCCTGTGTGCATGTTATTCAGTTCAGCAAAAAGCACCTTCACTTATAGAACGAGTGGACATCACATGGTTACTGGAAATGAAAATCAGCTTTTGGTAAACCCGATGAATGAAAATTAAAAAAAAAAAACCCTCTCCTGTGTAACAGAAGTTCTTGTGACTGATATTATGTAGGTAAAACAGTGAAAAAAGTGATTTTGACCCCCAGTAAATGTTTCTTATATTTATTAACCATATTTTAATAGAAATATTTATGTTATTTAACTCAACTTATAAAATATAAGTAATTTCAACCTTTATCATGAAAAAACATGATAATCTTAATTTATTTAATTAAATGTAGCTTAAAAAATCCCCATCCGGTTTGGATTTTGAATTTTGGGCATGCGCATGAACGTACCGCCTTTTGAGGATTTTGCGTGCACGTCGGTTACCCACTCTGGAGTCTGGACACTCTGCAGGTGTGTGCTGCTGTTCCTACAGACTCAACTTCCAATTGCTGGGGTAAGTCTTTAATAATTATTAGTTTATCGTGTAGATTTCACCACTGTGTCAGTCCTATTTGCTTTATTTAAATGATTATATACTCAAGTAGTTACAGCTATGGGCCTATCTAACTCGGTAGTTAAGCTAGCTATGTGAGGCTGTGTTAGCTTGTTAATGCTCCTGGTATTTGATTGTCCATGCAGCTAAACACGAGGCACTATGGCTCCAGGCAGAGTACCAGAAACGGTGAGTTAAGTTCAACTGGGGTGGGCTGGGGCGGCGGGGACCGCAGAGGAGAAGGCAGAGGAAGGCTGCGGTCCACCCTCCTCCATGTCCGTCTCTCAGCAGACCGTCTGACTCACATGCTGCCCGGTCCCGCGGCTCACTCGTTTAGTATGTTTCTGCATTTATCGTTTGTTTACCAGTGGCGCCTCCAGAAATTTTTCATAGGAGTGGCCAGATGGGGCCACATAAAATCTTGGGGTGGCACACCAAAACTTAAAGCCATAATTTCATGATTTTATTATGCTGTTGTAGTAAATAGGCCAGTAGAAAACTATCAGAAAGACTTCAGGACATGCCTACTAATATAATTTGGTTTATTGTGTCATATTTAATGTTACTAATGATTTAATGTGCATAGTCCATAACAGACCAGCCAACATTTTGAGTTCCACAACAATTCTTTTTTATTGTGTTATGTATATATTAGGCATAAGGTGCACATTTAACAAAACAAAACAATTACTGGGTAAAAGCAGGTGCTGGCAGATACAAATAAAAGCAAATACAGAAACATATCTTAACAGGCAGGTTTTTGAATCAGTATGAGATAAATTTAGAGTAAGGCTTTCAAAAGAAGTATAATTTGCCTTTGGTCTATGATTGATTTGGAGACGGATGATAAATAGCTGCTACACCACCACCACGGCCTGTGTCATGTGGTATATGAATATTTGAATGACTGGGAGGAGTGGATTCATCTAAACTGACATATTCCTTCTCATGCAGCAACATTTCAGTGAGATAGAATAGATCTATCTGGTTTTCTGATATAAGGTCGTTCACCAGTAAAAATCTGGATCTCACTGATCTCATATTAGACCACATCTAATTATCTGATGTTTTGAGGCCACTACATTGAAGCTTTGATTTTAATCAGATTTCTATGGTTGACACCTCTTATTTGTTTTTGTGTTTATATCTATGTGAGCAGGTGGATGATGTATTTTTATGTATTCAAGATTGTATAATTGAGTTCGGAGTATGGTTTTACTGTGTGACGTCTGGTCTTGGTGACCACAGGAATAGGAGTAGGGGGTCCATGGGTGGAGGAAGATGGTGCTGTGGGTGGTGTGAGTGGATGAGAGGCAGAGACTACCGAGCAGCTGTTTTGGATGACGTTCAAATTTTGCTGGTGTGGGTATTTATTTTGGGTCAGAAGATGATGGATGGATGCTGGCTCCTCATAAATAGTTATTGTTTTGAATGGGGAACCAATTAGGCGGCGCTAGGACCCAGGGGACATCAGTAGTAGAGTGACTTGTCGGAGGGGGTTGACGGAGGTGCATGTGTTGTTTACCTGAGAGTCTGACACGTGGATGGAGGACGCTGTAGAAATTGTTACCTGTGAGTAGCGTTGCACCCAGCCAGTTGGGATGGAGACCATCACCCCTGAAGAGCTCTCTTCTGCTCCAGAACAGGTTAAAGTTGTCTATGAAGTTAACTCCATGAGCAGCGCAGGCTGATGACAGCCTGGTGTGCAGGGCGAGCAGCCGGCTGAAATGCCCACAACCACGGCCACAGGTGGGGATGGGACCGGACACATGGATGTCCTTCACGGATCTCTAAAGTGTTGTGATGAGGTGGAGAAAGTTGTGCTTCAGGAGCTCGGACTGCTGTCTGCGGATGTCGTTTGTACCTGCGTGGATGATGACTGTCGTGATTCCTGGTGTGGCTCCGAGGACCTCGGTGGCTTTAGTGGTGACGTCACGGAAAACAGCAGGTTATTACTGAGCCGGATCAGATATTCCGGATGATGGAGTCCCCTATCACCAGAGTTGTAGGCTGACGCTGGGGCTCACCTGGCGGCGCGGAGCTCCTTCCCCTGGCGGGCCGTAGCAGCGCGCGGTGTTAGCCGCTCCTGACCGGCGGGCATCGGCTCCGGCTGGACCCGATGGCAGGAGCCACAGTGGGGCGTGAACAGGACCCGCACGAGGCTCTCGGAGATGTGAGAGGGGCCCAGCCACGGCAGAGTGGTGTTGTTGTCGGTAGGCTTGTCACGATACCAGAATTTAGTAGTCGATACCAATACCACTTTAATTCTTCGATACTCGATACCACTCGATACCATGGTAAAAAAAAAATAAAAAAATCCCCTGTAGTTCAACATACACTCCTTTATTTGAACAAAGTGAACAACAAACAATATTATGCTTAAATTGAAAGCGTCCGTTCTTGTTGGCTGTGTATGTTGATGCTGACTTTGCCCGGCCTGTCCATGTCACTGTCCTCCTCTGGCTTATACTGTGAAGAGAAGATTGAGATTTGGGTATAGCTTCATGACTGTATGAGAACAGCAGAGGAAATACTAACACAGAGAGAGAGAGAGAGAGAGAGAGAGAGAGAGAGAGAGAGAGAGAGAGAGAGAGAGAGAGAGAGAGCAGCAATTTACAGACATGGTAGTGAAACTTTTTTAAAACCTTTTTATATGACAGTGCCTCTTGCATTTACTACTGTACCATAATGATGATCTTATTTTGCTTACTTTATTACTAGGACCAAATAATATCATACTTAGATACTAGGATAATTTAACTAGCTAATGTACATTTCTATAACATATGAAAACGTTCCCTACACCTGAATCCTCTACTCACTGTCAGTGTTTCCTCTTCTACTCTCTGCAATCAAATTAAATGTAAAGTTATTGGATGGGAAAGTATGTGAACTAAATACACATGATTCTGGGCAAGTAGCCTCCGCATTGATTTACGTTCTGAACCAGCCTTTACACAGAGCCATAATCAAAGTAGGTTATTTACTAGCCCATATCTCAGTTATTGATCACAGCTGCTTCTGTTGATGTATTGTCAGTGTCGTCCCGTTAAGTCCGCTCTGACATGACGCACAGACCGGATGTTTTTAGCATTGACGAGGTGCTATCATGCTAAGCTCCGTGCTAACTAAGCTAACTCCGTTTGACATCAGACACACTGCACTGTTTTCTTTTCGTCTCTTCTTGTAGTGACCACACACTCGGGACACTCTGCCATTTCTTCTGTAGTCTCTTCTTTCTGTCCCTCTCTTTTCTCTTCCTTCATGATTTTACAAGCCGCGCAGCAGCGGAGGTAGCAGCGAGGCTGGACATGTTATTTTGCGATGCAGCTCATTCACTATGTGCTGGGCTCATCTCATCATTGTAACGTAATTAGATATGAGCAACAGTGATAACACGTGAATTCAAATGCACTCACCTTGAATTCTCTGTACGAGTCTGGATGCTTGTCTTTTAAATGTTTCGTTGTTGACGAGCCGGGTGCGTGTGCCTCCGCTATGTCGTGTGTCGTTGTTCTTCGCATGTGATCTGCACTGTGTGAGGGTTGCCAGATAATCCCTCATTTACAGCCATAAAAAACAACGCTAAAGAAGTGGCCAGATCTGGCGCCTCGGTACCTACGGTACTTTGGGTAATCTGGAAAAGTCAGTACCGTCACATTTTCTGAATCTTAGTACCGACTTGGTACCGAAGTATCGGTTCTCGTGACAAGCCTAGTTGTCGGCAAGGCGGGAAGCCTCGCTGCCAAAGTGTCCAGTAGATGTTCAGAGTCTTGGATTTGGTAAAGAGTGGAAATCCAAACCTCCAGTTCAGCTATCTTCTGGGAGAAACGGAAGCATCCAGCACAGTCCGGCAGAGAGGTAGGCCTATGTGGAGGCATTTTTATTGGGGATTGTTACCTGTTCCTAAGGTAAACGATCTCTGTCCCTGTGCAGATCTGATATGTTGAGATCGCGGCAGAGATAAAACGTCAAGTTTGGTGTAAGGACAGCAAGCCTTTACAAAGCTACAAAGTAATTTAAACGGTCAAAGAGTCACTTAAAAACTTTTAAAAAGAACATAAATTCTGGAGTGATCTGTCGAGGGCTTGAACGGCGTGTGACGTCATCCTAGTTTGTGCTACCCAGAGGGCGCTGGTGCTACCTAGTCGCGCGCACTGAGCCGTTGCTGTGGGAGCGCGCAACAGCAGCGGGGGAGGGGGGGGGGACTACTGTGAGTGATGGGCGGTGAAGAGCAGCGGCTTACCTGGCTGTGCATTTGGGATAAAATAGCCTACTTAACTGATGCTACTAAAATCTACACTGGCGAGTGGGGTGGCCAACAAATTTATAGGGGTGGCCGTGGCCACCCACGGGGTGGACTCGTTTTACATGATCAATGTTTTAAAAACAACGATGTCTGTATAGCTCCTGTTAATACTGGCATGCAGAAGTTTAATGCCATAGTGGTACTGTGTTTAGTCAGACATGCCATGCAGCAGGGGACATGACATTTATATCGATTTAAAAGAGTAACTTTAGGCTTGTGAGCATCTCATTGCACTGTAAATATGTTCTCCAGAAAGGATGAAACAGCTAAAATTCTAGCATTTTTTGTACATGGGACTTTATTTACTGTATTTAATATCAATGATATTTTAAAAAATCATCATTAGTAATGTTAATAAGTTAAATATACATTTTTTGATTAACAATTTTGGCATTTTTGAATGCTGTGAAGTGATCTCTAACCATTTATAATAAGTATAGCACATAAAAAGCTTTCTTGTAGTGAATAAATATCACAGCATCTCCTTTCTTTCCCAAACTCTTGTGCGTTTCCACTATGATTTCACTGTGTGTATTACAGGAATCATCATTACGTAAATAACTGAGCACAGTGTTCTTTGTCTTCTGCCACTTCTTTTATGTGCATCAGAGAAATGCTGAATTTCAGTGAATCACAACATATCCAGTCGAGATGACTTTCATGGCAAGGTTGGACAGTCTTCAGCATCAGCTGACATCAGTTTTTCAGAAAAAGGGAGGTGTCACTGGCCAGAAACTAACTAAACATCTGCAGATCTTACAACAGGTAAGTGTTCATTCATTGTAGTCTACATGTGTGCTTTATTGTGTTCTGTTTCAGTAAAGCCTGGATCATTAATGGAAGACACTTTCCAAAGTAATCTTTTACTTGGTTACATGTTCCAGCCCTGTTTTCTCTGGTGGTACAGTTAATGTTCACCACCTTCACTGAGCAAGATTTTTGACTATGCTTAGCACAAAATATTCATATATGTCATTGAAACCACACCACAATCATTTTGTAACAAATGAATAAGATTATTTGTAGTATAACCGTGGGTAGAGAAGTTTAAATATTTTTGTGATTACTTTTGTGCCTGGAAATGTTTTTCAACAGTTAAATCTCTTCACACAGGCTACAAGTGATGTTCATTCCAAAGGGGCAGCAGTCCTTCGAGCACTTGGCCTCTACCTCGGGGAGGATGATGAACATCTGATCCATGAGTACAGGGTAAGTTTTATGTTCTGAATGTAACTCGTATTTAACCTTTGTGGTATGTTTTGTCCTTTCTGGCAATTTTTTGTTCAACTTTTGGCCACAACTTGGTTGTGTTAATCACTGGAATGATTTTTGTAGGATGGTGTTATTCATGAAGAGCCTTTAAATTTAAAGTTTCTTTTTTTCAGAGGTCACATGGTTAACTGTGGACAAATGTACAACCTTTTGATGTTACCAGAAAAAAACTGCTATAAAAACATAACTTTGTTTGCCCAAATAACTCAGTCAACTTCAGTCCTAATCCAAAAAACTAAAAGTTTAATTATTGTTTATATTCTAACATTTTAAATGCATTTTCAGTTACATAATATCAGTGTTTTTTATGAAATCAGCTCATAAAATTATTAATATTCAATAAAATAAAAAGGGAATTTTAAAAGATCAGGCATACAAATACATGAGATTAGTGATAAAATTGTTTTTCATGTATTGTTATTTTTTTCAGTGTCAGATTTATAATTTTAGCTTTTTCAGGTCACTAGAGGACACATCTGTCCCAAAAGCTTCTAAAAAATCATGGATAACAAATTGAATTTCCTCTAACAGAGATCATTCGATCAACTTCAGCCTTAATCAAAAACATTATTTAACTGTTTTTATGAAAAACCACATCAAATTCCATAGCATAAATTTTAGATGGCTGGGATTTAAAAAAAAAAAAATATATATATATATATATATATATATATATATATATATATATATATATATATATATATATATATATATATATATCAGGCTTAATTATTCATGAGATTGGGAAAAAAATATATGTTTTTTATGCCTTGTTATTTTTTTCAGTGTCAAATTCTAACTATCATTTTAGGTAAACAGCACAAAAATGTCCAGTTGAGTCTCTTTAGACCCAATTCTTTTTAAATCCCACCACAATTTCACAATGAAATCATACATTCCTTAATTTCAGGATTACATTTGGAGAAAAGTAGGAAAGAAATAGTTTTTACTGTTTACTATGAGACTGGACAAATTTCCTATTGTGTGTCTATGTCTAAAACAATGATCATTCATGATGCTAAAAAATATGAACATAATGCAGCACTATTTTCCCTTTCCCCTGAATATGGACATATATCCTTTCATATTCCAACTATTATGTAACTACAATCATCACTCAGAGCCAGCTGTACGTAGAAGGAACAAAAAATCTGAAGAAGTGATGAGAGCTCAGCACTGAGGTTCAGTTTTCCTGGTGTAGGTCTCTGCATGATCCGTGTCTGTGTGTGTGACTCTGAGGTGCAGAGTGACCTTTGACCTTATTGTAGGACTTGTATTGTCTGATAATGTGTCTTTGGCATACTTTCATACACATCCAAACATGTACAGCTGGCTCTGAGTGATGATTGTAGTTACATAATAGTTGGAATATGAAAGGATATGTGTTCATATTCAGGGGAAAGGGGAAAATAGTGCTGCATTATTTATTTTTTTTTAGCATCATGAATGATCATTGTTTTAGACAAAGGCACAATAGGAAATTTGTCCCATCTCATAGTAAACAGTAAAAACGATTTTTTTTCCTGATTTTCTCCAAAATATTATCCTGGAATTAGAGAATGCATGATTTCATTGTGTAATTTGTCGTAGGATTTAAAAAGAATTGGGTCTAAAGAGACTCAACTGGTCATTTTTGTGCTGTCTACCTAAAAGGTTAGTTAGAATTTGACACTGAAAAAAAATAATAAAGCAAGAAAATGGAGTTAATGTAATTAACTAAAGTTCGGGAGCCGGACCACGCCACAAACCACACCTCCAATCAGCGACAAGCCTACTTATACTCAGCCATGCCTCATAGCTCAGTTTGTCTGTGACTCTTCGAGACGGACAGACCACGCCGCACGCCGTTCGAATAAGACAATGAACCAAGCGGCCACTTACCATCGCTCCCGAACTCCATATTCACGGTTCAGACGATGACTCACGACGAGCTCCTCCAACCAGGCACCCTCCTTTAACAGCCACATTCCGACCACAGCCGGCCTCACAGCAGAGCTCGTGGTCCGCGAACCGCCATGTCTTGCCATGTCCATACAGCCATGTCCATACAGCTCCCGACGACGATACCTCCAACTCCCGCAGGGTCTCAAAGCTCAAAACGCACCGAGATCTTCGGACAGGAGACGATCCACACAGCAGCCCTCCTCACTACATTCTGACCGCTCATCTCCAGCCAGCCGTGCACCGGCGCCGCGCGCCCTCATCCCCGCCGGCCTCATGCTCTCAGACCAAATCGCCTTCAGGAAGCGGATCATCGCTCGCCTCGGTTCCCGGCTAACGAGGCCACCGTGACCGACCATAGTCCAGACTCATCCATCTCTGCTCAACTTCCATAAACACCGCTGCATTATCTGAAGCTCCCGCCTTCCGGTTCGCCGCCAGAGCAACCACCCACGGAGACGGAGGAGGACGCCACGGAACCTCATCCGCGACCACAGCCATCTGCCACAGCGCCCGCGGTCAGGTCAGATCAACCCTGAGCTCTGTTGGAGTCTGACGCTCTCTCAAGCTATCATAGCTTCTTTTCTTCTCCGGCTTCGTAAGCCTCACAAACGCCCTGTGCACATGCATCCTGCCATCCCGACATCCCTTTCTCTTCCCTTCCTTCCGCCACTCACGGCAAAGTGGCTCCTGTTTTCGTGACATCCCACGATAGCTGCTCCTAGGCTCCTCGGCTCCTCATGGAGCCCTGGTCCTACCAATCGGCTCCCCTTCCCCTCTTCCAACTAATACTATCCTGTCCCGTCACCCCTCCCTTCCCCACCCCACCCCCTCCCTTCCTCATCACCCAAATGTATTTTATCCTCGTGTCTCTTTGTCTTTTCTCAATCTTTTCAAATACACCAATATCCACCTCGCAGCTAGCCATAACAGCTCCCCCCATCGGGAGTCAGTAGCGTCACCCATCCAACTAGACCTGCGTTCACACTAAACTTGCACAAATACCCCATTCGGTCATCGCCGCGCTTGATGACGCCACGTTCGCTCAGGTTCACTGCAATCGTATGGTATATCTAATGGTAGGATGTATAGCCATGCCAGCTATTACTAACAGTATTCCGTCCACTAATATCTCATGTTTTCACTGACCAATGTCCCCTTAAGGACATGAATCATTACTCCGTACTACAGCTTAAAAGATAAAATAAATAAATAAACAAATAATACTGATAATAGTAATATATAAAAAAAAAAAAAAAAAAATTAAAATGAAAATTGAAAAATCTTGTTCTTTTCTTCAACTTCATGATGAATTATGAGTAAAGCGATTGTTTCGGAATGCGCTAGTCACCTAATGAGCACGCCCATTCATTCCAGCCAAACTTCTAACATTCCAACCCTCAACATCGGGCATGACCATGGGTGTGCACTCGCTGACACAGCCAGCCACCACATTTCCCCAGTAGAAAGTGAAGTCATACACAGACACAGCAATTCTGCCTCAGAAGCTCTGGCACTCGTGCCCCTAGATCCATAAGTTCAATCCCACCGAGACACATTTTCCCTTAGAGCTACACTCATGAAAATCAATAACGGCCTGCATTATCCGACAGTCCGTCACAGAACTCAGCCCGCCGTCCCGACCAGCCACCTCAGCTTCCTTGCCTGTAAGTTAAGCCACAAATCAGAGGGACATCGGCATTCCACGTAGCTCAGTTGGCTTCTCTCACAGCGTCAACAACATCAAGCATTTGGCACTCGTTAACATAGCCAGCTACCAGTTCCCTTGGTAGACAGTCAGTCGTTATAGAATAGAGCTGGGCAAATCTATTAAATCGATTAATTAGAATTATTTCCTGCTGAAGGTTTTAATAAATAAATCGATAACTATAATAATGATGATGATAATAATAATAATAATAATAATAATAATAATAATAATAATCATAATAATCATAATAATCATAATAATCATAATCATAATAATAATAATAATCATAATGATGATAACAATGGTAATAATAATAATAAAATTAACGGGAGTTTTGTTTCTTTCCAGAAAAGGACAAATCGATTTAAATCGTAAATCAAGTGTCATAAATAACTTTAAAATAAAAATAAATAAAGAAATAAGTACATAAATATCACATCCTAGGCCATATCCCCCAACCCTACATAGTAACAACAATTCCGTCTCCGTAAGCTCCGTCACTCACTGTCCCTAAGTCCATTAGTTCGACCCTAACGAGACATATCATGCATTCAGAGCCAAACTCGTAAATCAATAACAGCCTGCAACATCCGGCGTCCTGTCACGGAGCTCGGCCCGCTGCCCCGACCAGCTACCTCGGATCCCTCGTCTGAACGTTAAGCCATAAATCAGAGGAACAAACGTCATTCCTTCTAGCCCCATTGGCTTCGTCTCCAAGTCTATTGCCATGACCTGAATTAGCCATACTATCAATTCCGAACTAAACTGCTAACTTCAATCATGGCCTGCAACGTCAGACACATCATCAGCGCCCAGAACTCGCAACGTAGCCAGCCACCACAGTTCCCTTGGTAAACAGTCAGGTTGAAACAACAATTCTGTTTCCATACAGTTCCATCACTCCTCGCCTCTAGAGCACAAGTAACGACCTCAACAAGACACTTTATTAAATAACTATCACCAATCACGGCTCGTACACCAGACGCGTTGTTATGAAGCTCAGCTTCTCCACCACAACTGGCGACTTCAGCTCCCTCGGTTTGTTTAGTCGTATTACAGAGAAGCAATCAATTCAATTTACGCAGCCATTAACCTTCATCTCTCGGTTAATAGTCATGACCTCATCGCGCCACAGCATTCGTTTCGAACCAAACTCCTTGCATTAACTATCGTCGCAACATCAAACACGACACCACGGAGCTCAGCACTCCCTCCCGCAGCCAGCAACCTCATAGTCAGGTCGTAATATAGAGACAAACAATTCCACTCCGTGTGGCCCTATCATCCTCTATCTTAGCCATGGACAGCCGCGGCAGTCAGTCATGCCGGACCACATGTCAGGTCATCGCACCTCGACATGCCGGGTCACATGACCAAACGGTTAGTCAGGGAGATCAGCATGCCAAGCTGCAGGGTCATCCCCAGCCGGCTCATTTGTCAGGTGAGACGGCCTGGACTCCACGGCTAAGTTAGTTGGTCATGCCGGACCACACGTCAGGTCATCAGACCTAGATGTGCCGGGTCACATGACTAAAGGGTAAGTATCAAAGGAGAGCAGTCTCACCAGAAGGAGAATAACAATAAATAAATAAATAAATAAATATAAAAGTATATTAATATGATATCACATGAGAGCATCACGTTCACCTATTTCATTGCCAATACGCATTCGTAAAGTTCTATCATTAGCATAAGGGGTAAGCTTTACTTGACACCAGTACATGGCCAGGAATGTCGACTAAAGGGTAAGTAACAAAGGAAAGCAGTCTCACCAGAAGGAAAATAAATAAATAAATAAACAAAACAATAAATAGGTAAATAAATAAATAAAAAAGTATATTAATATGATATCACATGAGAGCATCACGTTCACCTATCTCATTGTCAATATGCATTCGTAAAGTTCTATCGTTGGCATAAGGCGTAAGCTTTACTTGACACCAGTACATGGCCAGGAATGTTGACTAACACAAGCTACTCAGTGCAAGTCCCTCACGCAGCTCTTTACAGTGTCATCTAAGTCACCATTCAACTAAACCCAAACCTCGGGTTAAACGATGCACGAGCCGTCTGCAACTTTACGTTATGGTATAACATCATAATCTGACCAAAATGCTGGACACGGTAATTCATCTCGCAAGAAGGCAACTCCAGCTTCAGACAAAGTTAGTTTGACTAACACTCGTCAAGTCCTCAGCTCTTGGAGCTCGCTCCAGCCGGGGTCCGACTCTGTATTCTCTGCCGGGTTAAATACAGGAGTTCAGTCTCCACCATCCGCTCAGACGCATTCACGATAACATCCACCATCTTTTGGGGGTTAAAATGGCCATGAGTCCATACTTACATACTCGACATATCAGAAGTCGAGGAGATTCCTTGCAAGGGCTAATACTTCGACTATCACAATCCTTCAATATCGAACTAGCTCCACAGCTACTAAACCTCGCTCTACCTCCACAAGGTAATCCTCCACGATCTCACTCCACGTCAGAGTGACATTCCAGTTCCAATCAATCACTCCGATCCACATAACATCTACTCTATCCACATCATTGAGAGTAAGCTACCGTTCAGGGCTCTTCCAATTCCCAATCACGTGTACGAGCCTCATCACATTCATTAAAACAACTCATAATCCGTGTCTGTCCATACTGAGCTGATCTCCGTTCAACATTACTCTTTTTGGGGGTCAAGATCAGCTCGGGCAGAACACGATGAGACTGTACCCCCACTCACTGAGTCTCCCTCTGCCTGGCTTACGACGTCTTCTCGATGGCTCATCTCTCTCGACAAATCTCATGTCACACATCACTGTCATCCCTCTTATTGTCAAATCTTCATTAAACCTTCAAACGCATACATTTGTGGTGTGGTCCTTGCTAGTGAAATGGAGTTAATGTAATTAACTAAAGTTCGGGAGCCGGACCACGCCACAAACCACACCTCCAATCAGCGACAAGCCTACTTATACTCAGCCATGCCTCATAGCTCAGTTTGTCTGTGACTCTTCAACCCACCCTCCCACCCATCATTTTCAATCATTGTCTCCTTTTCTCCACTCAGCTCCTTCCTCACTTTATCCTAGGTGGGGTCAAGATCAGCTCGGGCAGAACACGATGAGACTGTACCCCCACTCACTGAGTCTCCCTCTGCCTGGCTTACGACGTCTTCTCGATGGCTCATCTCTCTCGACAAATCTCATGTCACACATCACTGTCATCCCTCTTATTGTCAAATCTTCATTAAACCTTCAAACGCATACATTTGTGGTGTGGTCCTTGCTAGTGAAATCAACTTTGTTATGTATAATTAAGCCTGATCTTTTATTTTTTTTTAATTCCTCAGCCCTCTAAAATTCATTATATGGAAAATAACTCATTTTATATATTTTTTTTCATAAAGATGGTGAAATCATGTAATCAAACTGGTAATTAAAGGGTTAAAACAAGAGAAATAATTAAATATTTGGTAGTTTTGATAAGGACTGAAGGTAATGTTTTCAGCAAAATAGAAGCAAATCTATGAATCTTTCATATTTTATAGCAGCTTTTGGGAGAGAACATTTTTGCCCTCTGGTGACCTCAAAGGTTCGTAAATAATGAATCTGACAGTGCTAAAAATAAAAAAAAACAATGCATGAAAATCTATTTTATCACTAATCTTAGGTTTATTTAAGCTTGATACTAAAAGAAATCCCCAGCCCTCTAACATTTACTTTAATGCATATAACTCATGTTATATGAGTTTTTTTTGTTATGAAAACAGTGACATTATTTAATTGAATTATACTACACAATCGAGGCAACTTCTGTCAAGTTTCGACCATTACAGAGCAACCGGTGTTACAGAGAAAATAGCGACCATGCTAACTAGTGTCTTTCAGCCGACGGTAGCCGTGATTAACAGCCGAGAGTCACCAGTTAACAGGGTCACACTTTACACTGATACACCAGCGCATCTGCGTGAGTGTAATTAAATGTGTCTTCTTTATCCGACCTCAGTTAACCAGGTTTAACTGCAAACAAGCAATATTAACTGCTGATACAGATTTGACTTTGCTAATTTAATTAAAAAGTTGGTTTGGGGCTGAGGTTATGACCAAACATGGACTCAATACAGACAGTAAATAATGAGTGATCCTATAAATTATGATTAACAGAAACAGATTTTATGAACCATTAATACCATTAAACATTAATCAACCATTAATATTCTGATTTGGTGCAGTTCTCTGGTCATAGTTTTCTGGTTCTTTTATTATGAACTGAGTCTCAGACTCAGCAGTCTGTGGGCTCTTTTTGGTCTGGGAGGGTTTCTGATTTATTGACACATGTTTACATCCTGGTCTGTCACAGTCTAGTAAGTGTCCATGGATAATGCAGTGTTTTTGGTGGTTAACTCCCCCACGTCGGTTGACAAACTATTGTAAAAAATAATATGCGTTCAAAAGAGTAATCCATTTTCTGCTGTGGGAAATTTCGACCTTGTAACCCCTCACAATGAGGATTACACTGAACTTTAATGTCCAAAATCAGAACTACCTCAATAAGTTCTTCAACTTTCAGCAATACCCAAGCAAAATTTGTATTTTTAAATGAAATATACCAGATCTTGAATAGGTTTGATCCTTGGCCTTGTTGAGTCAGATAATTTGGAAAATTTGCCCAAGTCCCAAACCAGTTAATAAAGTAACTCTCTCTTTCCAGACAGAGGACATTGAGGTTCTAAGAAAACTCATCCTAAAGGGACTGTGCATATATCTCCAGGAAGACCCGGCACACCTGTTCAGAGAATATGAGGTGAGTCAAATGTATTATTGAGAGCAGAATGTAATTACTTTACGAGGACAGAGCTGTTATTAGCTCCATGAAAACGTCCTTAATCCTTTAAGGCCCAAGACCATAGATTATCCCCAGAAAATTCTAAATTTTTGGAGCTGAAATGTTTGTTTGACTTTCTGCTAAAATCCATAAAAATTAAAATGTCCATAAAATTCAACATATAGATTTTTCGTATCTCATTTGATACATTGGGTGTTTTTGGCAACTGATAATCCATTTGAGGACATTTTTATCATTTATCTGATTGTATTTAGATATTTTTTTTTTTGTAATTTGTTGATCATGTTGAGAAGCTTGAGGTATTTTAAAAGTATGTATCAACAGGGCTCTCGACTAACTTTTTGAGTTGGTTGCAACGGTGCACCTAAAAAATTTTTTAAGGTGCACCAGCACAAAATTTAGGTGCACCCAAATTTTTCAGTGTCGCCTTTAATGCCATAAGGTCACCATTTTATTACTCTCCATAAATTTAATATAATGTAAATGCTTTTTAAATAAGATGAAGATATAAAGAAATACTTGTCTTTATTTAAAGTAAAATTATACATTTAATGTAAAACAGAGCGTTTAAAGTGCTTCACTGAAATAAATTTAGAACTTTAAACTAAAACATTAAGCAGAATAAAACATCTTCAAATAAAAGTGCTTGTTCTTAACCTTTTAAGGTCCAGGACTGTAGATGATAGCCAGAAAATTCTATTTTTTTTAGATTAAATTTTTATTTCACTTTCTGGTAAAATCCTACAAAAATCAGATAATCCATAAAATTCTACATATATATTTTTCATATCTCATTTGATACATTAGGTGTTTGTGGCAACTGATAATCCATTTGAGGACATTTTTATCATTTATCTGATTTTATTCTAAATTTTTTTTGTCATTTGATGATCAAATTGTGTAGATAGAGGTATTATAAAAGTATGTATCAAATATGGTACAATTGGCGTTATAGAGTTAAAGTGTTTTACTGAACTGAAATATAATATTTCAAACTCAAACATCTCAAGTTAAATAAAATATTTCAGGATAATAAAAGCTAATGTTTAAGGTGCTATACTGAGCTGAAAAAAGAAATAAATATCCATATTTTAACAACCAACAACATAACATAACAGCTATAAATATTGCTACGACTTTTATACTAACATTTGCTCACAGAACACCAACAACACCACCTTCGGCAACAACAGCAACAAGGTCTCACGCAGAGATGAAGCATGTTACGTGTGCATGAGCACTTACTGACGTGGAATACACCTCGGAGCAGAATTGTGATGTTACGAGTGTAGTAACCCAAGAACTACATTACCCAGCATGCAGTATGGGTTGGGAGCATGCGTGGGAACCCATAGGTACGTCCCGGCGTGGATTTTGCGTTCTCAAGTAAATACACAAGCTTATGTACAATACGATGTGTAAACAGCGATACATGTTTTGATGCCGACGCCAAGACAATACGGTGCCGTCCTCGTGTGAGGAGGGCCTAAGACGATTCAGGGGAGCCTTGCTGTGCCGCTTCATGGTCGCTTCCTGCTGTAGCCTGACACCGCAGAGTCTGGGCTCCTCTGCATACTGACAGCTGATTGGATGATTACTGAGGGCTGTGTGTGTGCTTGCGTACGTGCGTGCCTGCGTGTGTGTGCAGGACCTGCTGTTGAACGGAGAGGCAGAGAGACAGAGAGAGACTGCAGTGTTTCGTCCGGTTTTAGCGGATTATCTGCTACCGCCGTTACCTTTGTTTTTTGTTTTTTTTTCACCCGGGGAGCGCAGGTTGCACGAGTGCGACCAACTGAAAAAGTTAGGCGCACTCTTACAAATTTTGTGATATGCGACCAAAATGGTCGCACTTGAGAGCCCTGATCAAATATGATACAATTGGCTTTATAGGGTTAAGTCCTCTTGACGTTCTTCCTAAGGTTTCCTCCACAGTGGGCCCCAGTGACCTCATCATCATTAACTCTTCTCTGCATTCAGGAGTGTTTCTGTCTTATTTTAAGCAGGCAGCTACCCAGCCGCTCTTAAAAAAAACAAGCCTAAACCACACATCAATGCTAAACTACAGGGCCCATCTCCAAGACCTCATTTGAATCCAAGGTCCTGGAGAAATTAGTCACTTATTTTTTCTCAGGTTTTCTTTGAGTGCTGTGAAACTCCTATCACATTTCTTCTCTAGTTTTCAGGCATGAAAATCACTCACTTTTCAGCAAAATTTGCCGCTTTCAAACCAAAATAAGTGACCTAGGTAAATCGTGGAGATCCGATGAGAAAATTACGATGTGTAAACAGCGATACATGTTTTGATGCCGACGCCAAGACAATACGGTGCCGTCCTCGTGTGAGGAGGGCCTAAGACGATTCAGGGGAGCCTTGCTGTGCCGCTTCATGGTCGCTTCCTGCTGTAGCCTGACACCGCAGAGTCTGGGCTCCTCTGCATACTGACAGCTGATTGGATGATTACTGAGGGCTGTGTGTGTGCTTGCGTACGTGCGTGCCTGCGTGTGTGTGCAGGACCTGCTGTTGAACGGAGAGGCAGAGAGACAGAGAGAGACTGCAGTGTTTCGTCCGGTTTTAGCGGATTATCTGCTACCGCCGTTACCTTTGTTTTTTGTTTTTTTTTCACCCGGGGAGCGCAGGTTGCACGAGTGCGACCAACTGAAAAAGTTAGGCGCACTCTTACAAATTTTGGTCGCATATGCGACCAAAATGGTCGCACTTGAGAGCCCTGATCAAATATGATACAATTGGCTTTATAGGGTTAAGTCCTCTTGACGTTCTTCCTAAGGTTTCCTCCACAGTGGGCCCCAGTGACCTCATCATCATTAACTCTTCTCTGCATTCAGGAGTGTTTCTGTCTTATTTTAAGCAGGCAGCTACCCAGCCGCTCTTAAAAAAAACAAGCCTAAACCACACATCAATGCTAAACTACAGGGCCCATCTCCAAGACCTCATTTGAATCCAAGGTCCTGGAGAAATTAGTCACTTATTTTTTCTCAGGTTTTCTTTGAGTGCTGTGAAACTCCTATCACATTTCTTCTCTAGTTTTCAGGCATGAAAATCACTCACTTTTCAGCAAAATTTGCCGCTTTCAAACCAAAATAAGTGACCTAGGTAAATCGTGGAGATCCGATGAGAAAATTATTAATTTTTATATTTTTTTGGGTAGTGGACGGGACACACATATAGCCACACAATCACATCATGCCCATACGATGGTATACTGTCATTTTGTCAGTCATCAGTGTGAGATTGTGTCATTTACTGCTCCAGCCAATGTTTCATATCTGCTCCTTTGTACGCAAATGCGCGCGTATTGGATAAGATAAATCTGCATGTCAGTTAACTACAGACTCCATTGCTCTCTCCCTCTTTTCCTGTCATTGCGCTAAAAACGTAAGATTTAAGTACTGAACACAACTGCAAAGCAGGCGGTTTCTCGTTCTGGTTTCCAAACAAAAGCCAGGCAAGGTCGTCCAAAATGTTCGCAAAGAGATCTAGCTGAACAGTTAAAGGAAAAAAGCGTTTGAAAAAAAAACGCTCGCTGGGGTTTGCTGGGATATGATGCAGACAATAAATCACAACATAACTTGTCAACAACCTCTTCTAAGCTGTTAAACCTCAACAGCTTTAACTATAAACTTGATATAAACAGACTTGAGGGCTGTGGGTAAGAAAGCACGCGGCAACTCCTGCATCATGCATGGTGATACCTTCAATGACCATTCATCAACTTAGGAAAAAAAACACATCAGCCAGAGCAACCTTAAAAAGGCGATATAAGACGTGAAATATATGAACTTCATTAAAAAACTCTGATAAAATTTAAATGAACAATTTGGTGACACTTAAATCATTTAAAAAAGAGTACAGTTTGTATTGAGGAATAAATTTGTACTCTTTTTTGATATGTATTAAAGTTCATTAAAGTTCCTTTGAAATGAAGACCATCTTGAATAAGAAAATGCTTTTTAATGGATTCCTTTTGCATCACAACTGTTACTTTGCCTAATTTTAAAAGTAAATTGTTTTACCTTAATTTTTCAAACTAAAAGTCACATTCCTGGGCTAGTAGTTGAAATAGTGGGGCCAGTACATTTGATTTGCCGCTAGCAAATTGACCGTAATGTCAATCCCTGACATTCATACTGTCTTTTAATTCTGCCTTTTAATTTTGCTTGATTTTTCTCTCAAATGCATCAGGTTGATGGTTTTAAATGCAAAATCTTGAAAATTTTCAATATTTCCCCAGAGGGGTTGTATACTTCTCACCTTTTTCCACCCTGACCCGTTTTGTTTAGGGTCTCTAGGACTCCTGACAAACTATTTACTCCACAGGTTCTACTTGTACTTTTTTATTGCATTTTTATTGTTATGACATGTTAATTTATACTTTGAAAGTGTTTTGAAGCACTCTGTGCTCTTGTGCTGTGAAGAGCATTATATAAATGATTGTAAAGTCTTTAAAGAAAGCTATGAAAGCTTTCTGCTTCTCCCTCAGGTGGTGATTGGTCATATTTTGCTTCTATAAAACTCTATAAAACTGTGTTCCGTAGAATGAAGACCATGCTGCAATCCAGGAGGCAATCGAGGACACCACGGTGCAAATTTTCCTCATAATGGAAAGTGGCAGTGATGGGGAAGAGGACATTCTCGTGGTCCTTGAAGGCCAGGCCGTGGTGGTTGACCTACCAAGTGTAGGGGTGGCGGTTGCCATGCTGTTTGGCCTTTTTTACAACTTAAACCTGGACTACCCTCCTCATCTCAGATACACCTTTGAGGTAATGCAAAAAGTTATAATGGAGTTGGAAGGCAAAGTGATGTCAAAAAGAACCCAGGCCTTGAAGATCTGACTCTTTGAGTAGAGATGGTACCTTAAAAATGTTTACATGTTCTTCTTAAAAGTGGGTTTACCTGGCATTCTGCTGCTTGTTTTGCTGCTGTTTCTGTTTTTTTCTGTTTCCCCAAAAATAGCAAGCCACTCTTTTTGTTTGTTTTGTCTTGTTAGAGAGCACTGCAATCAGGGCTTCATGGACAGCACTTAAATATGCTGAGTGAGTTTTACAAAAAAAATGGCTGATAGAAGACACCATAAGAAATGTCCAATTTCGTCATTGCTCAGGTAATTGTAAATGACTGTTCAAGTTAAACAGATTCAACTTTTTACACTGTTGTAAAAATATTTTCTAGTTAAATTAATAAAAGGGTTGAACCTTAAATTTGTGTTCAGTGTCCTGTTTTTGATTAATTGTAATAATGCATGTGATTCTTGCAGAACATATTGGCAGAATATGCTTTTTTAGACATAGAAATTGTCTGCAATTCTATTTTTATTATGCAATTTCAATCTAGTAAAATTATATTTCAATGAAATAATTGTGCTGCTAAAACGTGATTTTATTGTGTGTTGAATGTGAATAAACTGTGGAAAATTTCATGATAAAGTCATGTTTGTCTCATGTAGAATTCTTAGGTGTAGTGAAAATGAGATATTCATTATGGTGTAAAATGATTTTTTCATGTGCGATATTCATGTTGACATAACATGATTTTATTATGTGCAACCGATGTCCATACTTTTTTTATGTAAGTCCGACAGATCTTTTTTTTCAGTGTACAACAAATAAACTTTCTGGTAGTTAAATGCATTAGGGCAGTAATAAAGGATCGCCTCTTGTTCTTGTTCTCCTGTTTAAGGCCAACATCTGGAAGAGTGACAGGATATGCACTTGAATAAATCTTATTATACTCAACTAAACCATTTGGTTTATCAGTTCAGTTGCCTCAGTGAAACATTGCCTTTTAATAATGTTGTCATTTCAGAGTCAGGGAACCTGTGTTTTTTTTCCAGATGTGGCCCACATAGTATGGTTTGAGTTTTGATTGTTAAAGTTTTTGTTTTTTTACTCTGGGTAATGTTCTCAATTGAAGGCAGAGGTGTATTTTTGCAAAGAAGCTGTAAAGTAAACTATCAAGAGTAAAAGCCACTAAACATGTAACTGGGATGGAACTATTCTGCTGCCTAGTCTCTGATCAGGACTCTCCACAAAAGACTTTATTTTGTTCGTTCCATTCTTTTGGTTATGGTTGACAGAATCTGATAAGTGGGTTTCTGCTTTCTTGTGTTTAAAACCTTTAGTAGAGGCTATTATGATGTAAGGGTTTAAAGGTAAAACAAGTATTGTTGTTTATGCAGTTTGCATTTCACAGGTTCTTGTCTTATAAGAAGTATTGTACATGTTGAGAGCAAGCGTTGCCTTCTGTCTTGTCGCATGTCAAGAGACTTCATCTAACTTGTGTAAGTTTATTCTTTATTAACGGTTAGTTACACAATCAGAAACATTTTTTCTTCTGCAAACAGATTAATGTATCTGTGTATCTGTTAATAGTGTTGCAATCTATGCACTGAGTATTTTACAGTTTTTCATGATAAAAACATTCATGGGCCATTAGACAGCTCTGATGTAAGGTGTTAAATATTTGTACTTCAATAAAGTTGGTTGTCTAAACACATTTTTGATTCTGTGTGATGTATAATATCGAAAAATATTTCATTATGATCAGTTTAAAAAAAATAGATAGAATTTAAACAATTTAATTGATTCAAAAATGCACAGAAAAACATAATTTATTTAAGTAAATTTAAAATGGGATTAATAGAAAATTTGAGTAAAGTCAACTCAAAATAGTTGAGGAGGATTTACATAATAAAACTTATTTAGATTTACTTAAAAAAAATAGTTCAGTCAACAATATAAAAATATCTATTTTTTTCTTTTGACCTGCTAAAGCACTTCAGCTGACGTGAACTACTCGTTACAGCTGCAAGTTTGCGTCTTTTACATCACTGTTACTGCTTATTGTTCTTGTGCGGTTATTTGTTTTTGCTGCTCTGTGTGAAGGAGACGTCAATCTCAAGGTTTGCGGGGACAAAGCCATCTATATGCTACAGGAATTATTGCAGTCAGAGACGCAAGGTGCGCTCAGATGCCAAACTGTGTGGGCGTGTTTACGCCTACATATCATTAGAGCAAATCCTTTTGAGGATAAGGCGCTACAACAGGGCAGACTGCATGAGCTATATCTGCGCAAATGACAGCACTGTTAGCAGGAGCAATCCATTCTTTGTGGATCTAGCCCTTACTGTACAGTACAGTTTGTGTTTGGTTTAAAAAGTCAAATGTATAATCATAGTCACCTTAGTGGTCATTTATTCTAATGATTACATGTTCAGTTAACAGAAATATATATTTCAAAATGAACATTTCTGTGTTATAATTTTTTCCAAAAATAGATGAAGTTTTAGAAAAAGAGACTTTTATTATAGAGATAATTACAGGAAAAAGTTTGTCTATCAGCGGCCTTGTGACTTGGTCAGGACATCCTGCAAACTGACGGCTCTCAGCAGGTCAGTAGGGGTGGGCGATACTGGGAACTTTGGTATCGATCCGATACCAAGTAAATACAGGGCTAGTATCGCCGATACCGATACCGATACCGATACCGATACTTCTTACATGAAATGTAATGATCATTGAATAACTTTGTAATTTTGCCTTGAGTTGGTTGATTATGATTATGGTAAAACACAGCACAAAGATTTTAGGCAATAAAAATACTTTTTATTAATGAACCACAACAATAGAACACAATTTTAACTGTATAAAAGTGATAAATTATTCCACGTTTAAGAAAAAAAAAACATGCAAAATAACAAAAAAGCAGCAATGTAAAAAATATATATAAATATATCACAACGTCAACATCACAACAACAAAAAAACTTCCATTGCACAAATAAAGTGTAAACTACAGTTAACCTTAACCTTTGGCTTTCTGCTCACAAAGCCCTCTCTTGCGTTGTCCTTTTGGCTCTGTTTCCATATTGACAACAGATTTATAGGTTTTTGTTCAGGAACAGTAACATGTTGACATAGAGGGAGAGAGGTGCGCCGTTTAGAAGCGACGGTCGGAGCAGAGGAAAGTAAAGTAAAGACGACATAAAAGAGAGACTGCAGTATCGATCTCATCATGCTAGTAACGATCCGATACCAATACTCAGCTTGGTATTGATACTATCGATATTAAGATCGATACGCTCACCCCTACAGGTCAGACTTTTTCTCCTTTGCTCCCACTGAAATGCTGCAGAGGCTCGTGATGTCCAGATTTCTGATCTATGCATTTGTCAGCACAGCATAACTGGATATTTATGTGGAATCTATAGAAAAGGTCTCAAGCAACCCCACTTCAAACAATTAATCTAACCCTTTAAGTACCCTGGGGGAGAATAAGATATTTATCTATTAATTTTCTCATTTTTTTTCAGCATTTTAGCTTTTTAATTTGTTTTAAGCTTTTTTTTAAGCACTATACATGATGAATGAATATACACTGATAAAATGTAAGAAATTGTACAGAACAGAAAAACACTATGAATCCTCCCTGCTTCCCCTGACCAAAAGTTCTGTTCTTAAAAAAAATAACGTGGACATCAGGAAAATAATATAAGCAAAGATGTCTCAATATGACTAAGAAATCTTGGAGACAGAAAAAAGAACAATAAAATAATAACGATGATGATATGAACATAGATAAATAAATAAATAGCTAACTATAAAAATATATATATAAATGAAAAAAAAAGTTATTAAAGCTGGGGTTGGCGATTTTGGAAAACTAGCATGAATTTGAAAGTAGCATCTCCTCAGGGCTCTGCCTAGCCCCACCTCCCGCTCACATGCATGTGCGCAGCCGCTATATCCAGAAGACTGATTCAACTCCAAACCCTCAGCACAATGTGTTTGTTTCACACTACACCAAGTCATGTCTCAGTCAGCACGAAGAAAACACCAAACAAACATGTAAAGTCAGTTAGTACTCACAGCCGATGTTGATCGGGGTATAGGTAGTTCCTCTGCCATTCTCCACATAGCTGTCAAATCTCCTGTTTTGGCCATGAAACTACCGTATTTTCCGTATTTTCTCCTCTTTTCCACCGTCCTCCTGTATCAGTATTCTCCTGTAAATCTCCCGTGTAATGATAAAATAAAAACATTCCTCTGCCTCTCCAAACTGAGCTCTGTCTCTAGCCTGAATGGGGCGGTAATGCTCCAAAATGATGGATGCCAACCACCGAAGAAGAAGAAGTCTCGTGAGAACTGCCACCTGCATGGACGGCAGTTCTCGCGAGATTAGAGCCAACAGCGGAACAAACTTAGAAAAATAAAGAGTTTATTTTAGATTTCTTGTACACCTGTCTTAAAATGTGAGGGATACTGGAGCTTGGTTGGTGTTGTGGGACGGCTCACAGCGGACTTCCCTTATTTTCAAAGACAAAACTTGAAAGGTAAGCTTTCTCCAGCAGAGACTGTTCCCTACACGCTACATGCTACACGCACTGTCTGTTCACGCCGGGAAAATGCACGCGCAGCAGGCACGCAGAATGGCGACGGGATTTGATTGGTGTAAAAAAAGGTGTCCCGGCATGATTATTGGTTGGTGTTTTCCCTGTTTTACTCCTGCTGTAGATAGCGGATATTTTTCACTCTGTTTTAAGAACACATCAAGAGTTTATTACCATTGGGTCATAAAGACCATTTTAACCAGTATTACAAAAAGTGTATCTAAATCAGATCACCAACCCTAGCTTTAAATAACCAAATATACAATAGATATGAATTGTGAAGATCTGTTGTCTGTTAAACATTATTTGGCAGCAGCTAATTGATTTAGAGACTTGGAGGTTCATTCACCAACGTAGTTCATTTGAGAGTTCATTTATTTATATTTTCCATAAATGGGGACCACAATCTTTAAAATCTGTCTGCTTCCTATTTGATTTTTCTTTTCGTTTTTGATTCATTTGACCTTTTTTTTATATTCATTCATATGGTAAATAACTAAACTCAAATCATGAAAAGGGAAAAGCCAGTCAGTGAGTCTGCAAATTTGTACACAACATTATATATCTTAATATCCTCCAAAGACTGTTGAGTCCCTGGAAGTTCTAAGAAAAGTTTGCAAATCCAAGCATTGACCTATCACTGCTGTGCCAAGTTACAGAAAAATAATAAATATTATAATTAAAATAATAACAATAAAGCATAGAGGATGTTTGATAGAGTAACTTAAAAATAGAGAAACTATTTGAGAACCGGTTATGTAATGTATAGATTAAGATGTTTTTTAACCTTTTCTTACCTATTTGGTGTGTTATGCTGTCCTTTATCTGGATCTCAGGTCTGTAATAAATTTACAGTTGCTCTAAATACTCAGCTGTGATATTGATAAATAATACAACTTAAGTTCATGTGCCAGTCAGTATCTTTATTGGGTGCTCTGTCAAATATAAGTCCATATACTGACTACACATCATTCAGCATAACTCATCTTTAAATTTACCTAACATATAAAGAATTTCATTTAAAAAACAAACAAAAGAGGAACAAAGCAAAGTTTCATTACTGAGATCAAGACTAATTTTCTATTATCATCATGTTTGTCATTTTAATGAATTGATCTCATTTGTGTTGCTGACATGGTAACACAACAGCAATACATGTGATAAGATAATAAATGCAGGTTATCATTAAAGTGAGATTCTTCACACAACTTAACACAAGAGTAAAACCAGCTTCTGAATTCTTCACAATAACATCATGTAAAAATCAGACACAGAGGAATTTCCTTCTTTAAAGACAAGTGAGAAGTCTTGAAATAATAACAGTAAATGCAGAAGAGCAGTTGATGGTCACTTTAAAATGCAAAAATCCAAAACAAATGTATGTTAGAAAACATGTTAAACATTTTTTAGGTGAATTAATCCATTCAGTAGCAGAGTCAAACCATTGATTAGCCACACAATTCCAAATACTAAAATGACCCTAAATCAACGTTAAAAAGAGTTAATATAATGATTGTGTCTCTACATGTGTGCCGCAACTCAGAAAAACGTCCTAATAAACCAAAACATTGAGTGAAAACAGACATTTGTCATAAATGTGTAAAGTAATCTCTGGTAATAGTGATCATGTGTCTGACTTTTCAATACTTAAAGCTTCAGTTGAAAATCTCTAGGTTCTGATATCTCTATCTGTCTGCTTTCATAAACAAACTTTGACTTCTTGTGATTTTCTTTGACTTTTACATAGAAGATGCTCCATGAGCTCAAACAATCCACGTCAGAGGGATGTTGTTTAGTCTCATTTAACACCAAATGAACTCTTGAGACTTTCTTTTGCGAGCTCTACTGTGATGGTTTTCCAAGAGTCTGGAATTTCAGCAGGTTTTGAGTTATATGCTTCAGCAAATTCATTGTTGAACCTGGTCAGGACATATTTCCAGTAGTCTGAAGCCTCCAGGGTTTTATCAGGAGCAATTCGCCAGTCCGGGTAAATTTCAGCGTACTTCTTGTAAGGGTGGTCCTCGTTATTTGTGTCATTACAACGAAATGTACAATCACTGCACACTGAGGAAGTGCATATGTCAGTACAAAGTTTGCCTGACTTCACCCATCTGTATCTGCCTAGACCCTCCGGCCGGTGCAGAGAAGTTTGATGCTCACTGTGATCACTTCCTCCTGCCTCACAGGGTGCTTTGCAGAATGGGCACAGTTTGTTACATCCAATGACTCTTTTGAAGAGTTCATGCTCAGGGTTTACATGAAGACATGTAAGCCTGTCTTCAATGCTGGTCTCCTTTAATTTCTTTCTAAGTTTTTCCTCCATGTCCTCCACACACACAGTGAGGCACTGAGCAAACTCTTCTGGCTTGATATTGATCAGAATCTTAAAAGGACCAAGAGCATCATCAGAAATGACCAGTTTTGTACCTAGTTCCTGACGGATATCTTCAATCAGTTTCTGAAGATTTGCCCCTTTTTTTTCCTGAGCTTTGAGCACTGCTTCATTAATGCTCTTGATACTTGATCTGAGATGTCGGTCCTCAAACTCAGATAAAGTCTCCTTGGTCAGGAGTTTCAGCATCTCTTCATGGATCCACTCCTTGATGTACCACTCATATGAGCAGATGTAGCTGCGATAGTCTTCAAAACTATCTTTTGTTATCAGATCCAGTAAGACTGAGTACTGGAAGAACATCCGTGTGCTGAACTGGAACCTTGTTCCCATTTCTCCAGTGATATCAGGGCCCAAAGATTTGTAGATAAAGTCTAACACAGCGGGCGCCAAACAGTGGTCTGTGAATTCTTCTGCTCTCTTCTGGCACTGGTCTCTGTTGTGGAACTCGTCCTTGAAGATGGTGCAAAACCTCTCTTTGTTTTCATTGAGACATGTGTAGGGATCATTCCTTTGGATGAAATCTTCGTGCATTCTCTGAAATTCTCTGGCTGCAAATCCACAGATGTGCTGTTTCAGAGAAACCTCAAACTCGATCTCCATCTTCTCATTTTCGTGTTTGTTCAGCCTCTCATCAATCATGTGAAGGATCTCCAGGATGAAAGTGTTGTGGTAGTCGTTCTTTCTGTTCAATTTCTCTTTCACAGACTTCTTGCATTCCATAATGATATCATCAGCTATGCTTTGTAGTGCATTTACATGATCATCAATATTTAAATAATTATTGACTGTGTAAAGGAGCTGCCTCAGACGCCCTTCAACTGTGTATTTAAAAGGATCAAGTTCACAATCCCTCAGCTGTTTTTGGCTTAGTAACTCACAGGCAGCTCCTCCTTTGTGTGATATGTTCTCTCTCAGGTGGTAGCTTACACTTTCTGTGACATCTTTGGGCTCTTGTTTGAAGAGAACTTTTTCCTTTAACATTTTATTCCATATCTGATCAAATTCTTGGTCTAACTTTTGTTCTGTCATGTTCACTTTTTTCTGTCGACAGTCTTTTATTAATGTATGTACCCTCTCTTTCAGGTCTTTCATGTGCTTCTCCTTGATTCCGTCAAGTTCTCTCATTCCTCTTCTGATTTCTGTTGCAGTTGTGAGTTGGTTATGGACAGATCTTTGCATTTCTCTACAAAGACTCTTTGCACTGTTTGCAAAGTCCTCTCTGTAGGCTTCAACAAGATGGACATGACCCTCAGTCTGCTTGAAGTATTTTTCCAGATTTTCAAGGAGCTTTTTCTCCCAAGCAGACACCTCTGAGCATGCTTCATCTTTCAACTTTGTGAGTAAATCTTCAGTGTCAGAAAACTCAGATTTCACTCTGCCAAAGTTAGATATCTTAACTTCTGCAGTTTGTGTCCATGAGTACATTTCTTTTTTGAATTCCCATTCCCATTTGTTGAATTCTGTGCAAAGCTTCATGTATGCATCTGCCACCAGGCTGTTCCTGAAGCTGAAGATGAAGTTTTCATGTTTGACAGCATTCCACAGGCTTGTTGTCCACTCGATAAACTCCAACAGATTACTAGAAGAAGACTCCCCCAAACTTTTGAGGATGTTTTTCTTGAGCTCATAAACAACCTCACTGTACCCTGCATTAACTGGTGCCATTGGTGGGCTCCCATTCCAGAGTCCTTGGACGTAGCAGTTCCCAGTGTCTGGATTGTACTCCATCACATCAGTGAAGCTTTTGAAGTCTTTGTTTTCCATTCTGGCAGCTGCCTGAGTCATCTCATTTAACTGTTCTAGCAGCAGCTCTCTTTCTCGCAAGTTCTTCTCAGGGGCTGATACATCTGCCACGTTCTGGTGGACAAACTGACATTTGGATTTCTTGCCTACAGATGTCATTCTGAGGAAGGCATGCACAACTATCTGGAGGATGTCCTTCATTTCTGTGGAGTTCTCCATTGCGATATTGATGATGGTGATATCACTCAACCCCACAACAAGTGTTGCAAGCTCATTGTCATGTTCATAGCTGTTGTCAAGTTTTGAAAGCTCTGATGACTTCAAGCCTTCAGTGTCAATGATCACCAAATAGTCACAGTTGAGTCTGTCTTTGACATCTTCATCTACTTTGATGAGCAACATGAAGGCACCTCTGGTGCATCGACCACTGCTGACAGCAAACTGGACTCCAAACATGGTGTTCAGGAGAGTAGACTTCCCTGTGCTCTGAACTCCAAGAACTGTAACCACCAGAATCTTGCTTTGAGGAGGAACCATGTCATTGAGCTGAGACAGAACATCAGTCACCCATCTGAGAGGAATGTTGGAGGCATCACCATCTACAAGCTCAAGAGGAAATCCATCAAGCAACATTCCTGCACACAGTTTGGGCAGATGTGCTAACTGTCTGTGTGATGGATGTGTTTCTGGGAGAGAGACTGAAGCTTCATAGATCTGACCCATTTCACGGAAGAAGTGTTCAGTCCCAAGTGAGCTGTTCGACAGCTGTTGATCGATATTTTTGATTTCCTCTTTGTTTTCAGGACTTTTTTTTTTTTTTTTGTAAGCCTCTCTGAGGCCAGACAGCTTCTCTCGTGACAGGTTGTCCAGGTTAATTTGCATCCATTTCAAGAAGTAACACCTCTCATCACCAGGTCTTGATATTGCGTTGATGAAACATGTCATGGCATTAGACATTTGGTAAGAGTTCTGTTCTTTTCTAAGCTTTGCTTTCTCTTTCAGAAGATCACTTTTGTACTTTTCTATGTTTTCTGATGGGGCTTTTCGGAGCCGAAACATTTCCTTCTCCAGGCAAGTTAGTTCCTTCCATATTTGGCCTTGCAATGGTAGCTGCTCTTCTTTGTATTTCAGGATATCTTGAATTTGTGCTGTGATGGAATCTGCATTTTTCTTTGCAGTCTGACACATCTGAGAGTCTTCATCTACCCATATTCCAAGTTCATGGGCAATGCCAGTCATCTGCTCAATTTTCATCTTCACTGCTGGGTTCTCCACCACACTGTTGACTGTTTTATGCAGATTATTGATGAAGTCTGCATCATTCATTTGCTTGACCTTCAAAAGGATGTTGTTTTTCTTCAGGTTCAGCTCCTCTGACACTTTCTGGAGAGCATCCATTCTGAATCGTGGGCTTTGGTGGTTGCCTACCAGATAGATCTGTGCCTTGTGGTGTTGGTTTGTGAGCAGCTTGCACTCTGAGTCCAAACTGTCAAAAAACACAAAAACTGCTGCAGATGTCTGACACAAAAAAGCAAACTGTGTTTCAAATGAAGCAATGTCTCCACGAAGGTTAGCCACAGCCACCGGCTCACTGAAAACATCCATGTTTTTGTTCCCACAAGGTAGATACCAGGAGATTTCAGTCAGTCCATTGGATATTCGTCTTGGACAGTCACCATTTTGTAAGTTACGGTGAACAAATGTATCGTGGTACTGCTGAGAATTACTCAGAAGCTTGTTAAGGATCTCTGACTTAGACAAGGAGCACTCACCAAGTCTGACAAAAGAAACCATTGGAAGTTCAGAGAGAACAATCCTGTCTTCAATAAAGCCCTTAGACTCTAACAGAGATGAAGGTCTGTACTTCTTCACTATGTCTCTCATGGCCCAAAGCATCAGTGTGCACTGCTTTGTGTCACAGTTAGGAAACAGCAGAGGCACTGAGAACTGACACATGGACATTTTGAGGGCCAGCTCTTGCTGAACGAAACCATCAGAACACAGAAAGAGAGCAGTGATGATGTCAAGGGGGTTCACCCTGTCATTAGACTGCAGACCACCAAGAGGGTCATTAAATTCAAACTTTGCTTCATCTGAAACATCTTCACAGGCTGATTTACACTCCGATGTAAACTTTACATTCCTAGCTCCCACATTAACCATCATCAGTTTCTTTAGAAAATACCATGGAAGATCTGAATTACACTTGATGGCTTCATCAATGATGGTCTTCTTCTCAATCTTCAGTATTTTCCTAAGGGTTAGCTTCTCCTGAAAGTGATGCTGCAGTCCCAGATTCTCCAACAGACTCTCCAGTTGTGTTTCTGTAAAAAAAAAAAGTGTGTTACCCTAAATAAACTCTGGTATTTAGACTGCAATCAATACCTAATCAATAACCAGAGCCAAACGGACCTAACTCGAAGATCACCCTAAAATCTTCTCTGATAGATCTGATCCTGTGTAATAGGAGGGAGAAAATAACTTCTTCTGGTGTTTTTTGCCCTGGCATCAGTGACCACTGCCCTGTAGCCTGCGTCAGAAATACCAAAACACAAAAATCACGCTCTAAAATCATCATCAAAAGAAACTTTAAGCACTTCATTGAGGAAGCTTTTCTTTGCGGCCTTGCCAACAGTAATATTCATCACACATCTGACTCACGAAACATTGACCCGGCTCTGAACTGTTTCACAAACTGCTTTCTTTCAATCATCAATAAACACGCACCTTTCAAAAAACTTGGGGTCAAAAATAGATCAAATCCCTGGTTCACTACTGAGCTATCACAGTTGTTCAGGTAAAGAAACAAAGCCTGGGCCCTAGCAAGATGCACTGGTGAAGCTACACATTTGCTAGTACTTAAACAGCCAGAGGTGGGAGAAAGTCACTGTTTTGCAAGTCTCAAGTAAGTCTCAAGTCTTACAACCCAAGTCTCGAGTCAAGTCTCAAGTAAAGACGTGCAAGTCCAAGTCGAGTCTCAAGTAAAGACAAGAGAAGTCAAGTCAAGTCCAAAGTCATAGGCTTCAAATTTTCAAGTCCTTTTAAGTCATAAGCACCGTTGACCAAATAAAAAAAATAAAAACAATAAAAACCAGGACAGTTTTGTCCCTTTATAAAAAAAACCAGGACAGTCCGGGCAGGACATGAAAACAGGACACTTGGTCACCCTGGGCCCCTAACTTTACAATTATTTTCAGCTAACGTCAGTCTCAGTTTTTAGCCACAGCGAGTTTACAAATGATACCATCATTGCATATAACAGATGCTAAGCTAAAGTTACCCAAAAGGATCTCACAACAGGTACCAGACCAACTTAGCTTTCTTAGTGCAGCTTCAGATGCCGAACAAAGTTCGACATCATCACCTCTCTGTCTGTTGTTCTCACGCTGCAGGTTTTGCAAACGGCAATTTGATTTTTGTTTATGACATCGTACTTTGTGAATGAAATGAAATTATCCTCGGTAGCATGGTTCTGCATCTCTGGGTTGTTCCTGCACTCCTGCAGTCTTGGGCTCAGTGAAGTAACTGTGTAATCCACACCCTGTTTGTTTATTCCTCTAAGCCCTGATTGGACGTTAATAGATGCATTCAATGGGGCAGATCCTGTGGGAAAAAACATTGTCTTGCTAGAAATGACAAAAATCAGTCACTTAGTCAAATACTTTGAATGGGAGCACATTTTATTCAACAGTCTTACTGAAAAGTTTCAAGTATTTTCAAGTCATCAGACTAAAGTCAGAGTCTCGTCCCGAGTCATTAATGTCAAAGTCCAAGTCGAGTCCCAAGTCTTTGATGATGTTGTCAAGTCGAGTTCAAAGTCATCAAAATTGTGACTTGAGTCTAACTCGAGTCTAAGTCACATGACTCGAGTCCACACCTCTGTAAACAGCTATGAACCAAATGCAATGCACCACCACAAGCAAGACAAAATCGGATGACCATTTAGAATTAATTTCCAGCTCTACTACAAACCCATCAAAATTTTGCAAAGCAGTAAATATAAAGAAAAATAAGTCATGTGCATCCATTCCTCCTTTTATCATGAATAATAACTGTCCAGTTGATGAACCATCTGAGATCTGTGATCTTTTTAATGCACATTTTGCCGCTGCTGGAAATCAATTTGATACATATACTCTACCTATACTCTAGTTCTGGGTTTGTTTTTAATAGTCAGCCACCGTCACACTTATCATCCAACTTACCTTGCTGTTTACACCACAGCCTTTCACTTGCGCCACAGTTATAGATGCTCTTCAGAGCATAGATTGCAGGAAAGACAGCATTGACCCTTATTTTTTAAAGCTTTGTGCTCCGATCATTGGACATCACATCACATACCTGTTCAACCTCTCAGTTAACTCTGGAGTTATCCCTCAGTTCTGGGAATCTGTTCACATTGTCCTGTTTCACAAGGGTGGTGATAAATCAATCCTTAACAACTTCTGACCAATTTCCAAACTGTCTTGTCTGGCCAAAGTTCTAGAATCACTTGTCAATAACCAGCTCAAGTAATTCCTATCACATAATTCTGTATTATGTCCCACCCAGTCTGGTTTCAGAGCTAAACATAGCACCATCACTGCAGTCACATCATTTACAAATGACATCATGTATGCTCTGGACAACGGAAAATATTGTGCTGCTCTTTATGTAGACCTTTCCAAGGCATTTGATCCAGTCGACCATAATCTGCTCCTACGAAGACTAAGTGATATTGGCTTCAACTTCAACTGCCTTAATTCGTTTTAAGATTATTAATCCAGTAGACAGCAATGTGTTACATTAGGAAACATGCTCCACATTTCTACCAATAACAAAGGGTGTTCCACAAGGCTCAATATTGGGTCCTGTCCTGTTCACTATTTATATCAACATTACATCCTCTATTACAAATTCTAATGTACATCTTCATGCTGATGACACAGTTATGTATTGTATTTCTAACACTGCATACTCAGCCACGGAAATCCTCCAGCAAGACTTTGACAAACTACAACATTCATTCTTCAATCTGAAATTAGTTCTTAATGCAGACAAGACCAAATACATGATATTCTCAAGATCCAGAAATAATACAGATGACCGCTTACATCACATCACCACTTTGACAGGACAAGACATTGAAAGGGTTTCTGAATATAAATGCACATGTGGACAAAATTGTTGGTACCCTCCTGTTAAAGAAAGAAATCCAACAATGGTCACTGGAATAATGTGAAATTGACAAAAGTGATAATGAATAAAAATTTACTAAAAATTAACCAATGAAAATCAGACATTGCTTTTGAATTGTCAGTCAACATAGTTATTTAAAAAAATAACCTAATGAAACTGACCTGGAGAAAAAATGATGGTACCCTAGAAAAGATTAAAAATGATTTTACAATAGGACATGTTAAACTAAGGTGTGTCCTGTAATTATCATCACAGGTGTCTTCAAACTTGTAATCAGTCAGTCTGCCTATTTAAAGGCTGAAAAGTGGTCAATGTGCTGTTTGGTATCATGGTGTGTACCACACTGAACATGGACCACAGGAAGCTAAGGAGAGAGCTGTCGCAGGAGATTAGAAAGAAAATTATAGACAAGCATGTTAAAGGTAAAGGCTGAAGAGACGGATAATACGAATGGAAACCAAAGAGCCCAGAACAACTTCTAAAGAGATTAGAGGTGAACTCCAAGGTCAAGGTACATCAGTGTCAGATCACAACATCCATCACTGTTTGAGCCAAAGTGGACTTAATGAAGGACATCACTGTTGAACGCAAATCATAACAAAGTCAGACTGGAATTTTCCAAAATGTATATTGACAAGTCACAAAGCTTCTGGGAGAATGTCCTGATGTATCTGATGTGAATGTATAAAATGAAATAGGTGTCCTTAGAGGTAAGCTCATAAAGGAGACTGAAGTTGGCCTGTTTATTCCCAGGATACAGATAAGACAAATACCTAAGGAGATACACCCTGTGCCAATAGCTGAGGACCTAAGACTGATACCTAAGGGGATACACCCTGTGTCAAATATCAAAGGGCCTTCACTGCAGGCTATCATGGGTTTGTCTTTAGGTCACTGGTTATTTTGGTTATTTATCCAAGATGCTCTGGTCCAATGAGAGTCCATTCTGCATGCATGTCTTAGTATAGTTCAAACAATAAGTCTGGTATACAGATGTGGACAAAATTGTTGGTACCCTTCCATTAAAGAGAGAAAAACCCACATGGTCCCTGAAATAAGCTGAAACTAAAAAAAGTAATAATTAATAAAAATTCACTTAAAATCAACTAATGCAAATCAGACTTTGCTTTTGAATTTTGTCCAAGAGAATTATTTAAAAAAACATACTGATGAAACTTGTCTGGACAAAAATTATGGTACTCTTAACTCAGTGTGTTGTTGCACAAGCTTTTGAGTCAATCACTGCAATCAGGTGATTTCTGTAGCTCTCAGTGAGACTTCTGCACCTGTCCACAGGTATGTTGGCCCACTCCTCATGAGCAAACTGCTCCAGCTGTCTCAGGTTTGAAGGCTGTCTTCTCCAGACTGCATGTTTCAGCTCCTTCCACAAATGTTCAACAGGATTTAGATCAGGGATCATAGAAGGCCACTTCAGAATAGTCCAGTGTTTTGTTCTGAGTCATTCTTGGGTGTTTTTAGCTGTGTGTTTTGGCTCATTATCCTGTTGGAGGACCCATGACCTGTGACTGAGACCAAGCTTTCTGACACTGGGCAGCACATTTCACTCCAGAATGTCTTGATAGTCTTGAGATTTCATTGTACCTGCACAGATTCAAGAACACACTGTGTCAGATGCAAAAAAGCAGCCCCAGAACATAACTGAGCCTCCTCCATGTTTCACAGTAGGTACAGTGCTCTTTTCTTTGTATGCTTCATTTTTGTGTCTGTGAACATAGAGCTGATGTGACTTGCCAAAAAGCTCCAGTTTTGTCTCATCTGTCCAAAGGACATTCTCCCAGAAGCTTTGTGGCTTGTCAATATGCATTTTGGCAAATTCAGGTCTAGCATTTTTATGATTTGCTTTCAACAGTGATGTCCTTCATTAAGTCCCCTTTGGCTCAAACAGTGATGGATGGTGTGATCTGACTCTGATGTACCTTGACCTTGGAGTTCACCTCTAATCTCTTTAGAAGTTGTTCTGGGCTCTTTGGTTTCCCTTCGTATTCTCCGTCTTTTCATTTTGTCATCAGTTTTCCTCCTGCAGCCACGTCCAGGGAGGTTGGCTACAGTCCTGTGGACCATAAACTTCTGAATAATCTGTGCAGCTGTAGTCACAGGAACATCAAGCTGCTTGGAGATGGTCTTATAGCCTTTACCTTTAACATGCTTGTCTATAATTTTCTTTCTAATCTCCTGAGACAGCTCTCTCCTTAGCTTTCTGTGGTCCATGTTCAGTGTGGTACACACCATGATACCAAACAGCACAGTGACCACTTTTCAGCCTTTAAATAGGCAGACTGACTGATTACAAGCTTGCATGATAATTACAGGGCACACCTTAGTTTAACATGTCCCTATGGTCACACCATTTTCAATCCTTTGTAGGGGTACTGTCATTTTTGTCCAAGCCAGTTTCATTATTTTGTTTTTTAAAATATTTCTACTGAACAAAAATTTAAAATAAATGTCTGATTTTCATTAGCTGATTTTCAGTAAATTTGTATTTATTATTACTTTTGTTATTTTCAAGTTATTTCAGTGACCATGTGGGTTTTTCTTTCTTTTTTTTTTAATTATCTTTTTATCAGAGAAAAGAAGCATACAATTGTATAGTTATGTATGTACATTTTCAGTATTATTTAGCATTATTTTACAACATCAGTTTCTTCTTTTCCTTTTTTTCTTTATGCATAAAAGATAGGAAAACGCATGAACCAAGGCGGCTTACACAATGTCTTAAGAGGAAAAATAAAAGATAAGGAAAAATTAAAGAAAAACATTATAATAAAATTAGAATGATAATAATAATACACTTAGTTACTGTCACTACGTTCATTCTTGTGTCAGGGAAACAAAATTAATCCATTTTGCCCAAATTTGGTCGAACTTAACTTTGAATTCTCAGGCCGTAAGTCAATTTTTCCATTTTATATATCTCAGAAATTATTTCAAACCACTCTTTTAATGTGGGAGGTGATGGATTCAACCACCTTCTTGTGATTGCTTTTTTACTCGCTGCAAGAAGAGCCTGTACTAGTTTTACATCTTTACCTTGAATCATAAGTTGAGTTTGACCAAGATATAAAGTCTCAAAGTTCATAGGTAGATGGGTTTTAAACACATGAATCAATGTTTTGTGTGTCTCCCTCCAGTATGGTGTTAACTTAGGACATTCCCAGATTACATGAAAATGATTTGCTTCCCTTGAGCCACATCGTTTCCAGCAGGATCCATTGTTGTTTTTATATTTCTCTTGGAGTGGCGTCTTAAAATACCTTATAGCATGTTTCCAGCAGTGTTCCCTCCAGATCAATGAACTGGTTGAGGACCACTGAAAGCTCCAGATTTCTCCCCACGCTTCCTCTGATAAATTTAATTTTGCCTCCTTTTCCCACATTTCTTTAATGTAGGAAGTATTTTCACTTTTTGCATAAAAGAAGGCATTGTATAGTGTAGATATCGATTTGCGTGGGGTTGACTCGTTGGCTACTTTTAAAATTATGTAGAAATCAGTTTCTGCCAAAGTAAAATTAGAGAGTTTACAATTTTTGCTAAAATAATTTCTTACTTGTAAAAATCTGAAAAAATCAGTCCTCTCCAGGCCATACTTATCTTGTAGGTGTTGAAAACTGTGGAAAGTATATTTCTCCGTAAAGGATAAATATGTTGTGAGTCCTTTCTTTATCCAGGATTCAAATTTTTTGTCGTTTCTATTCGGGGGGAAATCTGAATCATATGCGACCCATCTAAACAGTTTTAACATATCTTGAATTTCGCTAAATTTAATTATTTCCTGCCATATTTTTAATGTTAGATTAATCCATGGATTTTTATACCCTTCCAGTTGTTTCAGCAAGTCTCTGTCAGCTATTACGGCCTGGAGAGGAAAACTGACACCTTTCCCGAACTCTAATTCTTTCCATTTGGCCTTGTAGTTTGGGTTACACCAGTGTAGTAAAGGAATTAACTGTGAAGCAAAGTAGTATTTCCTTAAGCATGGGAGAGCCATTCCTCCCTTTTCTTTCCCTAGCTGTAAAGTGTTATACCTGATTTGTGGTCTTTTCCCCTGCCAAATAAACCGGGAAATCCATTTGTCCCATTCTTTAAAGTAATTGTCATCCACCTCCACTGGAAGAGATCTGAAGATGTAAAGTAGGCAGGGGAGAATATTCATTTTGATTGTGTTTATTCTTGAGACTAGACTAAGAAAAGGAATCAAATTCCACCTATGAAGGTCAGTTTTGATTCTCAATGATACTGGTACAAAATTAGCGCTAAATAATTTAGAAAGGTCTTTTGTTAAAATAATTCCCAAGTATTTTAAGGATTCTGAATCCCACTTAAGTTTATAGCTTCTTCTCAGCACCTCAGGGACTACAAAATGTTGGGTAAGAACTTGTGTTTTTGATATGTTGAGCTTATATCCTGATAATCTCCCATAGTTAGTAAGTAGGGTCATCAATGCCACAAAGGAATTTTCAGGCTCCTCCATAAAAACAAGAACATCGTCAGCGAACATCGCCACTTTCTGCTCTAAACCTGCTACTGTGATACCTTTAAGACTATTACTTTGTCTTATCAACTGGCCTAAGGGCTCAATGAACAAGACAAAAAGGAGAGGGGACTACGGACAACCTTGTCGTGTCCCTCTCTCCAGAGCAAATGAGTTGGAGAGATCTCCGTTAATTTTAATACGGGCAGTGGGTTTGTGGTATAATGACTGTATAATTTTAATAAAATTAGATTCAAATCCTAATTTACCCATCACCTTGTATAAGAATCCCCAAACCACAGAATCAAAAGCCTTTTCGGCATCTAACCCCACTATCATAGACTTAATTTGATCCTTTGATGTCTGATATAAAACGTGTAGTGTTCGTCTTATATTATCTACAGTCTGTCTTTGGCAAATAAACCCCGTTTGATCCAGGTGAATGATGTCAGGCAAAATATTTTCTAGTCTGCGGGCTAAAATTGAAGTAAATAACTTATAATCTACATTGAGGACACTAATGGGGCGGTAACTGCCACACTCTGTTTCATCTTTACCTTCTTTAGGAATAATAGATATTATCGCCTCTTTCCATGATGGAGGGGTTTCTCCTTTATACAGGATCCAGTTAAACATCTGAAGCAGGAGTGGAGATAATTCGGGTCTTAGTACTTTGTATAGCTCTGCAGTAAAACCATCTGAGCCTGGTGATTTACCTGTTTTAAGTTTAGATATTGCATCGTCTAACTCTTTTGTGGTTATTGGTTTTACTAAATTGTCATTTTGTGTGTTGGTTAAGTGAGGTAAGTTTAAAGAATTAAGGAGAAAGTCAGTCTTTGTTTCGTCTGGGATTATGGGTTGTGAGTACAGGAACTTGTAAAATGTTTCAAAAATTCCTTGTATTTTCTCCCCTGTATGTTCAACCGTCCCTGTATTTGGGTCTTTTATTTTATTAATTGTCCTGTCTGCCTGTTGTCTGCGCAATTTGTATGCTAAAATTTTTGCTGATCTAGCCCCTACTTCATTATTTTTCTGTTTCAAGAATATATATCTTTTTTGAGTTTCCAGCGTGTATATTTCATCGATTTCTTTCTGTATATTTTTAATTTCTGACTTTAAAGAGTTGTTGTTATTGTTTTGGTTTGGCTATCTTCTGATTGGAGTTTCTTTAATTTTCCCCGGAGATTTGTCAGTCTCTGACCTCTGCTTTTCTTTAAATGAGAAGTTATAGAAATAATTTCCCCTCTTAATACAGCCTTAAGGGCGTCCCAGAGGATTATTGGTGACACCTCGCCATTATCATTGAGGTCTAGATAGTTGTTGATAATATCTTTTAGTTTCTTTATTATAAGTGGGTCATTTAGTATGTTAGAATTTAATTTCCATAATGTGTTTTTCCTGCTTCTCTCCAGGGAGATGATTGTACAAATAGGACTGTGATCTGATAAATCAATCGTGGCTATACTATTATTTTTCATTTTAAATTTATCTTTACTGAACATAAAAAAATAATCCAATCTCGAATAAACACAGTGTGGGGAGGAGTAATATATAAATTCTCTACTGGTTGGATGGAATTCCCGCCATATGTCTATTATACCAAACTCACACATTAGTGATTTTACTTTCTTAACTAGGGGATTATTCTGAGTAACTGTCCCTGACGTATCCAGTGTCTGATTCAATCTAAAATTAAAGTCACCCCCACAAATAACCATGCCTTCAGAATTTGTCATCATATCGAAAACACTTCTGTAAAATCCCCATTCGCTGCCTGGGGGGGCATAAACATTAATCAATGTCACATCCACCCCTTCAATCCTCCCTGTGATCTTAACAAATCTTCCATCGTTATCTATAGTCTCAGATATATGTTCATAGTTAATAGAGTTTGAAATCAAGGTAGGAACTCCCCTCTTATGACCTAGTGTGTATGAGGAAGAAAATACATATTTAAAACCAAATCTTTTTAACTTTGCATGTTCCATTTTGTTCATATGCGTTTCTTGAAGGAGAACTATTTGAGCTTTCTCTTTTTTCATTTTGGACAAAACTTAACACCTCTTAACTGGGTTTAAAACCCCATTGACATTGTAAGAAATTATCTTTACTAAGAAACCTGACATCTTGCTATATCGAAATATTGTAAAATATGTTTCCCTTTCAATAAAGTAGTAAGCCAATCCTTATCGAACAAAAAACTAAAACACAGAACATTTTTGATAACGTAAACATTATGAACGTCTGTCCAGACTTCCGTCGAGGAGTTTCCTCCCCTCACCTGCATCCCTCCTGAGGGATAGCCTCTGAGTCCCGGAGGGGTCAGAGGGCCCTCTGCTATGTTACCTGTCATGTAACTAGCTCCTTTCCCCGTCACATTCCAGCCATCCTTCTGTTACTCACAACTTGCATATGGCTTTCTTGTTCATGTTCCAAAACCACAGATCAGGTGACACTTTACAGTCAATGTTCACAAGTTTAAGGTTGATGTCCAGCGTCCGGGACCCTCCTGAATGCTTTCAGCCTCTCCTTGTAGCCGGCAGCCTCACTCGACATGTTTGAGCGTCGTCCTCGCGCCGGTTGCCATGACCACCGCTGGATCCTTTCAAGCAGGGAGGTTGGTTGATTGATTACTTTTACCGGGAGGCCTCTGTGTGCCAGATCTATCGTTGCTTCCTCCACAGTCTCATACACTTTCGTCCCATCTCCATGAAAAACTCTCAACCGAGCTGGGAAGATGGTTTGGAATCTTATGTTGTGATCTTTCAGCACTTTCCGAGTCTCTGCATATTCCCTCCGTTTGACGAGGACCCCCGGTGCATAATCGTGGTCGATGCTGATTTTGGATTCCTCCCACATGAACCCCTTTTTCTGCCAGGCTCGTTTCATCACCTCCTCTTTCACCCTGAAACTCAGAAACTTGACCAGGAAGGACCTGGGCTGGGCTCCTACAGGGGGCTTCGATGCTATGGCTCGATGGGCTCTCTCTACCTGTAGCTCCACGGCGTCGGTGAATCCAAGGTTCTCAATGAGCAACTTTTCAATGAAAGGGATGGCTTGCCTCGACTCGCCTTCCGCCCCTTCTGGTATGCCGTATATACGGATGTTTTCCCTCCTAGAGCGGCCCGGTCGATTAGCTTTAGCTGAAGTTGCTCGTGTAACGTTAGCATTTCAGCCATAGCTTCTTCGGCACTTTGCAGTCTCTCCTCACTTTGCGCGATTCTTTCTTCAGCTTCGCTTATTCTTAGATTAATTTTAGCAAGCTCTCCTCTAATGTCCTTTTCTTTCAAGATAACGCTTAGGCTGACCGGCTCCTCATTCGCCGTGTTGTCCTTGTTAGCCTCCAGGGGGCTAGCGTTAGCTTTCACGTGTCGTGGCGTATTGTTGTTCTTTCCGGTGGATTCAGAAGCAGGTTTGCCTTTTCCCCTTAAAGCCATCTCAGCTCCTACTCTTTCATGTCCTACGTTAGTTTTTCATGCGTGAATATTGACTTCTGGAGCTTATTTTTATTGGTATGGCTGGAGCCCTTCTCCTATGCTGCCATCTCTGGTGACCCGGAAACGGAACCCCCGGGTTTTTCTTTCATTAAATGAAAGGTATCAACAATTTTGTCCACTTGTGTAAATACAGGTACTTTGAAATGATTCAGGAGGTTCGTTTGGATTGAGCCTCTCAGGCTGTCCGGAGTGCCTGATTCAGACACATGTGTTTGGTTTGTCAATAAACTTCTCTTATATGCAAACAAGTCTGTATTGGCGAAGCTTCTTCATCATCTGCATCTACACATCAACCCATCGAGAAACTACAGTCCTTTGGACAGATGAGACAAAACTGGAGCTTTTTGGTATGTCATATCAGCTTTATGTTCACAGACACAAAAATGAATCATTGAAAGAAAAGAACACTGTACCTACTGTGAAACATGGAGGAGGCTAAGTTATGTTCTGGGGCTGCTTTGCTGCATCTGACACAGGGTGTGTTGAATCTTAGCAGGTACAATGAAATCTCAAGACTATCAAGACATTCTAGAGTGAAATGTGCTGCCCAGTGTCAGAAAGCTTGGTCTCAGTCACAGGTCATGGGTCCTCCAACAGGATAATGAGCCAAAACACACAGCTAAAAACACCCAAGAATGGTTCAGAACAAAACACTGGACTATTCTGAAATGGCCTTCTATGACCCCTGATCTAAATCCTGTTGAACATTTGTGGAAGGAGTTGAAACATGCAGTCTGGAGAAGACAGCCTTCAAACCTGAGACAGCTGGAGCAGTTTGCTCATGGGAAGTGGGCCAAAGTACCTGTGGACAGATGCAGAAGTCTCACTGAGAGTTACAGAAATCACCTGATGGCAGTGATTGACTCAAAAGACTGCGAAATAAAACATTAAGTAAAGGGTACCATCATTTTTGTCCAGGCCAGTTTCATTATTTAGTTTTTTTAATGATTCTGTTTAACCACAATTCAAAAGCAATGTCTGATTTTCATGAGTTGATTTTTAGTACATTTTTATTTATTAGTACTTTTGTCAGTTTCAAGCTACTTCAGTGAGCATGTGGGCTTTTCTTTCTTTAACGGAAGGGTACCAATGTATTTGTCCACATCTGTATCTGGGCATCTGGTTGGATCAGAAACTAACATTTAAATTCCATATCAACACTCTGACAAGTAAACTGAAACAGAAAATCGGGTGAGTATACAGAAACAAATAAAATTTTCCTTTGCTTTGTAGGAAACAGATAATTGAGGCTGTATTTTTATCTGTCTTAGATTATGGTGATGTTATCCACAGAAATGCTTCTGCATCCACTCTCACTTCATTGGACTCAGTTTATCACTTTATGTTTAGTTTATCAGTTTATGCTCTGTTTCCAACCTTTTGGGATTTATGATGTCATAGCTATACCGCCACCACTCACACGTGTGTTTTCTACATGTCACAGTCTAAGATTAGCATTTTATGCAGTTTTTGAAAGAAATGCATCGGAAACTGTGTTGTATGCCGCACTACTCTCCCCTCATCCCCAGGCTATTCCACTGCCTCAGCTTCTCTATGTGCACGACATGTAGTTCCTCCTCTGAATATTCTGGTATAAATTTGAATGGCTGGAGATCTTTGTAAGTCCAGAGGAAATCATCTTCATCATCTCTCATAAAGTTGGCCATAATTCTAAGTAGCAATCTTGCTTTTCTCATAAACAGAGGCTTTGGTTTGTTGACATGCTGAGAAGCACTTCTGAGGTGGTTTGTTCATGGGCCCTGCAGCTCAGTCTCATAAGTATTTATTTCAAAAACTGCATAAAATACTAATCTTTGTCTAAAAATAAATAGGGTAACATCACAATATCATAATCACAATACAATATAACACACAGGATCAGTGAGAGTTACATGATGACTGTAGCAAAGACGAGTGTTCGTGGCTAGAGATCTATGTCTGTCTATTTCTCATTACCAGATGCACAGTCAAAAGAATGGTGTCTACCTGCTTGTCATGGACTCGGGAGTAAGTCACGACACAAAAAAAAAAATAGTGGTTTGGGACACAGGCAGACAATTAGCGCAGGCAGCAGTGTGCAAAGGGCAGGCAAGAGGAAAGATCAGGGACAAAACAGGGTCAGACTACTATTAGAGCTCTGAATAAGGACAGCTTGAACATGACTGTGCGATACATCGAACTGGAGATTAGACAGGGAGAACCATGAGGTAAAATACAAGAAGTAATGGTGATGAGACAAAGCTGGGGAGCAGGGGGGCGCAAGATGGGGACGCACAAAACAGCCTGAAATGGTTGAGTCACAAAATAAAATGCAAGTGAAACATGAGAAGCAAAGTAAAAATTTGTACCCTGCACTCATACATGTGGGTACACAGTAAAAGTGAAGAGTCCCTCTTTTGAGGTCTGAATATCTGGTCACCCAGTTCTAAGTCAATTTCCCATGCCGTACTTTCACTGTAGCTTAATAATAAAAAGTATTATTATTTTAATAATTATGTTTAAGGCTCAAGAAATTGTGAAAATTAGGTCTGTGTGTTAATGTAGTGCAGTTAAAATTGGAGAACGAGAGAGGCAGAGAGGGCAAGCTAGTTGCCCCTCTACCACCCCTGACTCCAAGAACCCTAAGTGTTGCATATATGCCCAAGAGTGCAAATATATACAGAGTGCAATGTGTGAATACTGAAGTGTAATTAAGAGGCTAGGCTAGTGAGGGCCAGTCCTGACTAGCCACGACGAGTGGGAGCAAGGGAGCAGTGCCAAGTGGCCCCGCAACAGCAGGCCCCAGAGTCCACAGGCGATGCCAATATGAGCCCCAGCGACCAGACGCGCCCCACAAAAGCACGCCCCCCCCAGCAGACTGCCGAACCGGAGCCACCGACCCAACAACCACAGAGGACCCAACCTGAGTGGTACACCCCCAAGACGCCGCTTCCATGGGAAGACCACAGGATCCCCCAGGGCACCAAGCCAGCGAGTCATATTTTATATCATATCATATTTTATTTATTTAGTTCAGATTTATCTTATTTATTTTCAGAAAGAATTTATGGCCTGTGATGATTTAATTTTACTGAACCAAGTGAATGTGGCCTGTTCCATAGGTCAGGTTTTGTGGCAGATTGAATACGGTGCCTGTTGATGTCGAGAGAGGCATTAGTGAATCCATTTCTGGCAGATTTTGTACTTGCTGCAGTATGCATTTAATTCAGGTGGTAGCAAAGGCTTTAAGAACTTTGGTGGTATGCAAATTGTTTGTTGAACAACTTGCAGAAAACCAGGGTCTTGTCAAGACTTTCATCAGGCAGTTTTTTTTAATTAAAAGTTGCCATCAGTTACTCCAAACCGCATACTCCCAGCCTCCATGTTAGCTGTTGTGTTAGCCTCCTAGCTCACACATAATCTAATACTTAACACATAAAAAGAAGAAAGAACTAAAACAAGAATAAAAAAAAAATTAACAACTACACAACTCATACTCAACCAACCCCACAGAACACACACTTACAAAAATTAGAAACGCCAAAAATAAAATGGACAAAATCATTCATGAAAAGACACAATTCATGCTAAACAGACTCTGATACAAGTATTTTGAACAGGATGACAAAACTGGAAAATACCTTGCCAACTAACTCAAAGAACTCAAAGAAAAATCTCTGATCACAACAATAAAAGGCTCCATAGGAAACATCACCAAAAACCCTCAGTCTATAAACAACACATTCAGACAATATTACTATGAGCTATTGTGGTGGAAATTTAACATACATTTTTTATTTACCTGATCAATTTTGAAACTTCAACTGTACTGCTGTGTGAATGACCTGATGACCTCTCCTGTTTCACCCCCACTGTAAAAATCCCCCTCTGGGCACAGAGGTCAGGAGGACATCTGGAATAACACTGGAGGTTACACCTAGAAGTAATTACCTGAGGAGGATCAACCATCTGCTTTAGTTCTGTGATGTTTTGTCTCCTTCTCCCAAAGCCAGAGGCCGCCTTGAGATGGTATACAAGGCAGAGTCACATTTGTGTCAGGGAGACAATACTCTGAACTGCTCTCTGCCGTGTGCTTCTCTGTATTGTCTCCTTCTCGTGAGAATAAAGACTTGGTGCATTGCTAACTTTTCAGTCTTGTTTTTTGACTCTCCATAGGCAGATCATAATTTCCTCAACACTATACAGCAACAAAAAAGAAAAGGAACCATTAGAAATAGGAAATTTTCTAAATAATATCACATTACCGTCACTAACATCTTGGATGCTCCACTTAATCCCACAGAATATGAAAAAGCATTACAGACCATGACAAACAATAAAGCCCCTGGACTTGATGGATACCCCACTGAATTCTATAAACACTTTAGGAAAACCATTTCACCAATTTTTGTTAGAATGGCTAGCGATATTAAAATCAATCAGTCAATTCCATACCACATGAATACAGCACTAATTTCAGTACTACTCAAATCAAACAAAGACCCAACCCACTGCTCAAGTTACAGGCCAATTTCACTTATTAACACTGATATCAAAATCATCAGCAAAGCACTAACAACTCACATCAAATCGGTCATCCCATCTCTCATTCACCCAGACGAAACAGGATTCATTAAAGGCAGACACTCATCAAACAACACCCACCGTTTATTCAACCTTATCCACTCTGCTAACCAAAGTAAAAATAAAACACTCATCCTCTCTGTAGACGCAGAGAAAGCATTTGATAAAGTAAACTGGACATTCCTTATGAAAACACTGGACAAAATTTGGCTTTGGACAGACATTCATTCAATGAATTCAAATACTCTACCACCAACCAAAAGCAGCAGTTATTACAAACAACCTCATCTCACCATACTTCACACTCCACAGAGGCACCAGACAAAGATGTCTCTTATCACCATCACTATTCGCACTTTTCATTGAACCACTAGCGGCAGCAATCCATCTAAACAACAATATAACTGGTTTTCGTACCACTGACATAACACACAAAATCAGTTTATTTGCAGACGACATACTCCTGTTCATACAAAATCCCAACAATTCAATCAAAGAACCAGTTAAAATCATCAATCCATACTCCTACATCTCAGATTACACAATAAAGTGGAATAAATCCACCACCCTCGCAATAAATATGGATCCATCTCATACCACATCACACATCTCCCAATTACCACCCACTACCGGCAATATCACATACTTAGGTATAAAATTTTCCACCAAGCTGTCAGACCTATTTCACCTGATTTTCACACCACTTTTCAAGACAATACAGGATGACATAAACCAATGGACAACACTACCAATTTCAATTATAGGACATATTGCCCCAACAAAAATGATGATTCTACCAAAACTTAACTATTTATTCTCAATGATCCCTATCCAACCCACAACAAAATGGTTTAACACTCTGAACACAACAATTGCATCATTCTATTGGAGAAACAGAAAACCCAGGATAAAACTCATCACATTACAACAGTCAAAAAGAAGAAGGCCTAGAAGCGCCAAATTTCCATCATTATTACTAAGCCAATCAGTTACAATACCTCACCAACTGGATCCACTCAAGCCATCATAACCATGCCTGGCTAGATATAGAACAGACAGACTGCCAAGACATATCAATCCGAGACCTTTCATTCATCAGTACCAAAATCAAACACCACTCCTGTTTCAAAAACCCTGCAATATCAACGACTCTGACAGCTTGGTGGAAAATGAACAAAATAGGAAACACAACATTCTCACCCACAACTCAAACACCCATTTGGAAAACCCCGTCTTCACTGCCAACAAATCACCCCTAACAGGAACTAAATGGGAAAAAAAGGGTATCACACATCCCCACCACATCTTCAACAGCAACACCCTCCTAACATTCCAACAGCTCACTAAAATATATAATACTGACAAGAAACACTTCCTCCAATATTTTCAACTCAAAGACTCAATCAAAACTAAAGTTAATATCAAAAACACCCAGGAAAATCTGCCACTGTTGGATAACATCAGTAAAATAGCACAGTCAAAGAAAAAAACACTCCAAACTATATATACTGATATCCTCCAACAACGACCCACATCACATATCAATAAACAAATGGGAAAGAGATTTCAGCATCCACACTAGCAATCAATTTTGAAACTGTTTCTGCTCAAACATATTCTCCATGTCCACTAACAGTAAGGTTCAGCTAATACAGTACAAAATCATCCATAGAGCACACCTCTAACAGAAAAAGATGTACACCATGGAACTCATCGGCTCTGACACTTGCACTCACTGCACACTCAACACCACTGATGACCACCTCCGTGCACTCTGGCTCTGGCCACCCATACAAAACTACTGGAAACAAGTAACAACCACCTTATCCCAATTCCTTGGCCACAACATCCCACTATCCCCCTCTGTTTGTATACTCGGAAACTTAGACGAACTCAATACAAACTCAAAGCAAATCACAACACCCCTGCTCATAGTCCTAACTATCGCCAAGGCAACAATACTGCTTAACTGGAAAACCACCCTTTGGTATGTAGCCACATTAATTTAAACAGAAGTCTGCTTACACACTTAAAAATGTTGGGTTAAAAACAACCCAATATGGGTTATTTTTTAACCCAACACTGGTTAAATATTGGACAGAACACATGCTGCGTTATTTTGACCCAACAAGTTGGTTTGGTTTCCTTTAACCAACAGTTGGCAACCCAACTGGGTTGTTCAAATAACCCAACCACAGGCTCAATTTGACTACACTGTTGGGTTCTTTTTACTCAGTCAGTTGAGTTGTTCAAATAACACAACGTTACCCACAAGAAGCTATCGCTAACATTAACTACAAATGACCAAGAGCTCACAATCACTGCTTCACACGCTCATGTAAATGGTAAATGGACTTGAGCTTATATAGCGCTTTTTCTAGTCTTTGACTACTCAAAGCTGCTTTACACCGCAGGTCACACCTACCCATTCACACCCATTCACTCTCACATTCATTCACTGATGGTTTTGAGTTTCTATGTTAGTTATCCATCAGTACTCTAACACGTTCACGCCCTTTCATGCCCATTTACACGCCACTGACGCAGCAGTGGGAGCAACTTGGGGTTAAGTGTCTTGCCCAAGGACACATCGCCATGTGTCGCCCGGATCTGGGCTTGAACCTGCAACCTCCCGATCACTGACCAAGCGCACTATCCAACTGCGCCACCGACGCCCATGTCACACTGAATTCAGATAGCCAACATACACGGTTACTACAGTAAGCTTTATATACATTTTATTAATATAAATTGAACATTGTGGTGAAAGAATAGTGCACGCATAGCAAACCTTGCTTGTATAGAGCTGAGTCTCTCAGGGTGTCTCTCAGTATGCGATGCTGCTAGATGGCAGTACTGCACGTAGAAGCCCGCAAAGAGAATCGCGGGCTTCTACTTCTCTTTCCCCAGAACTTCTCGCAGGATTTGGTCGGGCCATAATGAGACTTGCCCATCCAGCGTCCTGACTGCAAGCAGCTGAGGGGGGGGGGGGTTGAATGAGTGGGGGTAACCTGGGGTAGTGCATCGCTAACCCAACATGTTCGGTAGTCCGAAATAACCCAACATATTATAATGAAAATTACAACCCAACAGCTAATAACTCAACTGCCAACTACAATAATCCAGCAATCTGGGTATTTAGATTACCTAATTTAATGAAAACAACCCAATTAAACCAACCAACAGTCTAAACCCAGCTGTTGGGTTGAAAAAATAACCCGACAATTTTTTGCGTGTACCTTTTAAATTGGGCATAAGTTTATATTTGTGTGTGTGTGTTTGACATGACTGCCGGCATTGAATTCAGAGATTCTGTTGCGCATTGTGGGCGCTTAGCCACACAAACGCTTTAGCATTTTGCTACAGCTGGTAGCCGTATGGGTTTGACACTGACTGGCTGGTGTGTTGCAGTCTGTGATGGATGTTTGGTTGGTGGCCCATTACATTGTGCTTTGTTTTGTTTGTGTCGCCTTTCACATAACTGGGATAAAAGGTGAACAGCCGCTTTGGGCATGCTCCGCTTACCGCTAAGCATGCTGGGTAATGTAGTCCGTGTAATAAATCTGAGCTGGCTTTAATATAATTGTAAATGGCCATACAGGTTTCTGTTTTTTTATTATTTTGGACAATTTATCAAAGGAAATATTGTTGCCTATTGTTGTCTCATCATTTTTCATTTTTGAGGTATGTCAGGGTTTTTTTTGTACGTACCGTGAAAGTTATACTGAGCTCTTACAATTGCGAAGGGACAAAATCCTGACATAAATTGGTCCTTCGAGAGCCGGATCCTCGCATCAGTGGCCCTGGGAGAGAGGGGACCACCGCGAAAGTCTGTGCACAGCCTGGGAAAAGATTTCCAGCATCGAAAAGCCCGCCTTGAGGTATCGGCGGTCTCCACGCTCGACTGGGGCCCGGTGAAGAGGATCCACATGTGAGACAGCTGACAGCAAACTGGTGAGCATAAATATTTTGTCTAGAGTACAGGCCTAGTGAGGATAGCGGCTTTACAAACCGCTGTGGGGGTTTCAGTATAGGATGATTCAGAGCAAATTTTTTGTAACCTGCTAATGCCTTACACTAAGAGTTTAGAATGAACCAGAGGTAGTGTGTACAGCTACCTAATTATCCCTAAACTAGGATACCACTCCTAAGTGATTTTAACTGCGATAGAAGGCAGTCTCGGGAGTGAAGACACTTGTCAATTATGTGACAATTGTATGTTGTGTGTGTGACACTATTGGCTGCAGTTGTTCTTGGTTCTAAATTGAGAGGCTGTGTGTGTGTGCGTGACACTGGTCAAATAGAGAAGCTGCAGAAAAAGACGGCTACATCCGCCGTGAATTTAGTTCACGGTAGAAGGTTGAGTGCAGTGGACGATCTTTTTCTGATGGTGGCTGACCTATACTGACTGGTGTATGATATACACTTTGTAAAATGGGGAAGGGAAACAGTAAACTAAGTAAACAAGAAACAGATAAAATGAAGAGAAGATTTGAGCATAATGGAAGATTGATAATGAAAGACCAAAATGGGAATCCGTTCGTGGATCCCCTAAAATATGCAGAAAAATGGATAAAGGAGTATGGATTTGATGGAAATTTGAAAACAGAACTTTGTAAAGCACTTGTGCGTGTGGTTAAAGAAGCCAATAAGGAAAAGAGAGATGATTGTAACAAAGTTCAATGTGCCCTGATGTGGTCACAAGCAGCAGTAAATGCTGAAAAGAGAGATGAACAAAGCAAAATAAAGCAAAGAGAAGTATTGGAGCAACTAAAACAAAAAAAAATAGACGATGACGTGATGACATGGTATTTGTCTAAACAAAATGAACAAACTAAGCAAGATGAGGCTGCCAAGGAGCAGATTTTAACATCTGAACAAAAACAAATAAAACCTGCCATATCCTCCCCATCCCAGATCACCCTTAAATCTGTAAAGTCAAAAGGTGTCCCTGAAATTGAAGAACTTGCCTCCTCATCCTCCCCATCCCAAATCACCCTTAGATCAGGAAAAACACTAGGTGAAGCAAAAACTTTATAAAGTGGATTAGAGGATGAAGCACAAAGAAACCAAGAAAAGGGTGTGATAGGGGAGATTATGAGGACAAAAGGCTAAGACCAGGGAACACAACATTCATAGCTCCTCTATTTGAGTTCCCCAAGGACCCTCGTACTGGTGATAAGGACCCAGCTCCCACAGTATATTGTTCGTGGACTCCCAGTGAGGTGAGATCAGCTGCAAGTGTACTGGTTCATCCCAAGGATGAGATAGCCCAAGACTATTTTTCCAGTCTCAATCTATTGATAAGCACTTAGCAACCCACTGTCATGGAATTGATGAAGTGTCTAAAAATCCTTTTTAAAGGAGAGTTTGAGGGAGTAGTAACAGAACATGCACCCATGACAGACCTTAGTCCTGCTGAGGAGTGGGACGGTTTGAAAGAACATAAGGACAAAGTGGAAAAGAGATACAGTGTTAAGACTGATCCAAGTTTAGGAGGAGGAGGCTTTAGGAGGAGCAGGGCGGAGCTACAGCATGTGAGGGACGCAGGCTGCGGGGCTCTAGCGACAAGCTCTTGAAAGAGTGACCAAAATCCATGCCTGTTTCATTAACAATGCCTCTCTAAGGTATGGGAAGTCAATGGAGGTTGATGGTCAGCTAGCCTTCTAAAATCTGATCCATGTTAGAGAATAAATGCCACTGAAACGTCGGAAGGCTACACAAAGCCTCGTTGGAGCAGCACCTGGCAGCACACCTGACGCTGAGTGGAGCGCTTCACACTTAGAAATGGAATCACTTATGGCTGCGATTAAAGAATCCGAGAAAAAGGTACTTGACAAAATTGACTCGTCTAGTAAGAAGATGGACGAATTGGCAAAAGAACTTCGTGTGGAGATGGCAAACATGCGCACAGAGCACACGTAAGCGTTGGAAGCGGTGGAAAAAGTCAGGAGTGCTCATAATGTCAGGATAACAAGCCTGGAGGAAGAAGCGAATGCCAATTCTGACTTGTTAAGGGACCTGGACAGCAGAATGAAGCAGATTACACTGTTGTCAAGCCAACTTGAAACGCGCGCTGAAGAATACGAATCCCAGCAGCGCAAAAACAACTGCAGAGTTATTGTGCCGGTAAACGATATTGGGACTGAGAGACCTGTGCACGCGTTGGCCAGAATCATGAAGGAGACGTTGAAGCTGGATTATTTACCGGCACTGGATTGGGCTTATAGGAGCGGTTATCAGCAAAGCTCCACTTGCCACTATGTGATCAAGTTCCATGATTTCCAAGAGAAGATTGATGTTATGCGTAAGGCAGGAGCCGATTCTACAGGACGCGCTCTTCATAACGAAAAGGCGCTGCGCATCTACCCGGACTTCACAATTGCAGTGAGGTAGAAACGAGCGGCATTTAATGAAGTTCGAGAATTACTACACAAATGCCCGGGTGTCAGGTATGGTTTAGCCTACCCTGCAACGCTACGGGTAACCACTCGGGAAGGTGAGCAGAAAACTTTCTCTAGTCCTGTGGACGCTAAGTCATACATTTTGGACAGGTTGGCAATTTTGAGCCCAACCCCGAAAGAACAATAGACTTTATTCAGCTGATTAGCCTGTAGAGTTGGACAACCTGTGCTATAGAAGGTCATGATTTAACTATACAGGCTTTAAGGCTTATGCCAAATGAACACTGACTATGACAAATGACCATGAAAAGAAAAAAAAAAAAAAAAGGGAACCGGGTGAATTAATCTTAATTAATCTAATTAATCTTTTAAGTCACTTTTAAAAACATATTTTTACAGAATGGCTTTTAGGTGATGTCGTCTTTTTAGTCTTTTTAGTCTTTTTAGCCTTTTTAGTCTTTTTAGTCATCTTTTATTTTCCTTGCTTCTTTGTGTTTTAATCTTTTCTTTATTTGTGTTTTAGTCTTTTTATCCATTTATTTATTTTTAGGCATTGCTCAAATAATTTTAGCTTCTTATCTTGTAACTGTGTTACTGTTCTGTCTCTTTTTTATCTATATTCTACTGTTTTATTGTTGTCTTTTAATATTATTTTAATTCATTTATTAATACATGTTATTAATTTTATTTATTTATTTTAGCTTACTTTTGTCCTCACGGTCTCATTTTAGCAGCAGTGTTCCTGTATTGTCTGGGTTCCTATGACACATGGAGGGGGCCTTTTGATTCATGGGGCTGGAGTCACTGGACATGGACCAGTCCATGTTAGCTAACACCATCAGGGTTCAGTTGCACTTGTGTGTTTCTTTGCCCTGGTGTGTTGTGTCTCCAGCCCTGTGGGGTCGGGGCCTCCTCTGCATCCATATTTAGTGACTGGGCCTTGTCTTCTGTGCCCACTTCGGGGATTTACGTTCCTTATTTGTTATGATCTCTCTCGATTTCATTTTGCCTTTTGTGTTTGTCTGAAATGTTCTTGATTTTGATTAACCTTCTTCGGTTGTTCTTTTTCCTTTGATGTCAAACTCTTGTGCTTTGTTGTTCAATGTTCCTGCCTGCTGTCAAAGCACTTTGTAAACCAATGTTTTTAAAAGTGCTATATAAATAAAGTTTATTATTATTATTATTATCTATGTACCGGTACACGAGGGTGCATGTGCTTCCACTAAAGGTGAGAAAAAAAAGTAGAGAGGGTTTTTGGACATATTGGATCAAGAGGAGTTTCTGATTAAAAAGAATTCTGACTGTTCTTTGGTCTGGTGAAATGTCATTTAAGAATTAGAGCATCGCATTATGGAGCTTGGAGTGAAGGATGAGGACTCGCATGGATGTGTTATGCTCTAACGAAGGGGAGCGTTTTTTATTCGGGGGAAGACCGGCTCCACAGGTCCCTAAGGGTTTCCTTTGCTGTGTGAATGTGTATGTGTGGGTGTATGTATGGTGTGTTGGTTTGGGTGCTTGTGTAACATGTGGGTGCTATTGTTATGTCACTAAAAACACTTTCTGTCAATTTCGAATGCATTACAGCTCGTCTAAGATTAAATTATGAATTCACAAGCCTACAATAATTTAAGTAAGATTTCTTACATCACATGGAATGTTAGAGGGCCAAATAATGTAATTAAGAGAAGTTGAATATTTACTCATTTGAAATCATTAAGCCCAGATATCATATATCTGCAAGAGACCCATTTGGATCTAAGAGATCAGACTAAGCTGAAAGTCAACTGGATTGGCCAGGTTTTCCACTCCAGGTTTAATTATAAAAGCAGGGGGACAGCTATTCTGATCAAAAAAGGTATTTCTTTTGAAACTACCATGTAGAGTCAGATATAAATGGCCGGTACATAATTGTGACTGGTAAACTGTACGGTAAAAGGGTGATTCTTGCCAATATACACGGTCCCAATTGGGACAACCCTGTGTTCTTCTCAAAATTTATTGCAAAACTTCCTGATCTCAACTCGAATATGCTAGTATTAGGTGGGGATTTTAACTGTGTTCTCCATGAAGATTTGGACCGATCTAGACCAAAGTCCAACTCATGCCTTTCAAAATCTGTTAAAGTAATTAAATCATTCTTAAATATGTATAAATTATCAGATCCATGGAGGAAAACAAACCCAAACAGTAAGCAATACTCATATTTTTCCCAAGTGCATCATACTTGTTCTAGAATAGATTATTTTTTAATTGATGACAGACTACTGTCTAATATTTGTAAAACCCATTATCATACTATAGCTATATCCGACCATGGTCCTGTAGAGATTGATCTAGCGATTTCCAATCAGGTTTCCAAGTGCAAAAGTTGGCGTTTAGATATAGCGCTGCTTACAGAGTCAGACTTTATTTCTTTTGTAAATAAACAAATTGATATGTTTTGGGAAATTAATAACACTAATGGTACATCACTAAACATAATCTGGGATGCATGTAAGGCCTACCTAAGAGGTGAAATCATCTCATACAGTACATTTAACAGGAAAAAGAAATTTGAAAGGACAAGTGAACTACTAAGACAAATATCTGAAATAGACAATAAGTATGCAATAAATCCATCTTCTGATTTATTCAAAACAAAACTAAGTTTACAAGCTGAATTCAATAACCTTTCTATTCAAGAATCTCAAAGGTTATGCTACAATCCAAACAAACACAATATAACCATGGAGAAAAAGCAGGAAAATTATTAGCACATCAACTAGAACGCCAATCTGCTAGCTATATTATCACTGAACTACAAACCGGCCCAGGTATCACAACATGTGAATCACAGTTAATCAATGATCATTTTAAAATCTATTATAATGATTTGTACCAGTCAGAAGATGGGACAGATGTTCCACAGATAAAACAATTCTTCAAGTCGTTAGAGATCCCTAAATTAAGTGAAGAGGAAAAAAGCTTTTTGGATAGTCCTATCTCTGAAACTGAAATTATAAATGCAATTCAATCCATGCAAGGAGGAAAGGCCCCAGGCCCAGATGGGCTACCCACAGAGTTTATAAAGTGTTCTCTTCAAAGCTTGTTCCTATTTTGCAACAAGTTTTTGACAAAGCTCTCTCTATGGGACACCTGCCCAATTCTTTTTCAGAGGCGTATATATCGGTTGTATTAAAAAAAGACAAAAATCCTTTAGAGTGCAGTTCGTATAGACCAATAAGCCTTCTCTGCTGTGATTATAAGATACTGACTAAAATTCTCTCAGGCCTATTACAGGGAGTGATTTCCTCAAATATCCATTATGATCAGTCAGGATTTATTTCTGGAAGGCAATCATTTTTCAACGTGAGGCGACTTTTTAATATTATCTATTCCCCAAGCTCTGATATTGAAGCTGAAATTGTATAGACGCAGAGAAGGCTTATGATAGGATTGAATGGAAATTCCTGTTTTGTGCTATAGAAAGTTTTGGTTTCGGACAGACATTCTTGAGGTGGATTAAAATGTTATATTCAAATCCAAAAGCTGCTGTGCAAACAAACAATATAATTTCTGAGTATTTCTGCTTATATCGTGGGACCCGACAAGGATGTTGTCTGTCCCCTTTTCTTTTTAACATTGCTATGGAACCACTTGCCATTTCCATTCGTTCCCATCAGGAGATTCTGGGAATAACCAGATATGGCTACACTCATAAAGTGTCATTATATGCCGAAGAAGTGCTTTTATATGTCATGAATCCAAATAGTAGCATTCCCCATATTCTAGACCTTCTTGAACTATTTAAGAAGTTATCAGGATATAAATGAAATTATTCAAAAAGTTTGCTATTTCCTATTAATATAGTAGCAAGACAAGGTGTATATAACCAATTTCCTTTGAAGGTAGAATATGATAGCTTTTTGTATCTTGGAATAAGGGTATCATCATCTTTTAAGTCTTTATACAAAAATAATTTTAAAATACTTTTGGATAATGTAAAGGGAGATATGTCCCGGTGGTCTGGCCTGCCCTTTACAATGGCAGGCCGGATTAATTGTATAAAAATAACAATTCTACCTAAATGCCTATATGTAATGCAGATGGTTCCAATATATCTTCCAAACTGTTTCTTTAAAGAACTGGATAAAATTGTTTTGACATTTGTGTGGAACAAATCTCCCTCACGAATCAAAAAGTCAAGCCTTGAAAGATCCAAGTCTGAAGGAGGGTTAGGCCTGCCCGACTTTCGATACTACTACTGGTCAGCAAATATAGTAAAATTAACATACTGGATGACTGCATTCTGCGAGGGAAAAGGTCCCATGTGGGCACTCATGGAAACCAAATCAAGTCTTCCAGTTTCTCCCATTGCTCTACTGTCAGCACCATTACCAGTTAAACTGCATAACTACAACTTAAACCCAGTGGTATTTCACTCAGTAAAGATATGGGTTAAATTTAGACAACATTTTAATTTTGTGCAAATGTTATCCCTTTCCCCCCGAACTTTAAACCCTTTTTTTCCACCTTCACAGTTGGATCTTGCATTTAAAGCTTGGCATGGTTGTGGACTGATCTTCCTTAAAGATCTGTATGAAGATCAAACACTGCTATCTTTTGAAGGGTTGTGAATAAAGTCTAATCTGCCTAAACAACATTATTTTCGCTATCTGCAAGCTCGGACATTTGCTGCAAAGAACTATGCATCACATTCTGGGTTACATCAGATGGATCATGTTGAAAAAATCCTAAAACTAAATCCTTTTAAAAAAGCAGTCAGTTCATCCATTTATAAACTCATACAAAATATATGCCCTGATTCATGGGCAAACACCAAAATTAGGTGGGAGGGAGACTTACAAACCCATATCCCAGATCAGATTTGGAAAAAGTCTATAGTATTAATCAACTCTTCCTCTTTTTGTATTAAAATGAATTTAATTCAGTTTAAGGTTTTTCATAGACTCCATTTGTCTAATGATAAACTGGCAAAGATGTACACCACAGTTCACCCTGTCTGTCCTAGATGTCAGCTGTCTGTGTCCTTAGGACATATGTTCTGGTCTTGCCACCATCTGAAAAAATTCTGGTCATTTGTATTTAAAAGTATGTCATCGATTTGTTGTATAGAACTTCACAGTAACCCTATAACAGCCATTTTTGGAGTAGCCATGTCTGAGGAAGGCCTATCATGTTCACACAAAAGGGCAGTTGCATTTGCCACTCTGGTGGCAAGGTGATGCATTCTTAACAATTGGAAAGCTAAAAACCCCCCTTCTGTTAGTCAATGGTTACAAGAAATGGTTTACTTCATAAATATGGAAAAAGTTAGATATAGCATGCAGGGGGCATCCGACAAATTTAATGACATCTGGCTTCTTTTGTGCAATACATGGTGGACCTTCCAAACAGATGATTGCAATGACAACGAAAATATATTTATATTGAAATGACTGTACTCGGTGGGTTTGGTGGATGTACACCTGGTGTTAGTTAGACAGCTTATGGGGTGCATTGACATCCTGTCTTCTAGATGGCAGCAAAGTTAAGCCAGGTGTATACCCTCAATATCCAATTTATTTATGTATTTATTTCGGCTGGTGTGCATGGGTATGTGTGTGAGTGTGGATGAGTATGTTTGTTGATATTTTTATTGTAATTTTTGTGGAAAGTTAGGTGTATTAATTCTGGTGTGGGAACCCGAAAGGGAATGGGTGGGGGTGTGGGGGAGGGGTTACTGTTCTTGATGACTGTCCAACCCTGTGCTTTGAATGTTGTATATGAAAATTTATAATAAAGAGACTGACCAAAAAAAAAAAAGACTGATCCAAGTCAAGTCATTAATATGAGAATGAAAGAAGGTGAAGATGTCTTAACCTTTGCGGCCCGTTTCACCACAGCTTTTGAGAAACACTTGGGGTTCGGAAGATGTACCATGGAAAAGCAATATAACGCAGCATGGAAATCAATGTTCTTGTCTTGTTTGCCTGAAATCTTGCAGGCGAAAGTTAAATTAACTTGTGTCGCTTTGGGAACTTGTACTAAAGAATTCCTTCTGGAACACTGTGTCCATCATTATGAAAATGCTCAACAGAAACAAATCAAAGCTAAAACCAATGCTGAGCAAGCTTTCATAGCTTTCATGGCTCAAGGAGCTAAACCAAAATATAGCTCTAACCAAAACCACAAAAAAAAAAAAATGAGACAGACATCAGAATAGAGCCAAAAATAAACAATCTGTGAAATGCTACTACTGTGGTAAATTAGGCCACATTGAAAGAAACTGCAGAAAGAAAAGAGAGGAAGAGAACAGTGTCTCTGATGACTGTGATAATACTAGGAGAAACAGAGATGTTTCACCTAACCAATCAGACCACACCCGCCGCCGTAAGGGACGCAGCGGTAAAGAGTATAAGGAAGACTGACTAGATCAGGAGGACAGACAAACAATGGCGCATCAAAAAGTAATGCTAGAAAAATTACTAGCTCATAAAGCTGATCGAATCCCACCAAATAATGAATCAACAGTTCAAATTTGTTACAATTCAATGTTGCAAGTTCCAATTGTTAAATTAAATGTAAATGGTGAACTGATTGATTTCCTATTGGACACAGGTGCTACTAGAAGCACTCTAAACAGCATTCCACAACATATACAGTTGACCAAATCTACTATTTGTGTCAAGTCTGCTAGTGGAGATTTGACCACAGAACTTTTGACCAAATCCGTGTCTGTTATGGACCCCCGTACAGGAAACACTGCTGAAATTCAGCTTATTCATTGTCCGACCTGTCCAGTGAACCTTTTGGGAGGAGATTTACTCTATGCCCTTGATTTGACCATAGGCAGAAAGAAAGATGACTACACAGTTTTAAGAACAGAAACTATAGAACAGTATTATGTCACCCCACCAGGATACTGGTATGGCTTTAACATTGAAGGTGACCAAGCAAAACAACTGAGATTAGATGCTGAAAGCATGCTGGCTGATGCTGCCATGGATAGCACTAAGCCTATAACAATCAGCTTGTTTTTTCTTAAGCCTAGTTATAATAGAAGGATAAAAGCTTCTGAAAAGTGCGTGTTAATTAAGTTTGATATGTCTTTAAAGGTGCAAATGATTTCAAAATAACTTTTATATATATTGGATAAAAAATCAAAATAGCTCCACAATAAACTTTTCCTTGGTTTTGGTTTAATTTGAACTTAAGTCTTTTCCCACCCCTAGCAAACATCCCCAATACAACTTCTGCACAAATTCTCAAAATAATTGATTCCAACCCCCCCCCCCCCCCCCTCCCCCCAAGCAACAGAAATGACAAAACCCAAACACAAAATGTCCTTCAGAGGCGACTTAAAGTTCAATGTCTTTGGGAAAAAAATAGTGCTTAGTCCATGATTGCTCCAAACCTAACGATTCAAAAACTGTCCATTCAAAAACTTAACACTGGGAAAAATCTGAAAAATGAAAAAAAGAGCAATGGTCATGACTGAACCGATGACTCACCGGTCCGGAAACTGTCTCTGAATCCAAGTGGTGACTTTACCTCTCCCTTTGCCCTTTTTTCTTTACACGAGCAGCAGCCTGGAGACCTTTAATTTGCAGTCACTTAGATTCCACTCATCCAAAACTTGGAAATTTCAGAGCCACTTCAAGTTTTTGTAGTCTCTCCAGCCAACTCTCCCCTCCAAACATTTGCTCTTTCTCCCTCTTTGTTCTTCTCAGCCCCTCCCCTCCTGCTCCAACCTGGCTGCAGCAGGTCACCTGACCAGGATCTGCAGCTAAACAGACTGTTCACCAAAGGATTATCAGTGTGGGTCTTTTTTAGGGTGAGCATTGACTGCAGCCTTGATACAGGACTGGACCTCTGTACCAGGACATCGTGACCTTAAATGGTCCCCAAGTGCCCAAATCTTTAATAGATTTTATCCATCATTAGTACTGGGAACCAAAAAGTGCATTCCTTTGACACAGTTACATCTGAGTACTGTAAAATGACCTTTAAGAGACGTTCCTGAAACCCTTTGGTCTCATGGTCCATCTGATGTAGGCCTTATAAAAGATGTAAAACCTGTCATAATTAAAAAGAAAAACGAATATAGGCCTACACAGAGACAATATCCATAAAACCTGATGCAATAGCAGGTATTGCACCTGTTATCAAGGACTTACTAAAGGCTGGAGTCATTATACCATGCGAGGATTCACCTGTAAATACAACTATTTTTCCTGTAAATAAAGCTCTACCCAGTACAGGATGGAGAATGGTGCAGGATTTACAAGCTGTAAACAAAGCTGTTCAAACACGTGCACCACTTGTGCCTGATCCACATACACTGTTAACCCTCCTATTATCCTCAAATATTACTAACACATTTTACCCTTGGGGTCAATCTGACCCCAGGGATATCTGCCTCCAGAGAATGATTTACAGCAAATAAATAATCATAATAATAAATAACCCCGTATTAATGAAACCTTGACCTGTCCTCTAGCGCCACCATCAGGCCAAACTTTTCAATCAGAAATAATTTATCTTGAAAAGTTTTCATCCAAATCTTCTCAAATTTACTGACAACATTAATGACCACAAGAGTATGAACCCTATTGGTTTTGGTGATGATATGACCACCATCAGGTCAAACTTTCAGTTTTAGAGTAAGTGGATCTTTAAATTCTTTCATCCAAATCTTTTCTAATTGGGGTGCACATTCATGACCCTCACAGAATGAACCATATTGATTGATGTTGGTAACCCCCCCTTTCCTCTTATAAACATATTTATTTACTTATTTTGATCTACTTTTTTGTAACATATTTGTGGACACTGTAAAGTCTCACTCACCCCTCCTCTTTTGTTATCAGGGCTTCGGACCGGCAGTGGAAGAGTTAAAGAGCAGTGGCGGCTGGTGAAAAATATCCTTGGTGGGGCAGTACTGTGCAACACTCAGTTTTCAACAACCATCTCACTACGATTCGACACAAACTACAGGATAACAGTGCTTCGTAAAAGTGTTATTATTGATTCCAAATAAAAATAACAGATTACAGAATATGGTGCACACACATATCAGATACACACACACTCACACATACATAAATATATAAATAGTCAACCATATACTGCCAAAAGCTTACATAACCTATATACAAAGAAATAAGTAAGGTGAACATGTGTAAATTAAAAATAATTTTATACACAGAAATGAGTAAGGGGAACATGTGTGTAATTTTCCACATTACTTTTCCTCCACATAAAAAACCTACTTCTCTTTACCTTTTTTAAAGTCCTCCCGTCTCGGTTATACGTTGAGCATGAAGGAATTGTTTGTTGATGGGCCGAAGTGATGGTAAAATGCGGGTTTCGGGGCTATCACAAGTTGACTCACTGTCGAAAGTTTGACATTTTGATCAGGCATCGAAGATAGTTACCTATATATTACCTTCCGTATATTTGCGCCATCAAATAAGTCTGTAATTCTTTACAATTGTTCATTGTCATGTTGTGAAGTCACTTTCACCACTAAGTAAAATGGTGAAAATAGGTCAGCTTTGTGTATAATATGGATTCGGGAGATGTTTGGATAGAAGGGTCCTTCAAAGGTACGCCCCCTTGACATCTGCCTGGACTGTCACCAGTTAGAACATAATACCGGCACGCCGACAGGAGCCGAATAAACCCGAATAAACCTGAGGGGCAATTTGAGAAGCCCCCTTCGGAGATTATTTTCAACGACGCTGATTGGCCAAATTCACGTTGATATGCACTTATCTTGTCCTAGCAACAGTCCCTTATTGGCTAGTCATCACTGTCTCAGGGGACCCTCTAGCGCCCATCAGACACGGAGGTAGAGATGAGAAGGCTTACTTTTGTTTTACATTAATGAAAATTAATTACTTAATATCTTAATGGATATACTGTATATTATGTTATATTTATATTTATATTACACATTTAAATAAGTAATTTTTGGTAATATTCATTTTTTCAAAATAAAGTAAATACATTTAATATCACACTCTCCACTGGCGGGGCGGCGCCCTAGTGCCCTCTACTGGCCGGCCGCCACTGTTAAAGAGGTTTTTTTGGATTTTTTAAATTTCTTTTTTTATTTGTTTCTTTTTTTTTGTTTGTTTTTTGTTTTTTTAATGATTTTTTTGTTTCTTTTTTTTTTTTTATTTTTTTTTTATTTTGTTTCTTTTTTGTGTGTTTGAGGGGGTTTACATGTTTGAAAATTCACCCATTTGTGAAACAGAAAATCATAATAAGAACATCAGTCAGATAGAGCATGGAGCAGTTCTTTAGTTAGGTTCTATTTGGCAGGTGTGAGCAGTAGGTCACACATACACACATTCATTCCCCCCATTTTCCCCCTCCCTCATGTCATGTATCAACTCAAAAGTATCAACTCCGCACCTGCAGGTGTGGGAATGTTAGGTCACACATGGGTCACACACAGACAGACAAGTTTTACACAGCTAAAACAGCTTGAGGTCAAATTGACCCCAGAGGAACACCGATGCGTGCAATATGTGTACGGCACAATGAAAAAATATCATCATAATAATTTTATGCTAAATCAATAGTACCCATCAAATTAGGAAAAGTCATGAAATATGAAGCCAAAAAAGTCAACTATTATTTTTTGAATAATAAACATTGAATGGGGTTATGACCAAAGAAAAAATATTTTACAGTTGTGGATCAAGCAAATGCATTTTTTCTATACCTGTAGATGAAAAGTCACAATTTTGGTTTGCATTTACTTTTCAAAATAAGAGGTACACTTATACCCGCCTTCCTCAAGGCTTCACTGATTCACCAACCATATTTTCTCAGGCTATGACTGCAAACCTTTCTAAATTTAACCCACTTTGTGGCTCACAAATTATTTTGTATGTGGATGACATCCTTCTCGCCTCAGATGATAAAAGTAAATGCTGCAAAGACTCATCGGCATTACTTAAAATTTTAGCTGAACAAGGACATAAATGCAGCAGAAACAAATTGCAATTTGTTCAACAATCAGTTTAATTTTTAGGACACACCATTTCTCAGAGTTCCAAATCTCTTACAACATGACGTATTAAGATGAATTTCTGAATTACCTTATCCAGAAATACCTAAACAACTTATGGCATTCCTAGGAACTCTTAATTACTGCAGACAATGGATTCCAACTTTCTCTGCTATGTCAGGACCGCTGTACTCGCTGTTAACATCAAAAGAGACAGTTTTTCCACTATCTATAGAAAATAAAAACCTCTGTGATTTATTGAAAGAGGCAGTACATCAGTCCTTGTCATTAAAACTACCTGATAATGACAAATCATTTCATCTTTTTCTGCCACTCTAAAGGTGGCCAAATGTTTGCAGTTCTAGCTCTGAAGGAAACAGAAAAATACAGGCCTACAGCTTATTATTCTAAATAGCTTGACCCTGTAGCCCAGGGTCTCCCTCCTTGTGTCATGGCTGTCACAGCAGCTGCAGAAGCAGTCTCATCCAGTGCTGATGTCGTCCTTTTTCATCCTTTGACCTTGCATGTGAATCATGATGTTTATGCACTGCTACAAGATAAAATTCATTTTCTCTCGCCTGCTCGACATCTGCACTGTATGACTGTGCTCCTGTCTCAGCCACACTTGGAAATAGTACGCTGCTCAGTTCTCAATCCTGCTAATCTTTTGCCAGATGTTGACAACACATCTGAAGACCATGATTGATTAGAATCTTCTCTAAAAACATTCCTACCCAGACCTGATTTGAAAGACACACCAATTTCTGATTCAATTTGGCTTTTTACTGATGGCAGCTCTTTGAAAGATTCTTATGACAAAGCTCACTCTGCTTATGCTATCACTACTCTGACCAAAGTGCTAATGAGACAATCTCTGCCTGCATCTGACTACGCCCATCTGCTGAACTGAAAGCAGTTATTGCTGCCTTACACTATTGTGCAGATTTCTCTGTTACTATTTTCACTGATTCTAAATATGTTTATTCATTTTGTCATTATCACTGTGCTCAGTGGCACCTTAGAGATTTTAAAACATCATCTGGTTCTGAGTTAAACATGCAGCCCTGCTTAAGGACCTGACACAGGCCCTTAAGCTTCCCTCAGCTTTGGCTATTGTGCATGTCCCAGCTCATACACATAAAACTGACCTTGTTTCACATGGAAATGCCCTAGCTGACTCTGCTGCTCAAGCTTTAGCTTGTGGTGACCCTGCTACTCCTATCTTTGCTGCTCTGATAACTGATGATTCTGATAATATCTTGCATGATCACCAATGCCATGCTAAACGAACCTCATGTGTCATCCTAAATCCTGAGGATGACCCTTTCTATCACCCAGATACTGATTTACTTTCGTTACCTCCTTCCTTAAATCCCTGGGCGTGCCAAGTGTCCCATGGACCTTGTCATGTGACAACAGCGGGGATGTTAGGGAAAGTACAAAAATGCTTTTATGCACCAAACTTCCAAAAAGCAGCATATGATCATGTTAAAAAATGTTTGATATGACGAAAGAATAATTCTCAAGGAGGCATACAAACAAGACAAGGTTCATTTCCAGAACCAACAGCACCTTTTCAAGTTTTGAGACACACTTTACTGCACAAAAGGTAAAAACTTTTTTGAAAGAATTAGGAGTCCAACAAAAACTACATACGGCAATTCATCCACAAACAGCTGGACTAGTGGAGAGAAAGAACGGTACTGTTAAACAACAACTAATCAAAGCAATGGGATCAACAGGAAAACCATGGCCTGATTGTTTACTGTTTTTACATTAAAGGCTATCCTCCTAATTTTACACCTATCTCCATGGGTACTGTTGATCCAGGATATTGCTCTGATGTTCGTATGCCCTGCTTGAGGAATGGTTTCAATAGTTACAACGAGTCTAATAAACCACCTGGGGTCATGTGTGCTGATTTCTTTACTGTTCCAGATGTTATGGGTACTACACCACAAACTAATTTTGTATGGCTATGTGGGTCTTATATCTATCCGTCTTTGCCTACAGGATGGACTGGAGTCTGTGCTCCTGTCACCCCTGCTGATCATTCTTACATAGTATCTGCTACAAAACTTACTGGTAAAAGACCTAGGGCCTGTACTACGAAGCTGGATTAGGTCTTAGAGAGTTAACTTCCTGGACAAGTTTCGGATTTTCCGCACTACGAATGTAGATCTCTTTTTATCCAGACACGTTGCCCCGGTAATGTTGAATGCTGATGTTGAACGCCAAACCTGGTCCGGAGCAGGTTAAGTTCCAGGATAAGAGCTCACGGGGTGTGACAGACCGCCCGCTGACCAATCGGTTCTCTCGGGCCGGCATAAAAGACCGCACAGTCACCAATTTGCTGTCTTGTAGTACAGGCCCCTAGACGCAAAGTTGCTAAACATGATTCAGTTTGGGGAAGTGATGTTCCACATGATTATAAGTTATGGTCAGATGGTCAGAAAGTTACCCTATCTTTATTTCCTTGGCTTGGTGTAGGTAAAGTAATGCTAAGATTAGAAACTCTTGACTATAGATTTGGTATTTTCTTAACTACAACCATAGCTGCACTTAAATCTGTCAATCTGCCCTTAGCATTATGGAATTACAGGATCATACTGTTTTAGACCAACTCACGCCCTCTGCTGGAGGAGTTTGTGCTGTTATAGGCACTTCCTGTTGCTCATTTGTTCCAGACTGTGATAGTAATCATAGAAAGTTATACTGAGCTCTTATAATTGCGAAGGGACAAAATCCTGACATATTGTAATTTGGTTTCCCATTTTATTGTGTTTCAGCTTTATGACCTGTGGTCATTAATCAAAATAAATACATGACTAACACGAGTTAAATCCCAGTGTGCTTCCTGATGAGCCTGTTTGGAGGGCTGTGAATGAAAGATCCGAACACCAGGGTATCCTGTTGGCTTGTCTCCTGTGCCCAAAGCTGCTTTTTTCTCATAGCTATCACTTCTAGAATAAAAAAACAAGGCATGGGTCTTTTAAACGCTGTCACCAGACATGGTGCTCAGCTAAAATTATGATGCAGACAAGGGAAAAAGGAGGAAAAGAAAAAAAAAATAGAGTAAGCATGGAGAGTAAGCGGAGAAGACTTTTCCATATATCAAACAATTATTATTGGATTGAACTACTAGCAGGTCAAAATAATTACGGACAAGCAAAAAAAGGCCAGAATGGCCCGAAGGTGAGTGTGTGTGTCACTGTCTGTGTGCATGTCTCAAAGCTCAGTACAAAAAAAAAAAAAAAAAAAAAATATATATATATATTTATTTATATTTATATATTTATATTTATATATATATATATATATATATATATATATATATATATATATATATATATGGACGGAGAGGAGAAATATGGTGATTTTGACAAATCGTGCATTAGATTAGTAGATCGCTGACTACACTTTTAAGTGAACAGAGAAAACTATATATATATAACATATATGTGCTATATATATATAGCATATATATATATATATATATGATGCAGACATATATATATATATAGATATATATATATATATATATGTATCATATATATATATATATATATGCAGTTGGTTTCGTCATGTATATATATATATATATATATATATATATATATATATATATATATATATATATATATATATATATATATATATATAGACTCCCTGTCTTCTATACCTCATTAGTGGAATTCTGCTCTTCCCATGGTTTGTTCTGACCATTTCTTACTATTTTTGAGACTTTGTTTGAATCCTGTCTGGCTCTTAACCTTCTTTTTCTTCTCTCAGGAGTATTTGCTCCCTTGTGCTTCTGTGACTGATTACCTCTTGGCACACTAAAAAGCATACCTGATTTTTTTCTGCTCTTCTCTTTACAGTGTTCTCATAGAGTCCCCCACCATCACTATAACCTGTGTGTATGTCTACACTGGATCACTGTACTTACCTTGGGCTGTGAAATGGAATACATTCACTGTCAACTTTTACCTGCCTCAATCTTTGGATCCAACATTGAAACCTTATATGGGGCATTCCTTATCACAGTTAGTTAATAGAAAGACTTTATGGTGTTGACTCTCAGATATGTGACTTATTGATGTTGTCCTTATTAACCCTCCTATTATTCTTGGGGTAAGTTTGACCCCATTTGATGTTTTTCATTCAAAAAATAATAGGTGACTTTTTTTTGGCTTCATATTTCATGACTTTTCCTAATTTGATGGGTACTATTGATTTAGCATAAAATTATTATGATGATATTTTTTCATTGTGCTGTACACATATTGCACGCATCGGTGTTCCTCTGGGGTCAATTTGACCTCAAGCTGTTTTAGCTGTGTAAAACTTGTCTTTCTGTTTGTGACCCATGTGTGACCTAACATTCCCACACCTGCAGGTTCAGAGTTGATACTTTTGAGTTGATACATGTCATGGGGGAGGGGGAACATGGAGGTAATTAATGTGTGTGTGTCTATGTGTGTATGTGTGACCTACTACTCACATCTGCCAAATAGAACTGAACTAAAGAACTGCTCCATGTTCTGAATATCTGACTGATGTTCTCATTATGATTTTCTGTTTCACAAATGAGTGAATTTTCAAACATGTAAACCCCCTCAAACACACAAATAAGAAACTAAAAAAAGAAACAAATAAAAAAATCATAAAAAAAACAAAAAACCCTCTTTAACTCTGCCACTGCCTGTTTCAAGCCTGAATAACCAAAGAGGAGGGGTGAGTGAGACTTTACAGTGTCCACAAATATGCTACAAAAAAGTAGATCAAAACAAGTAAATAAATATGTTTATAAGAGGAAAGGGGGGGTTACCAACATCAATCAATATGGTTCATTCTGTGAGAGTCATGAATGTGCACCCTAGTTAGAAAAGATTTGGATGAAAGAATTTAAAGATCCACTTACTCTAAAACTGAAAGTTTGACCTGATGGTGGTCATATCATCACCAAAACTAATAGGGTTCATGCTCTTGTGGTCATTGTCAGTAAATTTGAGAAGATTTGGATGAATACTTTTCAAGATAAATTATTTCTGATTGAAAAGTTTGGCCTGATGGTGGCGCTAGAGGACAGGTCAAGGTTTCATTATCAAGGGGTTATTTATGTAGTCAACAAATAAACAAAGTTCCTGAACCAAAAACTTGGTCAGCAATTTTCTGTAAATCATTTTCTGGAGGCAAATATCCCTGGGGTCAGATTGACCCCAAGGGTAAAATGTGTTAGTATTATTTGAGTATAATAGGAGGGTTAAGCCTGATTATTATCCTTACATACAAACTGTTGTTAAAGTGGATACATTGAAAGTAAAGTAGGTACTTTTTCTTACTGATGTTTTTACTCACTTGTTTGTTCAGGTGTCACAACAGGCTCAGTAACTGTGGTGATCAGGGGTCCTTTCACAACTTGGGTGAAGTCTTGATCTTTTGGCAACCACGTAGTTGTGTCCATCGCTTCCTGACAATCTTCATCCTCAGAGGCATTATTGAACCTCATTCTCTTCACAGTGGGATGGGAAACTGTAAAAAAATAATTTTAACAGTGATGGTTCTACTAATATGCACTGACAGACTGAACATGGTTCAGGGTGTTTGAACCAAACTTTGCAGAACTTTACCTTCCTCATCCCTTTGTTGACTTTCATCACGTGTTGTAGTTGGATTTTCTGTCTTCCAATCAATGAAAGATCTGAACCAACCACTCATCGTCACTGGTTTTCTTTATCACAGGAAAAAGACATCTCATGTCATGAATGTATCCACTCAGAATTTTAAATACATTGCCAGTCTTGCAGAATTTTAAATTCATTTTTTAAATAAATAATTGAGATTTGTACAAATTGTTTACCTCAAATATGTTTGCTCTCTTTGTCACTCCACACTTGCACTTGACCGTTGAAACTTCTCACTGAAAATAGCCACACAAGATATTTATTCCAGCGTAGTCACATTTTTTAAGTTAAAAATTTTAAAGCAGCCCAAGGTATCATTTTCCATTAGTTATTTAAGTGCCACCAAACAGTCTTTCAGTGAGTCCACATGCTTTCTATGGTCACCAGAATCTGTGTCAAAATTTGTTCTAAATTGTGCCTCAAAGAATCAAAACAACAACACAAGTGTGAAGTATAACAATGATCCAGTTATTGTGAGTAAAAGTCTAAACCTGTAGCAGGTTTGTTAAAAGACACCAGAGAAAGAGAAGTTCATCACAAGCTTAGCAGCTAGTGATGGGAAGTACAGCTCTTCATCTAGGATCTATTGAAGCCTTATATGTTACCTTTGCGTTGTAAAACTTAATATTTTATTGTGTAGCAAACTTGTTTGTCTTTAGTGTTTTACTGAAAATCATTATAATTGCCTATTTTTTTTGCATCCATCCTGTTATAAAACCAATCTTACTGCCAATATCTGTGCACTGCAGCCAGATGCTGCTTCGCTCTCAAGTCATTTAAAGTTCTACTACACGACAACACAACACACTCACATACTCTCCTCACTGCTGTCTGTTGTCTCACTTACTCCTATATCCTCACAGGTGCTTGTCCAGATGGCAGCTATGTTGGCCAATCAAAACAAAGTTCAACTGTAAATAGAGCTGGAGCGGAGCACTATGATACTGCGTTCACACCACAAGCGACTCTACAATCCAAATCGCGTTGCCCAGTGAAGTCACATCTCGTGTCCATAAATACATCATTTTGATAATGTTGCCGTCGGTCGTCGCTTGGTGACGTCACGTCGGCTCGAGTTTCACCGTCATCATATCTTATATCATATAATAGGATGTGTAAGCGGACATTATTCCAGCTGTATCCTTTTCATCACTTATCAACCACAAAACACTGCAGCTGATGACCTGCAGCAGCATCATCTGTGAGTTTTCTGCAGTTCGTCTAGGCGGAACTAATGTCCTCACTGACTAATGTTTCCACACAGACATAAACTGTTCCTCTGTAGTCCAGATGAAAAACTGTCTGTCGCAGGTACCGTCACACACACACACACACACCACTGATTGGCTGTTGCCGCACAGCCACACACGACATCCCCTGAAAAGATAAACTTTTTTATAACTTTGACACATCTTGTTTAGCAAACGCATCGCGGGACAGTTAGCAGTGCCCCTAAGTGAACGGACTGAAACCTGATCACTTCCACAGGTGATTTGTTCATTTCTCAGTTCAGCTGAGCTGTCAGCAGCACAGCAGTGCCAGCCAGACAGTTGTCGAGCTGCTGCAGGGAGGGACTGCACACGGCGACTGCACCTGAACTACTCTCTCCTCCTGGATCAGTCGGTGAATTAATCGCTCAGTGACCTACTGTCTCCTTCTGTATTATTTCCCTCTGAGAGATACACTTAAATGGTGACCATTGTTTCCCGTGGTTTTAACAGATTTTGTTTCCGGATAAACAAACTTAAAACATGAGACTCTCCATCTGTAGCAGGTACTAGTCAGGAGTGGTGGAGGGAGAAAGGAGGGTTTTGTGTTTAAATGTACCTCACAAAAAAAACAAAAAAATAAAACTCTGCTATATTGCCATCCCAACAACTCACTTACAGAAGGACACAGAATGTAACAAGTAATCAGTCTAACTTTATTTGTAAAGCACTTTTCATACAATATTTAGTAGCACACAGTGCTTCACACATAAGTTAAGAAATAAATAAATTAAAATCATAAAAAGTAGAAAATTTTATACAAAGACAAATACAACCCCACCCCTGCCTCAGCCCCCACTTCACAAATCACATACAGCACACGCACTCACGTACACACACACATACAAAGACATGAAGAAGAGATTCTAACAGAAAAAATATTAAGACTAATAACCAGACTAAAAAGGTAGGTCATGAGTTTGCTTTTAAAAGTATGAACAATAGGTGATGCTCTCAGGTTCCTTAACATTAAAATGATGCTTTATGTTTTGGTTAAATAGACTTGAACTTAAAGCACTTATAGCGACTAACCAAAGCTGCATTACACTGCAGGTCACGCCTACCCATTCACACCCATTTGCCCTCACATTCACTCACTGATGGTTCAGAGTTTCTATGTTAATTATCCATCAGTATCTCTAACACATTCACCCCCTTTCATGCCCATTTACACACCACTGATGTAGCAGTGGGCGCAACTTGGGGTTAAGTGTCTTGCCCAAGGACACATCACCATGTTTTGCCCAGAGGTGGGCTTGAACCTGCAACTTCCCGATCACTAACCAAGCGCACTATCCAACTGCACCACCGGCGACCTGTTCTGTTCAAGTTATTTACGACTTAATGCCTACTTTTATACAAAGATATGAATTTATGCTAACAGTTATTCAAACATATTATGATACGGCTGATCAGTTCAAACACGTTTGTACAACAGGTCAATTGTGTCATTAATCAGTATAAGTGCAGTTTCAGTTGGAGAGGGCTGGCGGGCCAGTTTCTACATTTCGCATCCTGTGGTTGGTACTGTGATTTTACTGAACTGCAAGACCCTTTTGTTGAACTCTGAGTTGAACTTCTGCCTTAAGACTGACTTTTACTGAGCCGTTATATTTATCTTTCCTGGCAGACACAGCATATGAAACCAGACATTATCTTAACATGTGATAAGATGAAGCCGCCCCAAATCCTGATGTGTATAAGATCTTGTGTATGCTTTTGTTCAATGCTCTTTGTTTGTACATCCCTGGTGAGGTGCAGAGCAGAGTCCTCAGCAGCTGAGTGATTTTTATTGTCTTTTGTATTGTTTCACATACTGTCAATAAATGGTTGGCTAATAGTCTAATCTGGACTTGTGCCTTCTTCCAAACTGAACAAAACCTTAAACATAATTTTGGGTACTATCAAAAGGTCACTACCACCTGGAGACCAGAGGACTCTTCTAGGTTCATATGGTAAAAACAGATTGGATAAACAAAAAGGAACAAGACCATTCAGGGATTTAAAACTAATTAAAAAAAACCTGAAAATTAATTCTAGAAAAAAACAGGCAGTCAATGCAGAGACTTTATATCAGGATGATATTGGCTCTCTTTCTGGTCTTTCGCAGCATGCGAGCAGCTGAGTTTTGAAGCAGTTGAAGCTTGAAATGTTCTTTTTAGGAAACCAAAGAGGAGAACATTACAGTAGTCAATTCTATGAGTAACAAAAGCATGGATAAGAATCTCTTCATTGGCCTGAGAGAGAAACTGGTGCACTCTGGAATTGTTCTTTAAATGATAAAATGACGTTTTTGTAACATCTCTGAAGTGCAGGTCAAAGCTGAGGTCTGAATCAAATACAGCACCAAGATTTTTGGCCTGCTGACACGGAATAAAAGACAGTGATTAGAGTTTGCTCTCCAGTTTCTCTCCATGGACCTGTACCAATAACTAAAACCTGAATTTCGTCCTGGTTGAGCTGAAGAAAGTTGTCTGCTGTCCAGGACTGGACGTCTAAAAAAAAAGTTAAAAAGGGCATCAATGGGCCCTGTGTCATCAGGAGACATGGCGAAGTGAAGCTGTGTGTCATCAGCACAGCTGTGAAAGTTGATGCCGTGTCTCCTGATGACATCGCCTAAAGGCAACATATATAAAAAAAAAGTGTAGGACCTGAAATTGAACCCTTGGAGAGGCCACAGTTAACATTGTACAGTTCTGACTGGCATTCCCCCATGTCAGTGGGATATGATTTAAACCAATTAAAACAGTGCCAGAGATTTCAACAGAAACAGTGAGTCTATTTAAAGGAATCTGGTGATCTACAGTGTCAAATGTTGCACTCTTGTCAAGCAGCACAAGCACAGAGAGCATTTTCTGATCCATGTTTTAACTGAGATCATTCACTATTTTAACAAGTGCTGTCTCTGTGCTGTGGCCGGCCCTAAAGCCAGACTGATAAATTTCACCAATGGATAAAGTTTTCATAAAATCCTGTAATTGGTTAAAAAACAAGTTTCTGTAAAATCTTACTTAAAAATGGCAGATTGGAAACTGGCCTGGAATTATCAAAAATCAATGGGTCCAGAAGGGTTTGAAGCACAGCTGTTTTAAAACAGTAGGGAAAAAATGCCCATCTAAAGAAAAAACTGAAAATATATAGATCTGATATAAAAGAATTGTAAAATTGTTTAAAAAGGGATGTAGGGACGGGATCTAAAAGGCATGTCGCTGGCGCGTTTGGAAGAAACTTTGTCAAGCATTTCAGAATCAACCAGGAAAAATGTATCCAGCGTTTCATCATTAGAAAGTAAAAATTAGGGGTGCTAAAAGTTTTAAGGTGGGTCTATTTTTGATCTTATTGACTCAGTTTTACTGCAGAAATGAACTGCAAAATCTTCACACACTGACTGTGTGGAGAAGTGATGGGGAGGGTTCAAAACAGGGTTAATGAAATGCAAGGGGTGTAGGTTTGATTTTGACATTGGTGGGGACATAAAAGTGCTCAAGAATTTCATTTTGAGCCCCCCCTCAAAATTATGGAAAGTCTTCTTTAAACCTGGCCCAACATACCAAAAAAGCTCTGAGACCTACTTATGGGCCTTCACCCACAGGTTGAGAACTTCTTCTCTTGTAGTTGAAGCTTGATTCTTTCAAGATTGTTTCTAAATCATGGACAATATGTGATTGATGATACATCAGGGTGATCTTATAATTTTAGAAATCAGTGAGTGAGTGAAACAGAGGATCAGAGCTGGACTGATGAAGAACATTGAGTTTTGATTCATGTTCACTTGAACAGCGCGCATGAGTTTTCAAGACACGTTTGAATTATAAAATCTGATAATTCCACCCTGTCCCTGCGATGTGCATCTCTCTGCATCTTTACGCTCACCGGCATACTGAAGTGCACGCTGAAAGACGCCGAGTGATACGGGAGGCATTTTGATAAAATACTAACAGGTTCATGGGCTGCACAACAAAATGACAGACAATGACAGACAACGACGGTAACAGCCACATCTTAAATGGAAAATATCAGGTCTGTACCACACAAAGCGAATGTGGCTGCATTAGACGGTGGAGAATGCGTCCTTTAATGCTAAATGTGGCCCTACACAGCGCGTTTTGTATATAGGGAGGGGCAGCGCTGGGTAATGGCATTATATTGATAGGGATGTGTCCCTGGCGTCCCTACCCAATTCTACACCCTTAACTAAATGGTCAATGGTTGAGAAGAGGATTATTTGTTTATTGTGGTTTTCAGCTATTAGTTTTGAAAAATATGTTCTTCTTGCTTTTTGATTGCAATATTGCATATTAACATCTTCCTGAAAGATTTGATAACTGACTTTTAATTTATTTTTTCTCCATGTCCTCTCTGCAATTCAACACTTTCCTTGTAATTGCAAAATTTCTTCTCTTAATGGAGGTGAAATGTCCATCAGTGCTGAACCAGGTTTCAGTTAAAAACATGCAGTCAATATTGTGGTCTAAAGTCAAGTCATTAATCAAAAAAAATGTATTTAAAAGGGATCTTACGTTTAAAAGTGCCATGTGCAAGTTTCTCTTCGTGATGGATCTGGTTATGATCTCTGTGTGATAGGTATGAGGTTACCTGAATGTGCAACATTTGTGCAGCAAATGTTTAGATGTCCTCATCAAGCAAAACTACCTCAACGTAGGAGACTGATGAGTGGATGGGAATCTATTACACTTAGCCAATTTGATCATAATTCCTCTATGAGCCATTGTGAAGGGTTGGTCTTTTGATTTACTAGGTTCATCATACATATGTCTAATTACTGGTTTCACAATTTGTTATGGCGAATCTCTGATGGGTTGGTCACACTAGGCAGGAGGTCTGTAGAGGAATCGATTGAACCTTTCAGGCTGTGGATCGCCTTGTGGGTGATATGGAGTGGTTAGTGACTTTCTGTTTTTCATCATGCCCAAGATTTCCTTAATTGACAGACTCTCAAAGTCTTGCTCTGAATGAATTGTAGTTGGCAAGCCATCGGGTAAAAGTATTTGTCAACAAGGATCATGGCAACAGTTTGAGCTTTTTGATTTTTGGTTGCAAACACCTGAGCATAACATGTAAAGTGATCAGTCATTAATAATACTTTGCTGATGCCAGAAGAATCTGGCTCCATTGATAGAAATCAATGCATACCAGATCCATTGGTCCACTGCTCACAGTTTGGTGTAGTGGAGCAGCTCTGTGGCAAGAGGTCTTTCACCACAGTTCCAAATGTAATTTTCAACATCACATGCAAGTTAAGACCAGAAGAATTGGCTCCTTATCAGGTCTGTCATTCTTTCTATACCAAGGTATGGTGTCCCAAGTTATCATCAGTTGCCCTCAACACTACTTCTCGGAACTCTCTTGGTAGAACGAGTTGCGCGACTCTTCTCCTGAGGGTTGCTTACTTAATCGATGGAGTAACCCATTTTTCACCATTAACTTGCCTAACTCCTATTTTAGCCGAGGCAGTTCTGGACTGGACTCCTTTTCTTCAGGCCACTTACCATGCTTAACTGCTTGTATAGCAGATCTGATGGCTGCTTTGTTTTCCTGAGCCTTGACACCTGTGTCATTTCCCTTATCCTCAGGTGGATAGGGAAGGTACACACTCAGGAGAAGCTCCCGACTGATCCACAAATCTGGGTGGATTGTTCAAGGCCCAGAAATGCAGACTTTTTTGCAGATGGTTCTTACACCAGTTTGTCTGTGGTATGGTTTCCCATCTATCTTGACTGTCATCTGTACGGTGTCTCGATAGCATTTTGGTATTGATATACTGTTTGCCAGGTCTGTACTGGATATCAAAGTCATATGTGGACAATGCAGACAGCCATCTGCACCCTACAGCACTCAGCTTGACTGTGGAGCGGACGTGAAGTGTCTGAGGTGGATGTTGGCTTATGAGTAGACTGAAGTTGGCCTAGTTTCACTCAAGATGTTATGACCAGGAATGCCTAACGAAGAACATTCACTTGTTTTTCTTAACAAAAACAGACTCCTGTGAGTAGGTAAACCGCTGAAAACTTAAACATGTTACCTTAGGGGATGAACCCTGTGTCAGAGGTTAAAGGCCGTCACTTCAGGCTCCCCCGTGTCAAGACTGGTAATTTATCTAAGATGCTCTGGTCCAATGAGAGTCCACCCTGGATGCATGGCTCTGTATACTTCAAACAGTGTGACTGGTATAAATATGTCCCCTTACAATGTTCGGGAGGGTTTTTCATTCAGCTGTGAACCTCTCAGGCTGTCTGGAGTGCCTGATTTAGACACTTGCTTGATTTTGTAATAAACTTCTTTTACATACAAACAAGTCTGTGTTGACGAAGCTTCTTCATCAACTGCATCTACACATCAACCAGTGAGAAACTACAGACATATGTAGGTGGGTTGCTGTCGATATGCACTGTAAATCAGGTATCATACAAGTAATCATGGAATTTATCCACAACAGCCCACTTAAGAGACAGAAACTCAAGCTGGTGGATTGCATCGTTTCTTTCTGGTGGTTTCAGCTTTCTACTGGCAAAGGCAACAGGCATTTGTGTTCCTCATACAGGACTGCATCTAGTCCCTTTAGGCTGGTGTCAACATGCAAGACATAAGGCTTGTGAGGATCAACAAAATCCAGGACCTCTGCCAGAGGGGCTCTGACTCATTGCAGTGGGTTTTGGTAAGGTCTTTTTCATCCTTCTTACCTTGCTGCCTTGGGGCATAACCTTTTGTCAGCTCACTCAACGGCCTGACAATGACTGAATAATTGGCTATAAACTTAATAATAATAATAATAATAATAATAATACATTTTATTTGAAAGCGCCTTTCAAAACACCCAAGGACACTGCACAGGATAAACAACAACAACAATAAAATCAACAAACAACAGAACTATAAAATCAGCAAAATACAACAGTCAGTGAAGGATAAGTGGATGAGAGTGGGATATTTATGGTAAGGAATATGCAGTTCTGAACAGGTGGGTTTTGAGTCTGGATTTAAAAATAGACAGGGAGGTCAGGTTTCTGAGGTCCGGTGGGAGAGAGTTCCAGAGCTGGGGAGCAGAACAACTGAAGGCCCTGCTCCCCATGGTGCTGAGGCGAGCAGTGGGCACAGTGAGGTGGGTGGAGGAGGAGGATCTGAGGGAGTGGGCTGGAGTGGCGATGTGGAGGAGGTCCGACAGATATGGAGGGGCGAGGTTGTGGATGGCCTTAAAGGTGTACAGGAGCAGTTTGAATTCTATCCTATGCTTGACCGGGAGCCAGTGGAGCTGCTGCAGGATGGGGGTGATGTGATGGTGGGAGGGGGTTCTGGTGATGATACGGGCAGCTGAATTCTGGACCAGTTGAAGTTTATGGAGTGACTTTTGTGGGATGCCGAAAAGGAGTGAATTGCAGAAGTCTAGACGGGAGGTGACAAGGCTATGGACAAGGATGGAGGTGCTGTGAGGAGTGAGGGAGGGGCGGAGGCGGTTGATATTTCGGAGGTGGAAGTAAGCGGACCGGGTGATGTTATTGATGTGAGACTGAAAGGAGAGTGTGCTGTCGAGGATGACACCCAGACTCTTAACCTGAGGGGAGGGGAAGACCGAGGAGCTGTCAATGGAGAGAGAGAAGGTGTCTATTTTGAAAGTGTAGATTTGGTGCCAATTAAAAGTATTTCTGATTTGTCACTGTTTAATTTAAGGAAATTTGAGTGAACCAGTATTTTATTTCAAATAGGCAGGAGGTGAGAGAAGGGGGTGGGAATGTGGAATTGGGATTACAAGAAAGGTAGAGCTGGGTGTCATCCGCGTAGCAGTGGAAATTGATATTGAATTTGCGGAAAATATGGCCGAGGGGGAGGAGGTAAGTGATGAAGAGGAGGGGCCCCAGGACGGAGCCCTGGGGCACACCTGTGGTAACTGGGGAGGGATCAGATTGGAAGGACTGTAACTGAATGAACTGAGTGCGGCCTTTGAGATAGGACTGGAACCAGCTGAGGGGGGTGTGAGTGATGCCAATGGAGGAGAGACGACTGAGGAGGATGGGGTGTGAGATGGTGTCAAAGGCCGCACTCATGTCAAGGAGGATGAGGATGGAGAGTGAACCAGAATCAGCTGCCATGAGGAGGTCGTTTGTGATTTTGAGAAGGGCTGTTTCAGTGCTGTGACGGGGGCGAGAACCGGACTGGAAAGGCTCATAGAGGTTATTGTGGGTAAGGTGGGAGTGGAGTTGACTGGCGACTATTTTCTCAAGAATTTTGGAGATGAATGGTAAGTGAGAAATGGGGCGAAGGTTATTGAAGTCATTTGGATCTGAACCAGGTTTCTTGGGAATGGGGGTAACGGCTGCAGATTTGAAAGATGAGGGAACGATACCGGTGGAGAGTGAGGAGTGAATAATGGCGGAGATGAGAGGGACCAGAGAGGAGAGGGAGGATTTGACTAGGGTGGTAGGGAGGGGATCGAGCTGGCAGGGAGAGGGCTTTGAATTTTTGATGAGAGTGGAGATTTCAGACGGAGCGGGGAGATGAAAACTGGAAAAGCACTGAGAGTGGCTGGGAGGAGGTGGAGGGGAGAGTGGCGGCCCGGTCAAGCATAGGTGCTGATGGATATTGTTGATTTTTTCACTGAAAAATGTCATTATGGAGGTACAAGTGTCCGTGGAGTAGAGATGGGGGGGAATTAGGTGGCTGGGTGATTTTATTAAGCAGTGCAAAGAGGGTCTTGGAGTTGCCGGTATTTGAAACGATGAGACTTGAGTAGTAGCTGGATTTGGTGTGTGTAATTGTGTCCTTGTATATCTGTAGATGGTCACTGTACATGTCCTTATGGATGGTGAGACCAGTTTTTTTATGGAGGCGTTCGAGTTGTCTACCCCTGGCTTTAAGTGAACGAAGCTCAGGGGTATACCAGGGGGCAGATGAGGAGAAGGAGACATGGCGGGATCTGACTGGGGCAAGGGAGTTGAGGATGTCCTGTAGGCTGTTATTGTAGAGGGTAACCAGTTCATCAGGGTTGGAGAGGGAGTCTGGGATTGGAATGGAGTCCATGATGGTTCAGAGTGTGTCCGGGTTAATGTCCCTTATATTCCTAAATGAAATGAGACGGGGTAACTTGATGGTGGAGAGGGAGAGAGAGGTGCTGAAAGTGAGGAGGAAGTGATCTGTGACTGGGAGTTCATCGGCAGTGCAGTTGGAGGGGGTGAGGCCAGAGCAGCAGATTAAGTCCAGAAAATGTCCTTTTTTATGAGTTGGGAAGTTAGTAAATTGAGTAAAACCAAAACTGTCCGAACAGGATAAAAAGTCTCTGGTGAGGGGCAAACTGGTATTGTCAATGTGTATGTTGAAGTCTCCCAGTACAATGACATTTGGTGAAAGGGCAGACAGATGGGTGAGCAGCGTTGAAAAATCATTTAAAAAGTCCCTGTGTGGTTTGGGAGGATGGTAAACTGTAGCAACGACAGCTGTAGAGGGTCCAGGCAGCTTAATAACAAGGCATTCAAATGAACTGAACGCAGGCACGGTCACGGGGAGGACTTTCAACCTCTCGCGGTGAATTATCGCGAGACCTCCTCCGCGTCCGTTGCCACAGGGACAGCAGATGTAAACATAGCCCGGAGGAGCGGCTTCGTTTAGCTGAGAATGGTCATTTTGCTGTTGCCAGGTATCAGTCAAGCAGAGAAAATCCAACTTATGGTCAGTGAGGAGATCTTGGATTAGATGACCCTTGCTCGTGAGGGAGCGGATGTTGAGTAGACTGAAGTTTACGGCGGTGTTTCCATGCTTGACAGCAGCGTTAGCCGACCGGGCTAGGCTGGCTAACGCGCTGCGGTCAACAGTCCGGCCTGAGTACCTGGGAGGACGGCTTGAGGTGGACCAGAAAGATTTGATTGTAGAGCAGCGATCTTGGTGGAAATTCCTGCGGGACCCACGGTGGATGTATTTACCGTGAGATGGAAGCACAATGTCCTGGTGATGGTGCAGCACAGGTGGTGGGAGCTGGGGCAGATGCCAACGAATCCATAGCAGCTCGGCAGCGGTGTACTGGAGTAGTCCTGCCACAGGATGATGGCAGGACAGCAGGAGCAACCAGACAAAAGCTGACCAAGCATAGACCTTGCTTGCCCGCATGACGGCAGGAACAGGACGTGAATCAGAGCCGGTAGCAGTGCAACAGCCGGTGGGCAAAAGTTTGCCGTGAGGAAGACGCACTCAAAACACCATATCAGCGTATAATATACAAAAGGTGGGTGCCAAGAACTCACACAAAAGGTGCAGTGTAACTGATTGTGTCGTTAAAACCATCAGCAATAAAACAAGTTTAAAATAGTTTAAAAAGTTCCAGAGAGCAGCGGCAGTAAGTCACGCCAGCGTCCACTCAACCGGAAGGATTATGCATCTGTAATAGGGCCCGACCAATCTATCTGTTGGCTGATTATATCAGCCGATTATAGCCCTCTCCAAAATATTCAACATGTTCCATAGTTTTGCCGATATAACACCAATATATACCTAATTTTTCATAAGAAAGCAATGCCATGTTCATTGTTTAAGTTGCACAGAATTATCTTGTTGCCCCATTAGTCCAGCAGATGGAGCTCTCACGCCATCTGGTCCTCAGTCCTCTCCACACTGCTGACTAATCAGTCACTTACAGGAGTGAGGCAGAGCAACAACACAGGAGTGGGCTGAACAGAGCTGCCGACAGGTATGTGTATAACGACGCTGTGAAATAAATACAAACACAGATTCAAATTGTCTCCCAATTCAATTTAACTGTCTTTGCCATGAGTCATGACAAGTGACGCGTGCTTCGTCGTGGCGGTCATGCTTTTCAACGACGTTACATTGGTTAAAGTTATGCTAACCAAGCTTAAGTTACTCTTTGTCTGTATAGCTATGTTAACAATGACATTGCTGGGGTGCTGGTTTGGCGTAGTGGTTAGCACCTCATGTACATGCTTCTGCCTGTCCAGGTTCGAATCCCGCCTGTGACCAGTTTGCAGAGTGTCTTCCCCTACTCTTTCTTCCCCTTTCACAAGCCTATCCACTTTCTCTCTCCTATCAATAAAGGCACAAAATGCCCAAAAATATACATTTAAAAAAAAAAAAAACAATGACATTGCTGCAGTTATGCCAACCTAGCATGGTGTAGCTAAAAGCTTAAAAGACAGCCATATCCGCATACATAAGGTAAGTGCACAAATATGCGAGAGTGCAGAGAACGAGTGTTCATCACTATCAGCTGCATGTGGAAGCGCATTTAATGAGCAGCGATGTGAACGCAGAGGGGAGGGGGCTCATTCAGGGCAGGCCTTAAAATTTTGTACAGTAAACACTTGGTGACCACAGGCTGGAACAGCAATTCGCTGTGTGTATCTTAAGGAGTATGTTGGAATACTTGTGACCATTATTTAGTGTAAGTATTAGTATAATCTAAAGATGAATTTATCAGTAAAACTGGTAGCTATGTCACACATGCTTCATAGAAAGAAAAATGCACCATGCAAATTTACAACCAAATACTCCACATAGCAGACATATTTCAAAACCTCTTTTTTCAGATAAACATTATGTTTATCATATTAAATTAATACTTTTGTAAAACTTTTTTTCAGATGGCACAAAGTGGACAAAGCAAGGTGTGGGACTACTATACTAAGGGCACTTCTGGTGAGGCTGTCTGAAACATTTTTGCAGCTTCAGTAAGCCAAGGATCAAGTAACCCTAACATAAGAAACACCTCTAATCTATGGAACCACCTCAAAGTGAAACATAGAGATGCTTATGAGAGAAAAGGCAGCACAGGTGTCAAAGCACACTCAGCCCACACTCACACAAGCTTTTGACAAAACCACAAAGTGGTCGCCAAATGATCCACGATCAAAAGAGATGGACAAACTGATATTGGAAATGATTGCTACAGATATACCCTATGCGATTGTGGAGGGGGAAGGTTTCAGGAGATTACTGGCCAAGGCAGAAAACCGATACACGCCAAAAAGTGGAAAGTATTTCTGCACTCAGCTCATGCAAGAAATACACTCCAAAGTAGCAAGGAGAGTAAAGGAACTTCTCTCTGTGGAAATGCAGGGGGAAGCATTGCCTTTACCACAGACTGTTGGTATGGATCAACTGAGGCCCTCATGAGCTTGACTGCATATTTCATCGACAAAAACTGGCAGAGTCCAAATTGTGCTGATTGTAAAGGCCATGTTTGGGTCCCACACAGGGCAACCTTACTGAAGGAATGGGACATTGATGCACAGCGTGTTCACCTAATGCTGAGAGACAGTGGTGCAAACATGATTAAAGGAATAAAACTTGCAGAGATGTCTGGCCTGAGCTGTACTGCACACACTATCCAGCTGGTGATCAATGATGGCCTCTCCTCCCAGAGGATAGTGGGGGACATCTTGGCCAAAATGAAGAAAATAGTCACGCACTTTCACCACTCTGTTGTAGCACAGCAGCGACTGTCTCTTATTCAGGAGACGGTTGGTGTTCCTCACCATTCCATCATCCAGGCTGTTCCAGGAATTCAACACTTCATATGGTTGCCTGAATGTTGGAGCAAAAGAGAGCTGTGACAGTCTACTCTTGTGACCAAGGCCATTTTTTATGCCATTTTTTATGTTTTTATGTGGCAGCCAACCTGGTAGAGACACTGACACCGCTGGAAGAAATAACATGTGAAATGAGCAAGGAAGATTCCTCTGCCTCCTGCATCATACCATGTGTAGCAGTGCTCAGGCGTCTGCTTGAGTCAGAGGGACCAAGCAGCAGAGGAACCAAGACACTGAGAAAGACCATGTTGGAGAGCCTGGATAAAAGATTGTCTTAAGAGACAAAAGAGTTGGTGCTGGCATGTCTCCTTGATCCACGCTATGAGGGGCAGCCCTTCTCATCAGGGACACTGGCCAAAGCCAAAACCTGGCTCAGTGAAGAAGTCATCATAAGTACACCTGCAACAATGCAAGCACAAGGTGCTAGTGATGATGTTGAGGGAGAATCCAAAAAACAAAGATTGAAGGGAGGCCAGAATCCTAGTGTACTGGACAGTCTTTATGACACCATGCTTACCTCAACAAGTCAAGACAAAGCACCTGAGGGGATCACTGAAGAGCTAGATCTGTACTTGAGGGAGCCTGTGATTGACAGGAGACCCACTGGAATGGTGAAAGATTTAACAGAAGCTGCTTCAATTGATTGTCAGTCCTTGCCAGAAAGTACCTCTGCTGTCCACCTTCTTCTGTGCCAAGTGAGGGAGTGTTCAGTGTGATTGACAACATTTACAAGGAAAGGTGCAGCTCTCTCAAAGGAAGGAATGAAGAGAAGCTGTGCTTCCTACACTACAACCTACCTCTGTTAAAGTGGCAGTAACAGAATAACTCTGCAACTTAAGGGGGCTTGTAAAAGAGTTTTATTTTAGTATTGTTCATATGTTGTTCCCCCTTAACAAGCTACCTCTTATTTAAAATTATTTAAAGGACTCTTAAGGCTCAAGAAAAGGTGTCTCAAGACTTATGTCATGGTTGCACATAATTTTGTACTTGACATTTTTTATTTCAATAGATAAAAGAGGCTTGTGAAAAGAGTTTATTTTAGTATTGTTCATATGTTGTTTCCCCTTTACAAGCTACTCCTTATTTAAAATTGTTTAAAGGACCCATAAGGCTGAAGAGAAGGTGTTTCAAGATTTATTTCATGGTTGCACATAATTTTGGACTTGACATGTTTTATTTCTCTAGATAAACAAAAGAGGCTTGTGAAAATATATTTATTTTAGTATTGTTCACATGTTGTTCCGCCTTTACAAGCCACTCCTTATTTAAAATTGTTTAAAGGACTCATAAGGCTGAAGAGAAGGTGTTTTTCTGGTTGCAAATAATTTTGTACTTGACAGTTTTTTTAACGACAAAAAATAAAAGAGGCTTGTGAAAAAATTGCTTAGTTTTTGTTGCTTTCCTCTCACAATGACCTGCTTTCAATTTTTTAATAGTTGTTCTACCTGTACTGTAACCTACATCATATTTTCATCAACCAGAAGTACAAGACGAGATGTATTTCATCAGTCATTTATAGATTAATTTAATTTTGTAAAGGTAATCTTATTAATTTCCCAGAGATTTAATGCTTTCTACATGTTTATGTACTTAAAATCTCTCTCTGTTGTAAGTTGAACAAGTGCTTAGGGAAAAAGTGTTTCAAAACAGTAAAATGTTTTGTCTGTAATTTATACATTCACATTTGTAAATATTAGGCCTATGTAGGCCTACTGAATTTGATGAGAAAAATGCCCAAAATGATGGTAAAAGTGGGTGGGATCAATTTTATTGGACCCTAAAAGTGAGTGGAACTTGGGGTGCTGGTTTGGCGGAGGGGTTAGCAAGCATATAAGTCCCATATACCTACTTCTACCAGTCTGGGTTAAAATCCAGCCTGTGACCATTTTGCAGAGTGTCTTCCCCTACTCTCTCACCCCCTTTCACAAGCCTATCCACTGTCCCTCTCCTATTAATATAGGCACAAAATGCCCCCAAAAATACATTTAAAAAAAAAGTGAGTGGGACTTTTCCCAATCACTTAAAATGGTTGCCCATGGTAATACCCATAGAGCCCCAAGAATGACTGGAGAGCCTTCAACTGGGTGGGCATGGGCCATGCTGCCACTGCCTCCATCTTAGCAGGGTCTGGTGAGATCCCAGCAGCTGACACGATATGTCCCAAATACTTTAATTTGGAAATGCAAAATTGATATTTGTTGAACGAGTTTTTTAGTCCAACCTCAGTTAAACGATCAAGTCCATTGAGGAGTATCCACCTGTTCTTCTGTCATACAGGCAAAAACAATCAAGTCATTGAGGTATACAAGGACTTTAAGCAGGTTCATGCCACCTAGAGCCTTCCCAATCAACCTTTGGAAAGTTGCTGGAGCCCCAGTTACCCTTGTGGCATCCTTTCAGACTTATAGAATCCCAGTGGACAGATTAATGCTGTCTTTCCTGTGTTGTCTTTGGCCATGGCAATTTGATCATAGCTGCTCTGCTGGTTGAGCATGGATAACCACTGGCTTCTAGTCAGTGAGTCAAGCACATTGTTTATACAAGGCGTGGTATACTGATCTGGGATGATGCAGCTGTTCAGCAACTGGTACTTGATGCACATCATATTGGTTTCATTCTTTTCTTCACAATCACATTTGGATGTGCGTAGGGACTCCAAGACTCCTAAAAAATCCCATTTTGCAGAAATTCTTGGAGGTGCTTTCTCACATCCTCAATGTCTGCAGGGGCCAGGCGCCGAGAACATTCCCAGAATGGTTGTGAATCTGACAACCAGATTGCTTGTTTTACATCCTTTGCTAGTCCAGGATCCCACTCCCGTAGTGAGAACACCTGAGACCTGGTGGAAATTTTTTTTACGGAGTCCCTCTTTCCACTTCTCTGAGACATGCGAGTCCCCAAAGTTGATCAAGTTAGCATTAAACTCTGGGGCTACTGACTTGGACAGAGTGAGTGGGATAAGCGTCAGTCACATACATTTGCCCTTTGCAAACTACACTTCTACTTTCTCTGGATATTCCAAATCCACCACCACATAGCCACGATAGGGGAAGCTAAGGTTGGCTTCACTTAAGCCCTATGGGAGCCAAGCCAGAGACTGGACAGATTGGAACATCAATCAGGTAAGTTTGATACTAAGACTGATGGTCACCTGAGAGCCACTATTAAACAGAGCATCACAAGAGTGCCCATTCACTGTTAACAGTACAATGCTGGGTGGACAAATTATACCCTTTGGGATTCCAGCAGACTTGGGAGTGGTAACCATACTTTTGCTAACATTACAATTAACCTTACCCGCATAGGCTCACCAGACTGCTTTTTGTCTCTTTCCACCTTCAAAGCCTCAATTAGCTTCCTTATTACCCTGGCCTGATTCTCTGGAATGCAACACTTTGTAGCATAATGTCTGTTGTCTCCACACTGATAGCAGAAATTATCACCTAACTTGTTTGATACTGTTTTGAGGGAGTTAGGGACCTGAGTGGAAGCTTGTATGTTTCACACAGCAACAGCAGCATCTGGCTCCATCCCTTTACTTTTAATTTTCTGTTGCAGTCATCTTAGTTCTTTCCCCAAGGCAGACAATTCAGAATCATGGTGGTTCCCTGGGCCAAAAGGTGTATTTTGGGGGCTAGGCTCTGGGTGAACTGTCTTGACATGGGAGGGTTTGTTTGCCACTGACACAACCACTGACCTAAGCTCTTTCAATTCGGTTTAAATGTTCTGGACAGTCCCTTTGATTTTACATAAGGCCATCTGGCAGTTTAGTCCTACATGGAACTTTCTTCCTCGAACACGCACCTTCCCCAAACACTTGGCAAGTTTTCAGTCTCCACCTCTTCTGGAAAAATGGCTATCCAGGCATGTGTCTCATCAAAACCCTCACCATCACACCAGCTCTTCAGCTCTAACACAAGCTCAGTTGGGGCCATTCAAACACTTTTACTTCAATGTCTTTTTTATTAATACATTTTCCCTTATTTTTTTTCTACATTTTGTAATATTTTTTCTATTTCTTATTACTGCTATTTTTATTTTTTAACTGTTTTAAAGAAAACCAAGGAGATCCCAGCAGTGCCTCCACTTTATGTAGTGGTCCCCTTGTTAGATAGGCTAATGAGGGGATGTCTCCTGGGTTCTTTCTGTCATCGTTAACCTAAATTAATAGTTTAGTCCTCTTTCAGCTGACCAAACCTGACCAACCCAATGCAATCCTTACCATACACTATCAGTGTAATAATATAAACAAACTGTTGTCCTTTCAAGACAAGTAAGACTATATGAGTTATAGTTCAGCCACTGGTTTTCTTGTGCCAAGTTTGGTTACTGTGTTTGCATTGTTATTAACCACCCTCCTACCAGGCTGCATGTTGAAGCACATACAAGAGCTGCCTTTTCTTTCTTAGTCAATTGAATTAAATAAAGCTTTATTGGTATATATGGAAATATCCATTGTTGCCAAAGCATAACAACAAACAATCATATATAACATTTACATAAATTGAACAGTTAGAATCATTGTTGTTATTAATGAGATGTAATGAATGATATATTTACACACAATTTATCTTAGAGAAGTTCAACTGTGTTCTGTCACAGTAATAGTGGTTCAGATCAGCATTGATGTTTTTCTCTGATGTCATGGCAGAGTGTCACATATTGTGCAGCTAAATGTGTAAACTGTGAATCTTGTCCTAAACAGAGTTTCATCAGTTCAGCACATTTTCTCTGAAATGAAGAGTCTGCTGCTGTAACTTGATTGAGGAAATCCTTTTTCACAGTTTGGTACAGGGGACAGGAGAGCAGGAAGTGGAGCTCGGTCTCTGTTTCCCCTGAAGAGCAGTGTTTGCAGATTTTCATTTCTTGGGCCTCATTTTTTTGGTTGTAGTGACATTTTTCAATGTGGAGTTGATGGCTGCTGAATCTGTACATTGTCCATGTGCGTCTCTGGGATCTTTTACTCTGATCAGATACTTTGCTGGGGAATATTCTCCATTCAATAAGATAAAACATTCTAATTTATTGATGGATTTAATTTCATTTTTCAATTGTCGACGTAAACAGCTTTGTCCTTGTTGTCTATACGTGCCAGCTAAGGTCTGGAGAGATTTTTGAGGTCTTGGATGTTGAGGTGGCAGGTTCCTCTGATGTTTGTCAGAGGATGTCAGGATTTTCCCTTCACAGCTCTAAGATTGCTCAGTATTGTTGTTCTTGCCAACACCTGACATAATTCAGAATAAAGATGCAGATTACAGATTAACATTAGCATCAGACTAAAAATGTTTGAAAAAAAAATTCTCAGCTCAAGGAGCTTGTTATACTTGCTTTGGGTGTCATGGTAAATACATGACAAGACATTCAAACATATCTGGTTTAAGCGGGTCAACATAACAGTCCTTAGTTTTACTGCAACTTTTAGTCTTCCTGTTACAAGGGTTTCCTCAGTCATTTGCAACTGTCTGAACTGGCATGTCAATTGTTTCCTAACATGCACACAGTACTAAATAGATTCAATATACATTAATTTAGTAACTGCTGTCACAGTTATGTTATCATATTTACACTCCTTTTCACAGAAGTTTCCTTTAGTTAAACATTTCAAAGAAAAGCCAAATATTCCTGGTTTTATCCCAAACATGCCTTAAGTCATTAGCTGAAACTGGACATGACCGACACTTAACTTATTTACAATATGTGTTCAAATCTTCAGAGGGATGAGCAGTTTATCCTAAACATCTTTTGAGAGACAAAATAAGATTTTAACATTTTACTTTAAATAAGAATAACTCAGTCTTAACATTTCAAAAAAGTAATTACCTTTCTAGCTAATGGATTAAAAATTCTCCAGCAACAAATCTGGTTATGTGTAATTTAGATATGGTTGGCAAGGTCCTGGTCATGCAGCTATGAATTCTTGTTCTTGTCACAACATACAACTGGTGGTGTTTATGTATTACAAGTGAGCTATTCTTTCAAAATAATTAAAATAAATGGAGAGTAATTACATTTGAACATTGTCCACGCTAGCTTAAGATAATATAATCTCTTAACCACTGCAAACAGAATTTCTTTTTTTTACCAGTGGACATGCCTAGAACGTTGGGGGTCAGGCAGACCTTATTAGGCCATGTGATTATAGTGTCATTCATGCTGGACCATGTAGCAGGTCAGTCAGACTCAGACGATAGGGACAATGACTAAAGAGTCAGTTATCCTGTGAGCCTTGGTCAGGTCTAACATAATGGATCATGCATGTAGTTAGTTAGTCAAATGGACACAGGGTTGAGCAACTCTAGGGTCAGTAGTTATGCCACACTACCTGTCAGCTCAGACAATTATGGCTCAGTGGTACATAAGTCACGGTCTGACATGATGAAATATCAGGTCATTAAGACCCCAGACATGCTGGGTCACATGGCTTAAGGGTCTGTCATGCAGGACCACATTTTAGACCAACAAGACCCCCGTCATGCTGGGTCTCATGCATGTAGTGAATTGATCATATGGACCCGGAACATGCCTGTCACATGTCTGCTAACAGTGGACATAGCAGGTCACACATAAATGATGTCAGTTATTTACACCAGGTCATTGCTGTGGCAGTCAGATTGTGGTCAAATAGGGTAATGTTTCTTAATTTCCTGATAGGATGAATTTAGCATTGTTTCCCGCAAGGCCTGTGGAAGAACACTGCTATTTTTAATGAGTTGACTAATAACAATAGATAAAGTGACAATCCCTTCAATTCCAAATTCTGTTAACTTCAGAAGATAGTGTTCCCTTGAACATTTTATGCAGCTTTTTCTGTGAAGTGTGACTGCAATATTGGTATTTTGGCACCTAAGGTATTGATAGATTATATTTAGAATCAAGTGATTTAGATTGAATTCAAGCAGCTGTCATACAGTTGTAAGAGTATCTTATAGCTGCACAGATTCCCCTTAGACTGCTTTCAAGGCAAGCCAGTGTGCCCCACTGCCCCAGAGATCTGAGTGTCAGGGAATGATGGCAGAGAAGGGACAGGAGACATTTCTTTTAAAATAGAGGGGAAGGTTTAATAAAAGGGTATTCATATGTGTGTGTGCATGTGGGTGTGTGCTTTCTCTTTGACCAGAAGCAGAGCAGTTACATGTAGCAGCAAAAGTGGACAGGCACCATTTTATCTTAAAGAGCTTACAGTGCCGTACAATCCCTCTAGAACATTGCGCTCCCAAAATGCTGGCCTACTTGTGGTACCGTCAATCTCCAAAAGTAGTACTACCTTTAATGTTAGACTTAAAACATTCCTCTGTGATAAAGTTTTTAGTTATGGACCAGCTCATACTCCATAATTTAGACTCATAGTGAAGATGCAATAGGCCTAGACTGCCAGGGGGGATCTGGCACACTGGGCACTATCCCTCTCTCTCTCACACTCTCTACATCTGCCTTTGCCCCTTTTGTTTGCTCCTGTACTCGTCTCTGGCTCTTGTCTTGTAGGTGGTCTTGGATCCTTGGTGTAGACTGCCTGCTGCTGTGGAGTCACAAAGCCTCAATAACTACAATTATACACACAACACATATTTTGCCATTCATTAGGAACATTCAATTCCCATTATCATTATAGCTGTTAATGTAGATATTAGCATGATCTCTATATCCATGGTTGATTCATCTGTATTAACTTTTTATCACCACATAGTCATGAGGTCCCTCTTGAAAATGAGATGTCACATCTCAAGAGGCCTTTAATACATTTATACTTAACAGAGACAAATATGGTAGGGATGACCTTGTAGTCTGGTCATCCATGAGTTTGTTACTACCATAAATTATTGTTTGAAATAAAAAGGTCATTGATTATACTCCTATTAAATGATCATCACTACCATTCAGACATGAGGATGCTCCTGAAAATGAGATGTAGCATCTCAAGAGGCTAACCTCTAATAAATCAGACAACAGGTCTATGGATCATGGATCTGTCACTAACTTTATGTGAGGATTCAGTAAATCCTCAGCAGTCTGCCCTCCCCCTCCCTCCCGGACTCTTCTTCTGCTCCTGCTGCAGGGGCGGAGTTTCTCTGCTTTACAACCTGCACACCTGCCTCCCATCATCTCATAAGCTCCCCTACTTAAGATGGCTCCTGTGAAGAATCCAGCGCAGGAGTATTGCACTCTGAACCTCAGTTGGTGCTAGTCTCGTCCTCGTGTTCTCCTGTGTCTGGCTTTAGCTTTTGCCTTGTGAAGCGGTGTTCTCATGATCTTTTGAGATCTCCCTTCTCTCTTGTGTTTTTGGTAATGAATACAACCCTTTTTCTCTGCTCCCTTTTCAGGTATTCTCCACAAGTCCCCGCCACCACTGATGCCTTTTATGTTGGTTGGAGCCTTTTGGTTTTTGATTTTGCACACAATAAAACTGTCAACTTTTCCTCCTGCCTGCTGGTATGAGATTTTGGGTCCAACCTGTGGTCAGAACCTGACACTAGTTCCCACATTTTAGTCCACTTGTCTCCTATTACCTCCCTTCCTTCACCCTCACACCCAACACAGCATTGTGTGGATTTGCTGTTCTTCATCTGACTGGGATCCACATTCAAGATTTCCTGCTGCTTAACAGAAGGTTTTTTCTTGAGCCATGATGGAGGGATTCATGATTGGCTATATGGATTCATGTTGGGTGTTGGATGTGCATATTTGTATACATATATGTATTTTATATAAATGTGTCCATGCATATATGTGTATCCATAAAATGAAGAGCTCTATGGTAAATGGACCTGAGCTTATATAGCGCTTTTCTAGTCTTTGACTACTCTAAGGTGCTTCACACCGCAGGTCACACTTCACCCTTCACACCCATTCACTCTCACATTCACTCACTGATGGTTCAGAGTTTCTGTGTTAGTTTTTATGTTAGCTATCCATCAGTATCTCTAACACATTCACACCCTTTCAGGCCCATTTACTCGCCACTGACGCAGCAGTGGGAGCAACTTGGGGTTAAGTGTCTTGCCCAAAGACACGTCACCATGTGACCCCCAGAGCTGGGCTTGGACCTGCAACCTCCCCATCACTGACCAAGCACACTATCCAACTGTGTCACCGACGCCCCATGATCTTTAAGCTCTATTGTAAAGTGTCTTGAGATAACACTCTGTCATTACCTTAATGATTACAGATCTAATGACGACCCAATCAACACCTGTGTAGCTGTTGTATTGATCCATGTGCGACTGCATATGACTCATTCATTCATTCATGCATTTTTCTATAGAGGTCGTGGGCAGGAGGTGGAATACACCTTCAACTGGTCACGAGTCAATCGCAGGACCACATAGAGAGACAGACAACCATATCATACCTGAGGTCAATTTGGAGTCACCAGTCAATCTAATGAGCAAGTTTTTTGGTGTGGAGTGCCCAGAGAGAACCCACGCATGAATGGGATGCATGTGACTTTTGAAATAATTTTCAATTTTTTTCTTCTTTATGTCAGGCCTAGCCATGATGTTTGTAATGTGTTTCTGAGATCCCTGTGAAAAGTCACAAGCAGAAACATGTTGGTCTGATAAAGCTGTTTCATGAACTACAAGTGATTTTGATTTCAAATACAAATTTGAAAAAGAAATGTTGGTAGCACTTTACATTACAGCCCGCATCTTGGAGTGTAGTTTCCCGTCTCTTACAGTGTAGTTTCCTCAACTGTTGGGGTAACTCTCACACATGTACCATGACATTTTGTGGTATCTATGGGGCAGTTACGCTCGCATCTTACAGTGTAAGTCCTGGAGTCTTACAGTGTAGTTTCCCGTGTCTTACTGTCCGACGGCAGATGTATTGGTTTTATTTTGTGTTTTTATTCTGCCTGTTTTTATATTTTGTGTGATTGTTTTAATTATTTTTAGTTTATTTATAGCATGTTTTTAGTATTTTTTTTAATTACTTCCTGCCGGGACACTCTTAATCTTGATAGCCTGCACCTGTAGAGCACTTTATTACCCCAAGAGACTCCCAATGGGGATGGAGAACGGAACTGGTCTGTGGCCAATCAGAATAGAGAGGGGACAATTTAACCTGTGGCACACCTGGAAGTGGGAGAACGCCGGAAGGAGCACAAACGGGGTGACACCGACAGGACGCAACATGAGGAGCAGCCGAGCACAGCGGAGCAGACAGCTGTCGAGCAGAGTCCAGCAGAGAAGGAAAGTCCAGAGTGTTACGACGCGTCCTTACAACAGCGGAGCAGAGTGAGGAGCTCTGCCTGCCGCGTAAGTAGGCCGATTCTTCACTGTAGTAGCACTCGGGCTTACGAGGAAGAGGTCACTCGGCTTGTATTGCGTTGTGCACCCCCACTGCCGCTGTTTCCTTCTTAATTACAGGTGTCTTTGGCTGAGGTCCTGTCTGTCACTGGAGGAGCAAGGGAAGAGGAAGGACCCTAACTGCTGGCTGGCGTTTTAATCCTTTTTAATAGACTTTGCATCCTGTAGAGGACAGTTGCCTGCTCCATTTTAAACCCACCTGCTTGTGTTTTAAAAAATAGTTTTTAATTTAAAAAAATCTGGTTTTAACAACAATCTTATTGTCGTCTCCTTGGTTTTAACTTGCTGCTCACCACTTGATTTTAAAGGACCAATTCAGAGGTTTTTTTTAAATATTTTCATTTTAATCTATTTAACCACCATTACATTACCATGAACGTAGGGAAGCGCTGGGTAATTACAGGTAAAGTAGTGGGTAGTTACACAGTAAGTAAAGCCAACAAGTGAGCACTTTATAATCCAGCCCGGTTCCAGATGTTGACCAGTAGTAACTGTAAAGTACAGGGTAGTTACACAGTAAGTAAAGCCAACAAGTGTGCACTTTATAATCCAGCCCTGTTCCAGATGTTAATCAGTAGTAACAGTAAAGTAGAGGGTAGTTACACAGTAAGTAAAGCCAACAAATGAGCACTTTATAATACAGCCCGGTTCCAGATGTTGACCAGTAGTTACAGTAAATTAAAGGGTAGTTACAAAGCAAGTAAAGCCAACAAGAGAGCACTTTATAATCCAGCCCGGTTCCAGATGTTGATCAGTAGTTACAGTAAAGTAAAGGGTAGTTACACAGTAAATAAAGCCAACGAGAGAGCACTTTATAATCCAGCCCGGTTCCAGATGTTGACCAGTAGTTACTGTAAAGTAAAGGGTAGTTACACAGTAAGTAATGCCAACAAGAGTTCACTTTATAATCCAGCCCGGTTCCAGATGTTGATCAGTAGTTACAGTAAAGTAAAGGGTAGTTACACAGTAAGTAAAACCCAACAAGTGTGCACTTTATAATCCAGCCCGGTTCCAGATGTCGACCAGTAGTTACAGTAAAGTACAAGGTAGTTACACAGTAAGTAAAGCCAACAAGTGTGCACTTTATGATCCAGCCAGGTTCCAGATGGTTATCAGTTGTTACAGTAAAGTTGAGGGTTTACACAGTATGTAAAGCCAACAAGTGTTCACTTTATAATCCAGCCTGGTTCCAAATGTTGACCAGTAGTTACAGTAAAGTAAAGGGTAGTTACACAGTATGTAAAGCCAACAAGTGTTCACTTTGTAATCCAGCCCGGTTCCAGATGTTGATCAGTAGTTACAATAAAGTAGAGGGTAATTACACAGTAAGTAAAGCCAACAAGTGAGCTCTTTATAATCCAGCCCGGTTCCAGATTTTGACCAGTAGTTACAGTAAAGTAGAGGGTAGTTACACAGTATGTAAAGCCAACAAGTGTGCACTTTATAATACAGCCCGGTTCCAGATGTTGACCAGTAGTTACAGTAAAGTAGAGGGTAGTTACACAGTATGTAAAGCCAACAAGTGTGCACTTTATAATCCAGCCCGGTTCCAGATGTTAATCAGTTGTTACAGTAAAGTTGAGGGTAGTTACACAGTAAGTAAAGCCAACAAGTGTTCACTTTATAATCCAGCCCGGTTCCAGATGTTGACCAGTAGTTACAGTAAAGTACAGGGTAGTTACACAGTAAGTAAAGCCAACAAGTGTTCACTTTATAATCCAGCCCGGTTCCAGATGTTGACCAGTAGTTACAGTAAAGTAGAGGGTAGTTACACAGTATGTAAAGCCAACAAGTGTGCACTTTATGATCCAGCCTGGTTCCAGATGTTGACCAGTAGTTACAGTAAAGTAGAGGGTAGTTAAACAGTATGTAAAGCCGCCAGGTGTTCACTTTATAATCCAGCCAGGTTCCAGATGTTGATCAGTAGTTACAGTAAAGTAGAGGGTAGTTACACAGTATGTAAAGCCGCCAGGTGTTCACTTTATAATCCAGCCAGGTTCCAGATGTTGATCAGTAGTTACAGGGTAAGTACTGGACAGTTAGACAGTAAGCAAAGACAAGTGTGATCTTAATGGCCAGTTAATTAAAAGGTGAATTACTATGTGAGGTGTCTGTGTGTTTAAAAGAATAAAGATATTTTATACGTCTGCATGTCTTGTCATTATTTTGTGAAACACATATTCATCAATACATTACAGTGTTTAACTTCATCACTGGTCTACATTATCTGTATCCATGCTGATTCTTAACTGGAAGTGGCACATCAAGGTATGCACAGCAAAAGCGTGTGTCCAGAAAAATTACACAGTCCTGATAAGTTCATGGTAAGACACGGGAAACTACACTCTAAGACTCCAGGACTTACACTGTAAGACGCGAGCGTAACTACCCCATAGATACCGCAAAATGTCATGGTACATGTGTGAGAGTTACCCCAACAGTTGAGGAAACTACACTGTAAGACGCGGGCTGAAATGTAAAGTGCTACCGAAATGTTTCTTTGATGCACATTTTTTAGGATATATCAAAGAAGTTTGGAATACAAATGGTCTATTTTTAAAAGTTTTCATGATCAAAATGTCCATGATTTCTGGATTGACCCCCATGTGAGTTCACCAGAGAGGACTGACATTTTTCACAGCTCGCCTCCTAAGACATTATTGTAAAAGATCTTGTACAAAACTCACATTTGTTGTAGAGAATGCTGATACCAGATGGTATTTGTGGAGTTTGGATTTTCCTCTAAGTGCAGCTTTAGGCTCCTCTGTCATACATCCTGCAGAGTTAACGTCACACTGTTCAAAGCCAACACCCTGCGTGATCATTTATCTGGTTCACGAGAAGTACTTTAACCTTTGGAGTGAGTTGTAATGAGCTGACATCACGTGGTTTACTGGAAAGTAGACCAGCTTATGGTAAATTGGGAATGAAGGAATGAATGAAAAAGTTTGCTTCCTGTTCTGTGTTACAGAAGTTATGTGACTGATATCAGGCAATAAGATTCAGGGGGATCTCAGGGGAAAAGTGGGTCAGTTTTAGTATTTCTGCCCCTTTAAAACACAAACCTAGACCACGGATAATGAGACCTTTATGTGGAAATATAAAACCTGATTATTAAGTAAGGATGTGAATTGTGAATGTATCACACTACATTGATATAAATTATACATCAACATTTACACGAACAGGCCATTTTATTAGACACACCAGTGTCAGGACCCCTTTTGTCTTCTGAGCTGCCTGAAGATTTTATGGAATAGTTCACAGCGCCGTGAAACGGCCTCCGCGGAAGAGCCTCTGCTGCAGCGGAGGCTCTGCAGCCACAGCTCTGGCTGTGCAGCGGAGGCCGTTTCACGGCGCTGTGAGAACTAGAGCCTTATTTAGCGGTGTTTTTGTGTGAAAGTAACGCACTGAAAATTCTCTAAATAAAGTGTGAATGCAGACCGACATCAGACTTTTTCGGTGGGAGTCCGTTTATTTGTGTTTTTGGTCAAGTAAAATATGGCCCCGTCTGACTACAGCGGAATGAGCAGACGAGCAGATCCGAAGGAGGAAGAGAGAGTTAAGTCCAAGCGCCCTGGGCTTCTTCTCCACAGAAACACTGCTGTAGAGGTAATTTCTGCCCTAACCCCTGTGATAGGACCCAACTTGTTCAATCCCGGAATATCACTTTAAGTGGTGTTAGTATGTAAAATTGTTTCTGATGATCCTGATGAAGGTCATAAGTCCAAACACGTGGGTCTAATGAAGTTGTTTCATGAACTACAGGTGTTGTTGGAGCTCCTTTGATTTATTCAGGTTGTTTCTTCTCCAAGCAATTTGGAAGTTGGTAACGTTGTTCCAGAACATCTGAATAAAGTTTCATTTGTTGTCCACTCTGCTATGTGCAACCCTCTAAGTAATGCTCAGTGACCTAAACCATGTGTTTTAAAACTTTATTTCATAGATATTTTTATATTAAGCAATGGAATTCTCTTTAGCACTTGAATAGTCATTCAGTTCCCTGTTTATATTTGACTTTTATCCTTCTTAGCATAGGCGTCAGTTTAGGGGGGGACGGGGGGGATGTGTCCCCCCCACTTTTTGTCAGAGGTCATTTTGTCTCCACCGCACTCAAATCCCTCACGTGTAAACCATTGTAATCCCAGTTATTTCGGTAGTATAGAAAATTCCGACGCTCCTGAACGCACCGCCCGCATTCGTCCGAGAGTAGCAGAGAGGCGCTGCAGACCTCCGTGAGGATAAAAAAACATGCAGCTGCTATAAATCTGCAATTGTGCCAAGTTGAAGCTCCGACTCAGAGTGTGCTTTTCTTCTGAAAACACCTGGGTGAGTTAAAAAACGTGTTTGCTTGCTGTGATTATCCCATGTAATAACGCCACAGAAGAAGAAGAGGTCATGACCTGGATTATCCACACATGGCGGTATTTTCCTTGAATAATTAGGCCTGAAAAATAATAAAAATAATAATGATAATAATAATAAATGTTCCCAGCCTACAAACAACAAAAATGTGACAAGAAGAATTAATGTTACTTAATGCAGCTGTGTGTTATATTAAAAGATTATAATGGAGAAAAACACATTAGTGAATAAAATATCTTTCTGAAAATAAAAAAAAACCTATTGTATGTATTTTATTTTATAACGATTCTAATGATTTTAAAAGCATCCGCTTCTGAAGTCTGTTTGGTCAGTATTTTGGACTCTGCTCTGCAGCACGAACAGAGACACCTGTGGTCAGACTGGGTGACTGCTCTCAATCCAGCCTGAGAAATGTTTACATTTTCTAGAAATCAGGAGGTTATAAATGCAAAAACCACATAGCCTCATATATGTATTTTTTCAACACAAATCTAATGGCATCACCGGTGAGCCCACAGTATTGGAGATAAATTAAACCTACATGTGGGGGTACATGTTCAAATTACAATATATCATAAAAGACAATTGGCCATTTTGTATTTGATGGTGTCTTCTCCACAGATTATAATTGCATATCATTTTAAAGGAAGAGGTTATTTTGTATTTAAGGTTGTTTTTTTCTTCTAATTATTCTAAAGAGAATTTTATGTTCAAGTATTTAAATAAAGAGATGGGTTTTTGGAATATAGAGTATCAGTCTTGCAGCAAATAAAATATAAATAAATTTCATTGTATTTTCAGTGCTTCCCCTACCAAGTAGCTGTCATGTTGTTCTTTTCACAAATAAAGGAATGATAGTCAAAATATCACTAAAATGCATTTTTTTTGGAAAACAGTATCAAAAATTTTTGCCTGCCTAATGGCCGGCTATGGGGGACCTAGTCACATTTCTTATCTTGGGGCTAAAATCCCTAGCAGCGCCCCTGATCACAAGCACTTCTTAAAAGTCACTTGTACCAGTAGCTGTCCCCCCCACTTTTTAAAACAAACTGACGCCCTTGCTTCTTAGCCACTTAGGAAGTCTATTTTAACATTCTAATTTTTACGCCTGGGCTAGTATTGATGAGAAAAATAATTTCTTAAAACAGCATTCATGTAAAATCCATACTTTTGAAAAAACTATAGTTCATAGTTTTGAGGTTTTAGAAATTAATTCAAGATTATTTTGAAAAAAAAAAAATCACAGTGACAGGGTTGAAATAGAATAAGGGGTTCATTTGCACAAATTGCCTCATAAAGAAACAATCAGTAACTTGGGTTTGGCAAGATTGATGGTTCAATGTTTCTGTCTTTTTTAGGAGACTTCAAAAATTGATGAAGCCTTCAAGTTTGATACTGTTGTGTAGAATAAACTTTCACCTACATTCTGCTAATGTTTAAAAAGAAAGGCACAGTCATTTAATTATGTCCTGATTGTTTAATGTGTGATCTAATATGTTTTTATTCTGAATGAACCATCATGTCCATTTTTTAACTAATCTCCTTTCTGACTTACTAATCCTGTCAGAAGGTTTAGTTAGTCAGAAGAAAAAACACATCAGTGTGTTGTGCTCTTAACATTCTTAGTCTGAGATAGGTGATTTTCTCACTTTAGTGATGAGATGTCACAGATTCCACATCCATCTCATAGCCTATAATACACACTTGGACAAAATTGTTGGTACCCTTCATTTAATGAAAGAAAAACCCACATGGTCACTGAAATAACTTGAAAATAACAAAAGTAATAATAAATAAAAATTTACTGAAAATCAGCTAATGAAAATCAGACATTGATTTTAAATTTTGGTTCAACAGAAATATTTTAATAAACAATATAATGAAACTGGCTTCGACAAAAATGACGTTACCGCTACAAAGGATTGAAAATGGTGTAACCACAGGGGCATGTTATACTAAGATGTGCCCTGTAATTATCATCACAGGTGTCTCCAAGCTTGTAATCAGTCAGTCTGCCTATTTAAAGGCTGAAAAGTGGTCACTGTGCTGTTTGGTATCATGGTGTGTACCACACTGAACATGGACCACAGAAAGCTAAGGAGAGAGCTGTCTCAGGGGATTAGAAATAAAATTATAGACAAGCATGTTAAAGGTAAAGGCTATAAGACCATCTCCAAGCAGCTTGATGTTCCTGTGACTGCAGCTGCACAGATTATTCAGAAGTATAAGGTCCACAGGACTGTACCCAACCTGGATGTGGCTGCAGGAGGTAAACTGATGACAAACTAAAGAAACAGAGAATACGAATGGAAACCAAAGAGCCCAGAACAACTTCAAAAGAGATTAGAGGTGAACTCCAAGGTCAAGGTACATCAGAGTCAGATCACACCATCCATCACTGTTTGAGCCAAAGGGGACTTAATGGAGGACATCACTGTTGAAAGCAAATCATAAAAAGGTGAGACTGGAATTTGCCAAAATGCTTATTGACAAGTCACAAAGCTTCTGGGAGAATGTCCTTTGGACAGATGAGACAAAACTGGAGCTTTTTGGTAAGTCACATCAGCTCTATGTTCACAGACACAAAAATGAAGCATACAAAGAAAAGATCACTGTACGTACTGTGAAACATGGAGGAGGTTAAGTTATGTTCTGGGGCTGCTTTGCTGCATCTGACACAGGGTGTCTTGAATCTGTGCAGGTACAATGAAATCTCAAGATTATCAAGACATTCTAGAGTGAAATGTGCTGCCCAGTGTCAGAAAGCTTGGTCTCAGTCACAGGTCATGGGTCCTCCAACAGGATAATGAGCCAAAACACACAGCTAAAAACACCCAAGAATGACTCAGAACAAAACATTGGACTATTCTGAAGTGGCCTTCTATGATCCCTGGTCTAAATCCTGTTGAACATTTGTGGAAGGAGCTGAAACATGCAGTCTGGAGAAGACAGCCTTCAAACCTGAGATGAAATCATGATTGGTTAATGAACCCAAGGCTTTTCTTTGGGGAAAAATAAAGATCATGGATGCTCTTTGAAATCAAAGATATGCCTTTTTCAACTGTAAGGGGCTCTAATTTCGTAGACCAGGCGCAAGCGCAGGCGCACCTGCCTGCGCTGGCCTTCGCCGCGCTGACTGGGTGTGACCTGCGCACTTTGCAAGTTTTCTGCAGTGCAAAGAGAGGCGCACCCATGGCGCAGAGGTGCGCAGAGTTGCGCAGAGGTGCGCGTCCACGCCCACGTCTCTGCCTCTCCGCGCAAATGTCAGAGTAGGAGGAGAATTGACGTGAGTGGGATTAACACAGCCGATCGTTGTCTTCACCAATCAAATGACTGCCTCTCCTCGCCTTTAAATGCGCTGCTGCTGAGGCGCAGCGTCTGATTGGTCTGAATTATCTCCACCACCGCAGAAACAGTGTGCTGGAAAGACCCAGCAGTGGAGACGCTGTCCCTTCAGCAGGAGAATGGACAGCAGGGCGCGTCACCGTGTGGGCCAGCTCCCAGGACAGATGTAATCTGTTCCTTTGTCATTAATAGGAGTTAAAAAAAGAGACAGTTTCACACCCGCTGGCTTATGCATCTATAATGCTTGTGATCCACCTGCACTCCTGGTTTGTCAGCGCCAAATAGCAGAGCCTTTAGTGATATACTGTATAATCTCCTGGTGTCTCCTCCTCATCCTCCTTGCAATGATGTACTCCACCTATTAGATCACGTTAAAAATAAGGACTAAAATAGAGGAATGTGGGAAATCACAGGTAAATCCTGAGTGACAGACATTTATTTTCTCTCCTTTCTCTTCGTCTTTTTTCTCCCTCTTTTCTTTGAATTTCATGAAATGAGAGAAGCCAGATATATACTCAGTATCAGATGTTAAGTCTGTTTATTGTTGACTTGTAAGATGTGCATCAAACTTCCAGCTGCCGTCAGGTTAAGTTTCCATTATGACAAACGGCTTTAATCCGACATCAGATGTCACGGGACAGTTAATATAGATACAAATGTATATGCTGGTTCAGACGGTTACATTAAATAGTGATTGCTGTGATTGTTTATTGCATTAAAATGTGCCTGACACTTTGGAAACCTGCCTCTGAGGCGTGCGCACATGTGCGCTTGTCACCAAATTACAGCTGCGGAGGGTGCGCTCTGCCCTGCGCCGAAGATAGACCAGGTTGGAGCTGGCGAGCTTTCAGCGCACCTCCCACACAGTCTTTTGGCACGAAATTGTCACTGCACCACTCGAATCTGTCAATACCTCCCCCAGGTGCGCCTTCAACTCCCCCTGGTGCGCCGTCACACCAATCTCTACGCAGACGGTCTACCAAATTGTCAAATTGGCAGCGCATGGCGGTGCGCCGCACGAAATTAACACTGTGTGGGGTGCGCCAGGCTTGTGCCCCCTGCGCTGCGCCATGAAATTAGAGCCCAAAAATTTAAAAGAAACAAAAAAGAATTTTAACATCTATTGGTTTTCTTGAACATATACCTGTGCAGTAATTAAAGTGTGATTTAAAAGTTTAGCAGTTCCTCATACTAAATTGGCAGGCTTTATTACACTGAATCTGAGTTAAATTTCATTTTCTAAAATGACAATAATTTAAGAGATTATTTTGTATTTTGTAAGCAAAAAATCTACCAGTGTGGTGATGGGACACCTTTCAGCATAAAGAAAAATATCATGATCATGAAATTAATTCTGGTATGATGGAGCCTCAATAAGAAAACATTCATGTTCATGTAAAAATTCATGTTAAATCAAGTTGTGGTGGATGCTATCTTACATGTTGTTTTATATTGTAAAGTGTGTTGTCAGGGCAGACTCTGAATTAGCTATAAATAACTACTCTTTATTTAGAATAGACAGGGTACGGAAAGGAAGTGGAGTTGTTATTTATGTTAAATCTTGTTACTCTGTTTCTTTGCTACATTCCGTGTCTGTACCATATTGTTTGGAATTTATTGCTGTTGAATTTGCTTTGGCATCAAATGATTTTGTCATCCTTATAGGTGTATACAGGCCTCCTTCAGCTGTCACAAGTGCCATTACTGATCTGGCCGACTTAATCTCTAAATATGCGCATAAAGAGGTCATTATTATGGGAGATCTTAATTTTGATTGGCTCTCTGACTCCTCAAAAAACTTTAAAGATATCTGCTGCAGTCTTGGTCTCTCTCAAATGATCTCTAAACCAACGAGACCTAATCTAAAACACCCTGAGAAGTCCAAACTGATTGACCTCATCCTCTCTAACAGAGATGATAAAATAATCTCCTCAGGTGTTTTTGACCTTGGAGTGAGTGACCACTGTCCTGTTCCCTGCATCAGGAATACTCACACAAAGAAATTACCACACAAAATTGTTTTGAAAAGACATCTAAAAAACTTTAATGAACAAGCATTTCTGAATGATTTGTTTTATAGTGACATTCATGCAACATCTCATATACCAGACACAGAGTTGGCCTTGGAATATTTCTCCAAAACTTTTCTTGCTGTTGTAAACAAACGTGCACCATTTAAAAGACACAGAGTAAAAAATCAATCAAATCCCTGGTTTACCAGTGATCTCTCGGATTTATTCATCAAAAGGAACGATGCATGGGTTCCAGCCAGACAGTCTGGGCATCATTCACATTGGCAGTCATTCAGAAAATTAAGAAATGAATGTACAACAATGGTGAGAAAGCAAAATCAGAATACTTTTTCCACTTAGATTCTAGCTCTTACTCTAATCCTGCAAAATTCTGGAGAGTGATTAATTCAAATAGAAATAATAATCATTCCTCCATTCCTACTCAGATCCTTGTAAATGATCAAGTAATCTCTGACCACAAACAAATTAGTCTAGCCTTAAATAAGCACTTTGTTGCCTCTGGTTACCTGTTACCAAGGATGGTTACCAATATTCAAAAAGTCACTCAGATAACACGTTATTGTGTTCCCCATCCTCTCAGCTGTTTAGTATTCACCCGTCTCCATTAACTCACTTAGAGATGCTTTGATTGCAATTGACCCCAAAAAATCCACTGGTGAGGATAATTTAAATCCTTTCTTTCTTAAGCTGCCTGCTCTGCTCATCTCAGGTTCCATAAGCATTTTTTTGTTCTGTATTTTTTGGGCATTTTGTGCCTTTATTGATAGGAGAGAGACAGTGGATAGGCTTGTGAAAGGGGGTGAGAGAGTAGGGGAAGACACTCTGCAAACTGGTCACAGGCGGGATTTGAACCTGGACCGGCAGAAACAAGTACATGGGGTGCCTGGTTGCTAAGCACTCCGCCAAACCAGCACCCCATTACAAGCATTTTTAACTCCTCAATCACATCTGGTACTGTTCCTAAGATCTGGAAAATGGCACATGTCTTACCCCTTCATAAAGGCGGTGACAAGGAAAAACTTAATAACTACAGACCAATTTCAAAACTGTCTTGCTTAGCCAAAATCCTGAGTCATTAATTAAATATCAACTAAAAAACTTCTTATCAAATGCTCATATCCTAAACCCTTTCCAGTCTGGTTTCAGAGCTGGACACAGTACCATTACTGCTGTCACTAAAGTTGTAAATGACATTACATCAGCACTTGACAAAAAACAACATGGCGTAGAGCTTTTTATTGATTTATCAAAAGCCTTTGATACTGTTGTTGATCATTGCCTATTGCTGCTGAAGCTACAAAATATTGGATTTGATAATAATGCTTGTGACTGGTTCAGAGCTGTTTATCAGACAGATGTCAATCTGTTAAATTTGGAAGCTATTTTTCAGAAGTGTTACCAAAGGTGTTCCACAAGGTTCCATACTCGGTCCTGTCCTGTTTACTATTTATATCAATAATGTTGTCAGTTCTTTGTCCGACTGTCATGCTCATCTTTATGCAGATGACACAGCTCTTTATTGTTATGCAGAAAATATACGATCTGCTTGTAATATGCTGCAGCAATCTTTTAACATATTACAAGACAATTTCTCTGATCTTAACTTTGTCTTGAATGCAGAAAAAACAAAACTGATGGTTTTCTCTAGATCAAGAACAGTTGACAAAAATGATGTATTAATTATTTCAAAAAATTGAGTAACAATTGAAAGAGTCAGTTCTTATAAATATTTAGGTGTATGGATTGATGATAAAATGACTTTCAATTACCATATTGATGACCTTCTCGTCCGACTTAGACAAAAAGTTGGGTATTTTTATAGAAATAAATTAAACATCCCTAGGTTTTGTAGGAAGAGGATTGTGGAGGCTGTTTTCATGTCAGTCCTTGACTATGCAGATGTCATCTACAGACATGCAGCCCCTTCAACCCTAAAACGGCTTGACCCTGTTTACCATTCTGCATTACGGTTCATCACTGGTGATCCTTTTAACTTGCACCACTGTGATTTATACAGTAAGGTTGACTGGTCCTCTCTACAGATGAGACGTGATTTTCACTGGCACCTTTTTATTTATAAAGCCCTTTTAGAAAAGTTACCATCCTACCTTACCGAGCTTCTTCATATTTATTTTAACAATCAGTGTCATACACACTCCTCTGACAGGCTCCTGTTGCATGTTCCATGAGTCAGGTCTGAACTGGGAAAGACCGTCTTTTCCTATTCTGCTCCTGAGTCCTGGGACAGGCTACAGGAGCTGCTCAGGATTAATGACCCTCTACCTTTTGGGCTCTTTAGAAATCTTATTTTAAAATTCCACTCTTACGTGTGGAATTATTTTATTTAAGTGTGACCTATTGTCATATTCATCATCACAGGTCTGATGATTTTAATGCCCCTTCTTAAAGTTTGTCTGTGTTATTGTTTTGTGGTCTCTCAGTTTCCTCTGTACTTGACTCGACATCATTGTAAATGAGGATGCCCCTCAATGATCTCTCGAGTATAAATAAAGGTTGATTAGGTCTTAGGTGATGTCAGTGTAAGATACTATCAATGATTGAGATCTCCACCAAGGCTCAGACACACAGTCCTTCAAAAGATCCTGAACACTCCACATCCACACTCTGATTAATTCATCTGGAAATCCATATTTGAAAACACAAGATGCAACTCTTGATGATGAAAAACTGATTCAAGTATACCAAGTCTTAAAAGGACTGTGAGGAGTTTCAAAGTGATTACAAAAAAAGTCTCACTTTTAGATATATGTCTGATCAAAATACACATTTTAAGATGAGTTTTATAGCATTAAAATAGGTTATCTATAAATGCTATTCCTTAGCTTCGTGGTCGGGTCGGACAAGACTTGACTGGCACGGATACTCAACTTCGGGAACAAGAAAATTAAAACTAGAGCAAATTTATATTATTCGGACACATCTTGGAGCACCGGGCTGTAAGTAGCGATATATAGCTGACTACAAAACTACGATACTAAGTTTTCCAAAATTGCTTGCTGTCACACATTAAGAACAACCGCTACGTAACTAGAAAGAGATACATTACCTCGTCACTTTGCATCCTGTAAGTTGTTGAAAAAAGAAGCTGTAAAGCAATGCAGAGTTCTGAGGAAGGTCCGAGCTGCATTCATTAGCATCACAACAACTTCCAGTTGTAGTCAGAAGTAGGAATTTCCAAGTTCCGAGTTGGAAACTGCAACTGGAACGCCCCAGAAGTCTGAATTTCCTACCGGGAACTCGGTGAAACCTTGCCACCCCCGAGTTGACAATCAAAGATGGATGCCCCCAGTGTGAACAGTTATTTAGCTCCTGTAATAATCCATTTATTTGCACTTCTGACTGGGGTGTGTCGCTCTAGATCAGCTGTATACATAGTATTGTTAGACTTATATTTACAAAAATGCTGCCATAGTGATAATCACATTCTTCATGTGATATTTGTGAACAATAACACAGGGCATGCTAACAACAGCTAACAATAACTGGAACGCAGATAAGCTGGAGACGATGTCACTCCCATTTCTGAGGTTACTGGAACGCAGCATTACGACAGTCACCACCCGTGCTCATGGGTAGCAGAGTCTTCATGTCGCCGGTAATAGATTCTCCTCATAGCACATTTAAACATCTCAGCTACCAAATAGTGGTAGTTTGAAATTTAATGAATTGAAGAGGGCATAATCCTGAGTTTTACTTTGGACCCACACCAAATGGTAAACATTGCAATGCATTTTCCAAGAAAAAATAGAAAACATTGTTCTATTGTCAAAGTTTTCAGTCAGTATTCTGAGGATGGTCATGCTAAAAGGTCCTGAATTGATGGCTTCCTCTTTGAGAGTAAATTATCTGATGAAAGATTTCCACGTCACTTGCTGAAAAGTGTTGACAGAAAGGCACTTTATCTGTCAAGGTAAATCTAGAGTGCATCTAGGACACACAGGATGATATACCATCTATGAACCTTGTTAAACAAAAAAAGAGATTTGAAGTGTACAGTCCTCATAGGGCCTGGTAAGGTATGCTTTTCTAAAAACACATGCAAACCTGATAGCACACACAAAGCTGATCTATTAACAGGGTGCACTGAGGATTGTGTCTGTCAAATGAGCAGCAGCACGCACAGTCCATTTAGTGTGTTTGCTCTCATGAATATGCAGAAAATATTCAGATCATCAGAACACACAAAATACAAGGAGAAGGAGATGCAAATGTGATCATTTAGCAGTGTGGTTGATCAAACCCGCAATTGTGTTGCATGTATCGTTTTTTTGTCTCAATTTAGGATGGTTGAAAAGCAGGTGCAAAAAAGGCACAGCTTTTGAATGGAAATATGGCATAAGGGAAAGGTGACGACCTTGTCAGTCGAAAGGGCAGACAGCAAAAAAAAAAAGAAAAAAAGAAGTTACAGGATCAGGAGTGCTGTGGAGGTCTGAGGAGAAGTTAGACAATCAGAAGAGTCGTGGAGGCCTGCGCAGAAGAACCAGAGAAGATGTGTGAGTTCTGGAGGAGCAGCAGTGTTTTGGACAGAGAGAGATCCAGCTGACCAGGGACCTTATAATGTTTTTCTGTAATAATGTGCAAAACTCACAGATTTAATATTGCGTAACTCATTTTTTTTATTATCAAATTTATTTTTACACATTTCATGGTTTGAATGTTCGTTATTGTGAAGAATTACACTGTAACCGTCAAGCTTTGTTTGTCCACAAAAGGCAATTGAAGGGGTCATCGGGTGTCACTGTGTGGACCACCTCGCGAGAGAGATGTAATCTGTTCCTGTGTCATTAATAGGAGTACAAAATTAAATGGCAGTTACATTTAAACACACCAGCAGGCTTATCTATTCATCATGCTTGTGATCCACCTGCATTCCTCATTGTAAATCCCTCCTTCAGTCAAGTCTGCAGATGAATCAGTGATATTTTTAACAGCCTTTTTGTGGTTTTGATTGGAAAAAGTTGAATGAAAAAGTTTCTCTCATGTTATCACTGTAGAGTTTCCACCATGTGCTGCATTGGGAGTGATGTTGATCACAGGAGACTCACAAAGTTAATGATTTAAACTGCTAGGCACAAACATAGCAGCTGCTTTAGATTCAACAAGATGATTTTTCTGCACTTCTTTATTGCAGTAAATATTGTGATTTTTCTTGATGCTGTAGAGGCTGTCATTAAACGCTATGTTTGGTAACTTTGTACATGTAAGTATATTTGGTTACAGAGGGACAGTGTTCATCCTTTTGCCGACAATAAAGTACGAGTAAAGAAGTCCTTGGAGGGCAAGATCAGAGATGACCCAGTTGAAAAAATAAGCAAATAAAAGCATGATCATAAAATCAAAGAAATAAAACAGGTGTAAGGAGTCAATAAAAAAACAAGACAGATAAAAGCAAGAGTAGTAAATTTCAGTCAGTAAAATCATAAAAAAGTCAAAGAATAATCAGCAGCCGTTGATAATACTGCGTTCCTCCTCCATATGGAAACTAAATACTATAACTTGCTGATTTCCCTGATGGCTGCAGGTGCAAAGCAATTGTATTTATTTATTTTTATTTAGTTTTTTTCAATATGCTTTAGTTTTAAAAGATGGAACATTATACCTACATCCAGAGGGCAGAGGCTGAAATTCACCATGTAAACTATGGGTGTTGTTTCTAATGACAGAGCCAGCAGTTCTCAGTGACAGTCAGGTAAACAGGGATTCTGGATGAAGCTGTGGCTCTATCAGCCTCCTGAACCATTTTACAATCTGGTTCAGACACTTTCTGTTTTTCTTTTATAGGTCCTGAAACCTTGACACCAAGCAAATAAGATTCAATAAAGCATGATAACAAGAAAATGGATAACAGAAGAATGATGGATGGAAATCTCTTTCCCTGTCATTATCAAAAAAAATGATCCTGCTTTCATGTTGCCTGCTTATTTAGGAGCATCAGAAAACTCTCTCTCTCTCTCTCTCAATATATATATATATATATATATATATATATATATATATATATATATATATATATATATATATGTATATCAAGCAAAGCCTGCGAGCTAGTTCAGGCAGACAACTCGAGTAGCGCTGCTATTCACATGTCACATTCACATATCATACGTCACACTCCTTACATCAATCCTCCAATCACACTCTCCACCTCTCAATTTGGCGGTGTATTTAAACCTGGAGTTTACCCATCTCTCCCTCTGCTCGGCAAACATCTATGCTGCCAGACACTGATTTACTGCGTGTTTTTTCACCTGCTTTCTCATGCGATCGTCATCATACCTTTTGCTCCGGTGATCCTGATGTCTCTCGTCGTCTCCGATTCAGTGAGTGAGTCTCAGTGGTCATGGGAAGGCGCTGGGCTTAATCCTGAAACCCCAGATTCAGTCCCTGAAGTTCGCTTTGCGAATGAATCGGACCCGTTCGTCCTCGCCAGATCTCCCGCACATCGGCAAACAACCCTCCGGATGATCCGTGCGCCGCCTCTTGGAAGAGCTCTACGCCCGTAACATCACCGCGCCAGCCGGCTTCAGCCACGAAGATTCCTTCCGGGGGGAAGGTAAGCGCCAGGTAGCACTGCCATCGTCCCTCCTGAGCTGGAGCCCGGCGCTGCCTCCCAAGCAAAGCAGCCAGATTCCAGCTTCTCCACAGACGCGTCCGCCCGGTCTGCACGAAGTTAAATCAGCGCTGAACACCGTGGAAACAACGCCATGCCATGTGAGCCGCCTGGGTCCCTCTCCCGTCTCCACACCACACCTGCCCGACACCTGTGCATCCGGTTGACGGCATACCGCAAAGGACCCTGGGATTTGCAGTTCCATTCCTACCACGGGTTTTCGGCTCCAGCCTGCTGCTGCCATTATTGGTTCTCTAAGGAATCAAATCTGCTCGGGTACTCTCATTCCGTAATCTTTAACATTTGACACAATGATTGAATTATGTCTTCTTCAGGGTATGTTAGATCATCTGCTCGTATCATTATTTTAATCATATTTTATCTATTTTATTCATTCATCTGAGATGTTATGGTTAATCATGGACCTTAGTACATAATTATTTAAAGTAATTTTATGAAACTTTGCTCTTATCTCAACAGGTCATAATATTATTTTGGTGAAGAATCTGCTGTATGGCTCTGAATTTGCATACAAAAATACAGTACGAGGTGTGAAGACTTTTCAGTAGTTCTAAGTCAGACTCAGTAATATTTATTAATCCCCAAGGGGAATTTGGTCGTTTTAGTTGCTCTCATACACACTATAGCAGTGGAAATATCTGATTAAGACATTAGAATAAAGGAGCATTAATTTAACTAAACTAAAACAAAGCAGAATTAAAATAAAGTACAATAGAATAAATACAACCAAAATGAAGAGAAAGGGGTTGTAACATGCAGTTCCTTTTAGCAGTATCAACTTCCTTATGAAAGAAATCAGCAACAATTAAGTAAAGTGAGACTCTGAATGAGATGGAGGTTTAATCAGTATTAACAATTAATAATTTTACAGCACAAAGGTAAAGGTAAAGCTAAGGATAGTGATCCAAGAATGTTCAAGTTCCTGACTCTGGCAGAATTTAAAGAGGCCTGTGGTGTTTCGAGACACCATTAAATCCACAACGCAGAGAGGAATCTGTCACCTACTTAGCTATAGGTCAGGTCTTTTCTACAGTGGTTCTCTTTTAAGGGAATATGGCTTTTAAAGAGCATAACCAGCATGCTGCTAAAAAGGTTTTACTTGGTTATTATCACAGAATCAAGTCCGTTTCTCTTTTGTAAAAAGAGATTATTGAGTCTAAATTTACCTCTTCTTGATATGCTGATGTTTTATACATGAGTGCCTCCGCTCAGTCTTTAAATGTTGGACAGTGTTCATCATGGAGCTCTGAGAATTATCACAAACTGTGGATTTCTGACTCATCACTGAACTTATACTCTAAAGTCAGTTGGACTTCCTTAATTACTTGCGTGAAGCGTGGGCACTGGTATGTGTTCATTTACAAAGCATTGTTGATAAAATTGCTGACTATCTTTCCTCCTTATTAATCTTGATGGATCGATTACATAACCTGAGATCATTGAGCTTTATGCAGTTTGTTGTTACCAAAGTCCGAACTGATCTGGGAAAGGGGCTTTTAGCTTCTCTGCACCTTCTGCATGGAATAATCTGCAGACTGAATTTAAGCTGCAGAGCTCGGCATCTCTGAATGTTTTAAATCTGCAATGAAAGCTCTGGAATACAGAGTTCTGAATGTCACAGCTTTAACTGATGGCTTTTATTGTTTTTCTCTCTTCCTTGTACTGTTGAGTCTGTGTTTTGCTGCAGATTTGCTGATCTCAATGGGACCAACCTGGTTAAATAAAGTAAAAAAAAATAAAATAAAAATAAATAAATAAATAAATGAAGAAATAAATAATAATAATAATAATAATAATAATAATAAATAAATTAATTAATTAATAAAATCTTTGATAAAATAAATACAAAATAAAATGAAATTAATTAATTAATTTAAAATAAATTAATACATTAATACATAATATATATATATATATATATATATATATATATATATATATATATATATATATATATATATATATATATATATATATATACATATATATATATATATATTAAAAAACATATCACTTAATAATAATCATAATTAAATAATTAATAAATAAATAATAACCCCTGTCTGAAAATCTTCAGTCAGCCCTGCTAGATCCAGAAATAGAGGACAGGCACTAATCAAAAGAAGTTTCAAAGGCTGCATGGTTGGTCCTTTCTCAAAATCCCCCTTCCCTATTTCAGGGTGAGCCCTATGGGGGTCTTGACAAGGAATATTCACTCTAAAATATCTCACATCTCTCAGCTCCTCAGGATACCTCAGTCTGAAGCAAACAGCCTAATTCCACCTGAATCTGTCTTTATACTGCGCTTCTGTAGATAACGCTGTGCAATCATTAATCAGCTGGGGCTGGTGCATGGCTGGGGGAAGCAGACAATACAGATGCCTTCAAGTCATTCCACTCCACTCATCTCAGTAGCATCTTTTGGAATTAAGTGGCATTCAGAGTTATTTCTCTGTTACGTAACCTTTGGCTGTCTTAGTAGCCTTAGCACTTTACATCCTTATGAGGCTCAATGCTGAATTCTGTACATGTGAAAACTACCTTTGCTTCGCTCCGCCAGCCACAGTCCAAAAGACAGAGCAGTTTGATGAAGGCTGTTGTTCAGATCTGCAGTTTGGTCTTTGCTCTGCAATGAATGGAACAGAATTTCTTTCTTTGACTATGTTGAGTCTTTAGATTCTCTCCAGCTTTATACTGACGCTGCTCCATCTGTTGGTTTTGGGGGTTTCTATAATGAGTAGTTTGTAGATGTCTGGAGAACAAAATACTGACCCTCAAGGATCCTAAATCTTGAGCTTTACCCAGTAGTGATGCTTGCTCTGAACCAGATCTCTTTTAATCCTCAGTATGATCTCACCTTTTCTGATTTGAAAATAGAAAGGACATGTATGCCTATCCTTGAAGCACTCAAATCTGACAGATCTCACCAAGGCACTCATATCAAATTGCAAAACTAAAATTTTTTTTGTCCTTTCTCTTCTATGACGAATTATCTGCATCATCGCTCCCCTTCTCAACCATCATCCCCTGGTTCATCAACGGTCACAAACCTATGACGAGATCCTTTGTCGACATGGATATTAAAATCACCTACAATGATTATTTTATCAGAGCTAAGGACCAAGTTTGATATTAACTCAGCGAAATCTGATAAGAATCCAGAGTATGGGCCTGGAGGACGGTAAATTATCACAAATAGGACTGTCTGGTTTTTGAATCAGTGTGAGATAAATTTAGAGTAAGGCTTTCAAAAGAAGTATATTTAGCCTTTGATCTGTGATTGATTTGGAGACAGGAATGATAAATAGCTGCTACACCACCACCACGGCCTGTGTCGCGTGGTATATGAATATTTGAATGACAGGGGGGAGTTGACTTATTTAAACTGACATATTCCTCATCACGTAGCCATGTTTCAGTGAGACAGAATCAATCAATCTGATTTTCTGATGCAGGGTCGTTCACCAGTAAAGATTTGGACCTGTGATCTAATATTTAAGAGAGGATCTGATTCTCTGATGTTTTAAAGCCACTACATTTGAAGGTTTTATTTTAATCAGATTTCTATGGTTGACACTTCTTTTATTTGTTTTTGAGTTAATATCTAAGTGAGCTTTGGGTCGGGGGACTGACACAGTCGCTATGGAATAATATTCATCACTATTACAAAAGCCATAGCAGTTATCTAAGTGATTAAAACAGCTGTCACAACAGTAATGGCAGGAAAACTGTCCTAAAGCAGAGAAGCGTGGAGGACTGCAGCTCTGCAACATGGTCTCATCTCTGAGAGGTCGTAAGAGTGACTCTGCCATGTTTTTTGACAGGAGAGATGCACCAGCCAGAGTAGGATGGATGCCATCTCTTCCTATCAGGCCAGGTTTTCCCCAGAAGAATGACCAATTGTCATACTCAGCTGTTACAGTGATCAAAAAACAAAAGACAACTGTTTTTAATGTGCCACTCAGCACCTTTATTGAGTGTTACAACAAATATTAGTTCATAAATTGACTACACATCATTCAGCATTGCTCATATTTAAAAAAAAAAATTAACACACAAACACATATATATATGTGTGTGTGTGTGTGTGTGTGTGTGTGTGTGTGTGTATCTGTGTGTCAGAGAAGAAGAACAATTTCATAAGAAAAAACAATAAAAGGAAGTTAATAACAAAGTTACATCTCTGAATTAAACATTATTTTCCATGCCTTTGCTGTGGCACCATTGTTCCATAAACATCAATTCATTTAAATGAATTGATCTAATTTCTGTTGACATGTTAACACAACAGTTAAGTATGTGAAAATTCAAGAGTAAAACTGAATTTAAAGTCATGTTATCATTAACATGAGATTCTTCACATAAGAGCAAAGCCTGTTTCTGAATTCTTAACAATAAGAATAACATCATGAAAAAAACACAGTTTCAGAGACATTTAAAAAGTCACGAGATAATACCAGTAAAAATAAAAGATCAGCTGATGGTTACTTCAAACCCAAAGGAAAACTTAAAAAGAAAACATGTGAAATTTTTTGTAGCATGAGAGAATGTCTTCAGCAGCAGAATTAAAGTATTGATTAGCGACACAAGCCCAAATATTAAAATTACTAAAATGACCTTAAATCAAAGTTTAAAATAGTTAATATGACAGCTGTGGGTTTACATCTGTGCTGTTACTCAGAAAAAATGTCTGAATCAACCAAAACATTGAGTGAAAGCAGACATTAGTCATGAATGTGTAATTTAATCTCTGGTAAGAATGATGATGTGTCTGTTTTTTCAATAATTTGAGCTTTTGTTGTCAGTCTCTTTCCTGATATCTCTGTCTGTATACCTCCATAAACAATCTTTGACTTCTTGTGATTTTTTTTGATTACTATGTAGAAGATGCTCCATGAGCTCAAACAATCCACATCAGAGGGATGTTGTTTCAGTCTCATTTAACACCAAATGAACTCTTGAGACTTTCTTTTGCGAGCTCTACTGTGATGGTTTTCCAAGAGTCTGGAATTTCAGCAGGCTCTGCATTATATGCTTCAGCAAATTCCTTGTTGAACCTGGTCAGGACATATTTCCAGTAGTCTGAATCCTTCAGGGTTTTATCAGGAGCGATTCGCCAGTCTGGGTAAATTTCAGCGTACCTCTTGAAAGGGTGGCTCTTGTTATTTGTGTCATCACAGCGAAATTTACAATCACTGTACACTGAGGAAGTGCATATGTCAGTACTAAGTTTGTCAGTCTTCACCCATCTGTATCTGCCTAGACCCTGTGGCCGGTGCAGAGAAGTTTGATGCTCTCTGTGATCACTTCCTCCTGCCTCACAGGGTGCTTTGCAGAATGGACACAGTTTGCCGCACACAATGAGTCTGTTGAAAAGTTCATGCTCAGGGTTTACATGAAGACATTTAAACTTGACCTCAATGCAGGTCTTTTGTAATTCCTTTCTAAGTTTTTCCTCCATGTCCTCCACACACACAGTGAGACACTGAGCAAACTCTTCTGGCTTGACATTTGTCAGAATCTTAAAAGGACCAAGCGCATCCTCAGAAATGACCAGTTTTGTACCTAGTTCCTGACGGATATCTTCAATCAGTTTCTGCAGGTTTGCCCCTTTTTTTTCCTGAGCTTTGAGCACTGCATCATTAATGCTCCTGATACTTGATCTGAGATGTCGGTCCTCAAACCCAGATAAAGTCTCCTTGGTCAGGAGTTTCAGCATCTCATCATGGATCCACTTCTTGATGTACCTCTCATATGAGCAGATGTAGCTGCGATAGTCTTCAAAACTATCTTTTGTTATCAGATCCAGTAAGACTGAGTACTGGAAGAACATCCGTGTGCTGAACTGGGACCTTGTCACCATTTCTCCAGTGATATCAGGGCCCAAAGATTTGTAGATAAAGTCTAACACAGCGGGCACCAAGCAGTGGTCTGTGAATTCTTCTGCTCTCTTCTGGCACTGGTCTCTGTTGTGGAACTCGTCCTTGAAGTTGGTACAAAACCTCTCTTTGTTTTCATTGAGACATCTGGAGGGATCATTCCTTTGGATGAAATCTCCGTGCATCCTCTGAAATTCTCTGGCTGCAAATCCACAGATGTGCTGTTTCAGAGAAACCTCAAACTCAATCTCTATCTTCTTTTCTTTGTGTTTCTCCAGCCTCTCATCAATCATGTGAAGGATCTCTAAGATGAAAGTGTTGTGGTAGTCATTCTTTCTGTCCACTTTTTCTTTCACAGACTGTTTACACTCCAAAATGATACCATCAGCGATGCTTTGCAGTGTCTTAACATGATCTTCAATCAAATATTTATTGAATTTGTACCAGAACTCCTTGAGCTGCCCATCAACTGTGTATATAAAATGACCATATCCACAATCCCTCAGCTGTTTTTGGCTTAGTAACTCACAGGCACCTCCCTTGCGTGATAGGTTCTCTCTCAGGTGATGGTTTGCACTTCCTGTGATATCTTTGGGCTCATGTTTGAAGAGAACTTGTTCCTTCAACATTTTGTTCCACATCTTGTCAAATTCTTGGTCCAACTTTTCCTCTGTCATGTCCAAGTTTTTCTTTCGACAGTCTTCAATCAGTGCACGTACCCTCTCCTTTAGGTCTTTCGTGTGGTTCTCTTTGATTCTGTCAAGTTCTCTCATTCCTCTTCTGATTTCTGTTGCAGTTGTGAGTTGGCTATGGACAGATCTTTGCATTTCTCTACAAAGACTCTTCGCACTGTTTGCAAAGTCCTCTCTGTAGGCTTCAACAAGATGGACATGACCCTCAGTCTGCTTGAAGTACTCTTTCAGATTGTCAAGGAGCTTTGTCTCCCAAGCTGACACCTCTGAGCATGCTTCACCTTTCAACTCTATGAGGAAATCTGCAATGTCAGAAAACTCAGATTTCACTCTGCCAAAGTTAGATATCTTAGTTTCTGCAGTTTGTGTCCATGAGTACATTTCATTTTTTAATTCCCATTCCCATTTGTTGAATTCTGTGCAAAGTCTCATGTATGCATCTGCCACCAGGCTGTTCCTGAAGCTGAAGATGAAGTTTTCATGTTTGACAGCGTTCCACAGGCTTGTTGTCCACTCGATAAACTCCAACAGATTGCTAAAAGAAGATTCTCCCAAACTTTTGAGTATATTTTTCTTGAGTTCATAAACAACCTCACTGTACCCTGCATTAACTGGTGCCATTGGTGGGCTCCCATTCCAGAGTCCTGGGACGTAGCAGTTTCCAGTGTCTGGATTGTACTCCATCACATCAGTGAAGCTCTTGAAGTCTTTGTTTTCCATTCTGGCAGCTGCCTGAGTCATCTCATTTAACTGTTCCAGCAGCAGCTCTCTTTCTCGTAAGTTCTTCTCAGGGGCTGATACATCTGCCACGTTCTGGTGAACAAACTGACATTTTGGTTTCTTGCCCACAGATTTCATTCTGAGGAAGGCATGCACAACTATCTGTAGGATGTCCTTCATTTCTGTGGAGTTCTCCATTGCTATATTGATGATGGTGATATCACTCAACCCCACAACAAGTATTGCAAGCTCATTGTCATGTTCATAACTGTTGTCAAGTTTTGAAAGCTCTGGTGACTTCAAGCCTTCAGTGTCAATGATCACCAAATAGTCACAGTTGAGTCTGTCTTTGACATCTTCATCTACTTTGATGAGCAACATGAAGGCACCTCTGGTGCATCGACCACTGCTGACAGCAAACTGGACTCCAAACATGGTGTTCAGGAGAGTAGACTTCCCTGTGCTCTGAACTCCAAGAACTGTAACCACCAGAATCTTGCTCTGAGGAGGAACCATGTCATTGAGCTGAGACAGAACATCAGTCACCCATCTGAGAGGAATGTTGGAGGCATCACCATCTACAAGCTCAAGAGGAAATCCATCAAGCAACAACCCTGCACACAGTTTGGGCAGATGTGCTAACTGTCTGCGTGATAGATGTGTTTCTGGGAGAGAGACAGAAGCTTCATAGATCTGACCCATTTCACGGAAGAAGTGTTCAGTCCCAAGTGAGCTGTTGGACAGCTGTTGGTCGATTTCTTTGATTTCCTCTTTGTTTTCAGGACATTTGATTTTGTTTTTGTAAACCTCTCTGAGACCTGACAGCTTCTCTCGAGACAGATTATCAAGGTTCATTCGCATCCATTTCAAGAAGTAACAACTTTCATTGCCAGGACTTGATATTGCATTGATGAAACATGACATGGTGTTAGACATTTGGTAAGAGTTCTGTTCTTTTCTAAGCTTTGCTTGCTCTTTCAGAAGATCACTTTTGTATCTTTCTATGTTTTCCGACGGCGCTTTTCGGAGCCGAAACATTTCCTTCTCCAGGCAAGTTAAGTCTTTCCATATTTGGCCTTGAAATGGTAGCTGCTCTTCTTTGTATTTCAGGATATCTTTAATTTGTGCAGTGATGGAATCTGCATTTTTCTTTGCAGTCTGACACATCTGAGAATCTTCATCTACCCTGATTCCAAGTTCATGGGCAATGTCAGCCATCTGCTCAATTTTCATCTTCACTGCTGGGTTCTCCACCACACTATTGACTGTTTTACAGAGATTATTGATGAAGTCTGCATCATTCATTTGCTTGACCTTCAAAAGGATGTTGTTTTTCTTCAGGTTCAACTCCTCTGACACTTTCTGGAGAGCATCCATTCTGAATCTTGGGCTTTGGTGGTTTCCAATCAAGTAGATCTGTGCCTTGTGCTGTTTGTTTGTGAGCAGCTTGCACTCTGAGTCCAAACTGTCAAAAAACACAAAAACTGCTGCAGATGTCTGACACAAAAAAGCAAACTGTGTTTCAAATGAAGCAATGTCCCCACGAAGGTTAGCTACAGCCACCGGCTCACTGAAAACATCCATGTTTTTGTTTCCACAAGGTAGATACCAGGAGATTTCAGTCAGTCCACTGGATATTTGTCTTGGACAGTCACCACTTTGTAAGTCACGGTGTACAAATGTATCCTGATACTGCTGAGAATTACTCAGAAGCTTGTTAAGGATCTCTGACTTAGACAACGAGCACTCACCTAGTCTGACAAAAGAAACCATCGGAAGTTCAGAGACAACAATCCTGTCTTCAATAAAGCCCTTAGACTCTGACAGAGATGAAGGTCTGTACTTCTTCACTATGTCTCTCATGGCCCAAAGCATCAGTGTGCACTGCTTTGTGTCACAGTTAGGAAGCAGCAGAGGCACTGAGAACTGACACATGGACATTTTAAGGGCCATCTCTTGCTGAACAAAACCATCAGAACACAGAAAGAGAGCAGTGATGATGTCAAGGGGGTTTACCCTGTCATTAGACTGCAGACCACCAAGAGGGTCATCAAAATCAAACTCTGCTTCATCTGAAACATCTTCACAGGCTGAATCACACTCAGATGTAAACTTTACATTCCTCGCTCCCACATTAACCATCATCAGTTTCTTTAGAAAGTACCATGGAAGATCTGAATTACACTTGATGGCTTCATCAGTGATGGTCTTCTTCTCAATCTTCAGTATTTTGCTGAGGGTTAGCTTCTCCTGAAAGTGATGCTGCAGTCCAAGATTCTCCAACAGACTCTCCAGTTGTGTTTCTGTGAAAATGAAAAATGTGTGTTATCCTAAATCAACTCTGGTATTTAGACTGCCATCAATACCTAATCAATAACCAGAGCCAACCGGACCGAACTCGAAGACCGCCCTAAAATCTTCCCTGATAGATCTGATCCTTTGTAATAGGAGGGAGAAAATAACTTTTTCCGTTTTTTTTTTTGCCCTGGCATCAGTGACCACTGCCCTGTAGCCTGCGTCAGAAATACCAAAACACAAAAATCACGCTCTAAAATCATCATCAAAAGAAACTTTAAGCACTTCATTGAGGAAGCTTTTCTTTGCGACCTTGCCAACAGTAATATTCATCACACATCTGACTCACCAAACATCGACCCGGCTCTGAACTGTTTCACAAACTGCTTCCTTTCAATCATCAATAAACACGCACCTTTCAAAAAACTTGGGGTCAAAAATAGATCAAATCCCTGGTTCACTACTGAGCTATCACAGTTGTTCAGGTTAAGAAACAAAGCCTGGGCCCTAGCAAGACGCACTGGTGAAGCTACACATTTGCTAGTATTTAAACAGCTATGAACCAAATGCAATGCACCACCACAAGAAAGACAAAATCGGATGACCATTTAGAATTAATTTCCAGCTCTACTACAAACCCATCAAAATTTTGGAAAGCAGTAAATATAAAGAAAAATAAGTCAGGTGCATCCATTCCTCCTTTTATCATGAATAATGACTGTCTAGTAGATGAACCATCTGAGATCTGTGATCTTTTTAATGCACATTTTGCCGCTGAAAATCAATTTGATACATTGTACTCTAGTTCTGGGTTTGTTTTTAATAGTCAGCCACCATCACACTTATCCAATTACCTTGCTGTTTACACCACAGTCTTTCACTTGCTCCACAGTTATAGATGCTCTTCAGAGCATAGATTGCAGGAAATGAACTGGCAAAGACAGCATTGACCCTTATTTTTTAAAGCTTTGTGCTCCGATCATTGGACATCACATCACATTACCTGTTCAACCTCTGGAGTTATCCCTCAGTTCTGGAAATCTGTTCACATCCTGTTTCACAAGGGTGGTGATAAATCAAACCTTAACAGCTTCCGACCAATTTCCAAACTCTCCTGTCTAGCCAAAGTTCTAGAATCACTTGTCAATAACCAGCTCAAGTAATTCTCATCACAAAATTCTGTCTTATGTCCCACCCAGTCTGGTTTCAGAGCTAAACATAGCACCATCACTGCAGTCACATCATTTACAAATGACATTATGTGTGCTTTGGACAAAGGAATGTATTGTGCTGCTCTTTATGTAGACCTTTCCAAGGCATTTGATACAGTCGACCATGATCTGTTCCTACGAAGACTACATGATATTGGCTTCAACTTCAACTGCCTTAATTAGTTTTAAGATTATTAATCCAGTAGACAGCAATGTGTTACATTAGGAAACATGCTCGACATTTCTACCAATAACAAAGGGTGTGCCACAAGGCTCAATATTGGGTCCTGTCCTGTTCACTATTTATATCAACATTACATCCTCTATTACAAATTCTAATGTACATCTTCATGCTGATGACACAGTTATGTATTGCATTTCTAACACTGCATACTCAGCCACGGAAATCCTCCAGCAAGACTTTGACAAACTACAACATTCATTCATTCATTCATTCATTTTCTATACCCGGCTGTCCCTTTCGGGGTTGCGGGGGAGCTGGAGCCTATCCCAGCTGTCATTGGGCGAAAGGCGGGGTACACCTTGAACCGGTCGCCAGTCGAAAACTACAACATTCATTCTTCAATCTGAAATCTGTGCTTAATGCAGACAAGACCAAATACATGATATTCTCAAGATCCAGAAATATTACAGATGACCGCTTACATCACATCACCACTTTGACAGGACAAGACATTGAAAGGGTTTCTGAATATAAATGCACATGTGGACAAAATTGTTGGTACCCTCCTGTTAAAGAAAGAAAACCAACAATGGTCACTGGAATAATTTGAAACTGACAAAAGTAATAATAAATAAAAATGTACTAAAAATTAACCAATGAAAATCAGACATTGCTTCTGAATTGTCAGTCAACATAGTTATTTTAGAAAATAATCTAATGAAACTGACCTGGAGAAAAATGATGGTACCCTAGAAAAGATTAAAAATGATTTTACAATAGGGACATGTTAAACTATGGTGTGTCCTGTAATTATCATCACAGGTGTCTTCAAACTTGTAATCAGTCAGTCTGCCTATTTAAAGGCTGAAAAGTTGTCTCTGTGCTCGGGGCGAAAATCCCTTTTCATTGTTGGGGGGGGACAATAAACAGTAAAATTTAAGACAACAATTCTTGGGGAGTACATAAAAATAAATGCTATATTTTTTGCTGTGTTTTTTTATATTGTGGTATTAAACAGTGACTATAATCATGTCATTGTTCCTTTTAAGTCCATATCCTACCTGTCTGCAGGTTTGTTTATACTCGACTGGTAATTCCAAGAGGTGTTGGGCGATAGGTGTTAATTACACCAGTTGAGACCAAACAGAATTTCTTTTCTCACCATGAACACTGGTCTGATCACAATTACAGCAGCTTTACAAGAACTGAAAGCTCAATACAAGTGCTAAAACTAGAAGAAACACTTCAGTGAATAACTACACTACACCAAATTATTCTTAAAAAATATGTTTTTTATCAAACTGTCAACAAAAATAAAATCTGAACATGATACAAAACTTAAAAATACGCAATACTTTACGGATTTAAATGATAAAGTCCAAATGAATGCGACACACACACACACACAGACAAGATATTAAGGAGAGAACAACTACCAACTATGGATTATCAGCCTAGATTTCATTTTCCTTTAGTTCATAAAAAAATGTTTTGGCATGAGTGTGGAAGCGACACGTCCACACCACGATGAACTCAATATTCATTATTTTATACCCAAATTAATGGAAAAAGTGTTGATTTTAATTGTAGGACAATAAGGGGTGTAAATTAACAGTCAGAATGTAATTAGAAACTGGATCTGTTCAACATCTAAGTCAAAGTCATAACTACTTTATTTTTAAATAAATAAATCTAGAATAGAACTCAAATAAATAATGGCCTACATAAATAAGAGGATGAGGATGTCAGCATGTCACCTGTCTGTCTTATCTAACTGTCACAGCCTTTTTTTCATCATAAAGGAGAGGCTGTTCTCCAGCCAGCAGCAAATGGTGTGATAATTAACTTATAAATTGTTTAGTGTTTTAATGCACTTAATCGCGATCCTTGGCGCTCTGTAGTCTGTGTCTGTGTGTGCGCACCACATCGGGCGGAAAGCTTTATCAGCATCTTGTGTTTATTTAAAGCACACTGTCAGACTTCGGACAAAGGAGTTGACATTTGCTTTTCATTTTTTTTGTGTGTCTGTTAAACAAGTGAAGTTATAACTGTTCAGTCTTTCAATGAAAGCTACTTACTTAACCGCGGTCCTCCGCTCTGACTGTGCATACGTATTTGTGTGCATGTGTGTGCAGCATCCGTGCCGGGCGAAAGAGGTTGGATCAAACCACTGGATCGCGATAGGGGGAGTAATCTTCCAGTATTTAAAATCGTCAAACAGTGTGTTTTAAGTAGCATGACTTGTATTATACCATTAGAAAAACATTACTATACTATTAGAAAATTAATTACAACTGAATTTTTTGGGGGGGACAACTTTATGGAAGGGGGGGACATGACCCCTGCTTCCCCCCGGGATTTGCGCCTATGACTGTGCTGTTTGGTATCATGGTGTGTACCACACTGAACATGGATCACAGAAAGCTAAGGAGAGAGCTGTCTCAGGAGATTAGAAAGAAAATTATAGACAAGCATGTTAAAGGTAAAGGCTATAAGACCATCTCCAAGCAGCTTGATGTTCCTGTGACTACAGCTGCACAGATTATTCAGAAGTTTAACGTCCACAGGACTGTAGCCAACCTCCCTGGACGTGGCTGCAGGAGGAAAACTGATGACAAACTGAAGAGACGGATAATACAAATGGAAACCAAAGAGCCCAGGACAATTTCTAAAGAGATTAGAGGTGAACTCCAAGGTCAAGGTACATCAGTGTCAGATCACACCATCCATCACTGTTTGAGCCAAAGTGGACTGAATGGAGGACATCACTGTTGAACGCAAATCAGAGCGAGACTGGAATTTTCCAAAATGTATGTTGACAAGTCACAAAGCTTCTGGGAGAATGTCCTGAAGTATCTGATGTGAATGTTTTAGATGAAATAGATGTCCTTAGAGGTAAGCTCATGAAGGAGACTGAAGTTGGCCTGTTTATTCCTAGGATACAGATAAGACAAATACCTAAGGAGATACACCCTGTGCCTACAGCTGAAGACTTAAGACTGATACCTAAGGAGATACACCCTGTGCCAAATATCAAAGGCCCTTCACTGCAGGCTATCATGGGTTTGTCTTTAGGTCACTGGTTATTTTGGTTATTTATCCAAGATGTTCTGGTCCAATGAGAGTCCACTCTGCATGCATGTCTTAGTATAGTTCAAACAATAAGTCTGGTATACTGTAAATACAGGTATTCTGAAATAATTCAGGAGGTTCGTTTGGCTTGAGCCTCTCAGGCTGTCCAGAGTGCCTGATTCAGACACATGTGCTTGGTTTGTCAATAAACTTCTCTTATATGCAAACAAGTCTGTGTTGGCGAAGCTTCTTCATCATCTGCATCTACACATCAACCCATCAAGAAACCACAGTCCTTTGGACAGATGAGACAAAACTGGAGCTTTTTGGTATGTCATATCAGCTCTATGTTCACAGACACAAACATGAAGCATACAAAGAAAATAACACTACCTACTGTGAAACATGGAGGAGGCTCAGTTATGTTCTGGGTCTGGTTTGCTGCATCTGACACAGGGTGTGTTGAATCTGTGCAGGTACAATGAAATCTCAAGACTATTAAGACATACTGGAGTGAAATGTGCTGCCCAGTGTCAGAAAGCTTTTTCTCAGTCACAGGTTGTTACGACCCTGGTCGTATTTTTATATATTGTATTGAGTTCTTTGTTTCATGGTGTTGCAAGGGTTCTCCTGCGCCCTCTGTGTGTGTGAGCGTGTGTGCGTGTTCAGGTTGCCTTGATCAGGTGTGCCGCCCCTGCCTCTAGTTGGACCGATGGCATCACGAGAACGCCGGTGATTGGTCTGAGAGGAGGGAAAGGCTCCATAAAAAGCGCCTGCTGACGTCACTGCGGTGAGGAGGGAATCCCCGGCTCTCGCTCAAACTGCCACGTCAGCCTTGTTCGGAGAGCAGCTCGTTTTTGGTTTAGTGTTTGGTAAATGTAGAGGTGATTTTATGATCACCTCGAGGTACTGTCTAAATTGTTTAAACTGTGCTTGATCTTTTTGTTTTTGTTTGTAAATAAAAATACCGAGTTACGGTTAACTTAGTAAAGTGGCTCCAGTGGCTGTTTGATCCAGGTGAAACGGGTATATTCATGTTGTGTCTTGGTCACCCCTAGTCTAATTTATTCTCGGAAACGACCTAGCGGGAGGGAGAGTGTTTCCTTCACTCGAAGTAGTCGATAATTCGGTGGTGAATGAGTCTACCTCAAACCCTCCTCCTGCCTCCTCTGTGTCTGTGTTCCCTGCGTGTGCCATTACGCGCGCGCAGGCACGCAAATTAGCTGATCCTGAAGACCTGTCACACTCATTCATGGCAAATTTGGATGAGGTAAAATGTTCTGATGAAGCCCAGAAATGCTCAGAAGTGACAGAGGAGGTAAAATCATTTGAAACTTTGTTTGATCTGTGTCCTGAAAATGATTTGAGCTGAAATGTAAACAAGGAAATGATGATTGCTGCTCAAAATTGTGATCCATCCTTATCAATTTGTTTGTCAAATGTCGAAAGTGCCTGTGTTAACCCTTCTGTTATGTTCTATTTCGAAGATGGAGTGCTGATGAGGCGGTGGAATGCTGATTCGGGTGAGCTGCACTCAGTAAACCAGGTTGTGGTACCATCAAATTACCGGTTGCAGGTACTCAACCTTGCGCATGACTCTGCTTTTGCTGGCCACCTAGGCCTTAAAAAGACTTAACAGCGAGTGGTGAAAAATTTTTATTGGCCCGGATTAAAATCCGATGTTACAAAATTCTGTCGTTCCTGCCAAACCTGCCAGATGGCAGGTAAACCTAATAAACCAATCCCACCTGCACCTTTGCATCCAATACCTGTGCTAGGTGAACCATTTGCGCACGTAATACTTGACTGTGTCGGCCCTTTGCCAAAAACCAAGTCTGACCACCAATATATTCTAACCATTATGTGTGCTGCAACACGTTACCCGGAGGCCATTCCTCTGCGCACCCTAAAAGTTAAACCTGTTGTTAAAGCGCTCACCAAATTCTTTTCTACATTCGGGTTACCAAAAACCGTCCAGACAGACCAGGGTACCAATTTCATGTCTAAAATCTTCAAACAGGTAATGGCTGAGCTAAACATAACTCATAAAAAATCAAGTGCTTACCACCCGGAGTCACAAGGTGCCCTGGAGCGCTTCCATCAAACGCTCAAATCCATGTTGCGAAAATTCTGTCAGGAGTCCAACAAAGAGTGGGATGAAGGCCTTCCTCTTCTCCTCTTTGCGGTTCGGGAAACTCCACAGGAATCGTTAGGTTTTAGTCTGTGTGATCTTGTGTTTGGTCATACCGTTCGTGGTCCGTTGTGTCTCCTTAAAGAAAAGTGGTTATCCGACTCTTCAAAACCAGTCCACGATGTGCTGGATTATGTGAGTGCCTTCCGCGAGCGCCTCCATGATGTGTGTAAATTAGCTCGCGAAAATTTGTTACAGGCACAGCTAAAAATGAAGCGGCATTTTGACAAAAAATCTGAAACCAGAGAGTTTCAGCCTGGAGAGAAAGTCCTGGTATTGTTGCCGTTGCCCCATGGATCCAGTCTCCAGTCCAAATTTTCAGGTCCGTATGTGATAGAAAAAAAGATCAGTGACACTGATTATGTGATTGCGACACCAGACCGTAAGCGAAAAACTCGTGTCTGTCATGTGAATATGATCAAAAAGTATTGTTCACGTGAGGGGTCTGCACAGCAGCCTCCTGCTGCTCCGGTGATCGCTGTGTCCGTCCCGTCAGAGTATCACCTCTCTGAGGACGGATTGTATGAAAAAAGTGGCTCGACGCCCCCCACTCGTTTGAAAAATTCTGAAATATTGGGTAATTTGGAGTATTTTCTGGCTCATTTGTCTGTCCCTGTGCGGGCTGATTTGATCAATTTGATTGAGGATAATTTATTGCCTTTTCGGATCATCCACGTCAAACATCTGTGCTTTTTCATGATATTGATGTGGAAGGTCATAAACCGATTAAACAGCACGCGTACTGTGTAAATCCCACTAAGAGAGCTCTCATGCAACAGGAGGTAAGCTATTTGGTTGAACACGGGCTTGCTATCCCGAGCATGAGCCCGTGGAGCTCTCCGTGCCAAAACCTGACACCAGCGCGCGTTTTTGTAATGATTACCGTAAGGTAAATGCGGTCACAAAACCCGATTTGTTTCCTCTTCCCCGAATGGAAGACTGTATTGACCGAGTTGGCTCCGCAAAATTTGTTACCAAATTAGACCTACTAAAATGTTATTGGCAGGTGCCGTTAACTCCGCGTGCGTCAGAGATATCTGCCTTTGTCACGCCTGATTCATTCCTCCAATACACGGTCATGCCGTTTGGTTTAGCATCTTAGCCCAGCACATTTCAGCGCCTGATGCAGCGAGTGCTGGCGGAGTAAAACTGCGAAGCATATCTCGGCGACATGGTGGCATATTACGTCCACTTGGTCTGATCACCTGGCCACTCTTAATAAAATCTTCACCCGCCTTCGTGAGCGTCACTCACCGTTAACCTTTCAAAATGTGAATTTGGCAAAGGCACAGTCACTTACTTGGGTAAGCAAGTGGGTCAGGGACAGGTGCGTCCTGTTGCTGCAAAAGTACAAGCCGTTATTGATTTTCTCGTTCCGCAGACAAAAAAAGATCTGTGCCGCTTCCTCGGCATGTGTGGGTATTACAGAGGTTTTTGTCGTAATTTCTCTGATGTGGTGGCTCCTCTCACCGCTCTTGTGAGTCCAAAAATGTTGTTCGTTTGGTCCTCTGAATGCCAAGCTGCATTTGAGTCTGCAAAAGCGCTGTTGTGTTGTGCTCCGGTCCTCGCGGCCCCGAATTTTTCCCGGCCCTTCAAATTAGAAGTGGATGAGAGCGCGCTCGGGGCTGGTGCCGTTCTTTTACAGGAAGATGAGCAGGGCATCGATCATCCTATTTGTTATTTTTCTAAAAAATTCAATAAACATCAGGTTAACTACAGTACCATTGAAAAAGAAGCTCTTTCCTTGCTTCTCTCCCTGCAAAACTTTGAAGTCTATCTCGGGTCTACGTCACAGCCTGTGCAGGTATTCACCGACCACAACCCGCTGATATTCTTAAATCAGATGCGCAACTCGAATCAGCGTCTCATACGTTGGTCCCTTCTTTTGCAAGATTTCAACATTGAGATCTTTCACAAGAAGGGAACAGAAAATGTTCTAGCAGATTCCTTGTCAAGAACTTTTTTCCAAGAATTAAACATTTAGGGATGTTTAATTTTTGGGAAAGGAGGTGGGGTCGTATTTTTTTTTTTGTATTGTATTGTGTTCTTCTTTGTTTCATGGTGTTGCAAGGGTTCTCCTGCGCCCTCTGTGTGTGTGAGCGTGTGTGCGTGTGTCATTCAGGTTGCCTTGATCAGGTGTGCCGCCCCTGCCTCTAGTTGGACCGATGGCATCACGAGAACGCCGGTGATTGGTCTGAGAGGAGGGAAAGGCTCCATAAAAATTGCCTGATGACGTCATCGCGGCGAGGAGGGAATCCCCGGCGCACTGCTCAAACTGCCACGTCAGCCTTGTTCGGAGAGCTGCTCGTTTTTGGTTTAGTGTTTGGTAAATGCAGAGGTGATTTTATGATCACCTCGAGGTACTGTCTAAATTATTGAAATTGTGCTTGATCTTTTTGTTTTTGTTTGTAAATAAAAATACCGAGTTACGGTTAACTTAGTAAAGTGGCTCCAGTGGCTGTTTGATCCAGGTGAAACGGGTATATTCATGTTGTGTCTTGGTCAACCCTAGTCGGGGCATAACACAGGTCATGGGTCCTCCAACAGGATAATGAGCCAAAACACACAACAAAAAACACCCAAGAATGGTTCAGAACAAAACACTGGACTAGCCACGACGAGTGGGAGCAAGGGAGCAGTGCCAAGTGGCCCCCGCAACAGCAGGCCCCAGAGTCCACAGGCGATGCCAATATGAGCCCCAGCGACCAGACGCGCCCCACAAAAGCACGCCCCCCCCAGTAGACTGACGAACTGGAGTCACTGACCCGACAACCACAGAGGACCCAACCTGGGTGGACCACCCCCAAGATGCCGCATCCATGGGAAGACCACAGGATCCCCTCAGGGCGCCAAGCCAGCGAGTCATACTTTATATCATATCATATTTTATTTATTTAGGTCATATTTATTTGATTTATTTTCATAAAGAATTTATGGCCTGTGATGAGTTAATTTTACTGAACCAAGTGAATGCGGCCTGTTCCATAGGTCAGGTTTTGTGGGAGATTGGATACGGTGCCTGTTGATGTTGAGTGAATCCATTTCTGGCAGATTTTGTACTTGCTGCAGGATGCATTTAATTCAGGTGGTAGCAAAGGCTTTAAGAGTGGTATGCAAATTGTTTGTTTAACAACTTGCAGAAAACCAGGGTCTTGTCAAGACTTTCATCAGGCAGTTTCTTTAAATTAAAAGTTGTCATCAATTACTCCAAACCGCATACTCTCAGCCTCCATGTTAGCTGTTGTGTTAGCCTCCTAGCCCACCCTGTGCCTGTATATGGTGGACCAGGGACTTGGGCACTGTCAAACATTTCGGGTTGTCTGGAGAACAAGCTACAATTAAATGCGTCAATATTTTCTACACGTTATTTTGCTTGTAATTAATTTTATCATAATTAACATGTTAAAATAGAGCTTCAAAATTACAAAAGTTTAAACCAACACTATGTAGTTTTTCAAACATAATATAGTCCTTAGATATTCATCGTCCACCACTTTACAATGTGTTGAATGACACCTCTGTCGTGTTCTGAAGTGGTCTGTATCACTTTCACTAGCGCTATGTAACTTCGGGGTGGATGGTGGGAACCCTGCCACACTAAAAACTACAAGTTTGGACTGCTTTACGGCATAGGCTACGTCACTTCCCCTGATTCCCGAATTGTTTAAAACACGGAAGTGTCGGCGAAAGCTGAACGCAGAGCTGTAGTCATGGCGGAGGCAACAAAGAACGCAAGAAAAAGAAAAGTTTATTTTGAGGATACTGAACAAAGAAATTGAAAGAAAAACAAAATGAATGCTCGGACCAGAATAAACATCGGTTCGGTTTATTTCACACTCGCTGGTGTGAAATAAAAGACGAGAAGGGATGTCCGACCGATGCCGACTTGGCCCTGCTATTGCTGGACTTGTAAGTACTTGTTGATTGTTTACCATCCGTTTACAGTATTTGTGAGAACATACCAGTATGTAGTTTTGTTTAGACCTATTTCAAGTGTGTGATATCACCAGCTCATGGTTGTCTTTACTTTTATTCACTTTATCGCTTCAACAGGGCGGGGGTGACTTCACAGTAATAAAACCAAGTTGAACTTCGCGGTTTTCAACATCGTCATTTAGTCAAAAATAAATAAATTACCTCATCACTATCCAAAACAGCCGCTGAAGACAGAAGAATACTTCTGAGCGAAGTATTGGCTTCTGTGATTCGCCTACAAAACAAATGCATGCGACCGGCAGATCTGTACCTTTACGGCAGTATGCACGCGCTAGCGCTCATGGGTAGTTGTGTTGTCGTGCCGGTCAAGCGAGAATCTTCTGTAGTGCTGCTTTAAGACCACAGCTCAAAAAACCTGAAAACCCCCCAAAATAGAAATACAACTTAAAAATTATAAAAAAGAACTCATTAATAAGTAGCTGAACCTCTTTGTTAATTACCTAAAAAAAATCGTTTTGGCATATTAATGCCAGTGTTTCCAGGGGGCTAGTGGGAAAGTTGCTCAAAGTGGCGAAGGTGGCTTCATGGAGGGCATCCACTGTCTGGAAATGACACATTTTTCAGCTGATCTTAACATTTTGAACACACTGCAAACATCACTGAGACCAGTGAACTGACAGACAGATCCTTGAGATGCTTGGACACCACATGGGTACTTTGCCGTTGCTACCCACATGGTTAATATGAAGAACAAAGGGCAATTCACACCAAGAAGGTTGGAGGCTAAAATCAAGGTGACACAAAGAGATGTCCACCAGTTGTCAGAACTCCAGAAAGGTGCAACCAGAAAAGAGGAACCCAAGAGGTATAGACAGATGCCCATACCTGAGGCCTTGGAAACGGCTAAACAAGACTTTAAGCATTGGCCAACCGACTGAAGAGGTACACAAGAGAGATAGAAGCCATGCAGATAAACTGGCAGTTCTCCACTGAACCAGCCAAAGTGTACTCTCAGTGGCAGGGTGAGAACCCACCAAGGCTGGAGACTGAACAATACTGGAAAGGCATATGGGAGAAAGAAGCATCACATAATTATGATGCACCATAACTAATCAATCCAAGAGCATACCACGCCAATCACCCTGAACAAGATGTCGTGACCATTGTGGCAGTATGAAGAACTGGACAGCACCAGGCCTAAATATGATTAATACTTACTGGCTAAAGAGGCTGACCTCACTCTATGAGCGCCTAGCAATACAAATGAACCAACTGCTTAGAGATGGGACCCACCCAGAATGGCTGACCAAGGACAGAACAGTCCTCATTCAGAAAACCCCCCAGAAGGGAGCAGTGCCATTAAACTATCGGCCAATCACCTGCCTCTCAACATGGAAACTATATAGATATACTATATATATATATATATATATATATATATATATATATATATATATATATATATATATATATATATATAGTTCTTGGTATTTCTGTAGTTTCTCATGTTATTTTTGTGAAGTGGACACAATAGACACAGTACTGTACAGTACAGTACAGTACAGTACAGTACTGAGGTGCAGTCATTGGTGTAGAGGGAGAAGAGCAGTGGGGAGAGCACACACTCCTGGGGGGCGCCGATGTTCACTGTCCGTGTGGTGGACGTGATAGACCCCAGCCTCACCTGCTGGGTCCTGCCAGTCAGGAAGCTGGAGATCCACTCACAGGTGGGGCTGGCACAGAGAGTTGGGAGAGCTTGTGGTGGAGGATGTCAGGGATGACGGTGTTGAACGCCGAGCTGAAGTCCACAGACAGGATCATCACGTACGCCCCTGCAGAGTCCAGGTGCTGTAGGATGTAGTGCAGTCCCATGTTGACTGCATCCTCAGCTGACCTGCTTGTCCGGTAGGCGAACTGCAGGGGGTCCAGTAGGGGTCCTGTGATGTCCTTCAGGTAGCTCAGCACCAGACGTTCAAAAGATTTCATGACTACGGATGTCAGGGCGACAGGCCTGTTGTCATTCAGTCCTGTTATGGAGGGTTTCTTGGGACTGGGATGATGGTGGAGTGTTTGAAGCAGGAGGGCATCTCGCACAGCTCCAGAGATCTGTTGAAAATCCGGGTGAAGATGGGGGCCAGCTGATCAGCGCAGGCCCTCAGACATGAGGGGGAGACACCATCAGGACCTGAAGCCTTCTTGGTCTTTTGTCTCTGGAACTGCTGGCGGTTCGTCAGTACGGATGGGGTTGTAGGGGGGGCGGGGGGGCTGTCCAGGGGGGCAGGTAGTCCTTTGTTGTTGGGGTTAGTGGGGGGTGTGAAAAGGTCTCTTTCAAACCTGGTGTAAAACAGATTCAGCTCCTCAGCCAGTTGGGGGTTTTCCACAGGGTGGGGGGGGGTCGTCTCTTGTAGTTGCCGGCCTCCTGAAGGCCTCTCCACACCGACTCAGGATTTTTATTTGAGAATTGCCTTCTCAGCTTCTCAGAGTAGCTCCTCTTGGCTGCTCTGATCTCCTTTGTCAGCGTGTTCCTGGTCTGCTTGTACAGGAGCCTGTTCCCACTTCTGTAGGCCTCCTCCTTGGCCTGGCGGAGCTGCCTTAGTTTCCCAGTAAACCAAGGTTTATTGTTGCTGAATGTCCGAAAAGTCCTGGTTTGCACACACAGGTCCTCACAAAAACTGATGTAAGATGTCACAGTGTCACAAAGTCCATGAATGTCTGTGGCTGCAGCTTCAAACACGCTCCAATCTGTGCAGTCAAAACAGGCCTGGAGCTCCTGCCTTGACTCTTCCGTCCACTTCTTCACTGACTTCACTACCAGCTCTGCAGATTTTAGTTTCTGCCTGTAGGTAGGAATAAGGTGGATCAGACAGTGATCAGAGAGTCCTAAAGCTGCACAGGGGACAGAGCGATAGGCGTCCTTTATTGTGGTGTAGCAATGGTCGAGAATATTTGCGTCCCTGGTGGGACACGTGACGTGCTGTCTGTATCTTCGGAGTTCATGGCTAAGGTTTGCTCTGTTAAAATCCCCTAAGATGATGAGCAGGGAGTCTGGATGCTTCCTCTCCACGTCTGTGATCTGGTCCGCGAGCTGCTGCTGCACCTCCGTTACGCACAGATGAGGTGGAATGTAAACACTGACCAGCACAAACGAGGAGAACTCCCGGTGAATAAAACGGGCGACGGTTTATAAAGAAAGATTCCAAATGGCGGCTACATGTCCTCTTCAACACTGTGACATCTGAATGTTGTGTGTGTGACACTATTGACTGCAGTTGTTCTTGGTTCTAAATTGAGAGGCTGTGTGTGTGTGCGTGACACTGGTCAAATAGAGAAGCTGCAGATAAAGACGGCTACATCCGCCGTGAATTTAGTTCACGGTAGAAGGTTGAGTGCAGTGGACGATCTTTTTCTGATGGTGGCTGACCTATACTGACTGGTGTATGATATACACGTTGTAAAATGGGGAAGGGAAACAGTAAACTAAGTAAACAAGAAAAAGATAAAATGGAGAGAAGATTTGAGCATAATGGAAGATTGATAATGAAAGACCAAAATGGGAATCCATCCATGGATCCCCTAAAATATGCAGAAAAATGGGTAAAGGAGTATGGATTTGATGGAAATTTGAAAACAGAACTTTGTAAAGCACTTGTGCGTGCGGTTAAAGAAGCCAATAAGGAAAAAGGAGATGATTGTAATGAAGTTCAATGTAACCTGATGTGGTCACAAGCAGCAGTAAATGCTAAAAGAGAGATGAACAAAGCAAAATAAAGCAAAGAGAAGTATTGGAGCAACTAAAACAAAAAAATAGACGATGACGTGATGACATGGTATTTGTCTAAACAAAATGAACAAACTAAGCAAGATGAGGCTGCCAAGGAGCAGATTCTAACATCTGAACAAAAACAAATAAAACCTGTCATATCCTCCCCATCCCAGATCACCCTTAAATCTGTAAAGTCAAAAGGGGTCCCTGAAATTGAAGAACTTGCCTCCTCATCCTCCCCATCCCAAATCACCCTTAGATCAGGAAAAACACTAGGTGAAGCAAAAACTTTATAAAGTGGATTAGCAGATGAAGCACAAAGAAATCAAGAAAATGGTGATAGGGGAGATTATGAGGACAAACGGCTAAGACCAGGGGACACAACATTCATAGCTCCGCTATTTGAGTTCCCCAAGGACCCTCGTGCTGGTGATAAGGACCCAGCTCCCACAGTATACCGTTCGTGGACTCCCAGTGAGATGAGATCCGCTGCAAGTGAACTGGTTCATCCCAAGGATGAGATAGCCCAAGACTATTTTTCCAGTCTCGATCTATTGATAAGCACTTAGCAACCCACTGTCATGGAATTGATGAAGTGTCTAAAAATCCTTTTTTAGGAGAATTTGAGGGAGTAGTAACAGAACATGCACCCATGACAGACCATAGTCCTGCTGAGGAGTGGGACGGTCTGAAAGAACATAAGGACAAAGTGGAAAAGAGATACAGTGTTAAGACTGATCCAAGTCAAGTCATTAATATGAGAATGAAAGAAGGTGAAGATGTCTCAACCTTTGCGGCCTGTTTCACCACAGCTTTCGAGAAACACTTGGGGTTTGGAAGATGTACCATGGAAAAGCAATATGATGCAGCATGGAAATCAATGTTCTTGTCTTGTTTGCCTGAAATCTTGCAGGCGAAAGTTAAATTAACTTGTGTCGCTTTGGGAACTTGTACGAATGAATTCCTTCTGGAACACTGTGTCCATCGTTATGAAAATGCTCAACAAAAACAAATCAAAGCTAAAACCAATGCTGAACAAGCTTTCATAGCTTTCATGGCTCAAGGAGCTAAACCAAAATATAGCTCTAACCAAAACCACAAAAAAAAAAAACAAGACAGACATCAGAATAGAGCCAAAAATAAACAATCTGTGAAATGCTACTACTGTGGTAAATTAGGCCACATTGAAAGAAACTGCTGAAAGAAAAGAGAGGAAGAGAACAGTGTCTCTGATGACTGTGATAATACTAGGAGAAACAGAGATGTTTCACCTAACCAATCAGACCACACCCGCCGCCGTAAGGGACGCAGCGGTAAAGAGTATAAGGAAGACTGACTAGATCAGGAGGACAGACAAACAATGGAGCATCAAAAAGTAATGCTAGAAAAATTACTGTCATAGAGCTGATCAAACCCTACCAAATGATGAATCAACAGTTCAAATTTGTTACAATTCAATGTTGCATTTTCCAACTGTTAAATTAAATGTTAATGGTGAACTGATTGAATTCCTATTGGACACAGGTGCTACTAGAAGCACTCTAAACAGCATTCCAAAACATATACAGTTGACCAAATCTACTATTTCTGTCAAGTCTGCTAGTGGAGATTTGACCACGGAACTTTTGACCAAATCCGTGTTTGTTATGGACCCCTGTACAGGAAACACTGCTGAAATTCAGCTTATTCATTGTCCGACCTGTCCAGTGAACCTTTTGGGAAGAGATTTACTCTATGCCCTTGATTTGACCATAGGCAGAAAGAAAGATGACTACACAGTTTTAAGAACAGAAACTATAGAACAGTTTTATGTCACCCCACCAGGATACTGGTATGGCTTTAACATTGAAGGTGACCAAGCAAAACAACTGAGATTAGATGCTGAAAGCATGCTGGCTGATGCTGCCATGGATAGCACTAAGCCTATAACAATCAGCTTGTTTTTTCTTAAGCCTAGTTATAATAAAAGGATAAAAGCTTCTGAAAAGTGCTTGGACCAATGGCATAGGATAGGCGTCCAGGGGAGTCTTAGCATTCAGTCCCCTAAAACCAACACAAAATCTTGGGGAAGGGTTAGGGTTAGATGTAAGCACCACTGGTGCTCCCCAGGAAGAGTGGCAAGGTTCAATTATATCATCTTTTAGCATCTGCTCTATCTGCTCCCTAATTACCTCTCTTTTCTGTGGAGATACCCGATAAGCCCTGGACCGTACTGGAATGTTATCTACTGTGGGGATGGAGTGCTTAATGACATTGGTTCTGCCAGGCCTTCCAGAGCAGACTGAAGGCCACTTTTGAACTAAGGGTTTCACCTCATCAGGAAAGCTATTAGTTAAGTCACTAAACGAGGTTGTTGGACTTGGCAACAGAGGAGTAGTTGGAAGAGTACGCAGTGCAACATAGAGACTGACAGTGGCGGGTCTAGTTTTCCAGGACATCTGTCCCAACTCTTGATTTAAGAAGGGAAAATGCATCCACTTTCCATTCAATTTTAGTCCACACTTGCGTTCAGACATACTAATCTGGCTGCCTGTCCGCTGCATGAAGTTAAGTCCAAGGATCAGCGGAAAGGCTAGATGACGATCGTCCATGATGTATGTCTCACAATTCCAGACAGAGCCATGCCAAACATATGCTAGCCTCACCATTCCCAGAGTGGTGTGAGCCTTCCCATCAGCTAAAACGAAAGGCTGGTCCTCAGCAGCTATCATCTTCTCACCAGGTCTGGCCAGCTTCAGCCACAAGCTGTTCTGCATGAGGGTATATGTACTGCCAGTGTCCACCACTGCCTCACCAGAGTGACCCCTTGTTTCCATTGGGACCACCAAGAGGTGAGGAGGTTCAGCCTCAGCCACAGCCATGTGGAGAGAGGGGTGAGAGGAGGCACTATCCTGTCCATCCCTTATTCTCTGACTGTTCTTTTTGGTTTTAGGCTTTTCGGAGGGCTTCTGATTGTTCACTTTAGCCCAATATTCCTTTTTGGATGCCCAGTCCCTTTCCACCATGGACCCGACCTTGACCAGCTGCTCAACTGTATGACAAGTACCCCGCAGACTGCTCACCAGAGAAGGGTTACAGTTGTTCATTATCCTTCTGACCATCTCCGATTCTGTCATGTCCACTTCAGGCACAGTGCTCTGTAGTCATAAGCGAAGTCCCTCAGACACTGGTCGGGGGCCTGGACCAATGACCTCAGTTTATCCTCAACTTCATTGATGTAATCCGTGGACAGAAAAGCACTCATGAAAGCAGCTTTAAAATCGCCCCAATTTTTCACTCTGTGCTTCTCTGCCATCCACCAACTTCTTGCTGGACCAGTGAGGACAGCTGTCAAGGAAGCTAGGAGCTCTGCATCAGATAGGGGTCGCAGAGACAAGTAGTTTTCACATTGTTCAACAAAATTAAAGACCTCTGTTGCATCTCGTTCTTCCCCAAAAGTTGGAAAATCAATCCGGACTGGAGGCTTGGAATATGCTGACTGGGAAATAGATGCTGCCCTTGGAGGGATCTCACTCACATCCAAAGTCCATCGTGAAAGGTCCTAGTTGTCTGAGGAGTACTGGTCACTTTCAGCTGCTTAGCTCTCTTCTCCATTTTTCATCTCTTCTGAGCATACAGTCCACAACAGCACGTTCTAGCTGCTTAAAACTTTGTGTCATTGTATCCTCCATAGCTTTGAACCTTTGGTTTACATATTCTCTCTTCTTGGTTTATGGCACTGTCCGCAGCTGCCTTGCAGTTCTTCTCCAATTCAGCCACTTTACTCAGGAGAAGCTGGAGGGTGGTCGTGATTTCTTCAGGATCAAAGGCAGCTGTAGCTGGAATGTCACATCCATGGTCCCCTTCATCCTCCTCTTCTTCTTCATTCAGATACATGTCACTTAAAAGGGAAGAAATTTCTGCTACTGGCTCCCTAAAGGTGACAAAAGGCCCTGGCTGGAAGGGGGGTGGGGTCTTTTCATGACAAACCTCACTCTGAGTGAGCTTGTCTGCTCTTTCCTCTAAACAATCCTGTTCAACACCTGCCATCTCAAAACAACTTCAGATGTTTTAGTCTGATATGGATGTATGAAAATAAAACATATATGATCTAACTGTACCTGTACCTAATCAAACTACAGTAAGCTTCCCGTACGGGCCACCATCTATAGCAATCAGCTTGTTTTTTCTTAAGCCTAGTTATAATCAAAGGGTAAAAGCTTCTGAAAAGTGCGTGTTAATTAAGTTTGATATGTCTTTAAAGGTACAAATGATTTCAAAATAACTTTTTTAAATAATGGATAAAAAAATTAAAATAGCTCCACAATAAACTTTTCCTTGGTTTTGGTTTAATTTGAACTTAAGTCTTTTCATACAATATTTTTCCCACCCCTAGCAAACATCCCCAATACAACTTCTGCAAAAATTTTCAAAATAATTGATTCCAACCCCCCCCCCCCCCCCCCCAAAAAAAAAGCAACAGAAATGACAAAACCCTAACACAAAATGTCCTTCAGAGGCGACTTAAAGTTCAATGTCTTTGGGAAAAAAATAGTGCTCAGTCCATGATTGCTCCAAACCTAACGATTCAAAAACTGTCCATTCAAAACACTGAAAAAACTGGGAAAAATCCAAAAAATGAAAAAAGAGCAATGCATTGAAAAGGAAGAAAAAAAAAGTGGTCAAAGAAGGAGAAAAACTGCACCCAAAAAGGGGCCGGCTCACCGGTCCGGAAACTGTCTCTGAATCCAAGTGGTGACTTTACCTCTCCCTTTGCCCTTTTTTCTTTATTCGAGCAGCAGCCTGGAGACCTTTAATTTGCAGTCACTTAGATTCCACTCATCCAAAACTTGGAAATTTCAGAGTCCCTTCAAGTTTCTGTGGTCTCTCCAGCCAACTCTCCCCTCCAAACATTTGCTCCTTCTCCGTCTTTGTTCTCCACAGCCCCTCCCCTCCTGCTCCAACCTGGCTGCAGCAGGTCACCTGACCAGGATCTGCAGCTAAACAGACTGTTCACCTAAGGATTATCAGTGTGGGTCTTTTTTAGGGTGAGCAAGAAAAAAAGGAATCCCACCTTGCAAGGATTTTTTCTCATTGTGAGACCCAAATTCATTACAAAAATTGCCACCCCAAAAACTCACTTAATGGCTATGTCACAAGCTAGACACCCCTGTCCAGCTTCACACAGCCATGGCAGTTTCCTTAACTGATGTGACATGTGATCTTGACCATTGTCATAACTTACCTGAAACCACTACTTTGAGATGTGGCTCACTTTTATGGACTGTGGAAGGACTTTGTAGTTTCTCAGTCTATTTACAACCTGAGGTCCATTCTCAGTTTAAAGGTAAAAGACCACACATTTCTATGTACAAACCAAAAGACAGAAAGTGGAAAGAATGTGGTTACCTCGCATTGACTGCAGCCTTGATACAGGCCTGGACCTCTGTACCAGGACATCGTGACCTTAAATGGTCCCCAAGTGCCTAAATGTTTAATAGATTTTATCCAGCTTTAGTACTGGGGACCAAAAAGTGCATTCCTTTGACACAGTTACATCTGCTACAAAACTTACTGGTAAAAGACCTAACCACAATGTTGCTAAACATGATTCAGTTTGGGGAAGTGATGTTCCACATAATTATAAGTTATGATCAGATGGTCAGGAAGTTACCCTATCTTTATTTCCTTGGCTTGGTGTAGGTAAAGCAATGCTAAGATTAGAAACTCTTGACTATAGATTTGGTATTTTCTTAAATACAACCATAGCTGCACTTAAATCTGTCAATGAAGAAATCACTGCCCTTAGCCTTACGGAATTACAGGATCATACTGTTTTAGACCAACTCACGGCCTCTGCTGGAGGAGTTTGTGCTGTTATAGGCACTTTCTGTTGCACATTTGTTCCAGACTGTGTTAGTAATCACGCTGCTATTGATAGTGCTATTGCTAATTTAACCCAACTTAGAGATGCTATAACTCAGGACTGCGTTTCCCAGGGTTCTCTTTTCTCTTGGTTTACAACTGGCTCATGGTGGCATGTTCTCCTTAAAGTCTTAACGCCCTTCATCACTATTGCTGTTGTGTTTTGCCTACTGATTGCCTGTGTGATTCCAAGTCTAACGTCAATGGTTACTTCAATGATCACTAGAACTAATTCTACATTGCTTTCCAGACAACATACTTATTCCACCTTACCCACAGCCCCGCCAATTGAAGAGAAAGAAACACAAATTTAGCTTCTTTGCAAATATTTTGCCTATATGATGCCTGTACAGAAAATCTAACTGCAGTTGTATAAGGTTGATGTGAGAAGTGCATTATTATCTGTTCAAATAAATGAAAAACAGAGGGGAATGTGAAGAATAATTTGACCTTTGTACAGTTTATGTATTCAACCATGTATTCGACCTCTGTACACCTCTTTACACGTGTTGATGTTCATGTAACCTTGTAACCTTTTCATGTATTTGACTTTATTACCCTGTTCTAATCCTGTCATATAGTCATGCTTGTAATCATTGTCCAGCTTATGCATACTTCTGACACACACAACACACACCCACATACCTTAGCACATGCCTCATATACTGATTCACTAACCTTCGTATCTGACCTCATATGGAGGCTGTCTCTCAACCTCTTATCAGATCTGAGGGACATCTTCCATACCAGCTCAGTCTGGCTCATTCCAAGACAGTGAGGTGCGGAGGTCAACACACAAACCTTTCTTGAAACTCTCATAAAAGGCATAACAGATCTTCAGTTCAGCATCCAGCTCCTGCCTGAAATGTTGTAACTCCACTACTGCTAATTAAATCCCATCTTTTTGCCTTCAGTTGTCTCATCATTTTTCATTTTTGAGTTATGTCAGAGGTTTTTTGGTACGAACCGTGAAAGTTATACTGAGCTCTTAGAATTGTGAAGGGACAAAATCCTGACATATTGTAATTTGGTTTCCCATTTTATTGTGTGTCAGGTTTATGACCTGTGGTCATTAATCAAAATAAATACATGACTAACACGAGTTAAATCCCAGTGTGCTTCCTGATGAGCCTGTTTGGAGGGCTGTGAATGAAAGATCCGAATACCAGGGTATCCTGTTGGCTTGTCTCCTGTGCCCGAAGCTGCTGGGTCTGCGTGTGGTTGGCGGGGTCTCGGGTATATGCTGGCGGCTTTCCATGGTGGAACGTTGACCGGCAAGAGTCTTCGGGGTGGGGGGGCACCTCTGTGGTGCACCAGTGCCTCTGCCTTCCTGATGTCCCTCCTGGGGCCCCTCCCCCTCCTCCCCCCTGCCTTGTCTGCCCGCCTACCTCTCGCGGGGCCTCTGCTCACCTGGTGTTCTGCTTCTGGGACTGGGCGTACTTACTGCGGGCTGCAATCTGCTTTAGATTGTAGCCCCTCTTCCCCCGCTCTCGCCCGCCTCGCCTCCCTTCTGTTTTTATGACATCACGACATCCACTCACTGGGAGTAGGCAGGGAGAGGAGGGGTTTGGGGGGGGTCTATCTCTCCACCAGTTTTGATGCACAACACTACAATTAGAGTGGCACATATTCAAGGTGGAAGGATAATGTATCTCTGTCTGGGATCAGGGATACAGAATAGTAGGGGGGGTCAAGGTTTGGCATTTGTATGGTGGATGGGGCCCAGCTCTTTATGGTTCAGACTTTGTGCCAGAGATCCCATATCAATCAAGTGGGAGGCGACCGATGGCCTTCGGGAGCGACTGGGCTCCGGTGCCTGAGGGTGGAGGCTCTGGGCAGTGCCCTGGAGATGGATGGGCTCGCCAGGTCTCATGCCTCTCTGCGGCCTATGGTGGGGACCCATGGGCATGTTGCACGCAGGGGAACTTGGGGTGGGGGCTGCCTATGGGTTGCTGCTCTGTTAGGGTGATCTGTGGACCCCCCTTGGTCAATCGGTCGGGTGGTCCCCGGTGCTTCTCTTGGCCCTGGCTCTTTTGAGGGGCGGGACTGAACCACAACCTCAACTCCGTATGCCCGCATACATCCCCACCTGGCCTTGCTGCGGCTGTCCCGCCTTCCCTTGGGGTTGGCCTGGTCCCGGGTGAATGGGCTCCCCTGCCTCCTGTGGGTGGTGGAGGGGTGGTTGGGTGCGGGGGGTGGGGATGGCGTGGGCCTGGATGGGCGGGTGGTTGGTAGGGGCGTGTTGTGCCACTGGGGAGCCCCTGCCCTGGACCCCCTGGTGTTGCCCTTGGTGCAATTGGGGGAGCGTGTTGGTGCCCCTTTTAGCCCTGGGGCTGTTCCTGGGTCCTGTGGCTTCAGGGGTCTGGGTGATGGGTCCCAAGTGCTTTGATGCTCTGGGGATGCCCTTTGCCGTGGTCTCCTTGGGTACAGGCAACTACTTGGGTATACGGTGATCACCCCACTTGCATGCGTGTTCAAATACTCAAGTCTCAAGTCTCAAATTTCGAGACTTACTCTAAAGAAGTGATTTGTTTCGCAGAACATGCTGAGCTGGGCATTTTCTCACCTCCCATGAGACATGCTCCCTCCTTTTCTTGTCCCTGTAGGCCCACCTCCTCTTCCCCCTTTGTCTTGTCTCATCATTTCTGTCACTATTTCCCCTTCTTTCACACTGTGGTGTAACACAGCCCTCCCCCTCAGCTCACATCTGGGGCTAAATAAAGTTTGATTTGATGGTGTAGCCTACAGGGAAGGGTGATGATGGTCACTGATAGCAGTGAATCTTTTTTTTTTTATCTCATAGCTATCACTGCTAGAATAAAAAAAACAAGGCATGGGTCTTTTAAACGCTGTCACCAGACATGGTGCTCAGCTAAAATTATGATGTAGACAAGGGAAAAAGGAGGAAAAGAAAAAAAATAAGCATGGAGAGTAAGCAGAGAAGACTTTTCCAAATAATCAAACAAACTATTATTATTGGATTGAATTACAAGCAGGTCAAAATTTTTACAAACAAGCAGAAAAAGGCCAGAGTGGCCCAAAGGTGAGTGTGTGTCAGTGTCTGTATGCATGTCTAAAAGCTCAGTACATAAGAACTATATATATATGTATATATATATATATACTGTATATATATATATATATATACTCTTCTCTCACCCACCCCCTCTCCCCTGGTGGGGTGGGTGGCTTTTCATCCTCTTCAGATCGGGTCCTCTACCAGAGGCCTGGGAGCTTGAGGGTCCTGCACAGTATCTTAGCTGTTCCTAGGACTGCACTCTTCTGGAGTGAGATGTCTGATGTTTCTCCAGGGATCTGTTGGAGCCACTTCTCCAGTGTGGGGGTCACTGCCCCAAGTGCCCCGATGACCACAGGCACCACTGTTGCCTTCACCTTCCAGGATTTCTCCAGCTCCTCTTTGAGCCCTTGGTATTTCTCTAGTTTCTCGTGTTCCTTTTTCTTGATGTTGCTATCACTTGGGATGGCTACATCTATCACAACAGCTTTCCTCTGCTGCTTATCTATGATCACAATGTCTGGTTGGTTGGCCATTACCATTTTGTCGGTCTGTATCTGGAAGTCCCACAGGATCTTGGCTTGGTCATTCTCCATCACCTTGGGAGGTGCTTCCCATTTTGACCTCGGGGTCTCCAGTTTGTACTCTGCACAGATGTTCCTGTACACTATACCGGCTACTTGGTTATGGCGTTCCATGTATGCTTTTCCTGCCAGCATCTTACACCCTGCTATTAGGTGCTGAACTGTTTCAGGGCCCTCTTTACACAGCCTGCACCTGGGATCTTGCCTGGTGTGGTAGATCTGGGCCTCTATTGCTCTGGTGCTCAAGGCCTGTTCCTGTGCCGCCATGATTAGTGCCTCTGTGCTATCCTTCAGTCCAGCCCTCTCCAGCCATTGGTAGGATTTGTTCATATCAGCCACTTCAGTTATCTGTCGGTGGTACATCCCATGCAGGGGTTTGTCCTCCCATGATGGTTCCTCTGGTTCCTCCTTTCCTGTCAGTTTCCACTGTCTGAGACACTCACTAAGCGCTTCATCTCTTGGGGCCATCTTCCTGACGTAGTCATGGAGCTTGGATGTTTCATCTTGGATAGTGGCTCTGATGCTCACTAACCCTCTGCCTCCATCTCTGCGCTTAGTGTATAGCCTCTGGATACTGGACTTGGGGTGGAATCCCCCGTGCATGGTGAGCAACTTCCAAGTTTTAACATCTGCAGCCTGAATGTCCTCCTTTGGCCAGCTTATTACCCCAGCAGGGTATCTGATCACTGGCAGGGCATAGCTGTTAATTGCCCGAACCTTGTTTCTGCCATTGAGCTGACTCTTTAGGACTTGCCTTACTCGCTTCAGGTACTTGGCCATTGCTGCTTGCCTAGTGGCCTCTTCGTGGTTGCCAATTGCCTGTGGTATGCCAAGGTATTTGTAGCTCTCCTCCACATCTGCTATTCTACCCTCTAGGAGTGTTATGCCCTCTGTATGGACTACCTTCCCTCTTTTTGTCACCATTCGGCCACACATTTCCAATCCGAATGACATTCCAATGTCATTGCTGTAGATCCTGGTGGTGTGGATCAGTGAGTCGATATCTCGCTCGCTCGCTCTTGGCATACAGCTTGATGTCGTCCATGTAGAGGAGGTGGCTGATGGTGGTCCCGTTTTGGAGTCGGTATCCGTAGCCAGTCTTGTTGATTATTTGGCTGAGGGGATTCAGGTCTATGCAGAACAGCAGTGGGGACAGAGCATCTCCTTGATATATACCACATTTGATGGAGACTTGTGCAATTGGCTCGAAGTTGGCCTCAAGGGTGGTGTTCCAATGCCTCATTGAGTTTGCAATGAAGGCTCTAAGAGTCTTATTGACCTTGTACAGCTTCAGACATTCCAGGATCCATGTGTGTGGCATTGAGTCATAGGCTTTCTTGTAGTGCACAGGTTGGTCTGTCTGGTTCTACAGTCTTGAGCGACTGTTCTGTCTACCAGCAGCTGATGTGTTGCTCCCCTGGTATTCTTACCAATGCCTTTCTGTGTCTCTGTCATGTATTGATCCATATGCCCACTTATCTTTGCCGCAATGATGCCTGACAGGAGTTTCCATGTTGTGGAGAGGCAGGTGATTAGATAGTTGGATGGGACTGTTCCCTTCTGGGGATCCTTCTGGATCAGGACTGTGCGGCCCTTGGTCAGCCATTCTAGGTGGGTCCCATCTCTCAGCAGTTGGTTCATTTGTGCTGCTAGGCGCTCAGGGAGTGAGGTCAGCCTCTTCAGCCAGTAGGCATGGATCATATCCAGGCCTGGTGCTGTCCAGTTTTTCATACCTGAGACTTTTTCTTGGATATCTGCTACTGTGATGGTCACAGCATCTTGTTCAGGGAGATTGTCTTGGTCTGCTCTTAGATTGTTTAGCCACTGTGCATTACTGTTATATGATGCTTCTTTCTCCCATATGCCTTTCCAGTATTGTTCAGTCTCCAGCCTTGGTGGGTTAGCTCTTGTGTTATTACCCTGCCACTGAGAGTACACTTTAGCTGGTTCAGTGGAGAACAGCCTGTTTATTCTCCTGGCCTCTATCTCTCTCGTGTACCTCTTCAGTCGGTGGCCAAGGCTTGGAGTCTTTGTTCAGCAGTTTCCAAGGCCTCAGGTATGGGCATCTGTCTGTACCTTTTGGGTATCTCTTTCCTGTTTGCACCATTCTGGAGTTTGGCTGACAACTTGCTGACCTCTTTCCGAGTCACCTTGATTTTAGCCCCCAACCTTCTCCTCCATGGTGGAGGTGTATTGCCCATCTTGTGTCCTAGCATCTCAAGGATCACTGCTGCTGTACTGTATGTCAGCTCATTGGTCTCAGTGATGTTTGCAGTGGGAATCATCTCTATTACTGCATTCACACTGGCTAGGATCTCTGGAGGTACTTCACTAATCCTCGCTAGTCGGTGTGGGGGTTGACAGGCACTCATCTTAGCCATTATCTTATCTCTCAGGTCAGTTAGCTCTTTGCTCAATTCTGGGGCTTGGTACCCAATCTCTGGGAGGGAGTCAATGTTAACTCCCCCATCTGACATATCGTCCTGGCTCCCCCTTGCCGTAGCATTAACGTGTTGTATCTCCTCAATCTCTAGTCATGATAGCAGCTGCCGTTTGTGGATGTTGGAACACTGAGCTGCTAGCTGTTCTGGTGTAAGCGTTGACTGTGGGTATTGAAGTAACCATATATCCCTCAGCCTATTCATGTAACTCCGCTGGTTAGGGTTACTGGAGTAGTAGCATTCCAACAGAGCCTTGTTCTAATCTTGTCCATTGCCTCCTTTGTCTTGTTCCAGTAGCCCATTTTTCATCACAATGCCCTGGTACTTCAGCATTTGATGCAGACCTTGTTAAACCGGGTGACGTCTGAGCTGGTTTGACTTTCTGTAATAATGCGGGTGGGCTATATCGGTAAGGGTCTTGCCCAGGGACCCTCTGGTAGATGTCATTCACTCTATCCATATGTAATTGGCCATATGTGTCACAATCTCAGCTTCAGCCTCAGCCTCATCCGCAGCCTGTCACTCACCTGCTCCACTCTAATCAGTCCAGACTCACCTCACCTGTGTCGCTGTTCACACCTGCACCTCGTCCCCGGCAATCAAGCCAGCTACTTAAGCTCCAGCTCCACACTCAGTTGTTGTCAGACTGTCGTCGCACTCATGCTGAGAAGTCCAGACTTGTTTCCCGGATTGATCACCCGTTGCCGACCAGTTTCGTCCAAGACTCTGCCTCATACGCCTGACCCTCGGCTTGATTCCAAGGTATCGACTAGCTTCTGTCCTGCATTCACCCGCCTGTCTGAATCCCCGGCTTTCGATCCTGCTGAAGTCTCCTGTTGCCGAATCCAGCCCGCTCTACGTTGTGACCCACGTCTGGTATCTGATCCTGCTTCCGTCTCCTGTTGCCGAGCCCAGTCTGCCCTACGTTGTACCATTCGCCTGGTGTCTGACTCCCTGCCTGTCTTCGACTACCCGAGTTCGCCTGAATCACTTCTCCAAGTGCTCCTGAACGCCTCAGCTCGTCTGTGTGTGAGTCAAGCCTGCTTCACCTCCTTCTATAAAGACTGTGTGAGCTTCTGTCACTGCATCTCCTGGGTGGCTCAGTCGGTAATGCGCCCGACTGTGGATCGAGCTGTCGCGGGTTCGACCCCCGCTCAAGCCACAGCCTGTTCTCTGTTTAAACTGTGTGGGTCTCAGTTTTGGACTCCTTCTGTGTGTTGCAATCCGAGAAGTGTCTCTCTCCTAAGTGTGCTGTTGCGGGTTGAAGCCCCGCTCAAGTCACAGCTACACCTCTGTAAGAACTGTGTTCAGAGAAGTGTCTCTCTCCTAAGTGTGCTGTTGCGGGTTGAAGCCCCGCTCAAGTCACAGCTACACCTCTGTAAGAACTGTGTTCAGAGAAGTGTCCCTCTCCTAAGTGTGCTGTTGCGGGTTGAAGCCCCGCTCAAGACGCAGCTACACCCCTCTAAAAGACTGTGTGCGCCGTCATCTAAGAAGCTCCGGGTTAGCTCAGTTGGGAGAGCGCCCGGCCGCAGATCACCTGGTCGCGGGTTCGCACCCCGCTCAGAATTGTTTCTGGTTGTGCTATTGAATAAAGACTGTTCTTTCCTAACTTCACCTACTTGCTTCTGGGTCCTCACTGACACAATGTACGGTTGGTTGGCCATTACCAATTGGCCATTGTTGGTCTGTATCCGGAAGTCTTGCCTGGTGTGGTGGATCTGGGCCTCTGTTGCTCTCGTTCTCAAGACACAGTACTCCAAGGGTGAATTCCAATTCCTCCCTTAACCCTCAATCTCAACCCTCAATCTCAGTGACACTCAAAACCAAGTATTAAGGGCTATTTCGTGACTTACAAATGGGACACCCCTTAAATGCAGTTACGTCTTCAGCCTGTGGGGGCAGCACTCTGCCCAAGCTGCATTCAGTCTGCCAATTTAAAAAAATAAATAAGAAGAAGCCATTTCTGTCATCCATAGTCCTTTCCCACTGACTCCAGCAACAATGACGAAATGTTCCATCCATCTCCACTACCGTAACTTTAGGTTATGAATGAAGCTGTGCACTGAAACCAGGACCACCAGTCCGGTTGGCAAACATCGTCAAATAAAATGAATGTTATGCAACAATGAGGTCAATAATCTGTGAAGAGGGTTTAAATAAGATGATACAATGGTTTTCGTAAGATATTTGTATTTCATATTGACAAAAATACTTAAATTTGTAGCTCATTTTTTCGCCGCTTTGGACGCCATCTTGGTTGCGGTGAAGCTGGTGAAAATACGCAATGCGTTCTGGGTAGTAATTACTCCCGAGGGTGGTGCCAGAAAATCTCAATTTGAGGGGCTGTACAGCCCTCAAACTTGTCCCTCAACTTAACATTCTGAGAATCGGGACAGCACTAGCAGCGCATTTTTGAGATTGAGGGTTAAGATTGAGGGTTAAGGGAGGAATTGGAATTCACCCCAAGTCTACAGGATCTTCTATCTCAGTTTCTCAGTCTCCCTCTGTTCGGTTCTCCCCCTTCTCTCTCTGCCTTATAAACCTTATATGGGGCATTCCCTAACACAGTTAGTTAACAGAAAGACTTTATGGTGTTGACTCTCAGATTTGTGATTTGTTGATGTTGTCCTTATTAAGCCTGATTATTATCCTTACATACAAACTGTTGTTAAAGTGGATACATTGAAAGTAAAGTAGGTACTTTTTCTTACTGATGTTTTTACTCACTTGTTTGTTCAGGTGTCACAGCAGCCTCAGTAACTGTGGTGATCAGGGGTCCTTTCACAACTTGGGTGAAGTCTTGATCTTTTGGCAACCACGTAGTTGTGTCCATCGCTTCCTGACAATCCTCATCCTCAGAGGCATTATTGAACCTCATTCTCTTCACAGGGGGATGGGAAACTGTAAAAAAAACAATTTTAACAATGATGGTTCTACTAATATGCACTGACAGACTGAACATGGTTCAGGGTGTTTGAACCAAACTTTGCAGAACTTTACCTTCCTCATCCCTTTGTTGACTTTCATCACGTGTTGTGACAGATTCCAATGAACCACTCATCGTCACTGGTTTTCTTTATCACAGGACAAAGACAACTCATGTCATGAATGTATCCACTCAGAATTTTAAATACATTGTCAGTTTTGCAGAATTTAATTCATTTTTTAAATCAATAATTGAGATTTGTACAAATTGTTTACCTCAAATATGTTTGCTCTCTTTGTCACTCCACACTTGCACTTGACCGTTGAAACTTCTCACTGAAAATAGCCACACAAGATATTTATTCCAGCGTAGTCACGTTTTTCAAGTTAAAAATTTTAAAGCAGCCCAAGGTGTCATTTTCCATTAGTTATTTAAGTGCCACCAAACAGTCTTTCAGTGAGTCCACATGCTTTCTATGGTCACCAGAATCTGTGTTGAAATTTGTTCTAAATTGTGCCTCAAAGAATCAAAACAACTACACAAGTGTGAAGTATAACAATGATCCAGTTATTGTGAGTAAAAGTCTAAACCTGTAGCAGGTTAGTTAAAAGACACCAGAGAAAGAGAAGTTCATCACAAGCTTATCAGCTAGTGATGGGAAGTACGGCTCTTCATCTAGGATCTATTGAAGCCTTGTATGTTACCTTTGCGTTGTAAAACTCAATATATTTTTGTGTAGCAAACTTGTTTGTCTTTAGTGTTTTACTGAAAATCATTATAATTGCCTATTTTTTTTTTGCATCCATTCTGTTATAAAACCAATCTTACTGCCAATATCTGTGCACTGCAGCCAGATGCTGCTTCTTTCTCAAGTCATTTAAAGTTCTACTACATGACAACACAACACACTCACACACTCTCCTCACTGCTGTCTGTTGTCTCTCTCACTCCTATATCCTCACAGGTGCTTGTCCAGATGGCAGCTATGCTGGCCAATCAAAACAAAGTTCCACTGTAAATAGAGCTGGAGCGGAGCACTATGATACTGTGTTCACACCACGGGCTCTAATTTTGTAGACCAGGCGCACACCTGCCTGCGCCGGCCTTCGCCGCGCAGACTGGGTGTGACCTGCGCACTTTGCAAGTTTCCTGCAGTGCCAAGAGAGGCGCACTCATGGCGCAGAGGGGGCGCAGAGGTTCGCGTCCACGCCCACGTCTCTGCCTCCACGCGCACATGTCAGAGTAGGAGGAGAATAGACGTGAGTGGGATTATCACAGCCGATCGCTGTCTTCACCAATCAAATGAGTGCCTCTCCTCGCCTTTAAATGTGCTGCGGCTGAGGCGCAGCGTCTGATTGGTCTGAATGATCCCCGCTGCTGGAGACGATCAGAGCTGCTGTCATTCAGCATGAGAATGGACAGCGGGGCGCGTCACTGTGTGGGCCAGCTCCCGGGACAGATGTAATCTGTTCCTTTGTCATTAATAGGAGTTAAAAAAAGAGACAGTTTCACACCCGCTGGCTTATGCATCTATAATGCTTGTGATCCACCTGCACTCCTGGTTTGTCAGCGCCAAATAGCAGAGCCTTTAGTGATATACTGTATACTCTCCCGGTGTCTCCTCCTCATCCTCCTTGCAATGATGTACTCCACCTATTAGATCACGTTAAAAATAAGGACTAAAATAGAGGAATGTGGGAAATCACAGGTAAATCCTGAGTGACAGACATTTATTTTCTCTCCTTTCTCTTCGTCTTTTTTCTCCCTCTTTTCTTTGAATTTCATGAAATGAGAGAGGCCAGATATATACTCAGTATCAGATGTTAAGTCTGTTTATTGTTGACTTGTAAGATGTGCATCAAACTTCCAGCTGCCGTCAGGTTAAGTTTCCATTATGACAAACGGCTTTAATCCGACATCAGATGTGACGGGACAAATACAATTGTATCTGCTGGTTCAGACGGTTACATTAAATAGTGATTGCTGTGATTGTTTATTGCATTAAAGTGTGCCTGACACTTTGGAAACCTGCCTCTGAGGCGTGCGCACATGTGCGCTTGTCACCAAATTACAGCTGTGGAGGGTGCGCTTCGCCCTGCGCCGAAGATAGACCAGGTTGGAGCTGGCGTGCTTTCAGCGCACTTTCTGCACTGTTTTTGGCACAAAATTGTCACTGCGCCAACATGAATCTGCCAACACCTCCCCCTGGTGCGCCATCACCTCCCCTTGGTGCGCCGTCACACCCACCTCTGCGCAGACGGTCTACCAAATTGCCAAATTGACAGCGCACGGCGGTGCCCCGCACGAAATTAACACTGCACGGGGTGCGCCAGGCTTGCGCCCCCTGCGCTGCGCCACGAAATTAGAGCCCCACAAGCGACTCTACAATCCAAATCGCGTTGCCCAGTGAAGTCACATCTCGTGTCCATAAATACCTCATTTTGGTAACGTTGCCATCAGTCGTCACTTGATGACCTCACGTCGGCTCGAGTTTCACCTTGATCATATCTTATATCATATAATAGGATGTGTAAGCGGACATTATTCCAGGTCTATCCTTATCACTCAAACACAGAACACTGCAGCTGATGCCCTGCAGCAGCATCATCTGTGAGTTTTCTGCAGTCCATCTAGGCGGAGCTAATGTCCTCACTGACTAATGTTTCCACACAGACATAAACTGTTCCTCTGTAGTCCAGATGAAAAACTGTCTGTCGCAGGTACCGTCACACACACACACACACACACACCACTGATTGGCTGTTGCCGCACAGCCACACACAACATCCCCTGAAAAGATAAACTTTTTTATAACTTTGACACATCTTGTATGCAGCAAAGCGCAGCTGACAGTTACTAAACACTTTCCCAGGTGATTTGTTCATTTCTCAGTTCAGCTGAGCTGTCAGCAGCACAGCAGTGCCAGCCAGACAGTTGTCGAGCTGCTGCAGGGAGGGACTGCACACGGCGACTGCACCTGAACTACTCTCTCCTCCTGGATCAGTCGGTGAATTAATCGCTCAGTGACCTACTGTCTCCTTCTGTATTATTTCCCTCTGAGAGATACACTTAAATGGTGACCATTGTTTCCCATGGTTTTAACAGATTTTGTTTCCAGATAAACTTAAAACATGAGACTCTCCATCTGTAGCAGGTACTAGTCAGGAGTGGTGGAGGGAGAAAGGAGGGTTTTGTGTTTAAATGTACCTCAGAAAAAAAAAAACTGCTTTATTGCCATCCCAACAACTCACTTACAGAAGGACACAGCATATAACAGGTAATCAATCTAACTTTATTTGTAAAGCACTTTCATAAAATATTTAGTAGCACCCAGTGCTTCACACATAAGTGAAGAAATAAATAAATTAAAATCATAAAAAGTAGAAAATTTAATACAAAGAAAAATACAACCCCACCCCGGCCTCACCCCCCACTTCACAAATCACATACAGCACACAAACTCACTTACACACACACATACAAAGACATAAAGAAGAGATTCTAACAGAAAAAAGATGAAGACTAATAACCAGACTAAAAAGGTAGGTCATGAGTTTGCTATTAAAAGTATGAACAGTAGAGGCTTCCGGTATGGCGCTGAAACGAGCAACAGGTTAAGTTAAGAGCTCCTGCTTGGTCTTACTCTTCCCCTATGAGTCATTAACATTATATGTTTGAAAGTAATTTTGTCTGAGAATGGAAGGGGGTAAAAGAAAAAAGGCGAAAGGAAAATCGCAACAGGATCATGTTATCAATGACAACTCGATGTCAGAAAACGAAGAAAGCCAGGACGCAACTAACATACAGGCGAGAAACGAGAAAATGGATGCTATTCAAGCTAACATTATAACCAAAATAAAAGCAGTCCGCTCGGACATGAAAAAGGAATATGCTGAAAGTATTGGAGCACTGAAGAACGAGCTGACTGCTTTCAGAGAGGACATTAACCAGAAGCTTCGCTCTATCTGCACAGACCTGCAAGATATAACAGAAAGAGTGGAGGAGACAGAGCAGCGAGTGGCGGACATGAAGGAGCAGAGCGCCGACATCAGCGAGCTGCTTTCCCACACACTGGAAATTCAGCAAAACATCCACACGCAGCTCACGGATCTTGAGGCTCGATCATGAAGGAATAACATCAGTATCCATGGAATTCCCAAGGGGTCTGAAGGTGTAGACATCATGGACTTTGTTGAGAAGTTTATTAAAACGGAGCTGTCTCTCTCCGAAGCCACACTGGGGATACAACGCTGCCACTGATCTCTCGGATCCAGACCACCACAGGGATCCAACCCGAGGTCCGTGATCATTTATTTCCAGGAATATAAAACAAAAGAAATGGTGCTCCTGGAGGAAAAAGGAGATTTGCTTCGAGGGAAAAAGGGTGTTCTTCGAACAGGACTATCAAACCGAAGTATTAAAAAAGAGGAGAGCCTACGCCAACATCAGGAAAACACTAAAAGAGAACAACCTGCGGTTTCAGACTCTTTATCCGGCAAAACTCAAAGTGTTTCTCAGCACCGGTCCAGTCCTGTATAACAGCCCAGTAGAAGCGACGGATGATCTAAAGAAAAGAGGATTCGCCCTGGACAGCCCCGCAGCGGATGCCGCCGCGGGACCCGCGCATAAGACTGTATCCAGACATCATCCATGGCAAAAGGCAGTTACAAGACCGCGTCAGGACCGCCTGAGACAAATCCAGGAAAAACTGAAGACTTTCCGGTGGGATACGGACACCACTTGAAATGTAACGGGGTAAATAAACAGACTGTGCTGTATGTAAGAGATTGGTAATAGAAAACCTGTTTTATATTACACCATTGGCTGTAATGAGCCTGTAAATATTGATATTCAGAGTTTAAGCGATTTATCCTAGTGTAAGTCTTAATCATTTATAATGACCACTAAGCAGATAAAGAATGACAGCCTCGTTGTGCCTTGTAATGTGCACTGCTCTGAATTTAACCATCATTATTCAGATAAGTCAGTATGCACTGGGTGGGGTCCCCTTATGGTTCAGGGTTTACCCACCAAACCTTAAAGTTAAGTTTATACTTCAAAGATGGAAGTCACCTGTGTTAGAAATGTGTAGTTATATGTTCAGTTTTATCTTGGTTCGCAGGCAGAAGTTGGTTTGTTCAGGTCATCTTGACAGGTTTAATATTCAAGTGAACATTTATTTTTTAGTCCATTGTCAGTTAAGACGATACATCAAGTATACAAAGCTATCACTTTGAATGTAAATGGGTTGCACAATCCCATAAAAAGGAGCAAAGTAATTGCTAAAATGAAAAGAGAAAAACAAGATATTATATTTTGGCAAGAAACACATCTTTCAGCTACTGAACATGATAAGCTGAGAAAAATGGGTTTTAAAAACAAATATTATTCATCCTTTGAAGGGGGAAATAAAAGAGGAGTTGCAATATTACTTTCAAATAGAATAAATTTTATGTTTTCCTCCCAAATTACTGACAAGGAAGGGCGCTATGTGTTCGTCAAAGGTTTTATTGACCATAAAGAAGTCACTCTATTGAACGTTTATAAGCCACCAGGAAATAATAAACAACTAATTAAAACAATTTTTAACCTATTATCAATGGAATCCTCTGGTGTGCTAATATGTGGAGGAGATTGGAATATCCATTTGTGCCCGACCAAGGACTGTTCAAGTAAATTAAAAAAGACTGGATCTGAAGCAATATATGCTAAAAAGCTGCTCAAAGAATTAGACATGATTGACATATGGAGAGACTTACACCCTCATGATAAATACTTTACTTTCTTTTCTCATCCCCATTTAATATACTCGAGAATTTATTATTTTTTCATATCTAAACCAGATAGACACAGGATTATAGACTGCGATATAGGAACAAGAGACATTTCGGATCATGCTGGAGTATACTTAATACTGCATCTTGATAACAAACCTAAAGAAACCTTGTGGAGAGTTAATACATATCTTCTGAATGACCCTCAATGTCAAAAATACATAAAAGAAGAAATTAAAGATTACATCACATATAATAAAGGCACTGTATCTCCAAGCATACTTTGGGATGCTGCTAAAGCAGTTCTAAGAGGCAAGCTTATGAAATGGTCTGCACAGAAGAAAAAGGAAAAAGATAAACAAATTAAAGAACTGACTGAAAAATTAAAGTCTTTAGAGGGTAAACATATAGGAAGTAATGATCCTGAGGTTCTACAACAGATTTTAAATACAAAACAAATCTTAAACAATATTTATGAAAGTCAAATAGCAGGAAGAAATAAGTTAATAAAACAAATTTTTTACGAGAACGGTTCCAAATCTAAAAGACTCCTGGCATGGAGAATACGCAAACAACAGGCAGAGAGATGCATATATAAAGTGAAAGATCCCCAGAATAATAAGACATACCATAAACTGGAAGATATACAAAAAGTTTTTGAAACTTATTATAGCAATTTATATGCTCAACCTGAAGCTGCTGAAAGGGACACAGTGTCTGAATTTCTTACATCCCTAGATTTACCATCAATAGAAACAGAGCAGAACAAAACTTTAACCCGAGAGATAACAGATGAAGAAATAAACAAAGCCATATCAAGACTGAAGTCCAATAAAATGCCAGGTGCTGATGGCTACCCATCAGAATTGTACAAAATGTTTAGGGAAACAATACTATTAATGCTAAAAGAATGTTTTAACCATGTTCTTGCAGGAGGGGAACCCCTTGTGTCATGGAGGCAAGCAGTAATCTCAGTAATTCTTAAGCCTGATAAAGATAGGACAAACTGTAGTTCTTACAGACAAATATCTGTATTAAACATTGATTATAAAATATTTGCTTCAATATTAGCTTAACGATTGGAAGATATAATTCCAGACCAAACAGGCTTTGTTAAGTATAGACAGACCCAGGACAATGTGAGGCGGACACTCTACCTTGTTGACCATATAAGAAAGAATAATATCAAGTCTGTAATTGTGAGTCTTGATGCTGAAAAAGCTTTCGACTCGGTTCGCTGGGAATACCTGTATTTAACTCTGAAACGTTTTGGCTTTAATGATCAAGTTATTGGATGTCTGAGGTCTCTCTATCACTTCCCATTAGCCAGAATTAAAATCAATGGAAACCTATCTCAAACAGTCATCCTTGAGAGAGGATGCAGACAGGGATGCCCCCTTAGCCCCACACTTTTTGCACTGTTTATCGAGCCGTTAGCTCAGGCAGTCAGAGAAACTAATGATATAACAGGTGTACAGATTGGAGATGTACAACATAAAATTTGTTTATATGCAGACGATATTCTTTTGACTCTCACAAACCCAAATGTAAGCTTGCCCAAATTAATGGCTATTCTCAATGAATTTGGATCCTATTCTGGATATAAAATTAACTTAAACAAAACCCAAACTCTTACCTTTGATTATAAACCACAAGATAACATCTGTAGATTATGCAATTTCAAATGGAACGGTAACGTAATTAAATACTTAGGGGTCCAAATACCAAAAGATCTTTCAACCATTTTTGATCTTAATTACGTTCTCATAACTGCTAGCATTAAAGCAGATTTAAACCAATGGTCATTATTACCCATGAACATGTACAATTGAATAGATGCCGTGAAAATGAGTACATTTCCAAAGTTGCTTTTCCTCTTTCAAACACTTCCAATTGAAATCCCTCCCAAACAATTTAATAATTGGAATAAAATTATATCCAGCTTTATCTGGGGCAAACAAAAACCCAGGATCAGGTTCCAGACACTACAACTTCCCAAAGATAAAAGTGGGAGAGCCCTTCCATGTCTGCAAGACTATTATGAGGCAGCACAGCTGTGAACCTAAGTGTACTGGTGTGACCCAATTTATGAAGCGAAATGGAAGGACTTAGAACAAGGTCAAATTAAGATACCTCTCCAAGCTCTTCTGGGGGACAAAACATTACTAAAAAGATACTTAGGGGAATTGAATAAATGGGCCAATGTTCCTTTAAACATTTGGTATAAACAACTTAAAAATGAGAAATTTGAGAGAAATGCACGAATATTAAGGTGGATTGCATACGACTCTGAATTTATCCCAGCAAAGTTAGACAATAGGTTTAAACACTGGATATCTAAGGGTGTCATGTCATACTGTAAGGTATCACCTAATAAATGCCTAGACTCCTTTATACACTTCAAAGAAACATTTCATTTGGAGAAACAGGGCTTTTTTAGATATCTTCAATTAAGAAACCGTTTTGATAAGACTATTAAAACTACAGGGGAGGTGGGCATGACCTTGATAAAAATACTAATTGATACATATAAGGGTAGTAACAATAGAAAAATAATTTCCAGGATTTACTCATCACTGCAGTCAGAGAGAGGTCTCTCTACAATGTACATAAAGTCTAAATGGGAAAGGGAAATCAACATAAAACTGACAGACGATGAATGGCTTAATATCTGTAAAACACAGTCTATTACTACCAGCTCTGACCTTTGGAGAGAGTTCGCCTGGAAGAATATTGTAAGGTTTTTCATAACACCGAAAATAAAAAAATCACAAACCCAAAACCCTGAACACACTCAGTGTTGGAGAAAATGTGGCAACATGTCAGCAGGCCACTTTCATATTTTCTGGGAGTGTCCTGTCATAGCTACATTCTGGGAAGACGTGATCAAAGAAATTAATTTAATTACTGGTTTAAGACTTACTTTTAATTTTAGCACCATATATCTAGGTAACCTACCATCAGGACTGGGAAAAAGTGACAGTTTTTGTTGCAGATATTACTGGTGGGCAGTAAAAAAGCCATAACCAGGAGATGGCTCAGTAAGGAGCCCCCAACCATAGTGGAATGGGTTGAAATAATTAATGAAATTCACACTATGGAAAAAATTACGTTTTCCCTTAGATGTATCACTGAAAAGTACAAAAAATATTGGAGGAAATGGAAGTATCATTTACATTCCTTGTAACGTTTTTTTTACTTGTAAAGTAATCTTTGCATCCATTTTCATTTAGGTCATATTGCTTTATGATCATACTGTGCTGTTATTGTTATTATTAGTAAGTATGTGAGCTGCTTTCCCAGGAGGCCTCTGATGGTGGAGAAAGACAAAAGACTTTGAGATATAATAATGTAATTATGTGTAACCCATGATTCTATTGTGTATGACACCTGGATGTAGATCCCTTACCTGACCAGTGATGACCCTGCCTGTCCTTGCATTCTGTTTGTTTTATTTGTTTGTACTGTTGTACTAAATGAAAATAATAACAAAAAAGAAAATTAAAAACAGTATGAACATTAGGTACTGCTCTCAGGTTCCTTAACATTAAAATGATGCTTTATGTTTTAGTTAAATAGACTTGAGCTTAAAGCGCTTATAGCGACTAACCAGAGCTGTATTACACTGCAAGTCAAGCCTACCCATTCACACCCATTCGCCCTCCCATTCACTCACTGATGGTTCACTGATGTAGCAGTGGGCGCAACTTGGGGTTCAGTGTCTTGCCCAAGGACACATCACCATGTTTTGCCCAGAGGTGGGCTTGAACCTGCAACTTCCCGATCACTAACCAAGCGCACTATCCAACTGCAGCACCGGCGACCTGTTCTGTTCAAGTTATTTACGACTTAATGCCTACATTTATACAAAGATATGAATTTATGCTAACAGTTATTCAAACATATTATGATACGGCTGATCAGTTCAAACACGTTTGTACAACAGGTCAATTGTGTCATTAATCAGTATAAGTGCAGTTTCAGTTGGAGAGGGCTGGCAGGCCAGTTTCTACATTTTGCATCCTGTGGTTGGTACTGTGATTTTACTGAACTGCAAGACCCTTTTGTTGAACTCTGAGTTGAACTTCTGCCTTAAGTCTGACTTTTACTGAGCCGTTATATTTATCTTTCCTGGCAGACACAGCATATGAAACCAGACATTATCTTAACATGTGATAAGATGAAGCCGCCCCAAATCCTGATGTGTATAAGATCTTGTGTATGCTTTTGTTCAATGCTCTTTGTTTGTACATCCCTGGATATGGTAAAAACAGATTGGATAAACAAAAAGGAACAAGACCATTCAGGGATTTAAAAACTAATAAAAAAAACCCTGAAAATTAATTCTAGAAAAAAACAGGCAGCCAATGCAGAGACTTTATATCGGGATGATATTGGCTCTCTTTCTGGTCTTTCACAGCATGCACGCAGCTGAGTTTTGAAGCAGTTGAAGCTTGAAATGTTCTTTTTAGGAAACCAAAGAGGAGAACATTACAGTAGTCAATTCTATGAGTAACAAAAGCATGGATAAGAATCTCTTCATTGGCCTGAGAGAGAAACTGGTGCACTCTGGAATTGTTCTTTAAATGATAAAATGACGTTTTTGTAACATCTCTGACGTGCAGGTCAAAGCTGAGGTCTGAATCAAATACAACACCAAGATTTTTGGCCTGCTGACATGGAATAAAAGACAGTGATTAGAGTTTGCTCTCCAGTTTCTCTCCATGGACCTGTACCAATAACTAAAACCTGAATTTCGTCCTGGTTGAGCTGAAGAAAGTTGTCTGCTGTCCAGGACTGGACGTCTAAAAAAAAGTTAAAAAGGGCATCAATGGGCCCTGTGTCATCAGGAGACATGGCAAAGTGAAGCTGTGTGTCATCAGCACAGCTGTGAAAGTTGATGCCGTGTCTCCTGATGATATCGCCTAAAGGCAACATATATAAAAAAAAAGTGTAGGACCTGAAATTGAACCCTTGGAGAGGCCACAGTTAACATTGTACAGTTCTGACTGGCATTCCCCCATGTCAGTGGGATATGATTTAAACCAATTAAAACAGTGCCAGAGATTTCAACAGAAACAGTGAGTCTATTTAAAGGAATCTGGTGATCTACAGTGTCAAATGTTGCACTCTTGTCAAGCAGCACAAGCACAGAGAGCATTTTCTGATCCATGTTTTAACTGAGATCATTCACTATTTTAACAAGTGCTGTCTCTGTGCTGTGGCCGGCCCTAAAGCCAGACTGATAAATTTCACCAATGGATAAAGTTTTCATAAAATCCTGTAATTGGTTAAAAAACAAGTTTCTGTAAAATCTTACTTAAAAATGGCAGATTGGAAACTGGCCTGGAATTATCAAAAATCAATGGGTCCAGAAGGGTTTGAAGCACAGCTGTTTTAAAGCAGTAGGGAAAAAATGCCCATCTAAAGAAAAAACTGAAAATATATAGATCTGATATAAAAGAATTGTAAAATTGTTTAAAAAGGGATGTAGGGACGGGATCTAAAAGGCATGTCGCTGGTGCGTTTGGAAGAAACTTTGTCAAGCATTTCAGAATCAACCAGGAAAAATGTATCCAGCGTTTCATCATTAGAGAGTAAAAACTCAGGGGTGCTAAAAGTTTTAAGGTGGGTCTATTTTTGATCTTATTGACTCAGTTTTACTGCAGAAATGAACTGCAAAATCTTCACACACTGACTGTGTGGAGAAGTGATAGGGAGGGTTCAAAACAGGGTTAATGAAATGCAAGGGGTGTAGGTTTGATTTTGACATTGGTGGGGACATAAAAGTGCTCAAGAATTTCATTTTGAGCCCCCCCTCAAAATTATGGAAAGTCTTCTTTAAACCTGGCCCAACATACCAAAAAAGCTCTGAGACCTACTTATGGGCCTTCACCCACAGGTTGAGAACTTCTTCTCTTGTAGTTGAAGCTTGATTCTTTAAAGATTGTTTCTAAATCATGGACAATATGTGATTGATGATACATCAGGGTGATCTTATAATTTTAGAAATCAGTGAGTGAGTGAAACAGAGGGTCAGAGCTGGACTGATGAAGAACATTGAGTTTTGATTCATGTTCACTTGAACAGCGCGCATGAGTTTTCAAGACACGTTTGAATTATAAAATCTGATAATTCCACCCTGTCCCTGCGATGTGCATCTCTCTGCATCTTTACGCTCACCGGCATACTGAAGTGCACGCTGAAAGACGCCGAGTGATGCGGGAGGCATTTTGATCAAATACTAACAGGTTCATGGGCTGCACAACAAAATGACAGACAATGACAGACAATGACGGTAACAGCCACACCTTAAATGGAAAATATCAGGCCTGTACCACACAAAGCGAATGTGGCTGCATTAGACGGCGGAGAATGCGTCCTTTAATGCTAAATGTGGCCCTACACACAGCACGTTTTGCATATAGGGAGGGGCAGCGCTGGGTAATGGCATTATATTGATAGGGATGTGTCTCTGGCGTCCCTACCCAATTCTATGCACTTAACTAAATGATCAATGGTTGAGAAGAGGATTATTTGTTTATTGTGGTTTTCAGCTATTAGTTTTGAAAAATATGTTCTTCTTGCTTTTTGATTGCATTATTGCATATTAACATCTTCCTGAAAGATTTGATAACTGACTTTTAATTTATTTTTTCTCCATCTCCTTTCTGTTATTCAACACTGTCCTTTTAATTGCAAAATTTCTTCTCTTAATGGAGGTGAAATGTCCATCAGTGCTGAACCAGGTTTCAGTTAAAAACATGCAGTCAATATTGTGGTCTAAAGTCAAGTCATTAATAAAAAAAAATGTATTTAAAAGGGATCTTACATTTAAAAGCGCCATGTGCAAGTTTCTCTTCGTGATGGATCTGGTTATGATCTCTGTGTGATAGGTATGAGGTTACCTGAATGTGCAACATTTGTGCAGCAAATGTTAAGATGTCCTCATCAAACAAAACTACCTCAACGTAGGAGACTGATGAGTAGATGGGAATCTATTACACTTAGCCAATTTGATTATAATTCCTCTATGAGCCATTGTGAAGGGTTGGTCTTTTGATTTACTAGGTTCATCATACATATGTCTAATTACTGGTTTCACAATTTGTTATGGCGAATCTCTGATGGGTTGGTCACACTAGGCAGGAGGTCTGTAGAGGAATCAATTGAACCTTTCAGACTGTGGATCGCCTTGTGGGTGATATAGAGTAGTTAGTGACTTTCTGTTTTTCATCATGCCCAAGATTTCCTTAATTGACAGACTCTCAAAGTCTTGCTCTGAATGAATTGTAGTTGGCAAGCCATCGGGTAAAAGTATTTGTCAACAAGGATCATGGCAACAGTTTGAGCTTTTTGATTTTTGGTTGCAAACACCTGAGCATAGCATGTAAAGTGATCAGTCATTAATAATACTTTGCTGATGCCAGAAGAATCTGGCTCCATTGATAGAAATCAATGCATACCAGATCCATTGGTCCACTGCTCACAGTTTGGTGTAGTGGAGCAGCTCTGTGGCAAGAGGTCTTTCACCACAGTTCTAAATGTAATTTTCAACATCACATGCAAGTTAAGACCAGAAGAATTGGCTCCTTATCAGGTCTGTCATTCTTTCTATACCAAGGTATGGTGTCCCAAGTTATCATCAGTTGCCCTCAACACTACTTCTTGGAACTCTCTTGGTAGAACGAGTTGAGCGACTCTTCTCCTGAGGGTTGCTTACTTAATCGATGGACTAACCCATTTTTCACCATTAACTTGCCTAACTCCTATTTTAGCCGAGGCAGTTCTGGACTGGACTCCTTTTCTTCAGGCCACTTACCATGCTTAACTGCTTGTATAGCAGATCTGATGGCTGCTTTGTTTTCCTGAGCCTTGACACCTGTGTCATTTCCCTTGTCCTCAGGTGGTTGGGAAGGTACACACTCAGGAGAAGCTCCCAACTGATCCACAAATCTGGGTGGATTGTTCAAGGCCCAGAAATGCAGACTTTTTTGCAGATGGTTCTTACACCAGTTTGTCTGTGGTATGGTTTCCCATCTATCTTGACTGTCATCTGTACCGTGTCTCGATAGCATTTTGGTATTGATATACTGTTTGCCCGGTCTGTACTGGATATCAAAGTCATATGTGGACAATGCAGACAGCCATCTGCACCCTACAGCACTCAGCTTGACGGTGGAGAGGACGTGAAGTGTCTGAGGTGGATGTTGGCTTATGAGTAGACTGAAGTTGGCCTAGTTTCACTCAAGATGTTATGACCAGGAATGCCTAACGAAGAACATTCACTTGTTTTTCTTAACAAAAACAGACTCCTGTGAGTAGGTAAACCGCTGAAAACTTAAACCTGATACCTTAGGGGATGAACCCTGTGTCAGAGGTTAAAGGCCGTCACCTCAGGCTCCCCCGTGTCAACACTGGTAATTTATTTAAGATGCTCTGGTCCAATGAGAGTCCACCCTGCATGCATGGCTCTGTATACTTCAAACAGTGTGACTGGTATAAATATGTCCTCTTACAATGTCCGGGAGGGTTTTTCATTTGGCTGTGAACCTCTCAGGCTGTCCGGAGTGCCTGATTTAGACACTTGCTTGATTTTGTAATAAACTTCTTTAACATACAAACAAGTCTGTGTCGACGAAGCTTCTTCATCAACTGCATCTACACATCAACCAGTGAGAAACTACAGACATTTGTAGGTGGGTTGCTGTCGATATGCACTGTAAATCAGGTATCATACAAGTAATCATGGAATTTATCCACAACAGCCCACTTAAAGGAATATTCTAACTATTTTGGACCCATGCCCTTTCCCTATCATTGACAGAGTGAGACAAGCTCAAAAATACCTTTTTTGTGTCTCTGCGTCCAGGGGCTGGCTCCCAGCTGTTAGCTCTGTAGGTAGCTTAGCTCAATCGCTGGAAGTCAATAGGAGTCAAAGCCGGACTGACGAAAGTGGACAAAATACTCCTTGCAGTGGTCCTGTGGAGGGCGTATTAGCACCTAAAGTAAATCCAAATGGCTATAAAACATTTTAAAAGACATGTTTTCTTTCTTAAATCCGTTAAAACAACGTTTTGATAAACACAGAACTGCGCATGTGCAGTGCTCCGCAGACCGGAAGTAGTAGCCGGACTGACGAAAGTGGACAAAATACTCCTTACAGTGGTCCAGGGAATGGCTTATTAGCACGTGAAGTAAATCCGAATGGTTATAAAACATTTTAAAAGACGTGTTTTCTTTTATAAATCCGTTAAAATAACGTTTTGATACACACAGACCTGCGCATGCGCAGTGCTCAATCCGGCTGCTACTTCCGGTCCGCGGAGCACTGCGCATGCGCAGATCTGTGTGTGTATCAAAACGTTATTTTAACAGATTTAAGAAAGAAAACATGTCTTTTAAAATGTTTTATAGCCATTCGGATTTACTTCAGGTGCTAATACGCCCTCCACAGGACCACTGCAAGAAGTATTTTGTCCACTTTCAAGTCCGCTTTTGACTCCTATTGACTTCCAGCGATTGAGCTAAGCTACCTACGGAGCTAACCGCTGGGAGCCAGCCACTGGACGCAGAGACACAAAAAAGGTATTTTTGAGCTTGTCTCACTCTGTCAATTATAGGGAAAGGGCATGGGTCCAAAATAGTCAGAGTATTCCTTTAAGAGACAGAAACTCAAGCTCGTGGATTGCATCGTTTCTTTCTGGTGGTTTCAGCTTTCTACTGGCAAAGGCAACAGGCATTTGTGTTCCTCATACAGGACTGCATCTAGTCCCTTTAGGCTGGTGTCAACATGCAAGACATAAGGCTTGCGAGGATCAACAAAATCCAGGACCTCTGCCAGAGGGGCTCTGACTCATTGCAGTGGGTTTTGGTAAGGATTTTTTCATCCTTCTTACCTTGCTGCCTTGGGGCATAACCTTTTGTCAGCTCACTCAACGGCCTGACAATGACTGAATAATTGGCTATAAGCATCTGTAATAGGGCCCGACCAATCAATCTGTTGGCTGATTATATCAGCCGATTATAGCCCTCTCCAAAATATTCAACATGTGCCATAGTTTTGCCGATATAACACCAATATATACCTAATTTTTCATAAGAAAGCAATGCCATGTTCATTGTTTAAGTTGCACAGAATTATCTTGTTGCCCCATTAGTCCAGCAGATGGAGCTCTCACGCCATCTGGTCCTCAGTCCTCTCCACACTGCTGACTAATCAGTCACTTACAGGAGTGAGGCAGAGCAACAACACAGGAGTGGGCTGAACAGAGCTGCCGACCGGTATGTGTATAACGACGCTGTGAAATAAATACAAACATAGATTCAAACTGTCTCCCGATTCAATTTAACTGTCTTTGCCATGAGTCATGACAAGTGACGCGTGCTTCGTCGTGTCGGTCATGCTTTTCAACGACGTTACATTGGTAAAGTTATGCTAACCAAGCTTCAGTTACTCTTTGTCTGTATATGTTAACAATGACATTGCTGCAGTTATGCCAACCTAGCATGGTGTAGCTAAAAGCTTAAAAGGCAGCCATATCCGCAGATATAAGGTAAGTGCACAAATATGCGAGAGTGCAGAGAACGAGTGTTTATCACTATCAGCTGCATGTGGAAGCGCATTTAATGAGCAGCGATGTGAACGCAGAGGGGAGGGGGCTTATTCAGGGCAGGCCTTAAAAGTTTGTACAGTAAACACTTGGTGACCACAGGCTGGAACAGCAATTCGCTGTGTGTATCTTAAGGAGTATGTTGGAATACTTGTGACCATTATTTAGTGTAAGTATTAGTATAATCTAAAGATGAATTTATCAGTAAAACTGGTAGCTATGTCACACATGCTTCATAGAAAGAAAAATGCACCATGCAAATTTACAACCAAATACTCCACATAGCAGACATATTTCAAAACCTCTTTTTTCAGATAAACATTATGTTTATCATATTAAATTAATACTTTTGTAAAACTTTTTTTCAGATGGCACAAAGTGGACAAAGCAAGGTGTGGGACTACTATACTAAGGGCACTTCTGGTGAGGCTGTCTGAAACATTTTTGCAGCTTCAGTAAGCCAAGGATCAAGTAACCCTAACAAAAGAAACACCTCTAATCTATGGAACCACCTCAAAGTGAAACATAGAGATGCTTATGAGAGAAAAGGCAGCACAGGTGTCAAAGCACACTCAGCCCACACTCACATAAGTTTTTGACAAAACCACAAAGTGGTCGCCAAATGATCCACGATCAAAAGAGATGGACAAACTGATATTGGAAATGATTGCTACAGATATACCCTATGCGATTGTGGAGGGGGAAGGTTTCAGGAGATTACTGGCCAAGGCAGAAAACCGATACACGCCAAAAAGTGGAAAGTATTTCTGCACTCAGCTCATGCAAGAAATACACTCCAAAGTAGCAAGGAGAGTAAAGGAACTTCTCTCTGTGGAAATGCAGGGGGAAGCATTGCCTTTACCACAGACTGCTGGTATGGATCAACTGAGGCCCTCATGAGCTTGACTGCATATTTCATCTACAAAAACTGGCAGAGTCCAAATTGTGCTGATTGTAAAGGCCATGTTTGGGTCCCACACAGGGCAACCTTACTGAAGGAATGGGACATTGATGCACAGCGTGTTCACCTAATGCTGAGAGACAGTGGTGCAAACATGATTAAAGGAATAAAACTTGCAGAGATGTCTGGCCTGAGCTGTACTGCACACACTATCCAGCTGGTGATCAATGATGGCCTCTCCTCCCAGAGGATGGTGGGGGACATCTTGGCCAAAATGAAGAAAATAGTCACGCACTTTCACCACTCTGTTGTAGCACAGCAGCGACTGTCTCTTATTCAGGAGACGGTTGGTGTTCCTCACCATTCCATCATCCAGGCTGTTCCAACCAGATGGAATTCAACACTTCATATGCAGTGGCAGCTGGTGAAAAATATTCTTGGTGGGGCAGTACTGTGCAACACTCAGTTTTTCACAACCATCCCACCACGATTCGACACAAACTACAGGCTCATCCGTAGCCAAATGAGTCATATAGTTTTATACATTGGTAAATAACAAATACATATATTACACCATTTTAGACCTGGATAAATTGGAACTGATAAAAAAAGCTCAAAGACATGCTGTAAATTAACTCTGACAAACCAAAAGAGTTTTTTGTGTTAAAAGTACCAACTGTTTGTACCAGGTGCTTCTCTTCAACAGAGGCAGGGTGAAATGATCAGGGCTTTCTGAATATAGGGCCTCACGCCAAGAATTATTTACTGTTTCCCAGAAACAGGGGCTGGGTCAACTTACCTACTGGCTCAATTTACCCCACTCTCCCCTACTCTGACATTAATTCTGACATTCACTCAGTTAACAATCCTACCTGCCCACTCTGCACCTGTGATGGGCTCATGGCTGTTGCTTGGTGCTGCTGCATCTCTTCTGAGGGGCTACAAGACAAAGTTTCCCCAGTTATGTGGCGTCATCACACGGTGCAAGTGTCATTTTATTCAACATCTTACTTTACCAGTTTAATCGTCATCCTCTGTCGTTTCAGACCGAGAGCTCGTTTTGTTAAAAAAGTCGCTATTTTGCACATTTTGCTGAGTCATTTTCAAGCGCTTTCCTCTTTTTAATTCTTCTCTTTTCCACGCCACCCTTGCGCTTTTTGTCCATTTTGTTGGCAGTCCAGCACCGCGGCTACTATCTGATCTGGCTCATCTCACAGACTCCGACTGGCGGAGCTAATTGTTTTTAGCCTGCGCGGACGTGTTGTTACGTCAGGATGCCTCTGAAAAAAAAAGGCTGCCGAGGGAGACGGCCCACAGGGACAGCAGTAACAGCATGGAGGTGATACTCACTCAGTGCCATGAATGAACACCAAACCAAAAAATTATAATAATATTACAAAATGTATATTAACACCGGCCCTCACGGCCCAAACGCCAGGCCGGCCCACCGGAAATTGTCCCGGTCCTCCCGATTAGTCACTCCGGGCATGGCCGACACAAGCCGAATAAACCCGAGGGGCTAAATAAGAATCGCCCTTCAGAGATTATTTTCAACCACGCTGATTGGTCAAACTCACGTTGATAGGCGCCTATCTTGCCCTAGTAACAGTCCCTTATTGGCTAGTCATCACTGTCTCAGGGGCGCTATTTTCAGCGCCCCTGAGACACGGAGACAGAGACGAGAAGGCTTACTTTTGTTCTACATTAATGAAAATTAATTACTTTACTTTATATCTTAATGGATATATATTTATGTTATATTTATGTTATATTACATATTTAGATAAGTAATTTTTGGTAATATTCATTTTTTCAAAATAAAGTAAATACATTTAATATTACACTCTCCACTGGGGGGGTGGCGCCCTAGCGCCCTCTATTGGCCAGCCGCCACTGTTCATATGGTTGCCTGAAAGTTGGAGCAAAAGAGAGCTGTGATAGTCTACTCTTGTGACCAAGGCCATTTTTTATGTTTTTATGTGACAGCCAACCTGGTAGAGACACTGATACCGCTGGAAGAAACAACATGTGAAATGAACAAGGAAGATTCCTCTGCCTCCTGCATCATACCATGTGTAGCAGCGCTCAGGCGTCTGCTTGAGGCAGAGGGACCAAGCAGCAGAGGAATCAAGACACTGAGAAAGACCATGTTGGAGAGCCTGGATAAAAGATTGTCTTAAAAGACAAAAGAGTTGGTGCTGGCATATCTCCTTGAGATGAGGGCTGCTCGTGTGGCGACATGCAGCCGGTGTTTGTTGCTCTGCTTCCTTCGTGTTTTGTCTGTTTTTATATCCGTTTTTAAGCTGTTTTAAGTGTCGGATCTGGACCTTGTGCATTCTGTGACTTGTTTTAATCAGGTTTCTGCCAAAATGGACTTTATCTACCTCGTATTTGCATTGTTTTTTGTGAACTTTGCCTGGAGTTACCAGCACCCTCAAACAATAACAATAACGTACACACGGGAGGCTCTCATGGGATTAAGATGGAGCTATCTAGCCGGGGATGATCCCACACACACTTGGTTGGACAAAAGCTTTCTGCAGGATTTAACTTTTATTCCTTCGGGAGAACTTTGGGAAGCCGCGGAGTAGGAAACGCAGAAGCAGAGGCGGCGTGCGTCGGCGCGTCAGGAAGCTTCAGAGTAAAAACCGTGTTCCTCTTCCCTCTATAATACTGGCAAATGTCGAAATAAGACTGATGAACTTCAAGGAAATATTTTGCACTTACGGGAATTCAGAGATGCATGTATCTTGGCCTTGACTGAAACATGGCTTTCTGACTCGGACTCTGACTCTTCTCTGGAGATTGCCGGCTTCAGTGTCCCTGTGCGTCTGGATCGAGACAATGATGTGACGCGTAAATCTGAGGGAGGAGGTGTATGCTTGTACATAAACCGCAGATGGTGCAGTCATGTAACTGTGCGTGAGTGGCTGTGCCTACCTGACATTGAGCTTTTATCTGTGTCACTGAGGCCATTCTACCTCCCACGGGAATTTCCTCAAATATTCATCACTGTTGTCTACATCCACCCCAAAGCTGACGTCAGATCTGCTACTGACACTATCTTTAAAGTGATGCAGGATCTGCAAACTAATTTCTCCGATGCTCCTCATTTTATACTGGGTGATTTTAATCATTGTAATCTTAAGAAATCACTGAACAGTTTTTACCAGTACGTCACCTGTCCTACAAGGCGCAATAAAACTTTAGATCTATGTTACGGATCTATTAAGGGGGCGTATACATCTAAGGCAGGACCTGCCCTGGGCTCCTCAGGCCACAATACTGTCCACCTCCTTCCCACATATAGATCTGTCTTAAGGAGGGAAAAGACAGGTTAAAGGCATAAAGCAGGTTAAAGTCTGGAGCAACGACAGTTCACTTGCCCTCAAAGGGTGCTTTGATTGCACAGACTGGTCTTTATTTCAGGAGGAAAGTTCGGACATACATGAACTCACTGATGCTGTATGCAGCTACATAACTTTTTGTAGAGACTATGTGATCCCTTCTAAGGATGTAAAAATGTTCCCTAACAACAAACCATGGCTCTCTAAAGACATTAAGGGACTTATTCAGAAAAGGAAAACTGCTTTTAAGGAGGGTGATGTCCTCACAGAAAGGAAACTAAAGAATGAAGTGAGGTCTGAAATAAAAAAGGCAAAACTTAAGTATAAGGAAAAATTGAAGCTGAGCTGAGCAGTAACAACCTAAAGAAAGCCTGGAATGGGAGGAAAACAATGACAGGATCACACAAGAGGGATAAAGATCAAATTGTATTGGATGGTTTTACTTCAGATAAAGTTTTAGCAGATGATTTAAACACTTTTTATCTTAGATTTGAAAATCAGAATTTTATTGAACAGACAGGTGTTTTTAAAAACAGCATGCCTACCTCTCCAGCATTCTCCATTCATGAGAATGATGTGGCTTTTCTTTTCAAAAAAATCTAAGGCTAGGAGTCCTGGACCTGACAATATTTGTGGTAGAGTTCTAAAAACCTGTCCGGATCAGCTAAGCAGTATTTTCCATTATATCTTTTCACTGTCTCTTGAGCTGCATCAAGTACCCAAGCTTTGGAAACATTCAGTTATTGTTCCAATAGCAAAGAGTGGCTCCCCCAAAACACTTTATGACTTTAGGCCTGTAGCTCTGACTTCTCTAGTGATGAAGACTTTTGAGAAGATTATAAAGACTCAAATTTTATCGAATGTTGACCTACATCTTGATCCACTGCAATTTGCATACAGAGCAGAGGTGTGGAGGATGCAGTAGCCACTTTACTGCACTTTTTGTATGGGCATCTAGAGGGGCAGAAGACACATGCCAGGCTCCTATTTGTAGACTTTTCCTCAGCTTTCAACACCATTCAACCCTTCCTACTTGCTGATAGGCTCCTCCATCATTTTAATCTAGATCCTAACCTGATTGGTTGGATAACTGACTTTTTAACTAACAGATCACAGTGTGTCAGAGTTAATGGGTTTTTTTCCAGTGTGCTCTCCTCGTCCACTGGCTCTCCCCAAGGGTGCTGCCTGTCACCCCTCCTTTTTATTTTATACACTAACGAGTGCCATAGCAACTTCAGCAACAGACACATCCTGAAGTTTGCTGATGACACAGTTATTGTAAGTCTTCTTCAGGAGGATGAGAAGCAACATGGTCCTGCTCTAGATGATTTTGTGGCTTGGTGTGATGAGTCTTCTCTTGAGCTGAACGTGTCAAAGACCAAAGACATGATTATCGATTTCAGGAAGTCTCCCTCTTTAGCTCCACCTACAGTTATCAAAGGTGCTGATGTTGAGATGGTGCAGACCTATAAATATCTGGGTGTGGTCCTTGACAACAAACTGTGTTTTGAACCCCATGTTGACGCAACCTCCAAGAAGGTTCAACAAAGATTGTTCTTCCTGAGGAAAATGAGAACCTTCCAGGTTTCTAGTGAAATGATGACTCTCTTCTACAGAAGTTTTATTGAATCTGTTTTAACCTTTTGTATTGTTGCTTGGTTTGGGAACCTGAACCTGACTAACAAGAATCGTCTTGGCAGTCTTGTTAAAACTGCTGGAAAAATCTCAGGTTGTCAGCAGGCCGGGGTAATGTCTATTTATAATAGACAAGTCTTGAGAAAGGCTAATGCCATTCTGACTTGTCCCAATCATCCACTTGGGAACGAGTTTGAGCTTTTGCCCTCAGGCCGTCGTTTTAGGGCTCCTAGGAGGAGGACTAAAAGACTTCAGGTCTCCTTTATCCCCAGTGCTATTCATTTACTTAATGGTAGTTAACCCTTAGGTTGCTCTTAATTCTTGCACTTTTATTGCTCCTTTGCACTTCCGCGCATTGCACTTTAAGAGTACTTGGTATTAATTTTCCATTTTGGTATGAGCTCTGAACAAAACTTTTAATCTTTTTGTGTATTTTTATGTTTTATAACTTTTATGTTTTTAAAGCCTGTGTTGTTACCTTGTCTTTTGTGTGCCCTGCTGCAAAACCAATTTCCCTCCACGGGACAATAAAGAGATTCTGATTCTGATTCTGATTCCACGCTACAAGGGGCAGCCCTTCTCATCAGGGACACTGGCCAAAGCCAAAACCTGGCTCAGTGAAGAAGTCGTCAAGTACACCTGCAGCAACGCAAGCACAAGGTGCTAGTGATGATGTTGAGAGAGAATCCAAAAAACAAAGATTGGAGGGAGGCTAGAATCCTAGTGTACTAGACAGTCTAAATGACACCATGCTTACCTCAACAAGTCAAGACAAAGCACCTGAGGGGATCACTGAAGAGCTAGATCTGTTCTTGAGGGAGCCTGTGATTGACAGGAGACCCACTGGAATGGTGAAAGATTAACAGAAGCTGCTTCAATTGATTGTCAGTCCTTGCCAGAAAGTATCTCTGCTGTCCACCTTCTTCTGTGCCAAGTGAGGGAGTGTTCAGTGTGATTGGCAACATTTACAAGGAAAGGTGCAGCTCTCTCAAAGGAAGGAATGAAGAGAAGCTGTGCTTCCTACACTACAACCTACCTCTGTTAAAGTGGCAGTATTAGAATAACTCTGCAACTTAAGAGGGCCCAAAAGAGTTTTATTTTAGTATTGTTCATATGTTGTTCCCCCTTAACAAGCTACCTCTTATTTAAAATTATTTAAAGGACTCCTAAGGCTAAAGAAAAGGTGTTTCAAGACTTATGTCATAGTTACACATAATTTTGTACTTGACATTTTTTATTTCAATAGATAAACAAAAGAGGCTTGTGAAAATATATTTATTTTAGTATTGTTCACATGTTGTTCCGCCTTTACAAGCTGCCTCGTATTTAAAATTGTTTAAAGGACTCATAAGGCTGAAGAGAAGGTGTTTTTCTGGTTGCAAATAATTTTGTACTTGACAGTTTTTTTAACGACAAAAAATAAAAGAGGCTTGTGAAAAAATTAGTTTTTGTTGCTTTCCTCTCACAATGACCTGCTTTCAACCTTTTTAATAGTTGTTCTACCTGTACTGTAACCTACATCATATTTTCATCAACCAGAAGTACAAGACGTGATGTATTTCATCAGTCATTTATAGGTTAATTTAATTTTGTAAAGGTAATTTTATTAATTTCCCAGAGATTTAATGCTTTCTGCGTGTTTTTGTACTTGAAAATCTCTCTCTGTTGTAAGTTAAACAAGTACTGAGGGAAAAAGTGTTTCAAAACAGTAAAATGTTTTGTCTGTAATTTATACATTCATATTTGTAAATATTAAGGGTCCAAAGTTTATTTTTTACAGTTTTTTTTTTTTTTACATTTTTTAAATCAATCGGCCGATTAATCAGAAATCTGTTTTTTTCTCTGCAAAATATCGGTATCGGCATCGGCCTCATAAATCCATATTGGTTGGGCCCTAGTCTGTAATACCCAGGGGGGTCACAAGGAAATTGAAGGTGGGTGGGTCTGACATGACACCAGACTTCGGACTAAGGAGTTGAAATGTTGCTTTTCATGTTATGAGTGCTTGTTGAACAAGTGAAGTCATAAAAAACATATGAACTTTTCCACATATTAATACACTTACCTAATTGCGATCCTCAACTCTCTGTTTGTGTTTGGGTGTGTGCAGGAATGTGTGTTATTAAGTAGCATGACTTGAATGTACATACAAATTATGTAGGCCTACTGAATTTGACTAGAAAATGCCAAAAATGATGGTAAAAGTGGGTGAGACCCATATTATTGGACCCTAAAAGTGAGTGGAAATTGGGGTGTTGGTTTGGCGAAGGGGTTAGCAAGCATATAAGTCCCATATACCTACTTCTTCCAGTCTGGGTTCAAATCCAGCCTGTGACCAGTTTGCAGAGTGTCTTCCCCTACTCTCTCACCCCCTTTCACAAGCCTATCCACTGTCCCTCTCCTATTAATATAGGCACAAAATGCCCCCAAAAATACATTTAAAAAAAAAGTGAGTGGGACTTTTCCCAATCAGTTAAAATGGTTGCCCATGGTAATACCCATAGAGCTCAAAGAATGACTGGAGAGCCTTCAAGTGGGTGGGCATGGGCCATGTTGCCACTGCCTCAATCTTAGCAGGGTCTGGTGAGATCCCAGCAGCTGACACGATATGTCCCAAATACTTTAATTTGGAAATGCAAAATTGATATTTGTTGAACGAGTTTTTTAGTCCAACCTCAGTTAAACGATCAAGTCCATTGAGGAGTATCCACCTGTTCTTCTGGCATTTGGGCAAAAACAATCAAGTCACTGAGGTATACGAGGACCTCAAGCATGTTCATGCCACCTAGAGCCTTCCCAATCAACCTTTGGAAAGTTGCTGGAGCCCCAGTTACCCTTGTGGCATCATTTCAGACTTATAGAATCCCAGTGGACAGATTAATGCTGTCTTTCCTGTGTTGTCTTTGGCCATGGCAATTTGATCATAGCTGCTCTGCTGGTTGAGTATGGATAACCACTGGCTGCTAGTCAGTGAGTCAAGCACATCATTTATACAAGGTGTGGTATACTGATCTGGGATGGTGCAGCTGTTCAGCAACTGGTACTTGATGCACATCATATTGGTTTCATTCTTTTCTGCACAATCACATTTGGAGATACGTAGGGACTCCAAGACTCCTAAAAATCCCAGCTTGCAGAAATTCTTGGAGGTGCTTCCTCACATCCTCAATGTCTGCAGGGGCCAGGCGCCGACAACATTCCCAGAATGGTTGTGAATCTGACAACCAGATTGCTTGTTTTACATCCTTTGCTAGTCCAGGATCCCACTCCTGTAGTGAGAACACCTGAGACCTGGTGGAAATTTTTTTTACGAAGTCCCTCTTTCCACTTCTCTGAGACATGCGAGTCCCCAAAGTTGATCAAGTTAACATCAAACTCTGGGGCTACTGACTTGGACAGAGTGAGTGGGATAAGCGTCAGTCACATACATTTGACCTTTGCAAACTACACTTCTACTTTCTCTGGATATTTCAAATCCACCACCACATAGCCACGATAGGGGAAGCTAAGGTTGGCTTCACTTAAGCCCTATGGGAGCCAAGCCAGAGACTGGACAGATTGGAACATCAATCAGGTAAGTTTGATACTAAGACTGATGGTCACCTGAGAGCCACTATTAAACAGAGCATCACAAGAGTGCCCATTCACTGTTAACAGTACAATGCTGGGTGGACAAATTATACCCTTTGGGATTCCAGCAGACTTGGGAGTGGTAACCATACTTTTGCTAACATTACAATTAACCTTACCCGATTAGGGTCACCAGACTGCTTTTTGCCCTTTTCCACCTTCAAAGCCTCAATTAGCTTCCTTATTACCCTGGCCTGATACTCTGGATTGCAACACTTTGTAGCATAATGTCCGATGTCTCCACACTGATAGCAGAAATTATCATCTAACTTGTTTGATACTGTTTTGAGGGAGTTAGGGACCTGGGTGGAAGCTTGTACGTTTCATCCAGCAACAGCAGCATCTGGCTCCATCCCTTTACTTTTAATTTTCTGTTGCAGTCATCTTAGTTCTTTCCTCAAGGCAGACAATTCAGAATCATGGTGGTTCCCAGGGCCAAAAGGTGCATTTTGGGGGCTAGGCTCTGGGTGAACTGTCTTGACATGGGAGGGTTTGTTTGCCACTGACACAACCACTGACCTAAGCTCTTTCAATTCGGTTTAAATGTTCTGGATCTCTGTTTGCTTCCAATCCACTTCTGAGCAGGCATGGAATTGGCCTACTGAGGCTTTGAGCTACTTTTTAGATGCACTGTATTCCTCCTCTGCATGAGTCTCGCTCAGAAGTTGTAGAAAGGCTGGCGGGGCTGCATTCCTTTTTCTCAAGCAAAGCTGGATCAGCATCAAATCTGAAGCAGTAGCACCCCTCAGCAGTTGCTCCAACCTGGCTCTATTCATGCAGCTAGGAGGGAGGCCCCATATCTGAATGACTTTGCCAGGGACCTCTTTAGAAGTCTGAGAAAGTCTCATAGATTTTCTCCTAATTTTTGGTGCATCAATCTAAAAGCAAAGTACAGATCCTCCCCAGACTCAGCACTCTCAAGGTCTTCCAAGTATTGGTAAATGGTAATGGACTTGAGCTTATATAGCGCTTTTCCAATCTTTTGACTACTCAAAGCTGCTTTACACTGCAGGTCACACTTCACCCTTCACACCCATTCACTCTCTGATGGTTCTGAGATTCTATGTTAGTTATCCATCAGTATCTCTAACACATTCACGCCCTTTCATGCCCATTTACACGCCAGTGACGCAGCAGTGGGAGCAACTTGGGGTTAAGTGTCTTGCCCAAGGACACACCGTCATGTGTCGCCCGGAGCTGGGCTCGAAACTGCAACCTCCCGATCACTGACCAAGCGCACTATCCAACTGCACCACCGACGCCCCACGATCTTTAGGCTCTATTGTAAAGTGTCTTGAGATAACACTCTGTCATTACCTTAATGATTACAGATCTAAAGATGACCCAATCAACACCTGTGTAGCTGTATTGATCCATGTGCGACTGCATATGACTCATTCATTCATTCATGCATTTTTCTATAGAGGTCGTGGGCAGGAGGTGGAATACACCTTCAACTGGTCACGAGTCAATCGCAGGGCCACATAGAGAGACAGACAACCATTGAGTCTAACACTCATACCTGAGGTCAATTTGGAGTCACCAGTTAATCTAATGAGCAAGTTTTTTGGTGTGGAGTGCCCAGAGAGAACCCACGCATGAATGGGATGCATGTGACTTTTGAAATAATTTTCAATTTTTTTCTTTATGTCAGGCCTAGCCATGATGTTTGTAATGTGTTTCTGAGATCCCTGTGAAAAACCACAAGCAGAAACATGTTGGTCTGATAAAGCTGTTTCATGAACTACAAGTGATTTTGATTTTAAATACAAATTTGAAAAAGAAATGTTTTCTTTGATGCACATTTTTTAGGATATATCAAAGAAGTTTGGAATACAAATGGTCCATTTTTTAAAGTTTTCATGATCAAAATGTCCATGAATTCTGGATTGACCCCCATGTGAGTTCACCAGAGAGGACTGACATTTTTCACAGCTCGCCTCCTAAGACATTATTGTAAAAGATCTTGTACAAAACTCACATTTGTTGTAGAGAATGCTGATACCAGATGGTATTTGTGGAGTTTGGATTTTCCTCTAAGTGAAGCTTCAGGCTTCTCTGTCATACATCCTGCAGAGTTAACGTCACACTGTTCAAAGCCAACACCCTGCGTGATCATTTATCTGGTTCACGAGAAGCACTTTAACCTTTGGAGTGAGTTGTAATGAGCTGACATCACGTGGTTTACTGGAAAGTAGACCAGCTTATGGTAAATTGGGAATGAAGGAATGAATGAATGAAAAAGTTTGCTTCCTCTTCTGTGTTACAGAAGTTATGTAACTGATATCAGGCAATAAGATTCAGGGGGATCTCAGGGGAAAAGTGGGTCAGATTTATATTTCTGCCCCTTTAAAACACAAACCTAGACCACGGATAATGAGACCTTTATTTGGAAATATAAAACCTGATTATTAAGTTAGGATGTGAATTGTGAAAGCATCACACTACATTGATATAAATTATACATCAACATTTACACGAACAGGCCATTTTATTAGACACACCAGAGTCAGGACCCCTTTATGTCTTCGGAGCTGCCTGAAGATTTTATGGAATAGTTTCATGGACACGTTCCTCAGAGATTTTGTTCAAATTGACCTCACAGCATCATGCAGTGCTGCTGATTTGTCTGCTGAATATCCATGATGAGAATCTCCCATTATACCATATCCTACTGACTTTGAGCTTTGTGAGGTGGTGATCTACTGGTAGTAGTCTTCAGGAGATGTGTACTCAGTGAGTATAAAGAGATGGACTTGGTCGACAACAATGCTTAGGTAGGCTGTTGTATTCAGTCAGTAACAGGGTGTGTGTCAAGAAAATATCTTCAACAAGAAACATATATATGATGACTTAAGGACTATAAAACACCTGTAAGTGTCTGAACACTGAAAAAGGTCATGTTTAAGACATTGCATATCTTAACTAAGATGGCATGGCCTTTGAACAGAAATGGTGCCACTCACTTCTCTTGTTGGACACTCACCTTACTCCCTGTCAGTATCTTGTTGGTTCCAGATCAAATGACAACCCAATCAGCACCTCTTGGCAGATCCATGTGTGGCTGCATGTGACTGCTTAAATCTTTGACCTGGGGTCTTTCAGGGGTCTTTTTTTTTAAATTTTTTTATTTCAGTTTCAGATCTCCCCTATTTAAGTGGTGTTAGCATGTAAAATTGTTTCTGATGACCCTGATGAAGGTCATAAGTCCAAACACGTGGGTCTAATGAAGTTGTTTCATGAACTACAGGTGTTGTTGGAGCTTCTTTGATTTATTCACGTTGTTTCTTCTCCAAGCATTTTGAAAGTTGGTAACGTTGTTCCAGAACATCTGAATAAAGTTTCATTTGTTGTCCACTCTGCTATGTGCAACCCTCTAATTAATGCTCAGTGACCTAAACCATGTGTTTTAAAACTTTATTTCATAGATATTTTTATATTAAGCAATGGAATTCTCTTTAGCGCTTGAATGGTTATTCAGTTCCTCATTTATATTTGACTTTCATCCTTCTAAGACACTTGGGAAGTCTATTTTAACATTCTAATTTTTTCACCTGGGCTAGTATTGATTAGAAAATAATTTCTTAAAACAGCATTCATGTAAAATCCATATTTTTAAAATACTATAGTTCATAGTTTTGAGGTTTTAGAAATTAATTCAAGATTATTTTGTAAAAAAAAATCACAGTGACAGGGTTGAAATAGAATAAGGGGTTCATTTGCACAAAATGCCTCATAAAGAAACAATCAGTAACTTGGGTTTGGCAAGATTGATGGTTCAATGTTTCTGTCCTTTTTTAGGAGACTTCAAAAGCTGATGAAACCTTCAAGTTTAATACTGCTGTGTAAAATAAACTTTCACCTACATTCTGCTAATGTTTAAAAAGAAAGGCACACTCATTTAATTCTGTCCTGACTGTTTAATGTGTGATCTAATATGTTTTTATTCTGAATTAACCATCATGTCCATTTTTTAACTAATCTTCTTTCTGACTTATTAATCCTGTCAGAAGGATTAGTAAGTCAGAAGAAAAACACATCAGTGTGTTGTGCTCTTAACATTCTTAGTCTGAGATAGGTGATTTCCTCACTTTAGTGATGATATGTCACAGATGCCACATCCATCTCATAGCCTATAATACACACTTGGACAAAATTGTTGGTACCCTTCATTTAATGAAAGAAAAACCCACATGGTCACTGAAATAACTTGAAAATAACAAAAGTAATAATAAATAAAAATTTACTGAAAATCAGCTAATGAAAATCAGACACTGATTTTAAATTTTGGTTCAACAGAAATATTTTAATAAACAAAATCCTGAAACTGGCTTGGACAAAAATGACGGTACCCCTAAAAAGGATTGAAAATGGTGTGACCATAGGGACATGTTATACTAAGATGTGCCCTGTAATTATCATCACAGGTGTCTCCAAGCTTGTAATCAGTCAGTCTGCCTATTTAAAGGCTGAAAAGTGGTCACTGTGCTGTTTGGTATCATGGTGTGTACCACACTGAACATGGACCACAGAAAGCTAAGGAGAGAGCTGTCTCAGGAGATTAGAAAGAAAATTATAGACAAGCATGATAAAGGTAAAGGCTATAAGACCATCTCCAAGCAGCTTGATGTTCCTGTGACTACAGCTACACAGATTATTCAGAAGTTTAAGGTCCACAGGACTGTAGCCAACCTGGATGTGGCTGCAGGAGGTAAAGTGATGACAAACTGAAGAGATGGATAATACAAATGGAAACCAAAGAGCCCAGAACAACTTCTAAAGAGATTAGAGGTGAACTCCAAGGTCAAGGTACATCAGTGTCAGATCACACCATCCATCACTGTTTGAGCCAAAGGGGACTGAATGGAGGACATCACTGTTGAAAGCAAATCATAAAAAGGTGAGACTGGAATTTGCCAAAATTTATATTGACAAGCCACAAAGCTTCTGGAAGAATGTCCTTTGGACAGATGAGACAAAACTGGAGCTTTTTGGTAAGTCACATCAGCTCTATGCTCACAGACACAAAAATGAAGCATACAAAGAAAAGATCACTGTACGTACTGTGAAACATGGAGGAGGCTAAGTTATGTTCTGGGGCTGCTTTGCTGCATCTGACACAGGGTGTCTTGAATCTGTGCAGGTACAATGAAATCTCAAGACTATCAAGACATTCTAGAGTGAAATGTGCTGCCCAGTGTCAGAAAGCTTGGTCTCAGTCACAGGTCATGGGTCCTCCAACAGGATAATGAGCCAAAACACACAGCTAAAAACACCCAAGAATGACTCAGAACAAAACATTGGACTATTCTGAAGTGGCCTTCTATGATCCCTGGTCTAAATCCTGTTGAACATTTGTGGAAGGAGCTGAAACATGCAGTCTGGAGAAGACAGCCTTCAAACCTGAGACAACTGGAGCAGTTTGCTCATGGAAAGTGGGCCAAAGTACCTGTGGACAGGTGCAGAAGTCTCACTGAGAGTTACAGAAATCACCTGATTACAGTGATGACTCAAAAGGCTGTGCAACAACAAATTAAGTTCAGGGAACCATCATTTTTGTCCAGGCCAGTATCATTAGTTTGTTTTTTAAAATAATTCTCTTGGACTACAATTCAAAAGCAAAGTCTGATTTTCATTAGTTGATTTTCAGTAATTTTTTATTTATTACTTTTGTCAGTTTATTATTACTTTTGTCAGTTTCAGCTTATTTCAGTGACCATGTGGGTTTTCTCTCTTTAATGGAAGGGTACCAACAATTATGTCCACGTCTGTACATCCTGAAGTCCTAACAATAAAAAAGTACAAAATGTATGTCTCTAGGTATAACAAGCCAAACAAGGCTTTAAAAACATTCTCAACATAACTCCGGCTCTACCATCCTGAACAGCACCTTGCATGCTCTTGAGCATTGTGGCACGTTTGGTCTTACAAAGTCCCAGTAATGTTTGAAAGCAGAGTATGCTCTGTGTAATGGTATGAGAAGAATGTTTTCAAAATTTATTAAGCATACATTGAAATCATGATTGGTTAATGAACCCAAGGCTTTTCTTTGGGGAAAAATAAAGATCATGGATGCTCTTTGAAATCAAAGATATGCCTTTTTCAACTGTAAGGGGCTCTAATTTCGTAGACCAGACACACCTGCCTGCGCCGGCCTTCGCTGTGCGGACTGGGTGTGACCTGCGCACTTTGCAAGTTTTCTGCAGTGCCAAGAGAGGCGCACTCATGGCGCAGAGATGCGCGTCCACGCCCACGTCTCTGCCTCTCCGCGCAAATGTCAGATTAGGAGGAGAATAGACGTGAGTGGGATTAACACAGCCGATCGTTGTCTTCACCAATCAAATGACTGCCTCTCCTCGCCTTTAAATGCACTGCGGCTGAGGCGCAGCGTCTGATTGGTCTGAATTATCCCCACCACCGCGTAAACAGTGTGTTGGAAAGACCCAGCTGTGGAGACGCTGTCCCTTCAGCAGGAGAATGGACAGCGGGGCGCGTCACTGTGTGGGTCAGCTCCCAGGACAGATGTAATCTGTTCCTTTGTCATTAATAGGAGTAAAAAAAATTAGAGACAGTTTCACACCCGCTGGCTTATGCATCCATAATACTTCTGATCCACCTGCACTCCTGGTTTGTCATTGCCAAATAGCAGAGCCTTTAGTGATATACTGTATACTCTCCCGGTGTCTCCTCCTCATCCTCCTTGCAATGATGTACTCCATCTTTTTAGATCACGTTAAAAATAAGGACTAAAATAGAGGAATGTGGGAAATCACAGGTAAATCCTTAGTGACAGACATTTATTTTCTCTCCTTTTTCTTCATCTTTTTTCTCCCTCTTTTCTTTGAATTTAATGAAATGAGAGAAGCTAGTTGTATGCTCAGTATCAGATGTTAAGTCTGTTTATTGTTGACTTGTAAAATGTGTATCAAACTTCCAGCTGCCGTCAGGTTAAGTTTCCATGACGACAAACGGCTTTAATTCGACATCAGATGTGACGGGACAATTAGTATAGATATAAATGTATCTGCTGGTTCAGACGGTTACATTAAATAGTGATTGCTGTGACACTCTGGAAACCTGCCTCTGAGGCGTGCGCACATGTGCGCTTGTCACCAAATTACAGCTGCGGAGGGTGCACTCCACCCTGCGCCGAAGATAGACCAGGATGGAGCTGGCGAGCTTTCAGCGCACCTTCCGCACAGTTTTTTGGCACGAAATTGTCACTGCGCCACTCAAATCTGTCGACATCTCCCCCAGGTGCGCCTTCAACTACCCCTGGTGCGCCGTCACATCCATCTCTAACAGACGGTCTACCAAATTGTCAAATTGGCAGCGCACGGCGGTGCGCCCCAAGAAATTAACGCTGCGCGGGGTGCGCCAGGCTTGGGCCCCGTGTGCTGCACCACGAAATTTTTATTTATTTATTTACTTATTTGTTTATTTGACAGGGATGATACATACAACATTGCCACAATGAGAAAATGTGAACATATATAAGAAGTCTAGCTTCAGCTAATTTGCAGTCTTTGTCCCTGGTTAGGATTTACAGTACAATGAATTATACAGAATATAGATACAATTTTACAAATAGAGTTATACAGTGAATACAGTCAATAAATACCATAAATAAATAGACACAGTTGTAGTGAATGAGAGCTAAAACAAAAGTTACATTTAACATCAAAGATTATTAAAATAGTTTACTGATAGTTACTTGTGAGAAATTAATGTTCACATTTCTGCTGCTGTTTCAGCCACTGTTTGAGATTTAATTTCAGATGGTAAGGAATTCCACAGGTGTATGCCTTGCATTGAAAGGGATGACTGCCCAAATGTTGTCCTGCACCTTTGGATTTTACAGTTTTGTTGTGTTCTGTTCCTTGTTATTGTCCTACAGCTGTCTGTCTTTGTAAAGTTCTGGGGCATTACTTGTGGAGCCAGTCCATTTAAGCACTTGAAAACAATTTTCAGAAAGGATAATTTTATAAAGTTAGAAAAGGTCAACAAATTATATTTCTCAATAATTTTGCAGTGGTGCCATTTTTGTGGCTTCTGGTCTAAAATTTTCAAAGCTTGTTTATAAAGTGAAAATAAAGGTTTTGTAGTTGAGTCCGTGGCCTGGCCCCAGGAAGTGATGCAATAGGACAAATGTGAAAGGACCATGGCATGCAGATATAAATGAGCTGCCTTAAAGGAGAGACATGACCTGATGAGTCTAAAGCAGTTCAGACTGGTTTTCACAGTTTTAGATAACTTCTTTATATGTATATCAAACTTAAGTTGAGAATCTAAAGTTATTCCTAAATATTTAAAATCATTTACCACATCTATTTCTTTTGCATCAATAGTGATGTGAAATTTATCTAGAACTTTCTTTCTTATTGAAAAGCACATTGATAGTTTTTTTTGTAATTAAGTGTTAAGTGGTTCCTTTGTAACCATTCTGAAACACTAACCATCTGTCTGCTTAAGATCTCTGAAACTTGATGGGGGTTCTTTGCTGAGACATAAAACACTGTATCATCAGCGTACATTAGAGCCCGAAAATATAAAAAGAAACAAAAAGGAATTTTAACATCTATTGGTTTTCTTTAACATATACCTGTGCAGTAATTAAAGTGTGATTTAAAAGTGTAGCAGTTCCTTATACTAAATTGGCAGGCTTTATTACACTGAATCTGAGTTAAATTTCATTTTCTAAAATGACAATAATTTAAGAGATTATTGAGTATTTTGTTACAAAAAATCTACCAGTGTGGTGATGGGACACCTTTCAGCATAAAAAAAATATCATGATCATGAAATTAGTTCTGGTATGATGGAGCCTCAATAAGAAAACATTCATGTTCATGTAAAAATTCATGTTAAATTAAGTTGTGGTGGATGCTATCTTACATGTTGTTTTATATTGTAAAGTGTGTTGTCAGGGCAGACTCTGAATTAGCTATAAATAACTACTCTTTATTTAGAATAGACAGGGTACGGAAAGGAAGTGGAGTTGTTATTTATGTTAAATCTTGTTACTCTGTTTCTTTGCTACATTCCGTGTCTGTACCATATTGTTTGGAATTTATTGCTGTTGAATTTGCTTTGGCATCAAATGATTTTGTCATCCTTATAGGTGTATACAGGCCTCCTTCAGCTGTCACAAGTGCCATTACTGATCTGGCCGACTTAATCTCTAAATATGTGCATAAAGAGGTCATTATTATGGGAGATCTTAATTTTGATTGGCTCTCTGACTCCTCAAAAAACTTTAAAGATATCTGCTGCAGTCTTGGTCTCTCTCAAATGATCTCTGAACCAACGAGACTTAATCTAAAACACCCTGAGAAGTCCACACTGATTGACCTCATCCTCTCTAACAGAGATGATAAAATAATCTCCTCAGGTGTTTTTGACCTTGGAGTGAGTGACCACTGTCCTGTTGCCTGCATCAGGAATACTCACACAAAGAAATTACCACACAAAATTGTTTTGAAAAGACATCTAAAAAACTTTAATGAACAAGCATTTCTGAATGATTTGTTTTATAGTGACATTCATGCAACATCTCATATACCAGACACAGAGTTGGCCTTGGAATATTTCTCCAAAACTTTTCTTGCTGTTGTAAACAAACGTGCACCATTTAAAAGACACAGAGTAAAAAATCAATCAAATCCCTGGTTTACCAGTGATCTCTCGGATTTATTCATCAAAAGGAACGATGCATGGGTTCCAGCCAGACAGTCTGGGCATCATTCACATTGGCAGTCATTCAGAAAATTAAGAAATGAATGTAAAACAATGTTGAGGAAAGCAAAATCAGAATACTTTTTCCACTTAGATTCTAGCTCTTACTCTAATCCTGCAAAATTCTGGAGAGTGATTAATTCAAATAGAAATAATAATCATTCCTCCATTCCTACTCAGATCCTTGTAAATGATCAAGTAATCTCTGACCACAAACAAATTAGTCTAGCCTTAAATAAGCACTTTGTTGCCTCTGGTTACCTGTTACCAAGGATGGTTACCAATATTCAAAAAGTCACTCAGATAACACGTTATTGTGTTCCCCATCCTCTCAGCTGTTTAGTATTCACCCGTCTCCATTAACTCACTTAGAGATGCTTTGATTGCAATTGACCCCAAAAAATCCACTGGTGAGGATAATTTAAATCCTTTCTTTCTTAAGCTGCCTGCTCCGCTCATCTCAGGTGACATAAGCATTTTTTTGTTCTGTATTTTTTGGGCATTTTGTGCCTTTATTGATAGGAGAGAGACAGTGGATAGGCTTGTGAAAGGGGGTGAGAGAGTAGGGGAAGACACTCTGCAAACTGGTCACAGGCGGGATTTGAACCTGGACCGGCAGAAACAAGTACATGGGGTGCCTGGTTGCTAAGCACTCCGCCAAACCAGCACCCCATTACAAGCATTTTTAACTCCTCAATCACATCTGGTACTGTTCCTAAGATCTGGAAAATGGCACATGTCTTACCCCTTCATAAAGGTAGTGACAAGGAAAAACTTAATAACTACAGACCAATTACAAAACTGCCTTGCTTAGCCAAAATCCTGAGTCATTAATTAAATATCAACTAAAAAACTTCTTATCAAATGCTCATATCCTAAACCCTTTCCAGTCTGGTTTCAGAGCTGGACACAGTACCATTACTGCTGTCACTAAAATTGTAAATGACATTACATCAGCACTTGACAAAAAACAACATGGCGTAGAGCTTTTTATTGATTTATCAAAAGCCTTTGATACTGTTGTTGATCATTGCCTATTGCTGCTGAAGCTACAAAATATTGGATTTGATAATAATGCTTGTGACTGGTTCAGAGCTGTTTATCAGACAGATGTCAATCTGTTAAATTTGGAAGCTATTTTTCAGAAGTGTTACCAAAGGTGTTCCACAAGGTTCCATACTCGGTCCTGTCCTGTTTACTATTTATATCAATAATGTTGTCAGTTCTTTGTCCGACTGTCATGCTCATCTTTATGCAGATGACACAGTTCTTTATTGTTTTGCAGAAAATATACGATCTGCTTGTAATATGCTGCAGCAATCTTTTAACATATTACAAGACAATTTCTCTGATCTTAACTTGGTCATCAATGCAGAAAAAACAAAATTGATGGTTTTCTCTAGATCAAGAACAGTTGACAAAAATGATGTGTTAATTCATTCAAAAAATGGAGTAACAATTGAAAGAGTTAGTTCTTATAAATATTTAGGTGTATGGATTGATGATAAAAATGACTTTCAATTACCATATTGATGACCTTGTCGTCCGACTTAGACAAAAAGTTGGGTATTTTTATAGAAATAAATTAAACATCCCTAGGTTTTGTAGGAAGAGGATTGTGGAGGCTGTTTTCATGTCAGTCCTTGACTATGCAGATGTCATCTACAGACATGCAGCCCCTTCAACCCTAAAACGGCTCAACCCTGTTTACCATTCTGCATTACGGTTCATCACTGGTGATCCTTTTAACTTGCACCACTGTGATTTATACAGTAAGGTTGACTGGTCCTCTCTACAGATGAGACGTGATTTTCACTGGCACCTTTTTATTTATAAAGCCCTTTTAGAAAAGTTACCATCCTACCTTACCGAGCTTCTTCGAATTTATTTTAACAATCAGTGTCATACACACTCCTCTGACAGGCTCCTGTTGCATGTTCCATGAGTCAGGTCTGAACTGGGAAAGACCGCCTTTTCCTATTCTGCTCCTGAGTCCTGGGACAGGCTACAGGAGCTGCTCAGGATTAATGACCCTCTACCTTTTGGGCTCTTTAGAAATCTTATTTTAAAATTCCACTCTTACGTGTGGAATTATTTTATTTAAGTGTGACCTATTGTCATATTCATCATCACAGGTCTGATGATTTTAATGCCCCTTCTTAAAGTTTGTCTGTGTTATTGTTTTGTGGTCTCTCAATTTCCTCTGTACTTGACTCGACATCATTGTAAATGAGGATGCCCCTCAATGATCTCTCCAATATAAATAAAGGTGGATTAGGTCTTAGGTGATGTCAGTGTAAGATACTACCAATGATTTAGATCTCCACCAAGGCTCAGACACACAGTCCTTCAAAAGATCCTGAACTGCATCCACACTCTGATTAATTCATCTGGAAATCCATATTTGAAAACACAAGATGCAACTCTTGATGATGAAAAACTGATTCAAGTATACAAAGTCTTAAAAGGACTGTGAGGAGTTTCAAAGTGATTACAAAAAAGTCTTACCTTTAGATATATGTCTGATCAAAATACACATTTTAAGATGAGTTTTATAGCATCAAAATAGGTTATCTATGAATGCTGTTTCTTAGCTTCGTGGTCGGGTCAGGTCGGACAGGACTGGACTGGCCCGGATACTCAACTTCAGGAACAAGAAAATTAAAACTAGAGCAAATTTATATTATTCGGACACATCTTGGAGCACCGGGCTGTAAGTAGCGATATATAGCTGACTACAAAACTACGATACTAAGTTTTCCAAAATTGCTTGCTGTCACACATTAAAAACAACCGCTACGTAACTAGAAAGAGATACATTACCTCGTCGCTTTGCATCCTGTAAGTTGTTGAAAAAAGAAGTTGGAAATCAATGCAGAGTTCTGAGGAAGGTCCGAGCTGCATTCATTAGCATAACAACAACTTCCAGTTGTAGTCAGAAGTAGGAATTTCCAAGTTCCGAGTTGGAAACTGCAACTGGAACGCCCCAGAAGTCTGAATTTCCTACCGGGAACTCAGTGAAACCTCGCCACCCCAGAGTTGACAATCAAAGATGGATGCCCCCAGTGTGAACAGTTATTTAGCTCCTGTAATAATCAATTTATGTGCACTTCTGACTGGGGTGTGTCGCTCTAGATCAGCTGTATACATAGTATTGTTAGGCTTATATTTACAAAAATGCTGCCATAGTCATAATCACATTCTTCATGTGATATTTGTGAACAACAACACAGGGCGTGTTAACAACTGCTAACAATAGCCTCGTAGATCGGCATGTTTTTTTCCGTCTTCAATTGGAACCCAGATAAGCTGGAGACGATGTCACTCCCAGTTCTGAGGTTACTGGAACGCAGCATTACGACAGTCACCACCCCTGCTCATGGGTAGCAGAGTCTTCATGTCGCCGGTAATAGATTCTCCTCATAGCACCTTTAAACATCTCAGCTACCAAATAGTGGTAGTTTGAAATTTAATGAATTGAAGAGGGCATAATCCTGAGTTTTACTTTGGACCCACACCAAATGGTAAACATTGCAATGCATTTTCCAAGAAAAAATAGAGAACATTGTTCTATTATCAAAGTTTTCAGTCAGTATTCTGAGGATGGTCATGCTAAAAGGTCCTGAATTGATGGCTTCCGCTTTAAAAGTCAATTATCTGATGAAAGATTTCCACGTCACTTGCTGAAAAGTGTTGACAGAAAGGCACTTTATATGTCAAGGTAAGTCTAGAGTGCATCTAGGTCACCAAGAGATGATTTACCATCTCTGAGCCTTGTTAAACAAAAAAAAGAGATTTGAAGTATACAGTCCTCATAGGGCCTGGTAAGGTATGCTTTTCTAAAAACACATGCAAACCTGATAGCACACACAAAGCTGATCTATTAACAGGGTGCACTGAGGATTGTGTCTGTCAAATGAGCAGCAGCACGCACAGTCCATTTAGTGTGTTTGCCCTCATGAATATGCAGAATATATGCAGATCATCAGAACACACAAAATACAAGGAGAAGGAGATGCAAATGTGATCATTTAGCACCCGCAGTGTGGTTGATCAAACCCACAATTGTGTGCATGTATCGTTTTTTGTCTCAATTTAGGATGGTTGAAAAGCAGGTGCAAAAAAGGCACAGCTTTTGAATGGAAATATGGCATAAGGGAAAGGTGACGACCTTGTCAGTCAAAAGGGCAGACAGCAAAAAAAAAAAAAAAGAAAAGGAGGAGAAGTTAGACAATCAGAAGAGTCGTGGAGGCCTGCGCAGAAGAACCAGAGAAGACGTGTGAGTTCTGGAAGAGCAGCAGTGTTTTGGACAGAGAGAGATCCAGCAGACCAGGGACCTTATAATGTTTTTCTGTAATAATGTGCAAAACTCACAGATTTAATATTGCGTAACTCATGTTTTTAATATCAAATTTATTTTTACACATTTCATGGTTTGAATGTCCGTTATTGTGAAGAATTACACTGTAACCGTCACAATTTAATAAAAAAAAAAGCTTTGTTTGTCCACAAAAGGCAATTGAAGGGGTCATCGGGGTGCCACTGTGTGGACCACCTCGCGAGAGAGATGTAATCTGTTCCTGTGTCATTAATAGGAGTACAAAATTAAATGGCAGTTACATTTAAACACACCAGCAGGCTTATCTATTCATCATGCTTGTGATCCACCTGCATTCCTCATTGTAAATCCCTCCTTCAGTCAAGTCTGCAGATGAATCAGTGATATTTTTAACAGCCTTTTTGTGGTTTTGATTGAAAAAGTTGAATGACAAAGTTTCTCTCATGTTATCACTGTAGAGTTTCCACCATGTGCTGCATTGGGAGTGATGTTGATCACAGGAGACTCACAAAGTTAATGATTTAAACTGCTAGGCACAAACATAGCAGCTGCTTTAGATTCAACAAGATGATTTTTCTGCACTTCTTTATTGCAGTAAAATCAGTAAATCATAATCATAAAAAAGTCAAAGAATAATCAGCAGCCGTTGATAATACTGCGTTCCTCCTCCATACGGAAACTAAATACTATAACTTGCTGATTTCCCTGATGGCTGCAGGTGCAAAGCAATTGTATTTATTTATTTATTTATTTTTATTTAGTTTTTTTCAATATGCTTTAGTTTTAAAAGATGGAACATTATACCTACATCCAGAAGACAGAGGCTGAAATTCACCATGTAAACTATGGGTGTTGTTTCTAATGACAGAGCCAGCAGTTCTCAGTGACAGTCAGGTAAACAGGGATTCTGGATGAAGCTGTGGCTCTATCAGCCTCCTGAACCATTTTACAATCTGGTTCAGACACTTTCTGTTTTTCTTTTATAGGTCCTGAAACCTTGACACCAAGCAAATAAGATTCAATAAAGCATGATAACAAGAAAATGGATAACAGAAGAATGATGGATAGAAATCTTTTTCCCTGTCATTATCAAAAAGAATTATCCTGCTTTCATGTTGCCTGCTTACTTAGGAGCATCAGAAAACTCTCTCTCTCTCTCTCTCTCTCTCTCTCTCTCTCTCTCTCTCTCTCTCTATATATATATATATATATATATATATATATATATATATATATATATATATGTAGTCCGTTGGTATATGGGTTATGTTTATATTTCCAATACATAGGAGTTATTCATTCAAATCCTTTCAGGCATTTCTTAAGTCACTAGTGAGTAATTAATTATTTACTTTCGCCTGTAGTGACACATCTCATTAAATCCTAGTGTTAATATTACTGTATGGGATATATTAGTGATTTAACAATATTTCACTTATATTTGCTTCAGTCCTAATTATAAACAGAAGGTTTATGTACTAGGGAAGGTTTAGATTATTTTGCTTAAATAATTACATATTAGGAGATGACAGTCTCTGTTTTTTCCGGTTATTGCTCTGTTCATTCATTGTATTGGTCATTTTGTGAGATGCATCCCGATAGTCGATAGTGATTGGCTGCTAGGACGTAAGGGGGTGGTATCCTTGACCTCGAGAGGAAGAAGGAGGACGACATTTGAAGTAGGGCGGGTTTTTTCTTTTTCCGGGTGGACATGAGCAGAGACTGGCAAGCGCTCACGGTAGCGGGATCCATTTTGGAGGACGGTGTTTTTCCTTTTTCTCGCTGGGTCTGCGCGGAGAAGTGTGGACGTTTTTTTTTCCTCCCGAAGCACTAAACGGGACGGGAAAAACTCCCAAGACGAGGCCGGTGAACGACCGCGGGAAAGCCAGCTACGAGGCCGATGAACGACCGCGGGAAAGCCAGCTACGAGTCCAGTGAACGACCGCGGGGAAGCCAGCTACGAGTCCGGTGAACGACCGGGGGGAAAGCCAGCTACAAGGCCGGTGAATGACCGCGGGGAAGCCAGCTACGAGTTGGTGAACGACCGGGGGGAAAACCAGCTACGAGGCCAGTGAACAACCGTGGGAAGCTAGCTACGGAGGCCGGTGAACAACCGCGGGAAGCTAGCTACGGAGGCGGAGACGATCGTGGGAAAGCCAGCTACGAACTAACCGAGTGACCGGAGCACCCGAGAGGAGCAAGGAGGACGAAGCCGGATAAAGTCGAGGCAACCGCGGGCCAACACTGAGGACGGCCATCTTTCTTCTTTTTCACTCTCAAGCCTCTGGATCGGTATCTGGTTTGTTTTAACGCACCCCAATTTTTGTGAGACCAAACAGGGCTGCAACGCTTTTTCTTTACTCCCTTGAGCTCCGGAGCGTGAGTACAGTGTGTGTGTGTGTGTGTGTGTGTGGGCCCACTATTTAAAGCTCTGCTAAGCGATTTTCTTGGACGCTTTAGTATTATTTGCATTGATCTTGAATTGTTCCATTGTTGGTCACTGTGTGAAGTTTTACTGCATACATATTTTGGGAAAATTAAGGGGAAGGTGGTCGAGGTTCTGCCAATAAGTTTAAGGTATTTCTTATTGAAAATTAAGAGGTACAGTAAATAATTTAGAGATCTGAATTTCTATTTAAATTTGAAAGGTTTTTTCAAAAAATCCAAAGGTATTAATTCAGATTGAGACTTCAGAGGTTTTGCCAGGGGTATTAATATAGAGTGAAACTAATCAGTTTATGGGTAGATTTTTCTATTTTGTACTTGTGTCCAATTGTAAATTGTCTTGTCAATTTATTCATTAAAAAAGGCCTTTTGTTATTGTTGCCTAAACTTTACCTGCTCTCTGGGTCTCATTAGATTTAAGTGATTTTATACTTGTTGAAAATATTCATTTAACCAGGTGAACCTTCAGGGTATCCACCTTTTAGCTAAACCGAACCCAAGCACCCACCATTCTCGAGTAAGTCTTTTATAGAGTGGTTGTACGGGTGCTACATATATATGTATATATATATATATACAGTCATGGAAAAAATTATTAGACCACCCTTGTTTTCTTCAATTTCTTGTTCATTCTAATATCTGGTACCACTAAACGTATAATACAATGAACACAACAAAAAATGCAGCTGGTCACATAATACTTTATGTCCTATTTGACATTCTTAAGCTTAATTGATTCCCAGGGTATATAAGAGGCCATTTCATGTCACAAGCAGCACTGCACATGCAAAGGCCTAGAGTGGTTTCCTGCTTACATTCAAGCCGTAGCACAACTCAGAAGTTGTCAGCTCTCACATAATGCCTAAAACAAAAGAATTATGTGAAGCCACAAAGGCAGCCATCTTGGCACTGCTGGAAATTGGCATGAGTGAGAGACAGGTAGCTTAAAAAACTGAAGATCTCCAAGACAGCCGCTCATTACAACAAAAAAACAAGCTGAACATGGCACTACCAAATTGCTACCTGGCCGTGGCAGGAAACGCTTTCTACCCCACGAGATGACTGTGGCACTCATCCGCTCCTGTGTCAGGAATCGCCGCCAGACCTCCAGGGACCTTAAAAATGAGTGGGCACTGTCGAGAAATGTGACTTGTTCAGCAAGGACAGTTCGAAACCGACTTGTTGAAGCTGGTTTGAAGTCACACAGAGCACGCAAGAAGCCCTTCATCAATGAAAGGCAGAGGAAGGCCCGGTTACTCTTGCTCGAGACCACAAGGATTGGACTGTTGATGACTGGGCTAAGGTTCTCTTCAGTGATGAATCCAATTTTGAATTGATGCCCACTCCAGCCAACTTACTGGTTAGGAGGAAGCCTGGAGAAGCTTACAACCCAGACTGTCTTGCCCCTACAGTAAAACATGGGGTGGATCAGTCATGATCTGGGGTTGTTTCAGTCTGAGGAACAGGGCAAATGCAATTGTGTGAAGGCCGTAATGAACCAGGTCATGTACAGGACTACCCTTGAAAACAGTCTTCTTCCATCAGCTGGAAAACTCTTTCCTGCCTCAATGACTGGATTTTCCAACAAGATAATGCCCCTTGCCACACGGCAAGGTCAGTTAAAGCCTGGATGGAGAACCACAACATTCAAGACATGCCTTGGCCTGCTCAATCACCAGATCTTAATCCAATTGAAAACCTGTGGAAAATCATCAAACTCAAAATGGAGAACCACAAGCCCAAAAACAAAGAAAATTTGTTTGAATTTGTCCAACAGGAATGGGCTGCTGTGACAGCAGAACAATGTCAGAAGCTGGTGGAGAGCATGCCAAGACGCATGGCTGCAGTCATCAAAAACAATGGTTATGCAATCAAGTATTAACTCTTGTGTGTATCATGTGTTTAAAGCAAACAGAAAAGAAAACATGGAATGCTTAAAAGTAGTGTTTTTGGCGGTACAATGCCATAGCTATTGATGTAAGAATTTAAGTAATTTTGGTTATTATCAAGAAAACCATGGAAAATGAATAGTTCTTAGTTCTTAAATTAAACTCTCATGAGCTATTTTTGTTGTTATCATTATAATTGTCCAAACAAATGTACCTTTAGTTGAGCCAGGCATTAAAATTAACAAGAAATTGAAGAAAACAAGGGTGGTCTAATAATTTTTTCCATGACTGTCTATATATATATATATATATATATATATATGTATATAGATAGATAGATAGATAGATAGATAGATAGATAGATAGATAGATAGATAGATACATATATGTGCGCAAGGGCGTAGGTTTGATTTTGACATTGGTGGGGACATAAAAGTGCTTAAAGGCGGCACCCCTGAAAATTGATGTGTTTTAAATTTATGACTGTTAATTCACGTCATGTAGAGCTGATCAAACAAGCTAAAAATCATATTCAGAAGAAAAAAATATTCAGGGATTGACATTAATGTTCACATTGTATATCTTAGTGTTAGAGCTGTCGCTTTCGTGCATTAATTTGATTAATCAATTACGCCGCAAATAAATGCGTTAAAAAAATTAATCCCAATTAATCATAGCACAACAACATTTTGATATTGTCTAGCTGGAGGTTCCATGCATGGCAGTGGTACATCACTTCACACATGCGTCTCTAGTCAAACCAAACAAAGCCCAGGTGACAACAGGAATGGCATATTTAAGACATAGTCTTATGTTATTTTTGAATTTATTTATCTATATTAGTACTACATTCTTTAATAATCCATCAGGCCTAATTGATTTGATAGATGTCCTCCACCTTTTTCCTTTTTTTGAATTTGATTTCTGAAATTCCAATACAGCTCCTCCGTTAAACTTCAACAGTGTTTACTAGATTTCATTTTCACTAACATAACCAATTAGGTATAACAAAAAAATCCACCATAATATATACGAAAGAGGTCAAAGTATTGAGTGCATGTATTTATTTTTCAGGAAAAATATAGGATTAAACAGGTTAATGGATCTTTATCTTTCTTTGTTTAATTTGTTCAATTCGAGTCTCAGCATAAGTCTTCCCTGCTTGTTGTGCATGTTCAGTGTTATTTCTGCTACTTGCAAGGGTCAGTATGGATAAGATAGCAGTAATAAATTACAAATAACTATTTACTTCCTGGCACTGTTTTAGTGGGCTTGTTTCAGGTGATCTACTAAGATTGCATGCACAGTTTATCAGGAGCAGAAGTGGTAGGACCGCCCTCTCAAAGGTGATTTTTTTTTCCCCCCTTGTCTGCATGATCTTTTCTGCTGAGCACTGTGTCAGATAACAGCGTTGAAAAGACCTATGCATTTTTTTTCTAGCAGTCAGAGAAATGTGAATATGGTTAGCTGCTATAGTGACCATCACCAGCCCTCTCTGTAGGCTACTCCATCATTTTAAACTTTATTTAACCCCTGATGTGAGCTGGAGGGAAGGGCCGTGCCACACGGAAAGAAGGGGAAGTAGTGACAGACAGGATGAGACAAAACGGAAGGAAGGACAAATATCTACTGTTATTGATTTGAGATAGCAGTTCAAGTGCTGTGCTGATCTAAGTCCATACAGGAAGTAAAAGCTGTAAGAAACCAGGGACACCAGAAATGTTGGGTCTTGATAGTAGGGGGGGTGTGAGCCTACATGGATAAAAGATGGAGTGGCATGCATCACAGGATGTGAAAGGATGTGTAAGAGTATCCGACTCAGCATGTTCTGACGGGATCTATCATGTCTCTTAGTTAGTCTCGACGGGAGCTTGAGTATCTGTATATGCATGCATGTGAGGTGGTCACCGAATACCCGAGTAGTTGCCCAAACCCAGGGAAAACACAGCCATGGGCGCGCCCCGGGCCACCAGGGCACCCGAGACCCCCCCACAGTCCCCAAACTACCAGGCCCAGGGACAGCCCCAGGACCCAAGGGGGCACAGACCCCCCAGCCGACACCAAATACAGCACCCAGGGCCCAGAGCCCCCCACAGATAGCATCCGCCCCTTCCTCAAACCCCTCCACCAGGCCCCAAGCCTCCCCCACCCCCAGCACCCAGCCATCCCCAACCCCCCGCGGCAGGCCGGAGGCCTCAAGCCACCCAGGAGCCAGATCCCCCCCAGACCCCTCCCCAGAGGGGGGCCCAAGAACCACAGCCAGGTCAGGTGGGGTGAGATGTGGGTGTGTAGCGGTGGGGTCGAGGTCGCGGCGTGCCCCCCAGAAAAGCCGAGGCCATGAGAAGCACTGGAGACCGCTGCCCAAGTGCCGGAAGAAGCCCCCCGGCCACCTGCACAGGACAGGAACCCTCAGGCAGCCCGCCATGCCGAGGTCCCCAGTGAGCAACAGGCCGAAGGATCCCACACCACAGCCCACCAAGGGACACATTCCCCAGCGAGGCCCACCCGCCCCCCAGGGCCCGCGCCAGGCCCCCACCCACAGCTCGAAAGCCGGCACCACCCATCCCCCCCACAAAGTCATAGTCAGCGAAGCCCGACCCCCACAGCCGCACCAAGCCTATGCTAGTGACAAAAGCCTATACCACCAACACCCCTCCCCCCTCGTTATTCTGCAACTTGCTCCTAGACAAGATCCATTATCCCTACACCGTGATTAAGTGCAGCTAAGTGTAATGTTGTGCATTAAAACTGGGGAAAAACAGGTCAAGTGGGGGTCCATCAACCCCTCCTCTCCCTGCCTGGCCCAGAAAAGTGGATGTTGTGCTGCATTAAAAAGCAAAGGATAGGTGGGGCAGGCAAGAGGGGAACAGAGAGCGACCATAGCCTAAAGCAGATTGCGCCCACCCTCCAGCCACCCCCCCAGCCCCCCTCCAAATTAGTGTATGTAGTGCAGTTAAAACAGGAGGATGGAAGAGACAAAGCTGGTTGATCCCCCTATCATCCCCGACCCCCAGAAACCTGTTATGAATGTGCCCAAAAGTGAAAATATATACAAAAGTGCAAAGCGTGAGTGGTGAAGTGCAATTACGAGGTAGGGCGAGTGAGGGCCGGGCCCAACCACCCACAACAGACGCAGCACCAAGTGGCTCCCCAAAGAGTCGGACCCAGGATCCACAAGCGACAACCCAGGCCAGCCCCAGTGAGAAGGTGCACCCAGCAGGAACAGCCCCCCCAGCAGACTGCAGCACCAGAACCACCGACCCAGCCCCCACCAAGGACCCCATTCAGGCAGGCCACCCCCAGGGCGCTGAACTCCAGGGAGGACCCCAGCCCGCCGGGCACCGAGACAGCGAGTCCCCAGCACCCACCCCCCGCCCGAGCCACCGGGGGAGGCAGGACCAGCACCAGAGGACACCCACCGCCAATTTTTTTTTATTGTAACTATTTCAGTTTCTAGTTGAGTGACTATTGTAAATTTTCTTTGGGTATGAATATATTTGGGGATGATTGTATGTATAAAGCATGGCTCAAATCCATCTTCATGTATGCAATTGCTGTAAAGTGGTTAGAATTTGGAAATTGAGAAGCTGTATTATTTTTAAAATAGCACCAATTTTTTGCGCATGCTAAAAAAATCTATCATTCATCAAGGCTAAGTCCCAGAACTCTTCAATCCTAAATCCGCCCCTGGTTGGTGGCTGTCCAAATATTGAGCTACAACAAGAATTGCAGCTCAATTTTGCATGCACTTGTGAACACTTTAGCTAGCTCCGTCTTATTTTATTTTCAGGCTAACCCATGGCAGTGACGACCTCTTTGCAGGCATATCTTAGCCAAACGATTAGCCTTTACACGTGAAAAGTAAGAAAGCAATATTAGACAAGGATAGTTGTAGTTCCTCTTACCACAATCCATTTTAGCTTCTTTATTTATAAATCAGTCTACAGGGCCGCCAACTTTTCCAAAATCTTGGAGTGAGATTTGGTGAAGCCAATTCACATTTTCACACAACATCTGGAGGACGATCAAAACTGCACATTTTTAAGTGTAAGAATCAAACCGACAATAGATTTGTAAATATTAAGTTTCTTTATCTCTTTTTTTGAGTGAATGAATGAAATGCTTTTTTTGTGGCAACAGAAGACAACAGGTGCAGTTTGCAAAAACGATGGCAGCCAGCTCGAGGATTTAGTGATTGGAGGGTAAAAAAGTGGAACCAGTTTCAAACTTTTCGTGCCATAATGGATCAGAACTATCTTTCTCTCATGTTGCCTTCTTACTTTGGGGCATCAGTAGCATCTCTATGGTAACAGGAAAGTCACTGTAGCAGAAAATCACCCCCCATCTGTACGACCGCCATCAAGTCCTGCTCATAACGCTTCACTGATGTGTTAGCTAAAGACTTCGGCTCATCCTGCCTGTAAATCTGTAGTTTAAGGTCTTTCCACAGATCCCATCATCACCTGAGAAAATGGGACTGAAATTACCAAAAACTGGAACCACCGAATTTTGTCTGATAAAAAATGTGACATGTGGCTCTTAGATGGGACAAAACACACAAACAAAGAAAATAGGATTAAATAAGCATGTTTAATAAGCACACATTACATGTTTTTATTTTATTTTGTATCCAGTGATAACACTTTTATTAAGTCTTCAAAACTAACACACCATAATTTGGAAAACAGCTGTAAGATAATCAGAAAAATCTGACAAATGTCTCAATGAAAGATTTACTTAAAGTTTCTGTCCATCAGGATTTTTCTCCAGATTTTTTTCTTTGACCCACACAAAACAGTTCTGTGACCCACTAATGAGTCCTGACCCACCAGTTGAGCTCTTCTGAAGGAAATGATGCAGAAACTTGGACCAGAATTTACAGATGAACTACTGACAGCTCCTTAAATAAGGGGGCAGCTCTGGTTTCTTAAAGGGCAAAAGCATTTTTTATCCTCATTGCCAGATGGTCATGTTATAAATTAAAGGATTAAAACAGAAACAAGTATAAAACTAAAACAAGAGAAACATACTAAAACTCAAATTAAAAAAAATATATATCTAGTGCCTGTGACAGCATTCAGTTAGTTTAGTTTAGTTTAGTTTATTGATTTATTTGACAGGGACCATGTACAAATACATTAATCTTTCAGTAGAAAAGATGCTTTGTACCAGATTTAGCAAATGCTAATTTCCATCTGCAGTCCCTGGGCAGGTTCACAACAATCACAATGCAATTACATAGCTGTTTATGTTAAAAACTATTACAAAACACAATACATTAGCTCATTTAAAATTAATATACATCAGTGTCAAATCCTATATACAAAATCAACCGGACTGATGCTGACACAGTTGGTTATCAAGAATATATTTCTTTAGATTTCTAGAAAAAATGTTTAAATCTACAGAACATTTCAGACTGTCTGGGAGCTGATTCCATTGTTTAATGGTTTTGAATGAAAAAGCTGTTTGAGCAAAGGCAGAGGATCTTTTAGGGACAGCACAGTTTCTGTGAACTGTCGAACGAGATGTTCGGGTTGTTTGCTCAGAGTAAAGTTGAACAAATTTTTTTAATGGAGGTGGAGCAATGTTATTGACAATTTTAAAGATATTTCTTAAGTTTGTAAATAAAATTAAATTGTCAAAACTTAATATTTTATACCTACTGAGAATATTGCAATGATGATAACGAAGAGGTTTTTTGTCCAGTACCTTTAGTGCCTGATTATAGACGGATCTGAGTGGTTTGAGTGTGGTCTCATTGGCCTGAGACCAACAAGACAGGCAATAAGTGATGTGAGAAATGATCATTGCATTTAAGTACATAAAAGATGCCTCCGTAGTCAGACTATTCCTAATATATCTAAAGGAAGAGATATTGTATTTAATTGAATTGCATAGTTTTTTGATATGCTTCTTAAAACTTAAAGTTTGGTCCAAATGGACGCCTAAATACTTCAAATCTGTTGCAATGCTTATTTTTTCTCCATTGACAAAAATGTCAGGCATTTTCTTGGGTTTGTATGATTTTGTGAAAAACATTCCAACCGTCTTTTTAACATTTAGTGTTAGGCAAGAGGATTTGAGCCAATTTTGTATATCATTCATTGCAGAAGATAATTTGGATGCCACTTGCTCCATCTCCATTCCATGTACATAAATGACTGCGTCATCCGCGTACATGATGATGTTAATATCTTTGCACACCGTGGGAAGATCATTAATGTAGATACTAAACAACAGAGGTCCCAGAATTGACCCCTGTGGGACCCCAGTTGTGCAGGATTTCAAAGAGGACAGAGCATTATTTGTTCTGACACACTGCATATGATTCGAAAGATATGACTGCAGCCATTGCAGTGTGTCATCAGACAGATTATATTGAGAGAGCTTAGATAGGAGGACACGGTGGTTAACTGTGTCAAAGGCCTTTCGCAAGTCCAGAAACACAGCCCCCACCGTGCCCCCTCGGTCCAGGCTGAGTTTGATGTTTTCGACCAGGTAGCAGCAAGCTGCATCAGTGGAATGATTGCGTCGAAAACCAAACTGGGTAGGATGTAAAAAATTATTGCTATGGAAATGTTCCATTAGCTGCTCTGCAATAGCTTTCTCAATAATCTTGGATACTACAGGCAAAATGCTGATAGGCCTGTAGTTACTAGTCTCATTTTTAGCTCCGGATTTGTGAATCGGAGTTACAACTGCCGTTTTAAAGACATCGGGAAACACGCTCTCATTAATAGATTTATTAATAATCTGTGTTATAGCTGGTGTTAAAATATCCCTATTAGTTTTTATAAGAGAGCTATCAAGTCCCCAGTAGTCTTTAGCCTTTGAGTTGGATAATGACTGTATTAATTTATCTGTTTTAGAATTGTCAATGAATTTGAAGCATAAAGCCTCACTGTCAGAAATAGAGGATTGAGGTTGAACACAAAAATGCAGAAATCCAAAGCTTTGCTGGGTAATTTCATTTACTGAATCTGTAAAGTAATCACTGAAATAGTTAGCTACTACTGGACCATTTGTATAATCTTCTCCATCTATTTTTAGCTCTATTGTTCCACTTCTAGATTGTCTCTTTCCAGTTAACTTGTCTATTGTTTGCCAAAGCTGTTTTGAATTGCCCTTGGCTTGTTTAATTAAATTAATATAAAAAGTTGCTTTGGTGTGCCTTAATTGCTGTATGACTTTGTTTCAGGTGGTTTCTGACACTTTTTCATGGGAAGGGACAGATTATTTGCAGATTTTTTAAGTATATTTTAATTGCAATGTTACTTTTATTAATAGAAGTATCTGGAACATATGAGGGAGTTTACAGACAAGAACAGCCCAGTATAAGTTTATTATTTATTTATTTGCTGCACATGGGACACTCCTGTAAATGAGATTCTTAATTTTAAGTTGGGTTTCCTGTTAAAAAACATTGTTGCTGATTTTTGTGAACTTAAAGGATAACTTCGGTTCCTGCAGCTTTTACATTGTTTCTAGAATGAAGAACAACAATATACTCACCCAGAAGGCTTTCCTGATGCAAACGGTGCTTCGGGAGATATTTAGATCCAAAATCGAGCAGCGGACACCGATATAATGTAGCCTGTAGGGCATAGATCGCCGCTCCTAAAAACTGCATTAGTCGTCCAAAAACTCATGTTTTTCACCAATATTCCATCATGATTCGCGCCGAATGGACGGCCATTGCAGCCTGTGTCTCTCCACACAGCGCTGTGTGGCTGAACCAACGAGTTTGTTTACATGCTCTTCGCGCATGCGCAGTGCGGCTCATTGTTTCAGGGCAGCTACAAATCGACTTTCTTCTTCCAGTTTTGTGCAAAATGGACGAATATCTATGGGATGAAGATGTTGTGGAGGAGGACTTTGAATATGATGGGTGTCCTTACAGTTTGGAGCCACAGTATACAGATAAGGAGCTCTTAGAAATGAAGAAGTGATCGCAACGCTCCAGACACTGCGCATCCGCAGAGGTACCCGGTCTTCTTCGTCAGTTCAGAGGTTAGTTCAGCCACACAGCGCTGTGTGGAGAGACACAGGCTGCAATGGCCGTCCATTCGGCGCGAATCATGATGGAATATTGGTGAAAAACATGAGTTTTTGGACGATTAATGCAGTTTTTAGGAGCGGCGATCTATGCCCTACAGGCTACATTATATCGGTGTCCGCTGCTCGATTTTTGGATCTAAATATCTCCCGAAGCACCGTTTGCATCAGGAAAGCCTTCTGGGTGAGTATATTGTTGTTCTTCATTCTAGAAACAATGTAAAAGCTGCAGGAACCGAAGTTATCCTTTAACAGCATTTCACCATAAAATCTACAATTACCTATTTTGAAATGTCTTTAATGACCAATAACTAAAAAGGGCAATTGAGGGAAAACTGATCAATAGCTGGCAACATTTCTTTTTGGAAGTTTCTCATTTTTGGGCAAAAGAAATGTTTGATTAAATGTATTTTATTGGATAGTAATTGATGTTTGTTAATTTTCAAATGCTGCTGATAAAAGATCAGTGAAATACTTAAAGACAGTGACATGAACAAAAATATAGAAAACTCACTGTAATTTAAAATGCATTAAAAATGTAAAATAAACTAGAGTATTGACGCTGTAATTGATGCAACAGGAAGATTGTTTTTCGTAATATCGTCATCATCCTGAAAATTCAAAGACAGAAATACCTTGAATAAAATACAGTAGAAAAACTATTATAGAAAATACAGTAATAATACCGTAAAATAAAATGGTGTAATTCTACTGTGAATACATTTACAGCAACAAAATTTACAACAACCTTTTCGCAGTGTGAAGTTTTTCCATATTTTCTCATTTTAAATACTTTTCACATTGGAATCCACTGACAGTACATGTTTTCAATGACTCTGTGCTCTAATGCTGTTTGCACTGAGCCTTAGTGCTACAAATTGGACCAATCACAGAGCTTGTGGTCTGTAATGCGTCTGTAAACTTTACCTGTGCAATACAGCCTAGAGTCCATGTGGAAGTTTTAGTCAGACTTACTGGTTCATTTAATATTTATTGATGTAATAAAGGCTTAAGGATGATTGAATACATTAAAACTGGAAACATATAACACCAGTACAGCTTTAGAGCTGTAATAAGAACATTAAATACAAAAAAAATAATGAATTAATGAATGTATTTATTTAAAGGTGGAGTGTGTAGAATTTGGCTTTTTATATATCCACCGCATTTCGCCAAACAGGAACGTTAAATATAGGGTATACATGTTTCTATTTGTATGTAAAGTCAAAATAGGAGTACAATCATCATCTCAAAATATTTGTTTTATCTTTATTTTTAGTCAGAAAAAGCTTTAACAAAAAAATGTACATTACCGCAGGCCACTTTCATGTAGGCCGACGTAATGATCCGCCGTGTTGTCTACGGGTGGTTTTTAGGGACAAAAAGAACGAAACGCGAATCTGTCCGCCAGTTCTGAAATCTACCTGGAATGCAGGTGAAGAAGAGGAGAGGATGGCGGTGGATGCATAGACAGCTGTTACTCTGTACTAGGGATTCAAACTGTGTGTATAAACACACACACAACATGAATTGTGTGCGGTGATCACAATTCCTTTTTGGTCTTCACAGTGTTCCGTTGCTCAGCGACGTGACGTTTTGGTTACGATCAGGCTCGTTCTAGAATCTGAATGCTAGATGTCACTAAAATGCCAAATTCTACACACTGCACCTTTAAAACAGGCCAAGAAATAAAAACAGCAGAAAAGAAAGATCATGTAACCTCAAATAGACTTAATAATGTTCATCACACTGAAAGAAAATAAATTTAAAAAATGCAAAGTAGTTCATCTTTTTAAAAGTTTGGACAGAAGTGTTAACTTGTGTTCCCCAGGTTCAGTAACAGCTTGGTTTTTGCAAACGCATCAGTAAAGGATTTATAACTATATAATAGAAAATAATCATAGTGTGTGGTTCTTCAGGGCTTCTTCACTCGTCTTTCTGTTCTTGTTCTTGTTGCTCATCAGGCTTTTCTTTAAATAAAACTATATTGTGGAAAGTCTCTTCTGCATGATCTGTGAGACGTCAGAGTACTGCAGAGGCATGGTGATGCTAACAGCAGAGTTTGGACAGATAACTGAGTCAGCAGGAACGGCTTGAAGAACCAAACTGAACAGTGTGAAGTGAAAATCATTTCCCCTCTGGTGTAGCAGTGTTTACATGCAGCCACTTGATCACATGAGAGTCAGACATGAGGGCTCTGATACCAGAAGATGCCTCAACTCCTCGTATGAGGAGGATCACACTGGTGGTCTCACTCCCCCCCACTCACTGTGTCTCATGGTGGTTTTGGGGATCAGACTGACGTAACAGGGGTGTGATGGAGCAGGAACAGTTTCTGGATCTGACGGTGAACAGGTGGATGAAATGGGATGTAGATCTGACAGTTCTCTTCAGACAGTGAGTTTAAGCTCTAAAGAGTCTCTGCAGATTCACTTTATTTCATTTGAACATGTGATCAGTGGAGTTAGAGCAGACTAACTCATATCAGGTTTTAGATCCTTTAGGGTCAGTCCACGGTTAAACCCCACAGTGACAAACACTCTTTTCCTCTCAGTGATCCTCAGCTGGGTCGACGTTGAACAAATGCACCTGTTGTCTTGTTTTTACATTCTTTGTTGAACTCAGAAACCCAAGACTTGAGATGAAGAAAACTGTTAAATAATGGAGTTTTAAAAAAGATGATTATTAAAAAAAGTATAGTAAAACTATATAAATAACTGAGGTGATGATAATTCTGTTTACTTTAGAAGTTATTATACACTGTATGCTGTGATTCTGATCTGGGAAACATTAAAGACATTCATAGCCAGTCTCTTCATTTCCAGAGTGTGAGAATGAAGGATTTTTAATCCATCCTGACGTAAACCTGCCCTCTGCTGACACTGTGGAGCAGAACTTTATATTTAACAAACAGGCTTCACCTTTACTGAAAGCAAAACTAGGCTCTCTAATTTTCTATCTGATCTGTGACACTCTGTAAGACACATTTTCCTCCTTTATAAAGCATTTTGAGATGGAAAAGAGGCTGCAATTGAATAGATAGATAGATAGATAGATAGATAGATAGATAGCTAGATAGATAGATAGATAGATAGATAGATAGATAGATAGATAGATAGATAGATAGATAGATAAAAATTCAGTTTGATTTTTCTCAGATTTACACCTTTCATAATCACAAATGATTCTGAAAATATTTGATAGGAACTATAATTTTCAGTCTTAGCTTTGACTCAGCATACATTTAAATATCAGATGAAATCACATCAAACTTTATTCATAGAGCACTTTTCATACATTAAAAATGCAGCACAAAGTGCTATACAGAAAACTGAAATTCTGAAAGATAAGAAGGTCCAAGATCCCTAAGGCATTTCAAAACCATTAAAAGGACCTTAAAAATCAATCCTAAAGCCCACTGGGAGTTAGTGCAATGATTTTAAAACCAGTACCACTTTTAAAACAAGAAACACCATTAATGTGTGCAAAGCCTCACAGAAACATGACTCCTAACAGACCTACAACAGTCCTCTACAGATCTCCTGAAGTTTTCTGTCCATATTCACTTTTTATTAGATTAAATGCTAAAATAACTTTTAATTTAAGAGTTCTGACTTAACTTTAGTAGTGAATCTGTGTCCCTTAGTTGTCTGTCATCACAGGTGGAGTCTGATTTTAATAACTGTCAGTTTAGATCTCCATCAAGTTGTTTTCATATATTTTCTACTCTCCTTTTTTAGGTAAAAAAAAATGCAGCTCCATGGTCCAACAGTCTATATTCTTAAAAAATAAACCAGTGAGCCATAATTCTGTTGAACTTTGTGATAATTAATGTGCAATAAGAGCTAAATCCACTGATGTTCGTGATTTAAAGAAACAGGTGTAATCACTAATTTCACCACTAGATGGGGATGTTTTAAAAGTCTTTCTGTCTTTTCTGTCAGAGTGCAAGACCTCTTTGACTCAGGGGAGGTAAAGATGCCATCATGGATGTTGGCAGTGCTTGCAGACATCCTGGAGTGGGAGAGGAGTAAGGAGCAACCAGCCAAAACAAGACCACTGCTGAGTAATATCGCCTTCATAAAAGAGGGCCATAGACCTCATGGGCACAGTCATGCTAGACAGCATCTCCTGCAGGCTGCCCAGATATGGGAAATGGTGGTAGACCTCGGGAGGAAACTCCAGTTCCCAAAGGCTGTACTGTTCACACCCCTCAGACCTGATATCAGCTTGTGGTCTCCAGAGGGGAAAAAGATTGTCTTGGTGGAGGTGACAGTTTCATGGGAAGAAGACCATGAGGAAGCTGCAAAGAGGAAAAAGCCAAATACCAACACTTGTCCAAGACTGTTGGGACAAGGGGTCGACAACATGGCTGATGACAGTGGAAGTAGGATGTTGAGGATTCCCGACTCAGTCTGTGTGGAATCAAGTAACAAAGATCAGACTGAGAGGCCGCTTGAAGAAAACAATTGTTCAGAGATGCCACAGTATTCCTCTGCTGCGTGGTTTAGTCAGTCACTCTGAACTCTTTCTGATAAGAATTAATTCTAAGTTCCTTTTTCTAGTCTTCTAATTCATGTGTGTCTTTGTGTCCAGACTCTGCTCTGCTAACATTCTGAGAAACTGAAGGACTTTCTACAGAAGACCAACAGCCCCTAAAACTTCACTCACCTTCAACCAGCTGGCCCACAGCATCTCCATCCTTCATCATAAATCCTCTGGAGCTGTGATGGTGTTCATGTCTGCCTCTGGGAGAGGTGGGGAAAATCAGTACACTCTACTAAGGTGATGTTCGGAGATTTTAACACAGGGACCTCAAACTCAGATTAACCAGGGGCCACTTTAAGTCCAGCCACCTTGATGGAGGTCCAAACCAACTTTCAAATCCTACAAATACAACACATTTTAAGAAAGTTTTACATTTGATTTATTATTAGTAGAAGTATTTATCTGCCACACTTCATTAATTTTGTAAACTGTTTTCATTCACTTTGATTTCCATTTGTTTTTAAGTACTCATTTTCTTACCTTGTCTAAAATATCCAAACTTTTTACTTTAACTTTTAAAGTAAAAAGCCTCAAAAGCACTTCACTGCCTTTGCGACGGCTAAACCTGTGCAAATGACAGAAAAAAATAGCGTGCGATCCTCAAAGCATAGGCAAAGGGTGAAATGTATGCAAACAGAACCCCAACTGCACTACCGCTCCTGGCTGCACCGGTCGTATTTGCATGCATGTAAACTAGGAAATGTTCATAAATTCAGGGCAAAAATGCCCCCTTCCTATGCAAACGAGCCTTGTTGCAAATACCACCTAATCCTCAAAGACCAGAGCTATTGCCATATGCCGTTTAGCTGTGCAAATTACTGCCTGCGAACCGTGTATTAAATTTGCACAATTTCTCTTTCTCCCTCTCTCTCTCACTCTCTCATTCAAAACGATTGGAAATTGCACTGAGTTGGTTCTAACTGTGGAGCAGAGTCTTTATAAGGGCTGTCATGCCAGGACTCCTCGGTAATCATGGCAGCAGTGATTGTAGCCAGGCGAAGGCACCGTGGCAGCAAGATTGGCAGGTGAGATGGCAGGCAAGCACAAGAGAAGATTAATCAGAGGAGAGTATCACTATGATTTAAGTGAAAATGAAATAATTTGCAGATAGCAGTTGCCAGGCTGAATGATCCTTGCGCTACTAAATGATTTCAAGGATAACAGTAATATAGCCAACTGTTTACATCTCTGCGAATATATTCCACCTTTTTAAGTAAACATGAAATTTTTTATTCTAAATACAGTCTGTTGAAAACTCCTGTGACCCCCTTGACCACTTTTTGGTCATTTGAGTTTTTTTTTTTTTTTTCAGCATTTATTTTGGCTGTTTCAATAACAAAGGCTAAAAGAAAGAAACAAAACAAACAGGATGAACAACAGAAAAAAGACAACAAAAAAACAACACTTATGGACATATGGTTCTTTGACCACTTTGAATCACTTTGTGTTCATAGTTTTCTTGAGGGGCACATTTAATACTTTGACATTTGTGGACTTGGCGGCTGTGTCTCAGGAGGTAAGGGTTGTCCGCTAAATGCAGAGTGCTTCACTAAATAAAGGGATAAATCAGTGATACTCAAACAAACCTGAGAAATAAACGCAACTCAGCTTCTCGTCCTGAGTCAGAGAGGGCTTTATGTTGGCCTAAAGACAGGACCACGGACAGCTCTGCTGTAATGTAAATAGATCAGTATAAAAGATTCAGGACCACGGACAGCTCCGCGTCGACTTGTTTATATAAATGATATACTTATCATATCTTTACATTATTTTTTAATATCATCAGGACAATATAATTATTAATAAATAATTCTACATATACAGCCTTAACCATTAGAAAACGACAACAACATGTAAATTTTGAATAAGGTCATTATAAATTACAATTATTTTTCTTTCCTGCCTCTTAATTGCCATCATTTGGCAGGCGGCTCAGGCTGACTTACAACAGAAACATTTCTGACCTCAAGAGCAGCAGCAATTCTACTCATGGCCCGATCATCTCTGCATGATCGTCTGCATTTGTGCTCTCAAGCCCAATTTTTTTTTTCTTTTGACCTGCGAGAGCACTTCAGCTGACGTCATACAACTACTCATTACAGCTGCAAGTTTGCGTCTTTTACATCACTGTTACTGCTTATTGTTCTTGTGCCGTTGTTTGTTTTTGCTGCTCAGTGTAAAGGGGATGTCAATCTCAAGGTTTGCAGGGACAAAGCCACAGGAATTATTGCAGTCAGAGACGCAGCGTGCACTCAGATGCAAAACTGAGTGGTGTGTTTGTGCCTGCGTATCATTAGAGCAAATCCTTTTGAGGATAAGGTGCTACAACAGGGCAGACTGCTTGAGCTATATCTGCGCAAATGGCGGCAATATAAGCTGCAGCAATCCATTCTTTGTGGATCTAGCCCTTACTGTGCAGTACAAACAGTTTGTGTTTGGTTTAATAAGTCAAATGTATCATCATAGTCACCTTAGTGGTCATTTATTCTAATGATTAATATTCCATTAACAGAAACATATATCTCAAAATGAACATTTCTGTGTTATAATTTTTTCCAACAATAGATGGACATTTAGAAAAAGAGACTTTGTTATTATAGAGATAATTACAGGAAAAAGTTTGTCTATCAGCGGCCTTGTGACTTGGTCAGGACATCCTGCAAACTGACGGCTCACAGCAGGTCAGACTTTTCCTTCTTTGCTCGCACTGAAAGGCTGCAGAGGCTCGTGATGTCCAGATTTCTGATCTATGCATATGTCAGCACAGCATGACTGGATATTTATGTGGAATCTATAGAAAAGGTTTTGATTTATGAAATTGCTTTACAAAGCTCACACGTTCTTTTATTAGTGCTAGTATTTAATTGTGCCATTGGCCTCAAGCAACCCCACTTCTAACAATTAATCTAACCCTTTACATAACCTGGGGGAGGATAAGATGTTTATCTATTAATTTTCTCAATTTTGTCAGTATTTTAGCTTTTTAATTTGTTTTTAAGCTTTTTTTTCAGCACTATACATGATGAATGAATACACACTGATAAAATGTAAGAAATTGTACAGAACAGAAAAACACTTTGAATCCTCCCTGATTCCCCTGACCAAAAGTTCTGTTCTTCAAAAAAAAATAACGTGGACATCAGTAAAATAATATAAGTAAAGATGTCTCAATATGACTATGAATCTTGGAGACAGAAAAAAGAACAATAAAATAATAACGATTATGATATGAACATAGATAAATGAATAAATAGCTAAATATAAAAAGATCTATCTAAATGAAAAAAAGTTACTAAATAACTGAATATACAATAGATATGAATTGTGAAGATTGGTTGTCTGTTCAACATTATTTGGCAGCAGCTAATTGATTTGGAGACTTTGAGGTTTATTCCCCTGTGTAGTTCATTTGAGAGTTCATTTCTTCATATTTTCAATAAATGAGGACCACATTCTTTAAAATCTGTCTGCTTGCTAGTTGATTTTTCTGTTTGTTTTTGATTCATTTGACCTTTTTTTATTCATTGATATGGTAAATAATTAAACTCAAATCATGAGAAGGGAAAAGCCAGTCAGTGAGTCTGCAAATTTGTACACAACATTATATATCTTAATATCCTCCAAAGAATGCTGAGTCTCTGGAAGTTCTAAGAAAAGTTTGCAAAGCCAAGCACTGACCTATCACTGCTGTGCCAAGTTAAAGAAATGTAATAAATATTATAATTAAAATAAGAACAATAAAGCATAGAAGATGTTTGATGGAGTAAATTAAAATAGAGAAACTAGTTGAGAACCGGTCATACAATGTATAGATTAAGTTGTTTGTTTTTTTTAACCTTTTCTGACCTATTTGGTATGTTATGCTGTCTTTTATCTGGATCTCAGGTCTGTAATAAATTTACAGTTGCTCTAAATACTCAGCTGTGATATTGATAAATAATACAACTAAAGTTCATGTGCCAATCAGCATCTTTATTGGGTGCTCTGTCAAATATAAGTCCATATACTGACTACACATCATTAAACATAACTCATCTTTAAATTTACCTAACATATAAAGAATTTCATTTAAAATACAAACAAAAGCGGAACAAAGCAAAGTTCCATTACTGAGATCAAGAATAATTTTCTATCATCGTGCTGTTTGTTGAATTGATCTCATTTGTGTTACTGACATGGTAACACAACAGCAATATATGTGATAATATATTTTATGCAGGTTATCATTAAAGTGAAATTCTTCACACAACTTTACTCAAGAGCAAAACCTGCTTCTGAATTCTTCACAATAACATCATGTAAAAATCAGACACAGAGGAATTTCTTCCTTTAAAGACAAGTGAGAAGTCTTGAAATAAACCCAGTAAATGCAGAAGAGCAGTTGATGGTTACTTTAAAATACAAAAATCCAAAACAAATGTGTGTTAGAAAACATGTTATAGCATTTGTTAGGTGAATAAATCTATTCAGCAGCAGATTTAAACCATTGATTAGCAACACAAGTTTAAATATTAAAATGACCATAAATCAACGTTTAAAAGAGTTAATATAACTGTGGGTTTTCATGTGTGCCGCAACTCAGAAAAACACACTAATAAACCAAAACATTGAGTGAAAGCAGAAATTTGTCATAAATGTGTAAATTAATCTCTGGTAAGACTGATGATGTGTCTGACTTTTCAATACTTGAAGCTTCAGTTATTAAATCTCTATTTCCTGATATCTGTCTGTCTTCCTCCATAAACAAACTTTGACTTCTTGTGTTTGCTTTGATTTTAACTTAGCAGATGGTCCATGAGCTCAAATAATCCACGTCAGAGGGATGTTGTTTAGTCTCATTTAACACCAAATGAACTCTTGAGACTTTCTTTTGCGAGCTCTACTGTGATGGTTTTCCAAGAGTCTGGAATTTTAGCAGGCTTTGCTTTATATTCAAATGCAAAGTGATTGTTGAACCTGGTCAGGACATATTTCCAGTAGTCTGAATCCTTCAAAGTTTTATCAGGAGCGATTCGCCAGTCTTTGTAAATTTCAGTGTACTTCTTGTAGGGGTGCCATTTATTATTTGTGTCATTACAGCGAAAAGTACAATCACTGCACACCAAGGAAGTGCATATGTCAGCACAAAGTTTGCCTGACTTCACCCATCTGTATCTGCCTAAACCCTCTGGCCGGTGCAGAGAAGTTTGATGCTCTCTGTGATCACTTCCTCCTGCCTCACAGGGTGCTTTGCAGAATGGACACACTTTGCTACACCCGATGACTCTTTTGAAGAGCTCATGCTCAGGGTTTACATGAAGATGTTTAAGCTTGACCTTAATGCTGGTCTCATTTAATTTCTTTCTAAGTGTCACCTCCATGTCCTCCACACATACAGTGAGACACTGAGCAAACTCTTCTGGCTTGACATTGGTCAGAATCTTAAAAGGACCAAGAGCATCATCAGAAATGACCAGTTTTGTACCTAGTTGCTGACGAATATCTTCAAGCAGTTTCTGCAGGTTTGCCTCTTTTTTTTCCTGAGCTTTGAGCACTGCATCATTAATGCTCTTGATACTTGATCTGAGATGTTGGTCCTCAAACTCAGACAAAGTCTCCTTGATCAGGAGTTTTAGCATCTCATCATGGATCCACTTCTTGATGTACCACTCATATGAGCAGATGTAGCTGCGATAGTCTTCAAAACTATCTTTTGTTATCAGATCCAGTAAGACTGAGTACTGGAAGAACATCCGTGTGCTGAACTGAAACTGTGTCACCATTTCTCCAGTGATATCAGGGCCCATAGATTTGTAGATAAAGTCTAACACAGCGGGCGCCAAACAGTGGTCTGTGAATTCTTCTGCTCTCTTCTGGCACTGGTCTCTGATGTTGAACTCATCCTTGAAGATGGTACGAAACCTCTCTTTGTTTTCATTGAGACATCTGGAGGGATCGTTCCTTTGGATGAAGTCTTCGTGCATTCTCTGAAATTCTCTGGCTGCAAATCCACAGATGTGCTGTTTCAGAGAAACCTCAAACTCGATCTCTATCTTCTTTTCTATGTGTTTCTTCAGCCTCTCATCAATCATACGTAGGATCCCCAGGATGAAAGTGTCGTGGTAGTCATTCTTTTGGTCCACTTTCTCTTTCACAGACTTCTTGCATTCCATAATAATACCATCAGCTATGCTTTGCAGTGGATCAGTGGTATTTGTTTTCTGGAAAATCTTCCCGAGCAAAGTTATAAAACGCCCTTCAACTTTTTGTGTAAAAGGATCAAGTCCACAATCTTTCAGCTGTTTTTGGCTGAGTAACTCACAGGCAGCTCCTCCCTTGCGTGATAGGTTCTCTCTCAGGTGGTAGCTTATATTTTCTGTGACATCTTTGGGCTCTTGTTTCAAGAGATCTTGTTTCTCTAACATTTTGTTCCACATCTTGTCAAATTCTTGGTCCAAATTTTGCTCTGTCATGTCAACTTTTTTCTTTTGGCAGTCTTCAATCAATGCACGTACCCTCTCCTTCAGCTCTTTTGTGTGGTTCTCCTTGATTCTGTCAAGTTCTCTCATACCTCTTCTGATTTCTGTTGCAGTTGTGAGTTGGTTATAGACAGATATTTGCATTTCTCTACAAAGACTCTTTGCACTGTTTGCAAAGTCCTCTCTGTAGGCTTCAACAAGATGGACATGACCCTCGGTCTGCTTGAAGTACTTTTCCAGATTTTCAAGGAGCTTTGTCTCCCAAGTAGACACCTCTGAGCATGCATCACCTTTTAACGCTGTGAGTAAATCTCCAATGTCAGAAAACTCAGATTTCACTCTGCCAAAGTTAGATATCTTAGTTTCTGAAGTTTGTGTCCATGAGTACATTTCTTTTTTGAGTTCCCATTCCCATTTGTTGAATTCTGCACAAAGCCTCATGTAAGCATCTGCCACCAGGCTGTTCCTGAAGCTGAAGATGAAGTTTTCATGTTTAACAGCGTTCCACAGGCTTGTTGTCCACTCGATGAACTCCAACAGATTACTAGAAGAAGACTCTCCCAAACTTTTGAGGATGTTTTTCTTGAGCTCATAAACAACCTCACTGTACCCTGCATTAACTGGTGCCATTGGTGGGCTCCCATTCCAGAGTCCTGGGACGTAGCAGTTCCCAGTGTCTGGATTGTACTCCATCACGTCAGTGAAGCTCTTGAAGTCTTTGTTTTCCATTCTGGCAGCTGCCTGAGTCATCTCATTTAACTGTTCCAGCAGCAGCTCTCTTTCTCTTAAGTTCTTCTCAGGGGCTGATACATCTGCCACGTTCTGGTGGACAAACTGACATTTGGGTTTCTTGCCCACAGATTTCATTCTGAGGAAGGCATGCACAACTATCTGTAGGATGTCCTTCATTTCCATGGAGTTCTCCATTGCAATATTAATGATAGTGACATCACTCAAACCCACAACAAGTGTTGCAAGCTCATTGTCATGTTCATAGCTGTTGTCAAGTTTTGAAAGCTCTGGTGACTTCAAGCCTTCAGTGTCAATGATCACCAAATAGTCACAGTTGAGTCTGTCTTTGACATCTTCATCTACTTTGATGAGCAACATGAAGGCACCTCTGGTGCATCGACCACTGCTGACAGCAAACTGGACTCCAAACATGGTGTTCAGGAGAGTAGACTTCCCTGTGCTCTGAACTCCAAGAACTGTAACCACCAGAATCTTGCTCTGAGGAGGAACCATGTCATTGAGCTGAGACAGAACATCAGTCACCCATCTGAGAGGAATGTTGGAGGCATCACCATCTACGAGCTCAAGAGGAAATCCATCAAGCAACAACCCTGCACACAGTTTGGGCAGATGTGCTAACTGTCTGCATGATGGATCTGTTTCTGGGAGAGAGACAGAAGCTTCATAGATCTGACCCATTTCACGGAAGAAGTGTTCAGTCCCAAGTGAGCTGTTGGACAGCTGTTGGTCGATTTTTTTTATTTCCTCTTTGTTTTCAGGACTTTTGTTTTTGTTTTTGTAAGCCTCTCTGAGGCCTGACAGCTTCTCTCGAGACAGATTATCAAGGTTCATTCGCATCCATTTCAAGAAGTAACACCTCTCATCACCAGGTCTTGATATTGCATTGATGAAACATGTCATGGCGTGAGACATTTTGTAAGACTTCTGTTTTGCTCGAAGCTTTGCTTGCTCTTTCAGAAGATCACTTTTGTACTTTTCTATGTTTTCTGATGGGGCTTTTCTGAGTTGAAACATTTCCTTCTCCAAGCAAGTTAGGTCTTTCCATATTTGGCCTTGCAGTGGGAGCTGCTCTTCTTTGTATTTCAGGATATCTTGAATTTGTGCTGTGATGGCATCTGCATTTTCCTTTGCATCTTGACACATCTGAGAGTCTTCATCTACCCATATTCCAAGTTCATGGGCAATGCCAGCCATCTGCTCCATTTTCATCTTTGCTTCTGAGTTCTTCACCACACTGTTGACCATTCTACGCAGATTATTGATGAAGTCTGCATCATTCATTTGCTTGAACTTTAAAAAGATGTTTTTCTTCAGGTTCAGCTCCTTTGCCACCTGGAGAGCATCCATTCTGAATCGTGGGCTTTGGTGGTTTCCTATCAGGTAGATCTGTGCCTTGTGCTGTTTGTTTGTAAGCAGCTTGCACTCTGAGTCCAAACTGTCAAAGAACACAAAAACTGCTGCAGATGTTTGACACAAAAAAGCAAACTGTGTTTCAAATGATGCAATGTCTCCATGAAGGTTAGCCACAGCCACCGGCTCACTGAAAACATCCATGTTTTTGTTCCCACAAGGTAGATACCAGGAGATTTCAGTCAGTCCATTGGATATTTGTCTTGGACAGTCACCATTTTCTAAGTTACGGTGAACAAATGTGTCATGGTACTGCTGAGGATTACTCAGAAGCTTGTTAAGGATCTCTGACTTAGACAACGAGCACTCACCTAGTCTGACAAAAGAAACCATTGGAAGTTCAGAGACAACAATCCTGTCTTCAATAAAGCCCTTAGACTCTGACAGAGATGAAGGTCTGTACTTCTTCACTATGTCTCTCATGGCCCAAAGCATCAGTGTGCACTGCTTTGTGTCACAGTTAGGAAGCAGCAGAGGCACTGAGAACTGACACATGGACATTTTGAGGGCCAGTTCTTGCTGAACAAAACCATCAGAACACAGAAAGAGAGCAGTGATGATGTCAAGGGGGTTCACCCTGTCACCAGACTGCTGACCATCATCAAGATCATCAAAATCAAACTCTGCATCATCTGAAACACCTTCACAGGCTGAATCACATGCAGATGTAAACTTTACATTCCTAGCTCCCACATTAACCATCATCACTTTCTTTAGAAAACACCATGGAAGATCTGAATTACACTTGGGGGCTTCATCAGTGATGGTCTTCTTCTCAATCTTCAGTATTTTGCTGAGGGTTAGCTTCTCCTGAAAGTGATGCTGCAGTCCCAGATTCTCCAACAGACTCTCCAGTTGTGTTTCTGTTGAAATAAAAATGTGTGTTACCCCAAATCAATCCCTGGTATTTGAATTATGATCAAGACATGTTTGACAGCCAAAATAATCAAAGTACATGCATGTGTTGGGGCTGCATATTAACCGGAATTAATAATTGTGATTTTTTTCTACCTCTGCACAATCAAAGAAGCCTGCTATATAGATATTACATTTTTATATGTATATTTGATACTCAAAAGATCCTACTTAGAAATATTTCAAATACTTCTGTGCTACAAGAATACAGCAAAAGCTTCTGACGGATGAAAAATGCTGCAAAGTGTGAATGCATTAAAACTCACATTTTTCTTTTTCTAATCAATTAATTTACAAAATTCAAGGTGAGAAAACAGAGGAAACATCTACATCAAATCAATATTTGGTGTTACTATCATTTGCATTCAAACCAACATCAATTCTTGTAGGTACACTGACACAGCCGGGGGTTTTTATAGTCTGGTGTATGGTAAACGAAATTTACCAAAAAGGTGCTAATCTTCACTTTAATATGATGGTTTAAACACAGTCATTAACTCGAACAAAAAAAAGCTGTGTAAAAGTCCAATATCTTTAAAATAGGCTTTTATTTTTTAAGCTTTTATTCTGACTATAAAGACAACATGACATTGAGAATAAAATGATATGCCAATTTTTTAAAATTATTTTTTATTTAATCTATTTTATTATTATGTTGAAATGTATTAAAAGGACAAAAGCTGCACAAAAAATACCACACATCTGTGATAAGACGAATGTGTGCTACAACCATGCAGAAACAGGAGTTAAATGTCGTTATACCTAGTTGTGGTGGTGAACAGCCATTTATCAGACTTGTCTCTTTATCAACCTTAGACTAAAGGCTAGGTACAGTGCTTTAGAAATCCTTGTTTTTAACTTATTTAATCTTGATTCAATAACTGGACAGCTCTGCTTGTTTACAATAATTTACTATCCTTTAAATCCTCATCAGAACTCTCTTAGTTTATGTCAAACCTTGTCCTCAGCACTGCTGAATTTTGTATCTTGGGTGATTTTTATATCCATGTTGACAGAGAAGTGAAAGCCTTAGCTCTGCTTTCATGCCCTTAATAGACTCTATTTGTTTTATTGAGCCTTTTCGTGAAGCTGCCCACTGTTTTAACCATACTCTTGACGTTGTTCTGGCATATGGCCATGATATCAATGAACTCAATGTCTTTCCCAAAAATAAATTATCTGACCAAGTAACTCTAATAAGGTTTTGCTTTTGTGATAAAATATAATTCTGTCAAAAGGTGCTGTGGCTAAATTTAAAGAGGCCATTACTGTTTTTTTTTTTTAATTAAAGGTTGTGGCACATGAAAAACTTTTTTAATGTCTTTTCCAGCTGGATCATCTTCTTGATAGCTTTGCAAACTTGCCCGGATCCACTTTGGACTCAATTGTCCACTAAGATAAAAAAAAAAAAAAACTATTAAACATCAGATGATAGCTCCTTTGTTTAGGCCTGAAACTCGTGCACTTAAATAAGCATCCCGTAAATTAGAGAGGACGTGGCGCTCCAACAAAAGGGAGGAAAGTCATAATAAATACATGACTATTGAGCCTAGGGTTGGACTAGCCCTCAGCTGTGAAGACTTCATGAGATTCTTTAGTGATAAAACTCTCAAAATTAGAGATAAAAATAGAAACTAGGTTGCCAGTCTTATATTGCCAACTACTGGTCTCTTCTTAGTATAGCATATACATTCACTCATGACAACACTTCAGAACTGATTTTCTCTTAACAGACAACAAACACAAAAACAACCACATTAATAAAATGAATCACAAAAACAGTAAAAGTGTAAAAGTTAAATCAAGTTAAATCATACCAGTAGCAGTTTCATTTGGAGGATGATTTTAATTTCATGGAAAAAAATAGATTTTTTGTCGGTACCAAGCTCCTGTTTTCATAATTTGTCATATGTTGATATTTAACATATTTTTAATCAATTCTATTTGTTTTTATTACTTGTGAGTTTATTCACTTAATAATGCAACTAGAACGTATGATACCACTCTGTGTGGACTTAGTTTTCAAGATTAATCCATAAATTAACCCAAATAGAAACTCTCCTGAGAAATATTTTCCAAGCTACTTGGGGGAACAGAATTACCAACATTTTTGTTGTTGTTGTTTTTTAAAGACAGATATTAAATGACAGCCCCAAAACAACACACCCTGCACGCAGTCCAGCTCTGCACTGCTTATGGACATGTGAAAGACTGTCATTAGGCAGGTTCACATGGAGCCTAATATTCCGATTAGAATCGGGTTAAAAGCCCAAACTGAATAAAAATGCTCCATATAAACACCTCAATCAGAATAGACAGGCCAAATTCAAATGGAATTTCATTCAGTGAACAACGGTAGTATATTCTTTTTTCCAAACCGATTAGTAAAATCCTGTCATGTAAACTGTAAATCAGAGCACACAGCACTGGTCTGTATCTGGGAGTTTGTTTTTAATTCAAACTCTCAAAGAACTAAACAATATAGAAGGTAGGAAAACAAGAAATAATGAACTATCAAAAAAAATTTTTTTTTAAAAACTCAGCAAAGCTGAGATAGACCAAAACGTCAAACAAATGAGGAACTGCTGAAAAACTCTGAAGGCTATTATAGGGCTGAACAGCACAACCCTCAAATAATTCATTAAAATATCTACTTCCCGCCATCTTTCTTTTTAACTATTTGGGCATTTTTGTGCATTTATTGATAGGAGAGAGACAGTGGATAGGCTTATGAAAGGGGGTGAGAGAGTAGGGGAAGACACTCTGCAAACTCGCCACAGGCAGGATCTTACCACCATCTTTGATAAATCACGTGATGTTTCTTGGCTAGGACACTCTTGCAAATGACATTTTCAATCTCAATGAAGCTCTCCTGGTTAAATAAAGTTTCATTCATTCATGTTTAAATAGTTCTGCGTGTATCACGTTTCTGTAAATCAGCTGTTCTGATTAATTGTTGTGGCACATGTAAACACCAAATTGGAATGGATCATGTCACATGTAAACAGATCACCTGAGATCTTCAATCAGAATGAAAAAAGTGCATGTAAACCTGTCTGTTGCTGAAGAGATGTCTAATTTTTGTGCTTCCATTTGAGCCTCTGGGACTTGCACACACACACAGTCACCTTGGGCCTCTCTTCCCTGTTATCTGTGCTTGTAAATATTTGTCTCGCCTATTACTGTTAAAAAAAGTGCTCTGTTCTTTCTGTGCATGCTTACTGATGTTTTCAGGCTCAGAGCATGGACACATGGATATCTCTATTTATTTAAATAATGATTTGATTTTGTAGGATAGAGGTAATCAAGTGTTCTTTAAATTTACCAATTTTGACGTATTTGGTTGTAATTTTTGCCTTTCTTAAGCCTGGTGACTTAGTGTGGTCAGTTCTGACCCCTAACTATGGAAATTGATATTGGTATTTTAAATCATTACCACACTTTTTTTTTAGCAATAATGCTAATTTGTACACAGAGCAAGCCTTCCTGACATAAGAGCCATACAAGTTTGTTCTGAAATGCAGTCAGTCATAATTTCTGCTGCTCGTTCATATTTCTGTCATAATCAGGTTGTTGGATGGACTGACATGAAGAGAGCTAAATACTCCCAGAACAAATCTGGAGGATTTTTTAGTATCAGAAGTCTCTGATTGCGGCTCCCTGCTCTCATGAAATACTTTTTTCTTCACAGAGGGATGGGGCACTGTAAAAAAAAAAAAAAAATCATATGAGTATAATAATGATGATTAAAGTAAAAAGCACTGACAGAAGGAGCATGGTGCATGGTGTGAAAAACATTGTTCTCTGTAGGGCAGAGTGTGAGACCAGCCTTTTTTCTCCTCTTTGTTTCTGTTGTCTACCGTTTTCTATCTAAGGAAACAGGGTGCTGCTCTGCTGGCGACCCCATGGTCTATCCTATGGGGCCAGGATTGTAGCAAAACTATTTACAAATGTTTATTTTGATCTGTGTGTGTTACCAGATCCACACATTTGTAAAGGAAATCTGTCTGTGTGTAACTACATCCTTAAATTTGAAAACAAAATCTGTGTGTGTGTGAAAAATAAACTGTCTATTTAAAAAAAAAAATCTGTTTGTGTGTAAAATAAACTGTGTGTGTGTAGCCAGATCCACATTTATGTCAAATAAATCTGCAGCTGCATAAACTGATCTGCATGAGTGGACACATCAGTAAATACATTCATCACTATGTAGGTGTGTGGTCTGTGAATATCTGGCCACTACTTTGGACTTATTCTCAAACGTGACTTTTGCCACACTCCTGCCACAGAAGGGGAGAACATTCGTGCAGCGATTTGTATTTGTGTTTGTAGACTTGTCTGTGAACCTCTGTGGAGATACAGTTTCAGACCACCAGGGGTAGCCATCACCAACAATATTGGTCACCTCTGCTCAGTAGACAGAGGTGTGCGATGGAGTCAAGATGGCGTGCTGTAAATAAATAAGCTTTATATTGTTACAACTTCGGTTGTTATAAGCAATTTCCAAAGAATTAACAATGTTAGAAAAATATCACCATCCCTAAACAAGTTAAAATGGCGTATAAGGGTTATTAGGCTGAGCAATTACCTATCTATAAAGATACTTCACAAAATAAAAATCTTGCTAATTAAATATGAATCTATTTCTCTTAAATTAGAGCTGCACAATAAACTATAAGACATGTGTGATCATCAGGAAGGCTTTGGTGCCACTATTTCTTTTACAAAATTTGTGGATCTGGTAAAACACACAAATCAAAGTACACATTTGTAAATAGTTTTGCTACAATCCTGGCCCTATATTATCCAATCATGCCTCCCCCATGCATGTGACCGTCTTTGTATGTTCTTGGACAAGGTTGTACTGTGCAGGAAAATTCCGTTGCTCTGTACTTGTGACATGTGCAATGACAATAAAATAATTAATTGATTGACTGATTGATTGAAACAAACTTAGACAAATTTTACCTTCCCCATCACTTTGTTGACAGTCCCTCCTGCTGCCATCACATGTTGTAACTTCATTCATAATAACTTTTTTTGTAATAACCATACTGTAGGGGTGCAGAATATTCCCTGATTATGTCATGCTGGTACTGAAGTGATAGAAGTTTCAGCAGGTGATCAGAAAAAAATCATTCTGATGTCTTTGTCCTGATTATTTATTGCAGCTGTCTGGCAACTTATAAATTAACACAAATGAGGTGTATTCATTAAATCAAACACAGCAATAGTTGACATTCTTAAAATATGACACAACTAAGATAATATGGCAAATTTAAAACAGCAAAGATGATAAAAAAAATGGATAAACATGTCTGTTTAAGGTTGTAACAGTCTGCCAGATGCACCTGTGTGTTTCTGCTGTCATTTCCAAACAAACACTGTCATCTACTGGCCGCTGAACACACTGGTAGCTGAAATGACGAGGGGAAACTCCCCTATGCTTATGCTACTGGCTCCTACCATGCATTGTACAGTTGCTCTCCATTGATTTTGCTAATTTCTTAAAAAAGAAAGTACATTCTCAAAATAATCATGACCAAACATCCAAGCAGCTTGGCAAATCTTCACAACAGAATTATAGTTCTCATTCATTTCATCAGTTGCAAATGTCTTAGTACATGTCTCAATGTCTCAGGATATCTTTGAAAAAGATTAAGTCCAGGTAGCCTACAGTTAGCACAGTTAAACCCTCATTAGGGGCATAGCCATCATCGTTACAGGTGCAGCATTAGCGAACAGTCTGCCCCCACAGAGTACAAAGACGTTCGAAGACTACACTGTATTACCAAAAGTATTTGCTCATCCATCCAAATAATCAGAATCAGGTGTTCCAATCACTTCCATGGCCACAGGTGAATAAAATCAAGCACCTAGACATGCAGACTGCTTTTACAAACATTTGTGAAAGAACAGGTCACCTTCAGGAGCTCAGTGAATTCCAGCGTGGAACTGTGATAGGACCTGTCCAACAAATCCAATCATGAAATTTCCTTGCTCCTACATATTCCACAATCGACTGTCAGCTGTATAATAAGATTACTGAAGTGTTTGGGAACCACAGCAACTCAGCCACAAAGTGGTAGGCCACCTAAACTAACAGAGCGGGACTAGCGGATGCTGAGGAGCATGATGCCAACTTTCTGCAGAGTCAGTTGCTAAAGACCTCCAAACTTCATGTGGCCTTCAGATTAGCTCAAGAACAGAGCAGAGAGCTTCATGGATGGGTTTCCATGGCCGAGCAGCTGCATCTAATCCATACATCACCAAGTGAAATGCAAAGCGCCAGAGGCAGTGGTGTAAAGCACGCCGCCACTGGACTCTAGAGCAGTGGAGACGCGTCCTCTGGAGTGATGAATCGTGGTTCTCTATCTGGCATTCTGATGGACCAGTCTGGGTTTGGAGGTTGCCAGGAGAACGATACTTGTGGGACTGCATTGTGCTAAGTGTAAAGTTTGATGGAGGGGGGATTATGGTGTGGGGGTGTTTTTCAGGAGCTGGGCTTGGCCCCTTAGTTCCAATGAAAGGAACTCTGAATACTTCAGCATACCAAGACATTTTGGACAACTCCACGCTCCCAACTTTGTGGGAACAGTTTGGAGCGGGCCCCTTCCTCTTCCAACATGACTGTGCACCAGAGCACAAAGCAGGTCCATGAAGACATGAATGACAAAGTCTGGTTTCGATGAACATGATTGGCCTGCACAGAGTCCTGTGTAAAATAGTTTAATTCATAAGTCTTAAAGAAAATATGACCCGTAGTATGAATAACATACAATCCTTTGTATTTGTTTTGATTTTGAAGATTTTACTTCTCAGTATGGGGGAAGTTATTGAATTGTCTTTCACACAATTCCTCTGATATGGTAATGTGCCGATGGTCCCTAAGCCGCCATCAGGGGCAGCGTATTGAGACCAATTGAAGTCGTCTGGCTCGCATGACGGTTCATTTGGAGGAAAACAAGCTTATAGCTCACAGTCTTCATTACAGTGATCAAAAAGAGGGGTCGGGTTTGGAACTACGTTCTTTTTTTTTTTTTTTTTTTCCAAAATATTTTTATTGCTTTTCTCATTTCAGATTACAACACACATGCCTGCACACAACAATAACAACAACAATAACACCAACCCCAACCCCCACCCTAGATAAGGTCCTCAGCATGAAGAAAGTACTCAGCTCCTTAAGCAAAAGAAAAGAAAAAATAACAATAATAATAATAATTTCATAAAATGAGAAAAAAATCAAATATATGTATATATATATATATATATATACATATAGATATAGATATAGATATATAAATAATATTCAAATATTATAGAAGAAATACATGCATACATATATACACATACATATAAACACACATATACATATACACACATGCAAACTTTGTCCCTAGGGATCACCGTGCAGAGTGTTCATAAAATGCAAAAAAGGTGTCCACATGTCATTGAATTCCTCAACTTTACCTTTTAGAATATAGGTTAGTTTCTCTAGAGCTAGGTGTGAAGACATCTCTTTCAGCCACAGAGCAGGATCAGGGCTCTGAACATCTTTCCATTTTAAGGCTATCACTCTCTTGGCTTGTAACAGACAGAAATCAATTAGCTTTCTTTTCTTTGCATTTGCAACAAAGTCTTTGGGATATATATGCAACAGACATAACTTGGGTTCAACAGGAATTATGCACTCTGTTAATCTTGAAATCAAACGAAGGGTTTTATTCCAAAATGTCTGGAGTTTTTGACATTCCCACATGCAATAATACAAAGTGCCTCTCTCTGTATTACACTTGTAACAGTTGTCTGGAATATTGGGATTGAAACGGTTTATTTTAACGGGAGTAATGTAGGTTCTAAAGAGCCATTTGTATTGTAATAATCTGCCTCTTGTGTTAACACTCCAGGTTTGTGCTAAAAGGCAGGCCTTTTGCCATTCCTCTGTGGGAATATCAACCTGTAAATCATTTCTCCAAGAGGAAAGAAAAGAATTAGAGTTTTCCCTCGAACCATCTAAAAGCATATTATATAGCTTTGATAGCTGACCCCTGCCCTGTAAATTATTAACTGTAAATTGCTCAATCATGGACAATGGTGGTTCCACATATGTTTTACTTTGAGCATGTATATAACTTCTAATTTGTAAGTATTTAAAGAAATGTTTCCTGGGAAGGTTATGCTTATCCACTAACTGTTGAAATGACATAGGACTCTGATCAATAAATAAATCTTTCATTTTACTTATCCCCAAATGTATCCATTGTTTGAAACCTGCATCTTGTCTCCCAGGTTTGAAACTATCATTTCCCCAAATCGGTGTAAAACGTGATAGTTTAATGTTTTCATTTAAAAAGGTGTGAGCTTCATACCAAATAGATATAGCATTTCTTAGAAAAGGGTTACGTGTTCGCTTCAAGAGTGTTTTCCTTTGTGCTGAGTACATATATAAAGAAAGTGGAAGCTCTGTTGAGCTATTCTCCATCTCCACCCAGGCTGGAACTTCTCCATTTAGAAAATAGAACATGGCGGCCCGAAGTTGAGCAGCCCAGTAGTAAAGTTTCATGTTAGGCAGTCTAAGCCCTCCCCTGTCAAATGGCAGGTAAAGGAGGGAAAGGCGTAATCTAGGACGCTTATTGTTCCAAATAAAATTGGTGATAGTTCTCCTCAGTTTGTTAAAGAAGGAGGCAGAAAGAGGGAGAGGAATGGATTGAAATAAGTATAGGAACTTGGGTAGTATTGACATCTTTATGATATTAATTCGTCCTATCATAGAAATAGGAAATGAGCTCCATCTTTCAAGCATGTCCTCTACCTCTTTAACCAGTGGGTTGTAATTGACAGATAAGATGTCATCAACTTCTGGAGTTATTTTAATTCCCAAATATGTAAACTCTTCTGTAACTTTAGCAAATTGAGTTTGCATCAGAGGGTGTTCCCTCTCCTCTTTATTTAGCATCAACAAAGCACTTTTAGAATTATTTACCTTGTATCCAGAGAAAAGTCCAAATTCAGTTAGTAATTGATTTATTGCTACAAGTGACATGTCTAGGCTTGTTAAAAACAACACAATGTCGTCAAGAGAGCTAAACGATGTTCTCTTCTCCCAATTATTATCCCTTTAATTTCTGTTGATTGCCGTATGACAATCGCTAATGGTTCAATAGCCATCACAAACAATAATGGGGATATGGGACAACCTTGTCGTGTGGATCTACATAATTTAAAAGGAGTTGAATACTGATTATTAGTTAAAATTTCTGCCAGTGGCTGTGTATATAGTAGTTTAATCCATTTTAAGTATTTTTCTCCAAATCCAAATCGTCTCAAAACATCAAAAAGATAACCCCATTCAATCCTATCAAAAGCCTTTTCGGCATCTAATGATAGTACTGCATGTCCTTTAGTATTTTGTTTTGCAAATATAATATTCAGGAGTCTGCGAGTATTGTGAAAGGCTTGTCTGTTCAGGACAAAACCATTTTGGTCATTATTGATTATACTTGGAAGAACAGTTTCTATTCGTTTTGCCAAAGCTTTGCATAAAATTTTGGTGTCACAAGACATTAGGGAAATGGGACGATAAGATGTTTTCTCTGAGGGCAACTTGTTCGGCTTTAACAACAAGGAAATCGTTGCAACTCTCAAAGTTGGAGGTAAAATTCCTTTTTCATAGGATTCGTTAAACATCTCCAGAAGGTGTGGGAGCAGCTTGTCTGAGAATTTCTTATATATTTCAACTGGTAGACCATCAGGTCCAGGAGCCCGACCACTATTCATGGCCATCAAAGCTTCTGATAACTCCTTCATGGTTAATTTAGTTTCAAGATTTAATTTAGCCTCGTTTGTTATGGTTGGAAAATTAAGTCTGTCCAAAAATCTGTTTTGGTCATCAGATCCATTTGCACATTCGGATTTGTAGAGATTTTTATAATAATTTGCAAAAGATGTGTTTATTTCGTTTAGATCATTTAACTGTTCGCCATCTTCAGAAGTAATTATATTGATGGCTCTCTCTGTTTGTATTTTTTTTATCCTCCATGCCAACAGTTTTCCCACCTTTTCTCCCTGATCATAATAAGACTGTTTCAGCCACATTAAATTTGAGGCTATTTTGCTTGTGGATAATTCACTATATTGGGCCTTCAATTGAAGCATCTCTTGCTGCTTTTCCGGGATATTTTTGTGATAGAGTTGTTTTTCTAAATCCTTTACTTTTTGTTCAATTGTGTTCAATTGTTCATGGTGTTTTTTTGATTTATATTTAGTGTAACTTATTATTTCCCCTCTTAAATATGCTTTAAAAGCTTCCCATTTTATTGATGCACTAGTTTGATTTGTATTTATGGAGAAGTATATATCTATTTTCTGGTCAAGAAAATTCACAAAGTCAGGGTATTGGAGCCACTTAGATTGAAAGCGAAATCTGGGTGGAGAAGATATTGCATTTGGAAGTTCTATAGTCATTGAAATTGGTGCATGGTCTGAAATTAATATACCATCATACCAGCACTTCTTAATTTTTGACAGTAGTGTGTTTGAGATCAGTAAATAATCTATCCTCGAGTATGTTTTATATGTGTTCGAGAAACACGAGTACTCTCTTTTATCAGGGTTAAGCCACCTCCAAGTATCTATAAGATTAAGTTCAAGCATAAAGTTCTTGATGATTTTACGAGTCTGTTGGTGAGATATATCAGTACCGGTCGAACGATCTATTGTTGGGTCCAAAACACAATTGAAATCGCCACCAATTATGTAGTGACCTGAATATGAAGATAGGGACAAAAAGAGATTTTCAAAAAAAGCAGGTTCATCTTTGTTAGGTGCATATACATTTATCAGATTGACTAAAATAGAATTTATAGTCCCGCTAAGTATAACATATCTTCCTGCCGGATCTATGAATCTGCTATTCAGATGAAAAGGAACCGCTTTATGAATCATTATAATTACACCTCTCGAATGGGAATTGAAGCAAGCAGCATGAATCTGACCAGGCCATCTTTTTTGGATCTTGCCAATGTCTTTTTTTAGTTAGGTGAGTTTCTTACAGAAAAATTATCTTAGATCCCATTTGTTTGATTCTACTCAATACCTGTTTCATCTTTACTATTTTGTTAAGGCCCCTTGTATTCCAGCTGGAAATTTTCAAATCTGTTCTGTTAGCCATAAGATTTGTGGTAATGAACATTTTGATCAATGATCAATTTCCTTCCATCTTTCCCTGTAGTGCATGACAAAGCAGCATGAGAAAAAAGGAACAAAAGAAAAAAAAAAAAGGTTATAAGGAAAATAAAAAATAAAAAACAAAACGGCAAAAACATAATATTCACATAAGATGAGAGAGTCTTCAGCATGAGAACACCATACACTTCCCCAAACGAAGTATATGTAAAAAACCCAAAAGTTAACGTGAACTCTGGTCATGTAGAACGTTTGATCCTCATCAGAAGGAGCAACGTGATGTAAACACTGACCCATAACATAACAGATCCACTAAATAAGTCAAATAACCACACACTCAGTTTAGCGGCAGCTTAATAAGAATGCGTTTAAGTCTCTGACGTGATGGTGTCGCTAGAATTCGCACACACCCACATATGGACACCCAGAATCACTGGAAAAAATATATATATATATATGTACACATATACATGCTTAACTTAATCTTTCCTCCCCTCTTCAATTAGTCTTAAAGACAGAAACATCACCGGAGTCAACACAATGGGCTCTAATTTCGTCGCGCAGCGCAGGGGGCGCAAGCCTGGCGCACCCCACGCAGTGTTAATTTCGTGCGGCGCACCGCCGTGCGCTGCCAATTTGACAATTTGGTAGACCGTCTGCGCAGAGATGGGTGTGACGGCGCACCAGGGGGGAGGTGAAGGCGCACCTGGGGGAGGTGCCGACAGATTCGAGTGGCGCAGTGACAATTTCGTGCCAAAAAACAGTGCAGAAAGTGCGTTGAAAGCACGCCAGCTCCAACCTGGTCTAACCTCGGCGCAGGGCGGAGCGCACCCTCCGCAGCTGTAATTTGGTGACAAGCGCACATGTGCGCACGCCTCAGAGGCAGGTTTCCAGAGTGTCAGGCACATTTTAATGCTATATACAATCACAGCAATCACTTTTTAATGTCCCCGTCTGAACCAGCATATACATTTGTATCTATATTAATTGTCCCGTAACATCTGATGTCGGATTAAAGCAGTTTGTCATAATAGAAACTTAACCTGACGGCAGCTGGAAGTTTGATGCACATTTTACAAGTCAACAATAAACAGCCTTAACATCTGATACTGAGTAAATATCTGGCTTCACTCATTTCATTAAATTCAAAGAAAAAAAGGGGAAAAAAGACGAAGAAAAAGGAGAGAAAATAAATGTCTGTCACTCAGGATTTACCCGTGATTTCCCATATTCCTCTATTTTAGTCTTTATTTTTAACATGATCTAAAAAGATGGAGTACATCATTGCAAGGAGGATGAGGAGGAGACACCGGGAGAGTATACAGTATATCACTAAAGGCTCTGCTATTTGGCGATGACAAACCAGGAATGCAGGTGGATCACAAGTATTATGAATGGATAAGCCAGCTGTGGTGTAACTGTCTCTTATTTTTTTTACTCCTATTAATGACAAAGGAACAGATTACATCTGTCCCGGGAGCTGGCCCACACGGTGACGCGCCCCGCTGTCCATGCCTGCTGAATGACAGCAGCTCTGACCGTCTCCAGCAGCGGGGATCATTCAGACCAATCAGACGCTGCACCTCGGCCGCAGCGCATTTAAAGGCGAGGAGAGGCGCTCATTTGATTGGTGAAGACAGCGATTGGCTGTGATAATCCCACTCACGTCTATTCTCCTCCTACTGTGACATTTGCGCGGAGAGGCAGAGACGTGGGCGTGGACGCGCAAGCTCTGCGCCCCTGTGCGCCATGAGTGCGCCTCTCTTGGCACTGCAGGAAACTTGCAAAGTGCGCTGGTCACACCCAGTGCGCACGGCGAAGGCCGGCGCAGGCAGGTGCGCCTGCGCTTGCGCCTGGTCTACGAAATTAGAGCCCAATGTGTTCTCTATAGGCCTTTATCTTGAGTAACTCCGTGGGATGATGAAATGAAAGTAAATTTTCGAGGCATTAATCAGTCAAAACTTTACCTTACAAGATGAGACGCGGAGGATGAAAACAGAGGCCGATGTAGGAGATCACAGACAAAAACGTAAAAAAAAAAAAAAAAAAAAAAAAAAAAAACAGAAAAAAAAAACAGAAATCCTGTCCATAATCCTGTAAACCAGAGTATCCTGTGCCAGCGTTGATAGTCTGCATCATTCTTGTATGGACTCTGTAGTGCCCGAATCGGGACCAGCTTGGTGATCCAGTACTCCTCATTATTCTCAGCCCTCAGGGCGGGGGGACCCCTGCGCCGATGGTTGCATTCCCCGTAGATATTCCTCTGCTTCACGAACCGTCTTAAAGATCCGGCGTTTGCCCTCATGTGTAATCACAAGGTGGGCAGGATAAAGCATACCATAGCGGATATCCATAGCTCTGAACCGGGCCTTCACCCCATCAAATTGCCGCTGACGCTGGCGAGTCTCGGATGACAAATCAGGAAAAAAACCGAGACGGTGATTTTCGTGTCGCACTTCTCCCAACCTCCTGGCTGCTCTCAGGGTTTTCTCGCAGTCTCTATAGTTGAGAAACTTCATGATGATGGTTCTAGGTGCAGTCGAAGACCGGTTTGGGTTTACCTGGCCGATGCGATGGGCTCGCTCGATAACAGGTGCAGGAGTGAGAGTGTCTCCCAAAGTTTTAGGAAGCCACTCTTCCAGGAAGGCACACATGTCATGACTTTCAGATTTTTCAGGGAGGCCGACCAGCCTGAGATTAGAACGTCTAGCCCGGTCTTCTTGCTCCTGAACTTTGTAGCTCAACAGTTTAGCCGTTTCCTCCAGACGCTCAGCCTTTTGTTGGAGAGTTATTACATTATCCTCCGCTTGAGAAATCCTCCCCTCTGCCTCTTCAATTCTCCTGGCATGAGACTCAATATCGACCTTGATCCCGTTTATTGCCTCCATCACATCGGCAGATTGTCTATTTATATCATCTTTTAAAGAACGAATCTCACTCAGGATATCGCTGTTCGTGGGCATGGCTGTTCCTCCCGCTGTTGCCTCGTTTACGACGCCCATGCTGCTAGCATCATTTGTGAGGAAGTTAGCATCTGCATTCATCACCTCCTTTCGTGGCCCTGTTTTAGATGATAGCTGGCCCGTTTTACTGATTTTAGGCGGCATCTTTTCCATTGAAATCTTAACAAGGATGTGTATAGTCGTGTGTCGAGTTGTCGGTAGAGTTTCAGGTATATTCCAGAAAATTAGTGGAGAGCCGTTTTGCCTGCGACTGATCAGTGGCGCGCCATAACCGGAACTCCCACTACGTTCTTTTGTTGATGAGTTATTGAGGCACAAAGTCCAAAACTGTGAATTTCTTTATAAGTATGCCCAAGTAGTTGCAATTTTTCGACTCTATTCTCATGATTTTTTGACTTTATTCTCACAAATTTATGAGATTATTCTTGTAACTGTTTGACTTAATTTTCAAAATTTCTGAGATTATATTTGTAACTTTACGACTTTATTCTCGTAACCTTCCTTTTTTTTAGTTTTCAACGTGGCCCTAATCCTCGGTCGTACAATACAGAACTGTCAGTCAGCAGTCAGCTTCACAACAGATACCTGGACCTCACTGCAGATGGAGGCTTATCTCACAGTCACATTACATTTCAAGACTGGGGACTTGAGAGTTTCTTTAGAGAAACAAAAAAAAAATGGTGACAGTCACACAGCTGATCATATTGCACGAAATCTGATGGAGATCATTTCCAAGTGTGACAACCAAAGTAACAAGATAGTTTCTGCTGTCCTTGACAATGCAGCAAACATGGTTGTGTGCACTAATCAGCTAACCCAGCAGCCCGCATGGGGAAATATGAAAGGAGTGTGCTGCCCAGGCCACGCTCTAAACTGTGCATTTACAGTGTACTAAAACAGGACCTCAATTGCCTCACTGTTGCTGCTGCAAGGCACGTTGTGTCTTATTTCAAAGAAAGCACAAAGGCCACCACAGCACTCCAAGATAAACAGAAAGAACAGAATGTCTGTTAGCATTAACTAGTGCAGGATGTTGTAACTAGGTGGAATTCTGTCTATTTGATACCTGATCATGTGATTGAGCAAAAGAGGCCTGTGTCAGTCGTGTTGATGAATGCAAGTGTGAGTGTACTGTTATCACATTTATTTTTGTATCTTCAAGACAAATCTTAGTTAATCACACACTCTCACACTGCCCCCTTGTGGCCAAACTTGAGATAGCTTTTGTTTTTGCCCAAACGTGTTCCAGCTACTCAGTCTGCACACAGCCACCACACAGTGCACATCAGTGACAGTTCATCTGCAGTTTTCAGCCTTGGGGTATCTTAGTCCGTAAGTTTTGAAGTTTTATATGTGTTTCTGCAAATATGAGTGTTTAATAAAATGTAAACTAGCATTTTGAGCTACATTTGAATGTGAATGCTATGCTAGATTTGCACATGTGACTGTTAGCTAGGCTAAACGTTTTATTTTGAGTTTTTTATACTTTCACTTTGCATTTTCTTTCATTTTCGATGAAGCCTGTACACATTGCTGATACACTGTTTTATTTGTGCATTACAGTTTTACAACTTGTTACAAGAGATTACTGCCTGCAAGCCAAGTAAAGCTCTAAGAAACTACATGGCCACGGAGTATTTCTCTGGTTGTTCACTATCTGGCTAGCCTTGGTAGATGTCACACCATCGTGAGGACAGAATAGTGAGCAAAAAGTCGAATCGTGACCTGGAGCTCTTCAATAACAGTGGTGCACAGCAGAGGACACAATTGCTGTTCTTAAACCAATGACCACTCTGACAGAGCTTTTGTCACAAGACACTAAAGCCCCAGTCACACATTCCCGTTTCTCATGGCGATTGTGCACGATTGTCATAATCCTGATAAAGCGTGCTTTGGTCGTGGTGCATGCGCCACTTGGTCTGGAACACCGTTGTCGTGGATGAACGGAGGGGAACGTGGAAGCTCCACGACAGTTTTGAACTGTTCAAAACTGTCGTGGAGAATCGGCCCTCTCAGTGGAGCGGGATGGAAGCCTGATGCAGTCCTATGGCGAGCGGTATTAGCGTGGCATGTACGGAGCTCAGTCAGGCTGACCGTGGCCCAATCGTGGCTTAATCCTGAAAGCTTTATGAGGACGACTGACAGGGATGTATCCGTATGTGCCCCGACTGTGTCCCGTTAAAGACGGCGCAAGCGGCGGGGCTCAGTCGGGGCTTACGTCACGCGAAATGAGCTCGAACGGAGCTGATGTCCTGTCAGCGGGATGGAATCCTCCTCATATCGCTGCATTAACCTAACTGGAGCGGGACAAACGCCCCCGTAGCGCTGAAGCAGCGCCACTGACGGTGTATTTACGGGGTGTGTCCAGGGGTGAGACAGTCATTTCATCCCGTATCATAGCGATCACACCAGCCTCCTCAATCGTGCACAGTCGCAATGAGAAACGGGAATGTGTGACTTAGGCATAAGGCAACCCTGTCTGCTCCTGTCTCCATGCTCATGAACAGGGGCATCGAAAAGGGGGATGACAGAATAATTATTCATAAAGTTATCTCACATTTGCCTTATACTGAATGCTGTTTTTAATTCTGTTTCTCTGTTATTCAGCAGTGCAGGATTGTGATAGAAGGTCCTACATGGGAATATTAGCATCTGGTTCTCCACAAACATGCGGGGTGAGATAGGGGCATTCTACATGGAAAGCCTTCGCCTCTATCTGTAAATCATTAGAGAAGATAAACAGACCCTGAACTATGGACACGCTCGCCCGCTGGACAGACTCGCCCGCACAGTTGAAGACTGCTTGTTTTATCTAGTGATGTATTAACTTTGTGCCACGATTGCAAAATGTTTTAAATTGCAATGTGGCTTCTGTATAGGGACGATTCTAAATAAAAGCTGTAACCGGACGGTGTGTTTTCAGAGCGAGCAGAGATCCTGTTACTGCGCACATCTCTCCTCGTTTCTCCTGATCAGACAAAAACCCTTGTCTTTTTCTCGTTTTTGATTGTCTTCTCTTGTGTCTCAGATTGATTGAATCTGACAGGGGGATAAGGGGGGGGGAGAGGATTGATTGGGGCCCAGAGAAGTCCCTGATACAATCATAACACTGACCAAAATTATTGCACTTAGTCATAAACTTACAGTTAAATATATATTTTATATACTGGTAAAACTAAGTTTATGTTTTGCAAAAAATGTCTCTGTCTCCCCTCCACAGACAGCCAGTGGGGAAACAGAGACAGGGTCCTTAAAAATCTGGGAACAAGAAATGAATAGAAAAAAGGTTCAGACAGGAGAAGAGGGCAAAGGGTCCACAGTCTGTCACCCAGTTCATCCATAGGCAGGTGGATCTGTTGGTGGTTCAATGTAAAGTTCTGGAACATCAGCCAGTAGGACTATTATAACTTTGTCCATCATTTACGAACTAGCTCACCCCCCCCCCCCCCCCCCCCATATAAGCTCATATTTCTGAAGAAAACTCTGGACATTTCACTGATGTTTTAGTGAAATAATCAATGCAGGTAAACATTTAGCAAGCTGTTCTGCCCATAGTCAATCAGTTTCTCCCCACAGACATGTCAAGAGGAGCAGAAGCTGTCTGTCAGTCCACCTGCCCACCTGAACAGACCCAGGTACCCAGGTGCGTGTAACATTAATCAATTATTATGGAGAAAAAAAAAACACTTGAGAATAAAAAAATGTTCTGAAAAAGCATCAGCTATCTTTGAAGCATAATGTTTGGTCAGTAGTTTGGAGTCTGCTCTGCAGCAGGAACAGAGAACATTTGTAGTTCATGCAGACTGGATGACTGCTCTCAGTCCAGTCAGAGAAATGTTTACATTTTCTGAATCAGAGGAATAAATAGCAACAATCACAGAGCCTCATATATGTATTCTTTCACCACATTTTTTTTCACTCACAATGTGAGCTTACAGTTTTGGTGATAAACCTGCCTGTGGGGCTACTTGTTCAAATTAAAATCTATATAAAAAGGCAACAGGCTGTTTTAAATTTTAAGATGTTTTCTCCACAGATTATAATTGCATTTCATTTTAATGGGAAAGGTTATTTTGTATTTAAGTTTTGTATTTTCTGGTAAGTATTCAAAAGAGAATTTTATGTTCAAGTCTTTAAAGGAAGAGAAAGGTTTTTGAGCAACAGAGTATCAGTCTTGGAGCAAATAATTTAATCTAAATACATTTCTTTGTATTTTCAGTACTTCCCCTGCCAAGTAACTGTCATGTTGTTCTATTCACAAATATAGCAGTGATAGTCAAAAATATCCCCTGCTGATGAACATTAAAAATATGGCATTTGGTGGTGCGTAATGATGACAGCAAAATCACAAAAACCATCCAAACTATACTGTCGGAGGAGATGGACTGGTGACAGGAGCTGAAAGGGCCAGGATTGGAAAGGAGCATCCATGGTGGTGGATTTTGGTCCAACTGTGCCCAAACATAAGAACACTGTGATGGCTATGCTGTTGTTGAGTGATGAGGACGAGGATGAATACAGTGAGATGAAGGCTGATATGAAAGACTTCACAAAATGCAGCAGAAGTCCACTGGAAAGGTGGCAGATGTTCAGCTTGGAAAATATATGCTTATGAGTATGCAGGTTTATCATGTCATTATGCTTCTAAGGATGTATAATATACAGATTAAACATCAATCATGTATTATTTTAGATCCCTGCAGATCGGCAGAAATGCTAATGCTGCCATATACATTAGCCCGAAGCTAACACATGTTTTGTAGAGTGGGATTTACATTGGAAAAAACTCATTGTTGTATTGTTTGTTTAGTTTTACAGTGTTACCTCAAGTAAAGACTCTAAGCAGATCCTCTGAATCAGAGTTTTCCTTGGGACCTGTTGTCTATCTGCCCAGCTGTGGAAGCAGGGCAGAATAGTTAACAGCATTACATCAAGCCATCAACCAACAGTCTCTAGCTTCTGTGAAAAAAACTAAAAGTATCACCCATCATGACTGAACAGCATGAAGATTTAGATACAATGGCTGAGGACTCAGAGACAGGATCTTTAGTATCCGTCAGCTCAAGATGCAGAAAACTGTCTCCAACGAACTGCATGGCTGTGAGAGTCAGCGCTAAGACTGAAGGGGCTAAGCTGTCATTTGCTAAAAAGGAAGCAGAGATGTTAAAACAACAAGCCAAGCTGCAAGCTAGTTTGCATGAACTGAAGATGGAAAAGACTGCAGCAGCTGCAACTGCAGAGGCTAAAGAATCAGAATCAGCTGCTCAGGAGGAATATGAACAGATAAGTGCACCTTATCAAACAACATTCAGAACAGTGCCTCAGCTCTCATCCGAACACCCTGGTGAAAAGAGTCCAGCTCCACACCCTGCTCTTCCATCATGTGGCAGTAATAAAACAGCTAATGCATTGAACACAGCCACAGTCTCACTTTCAAATCCATCCTTATGCTCACACCCACCAGCACCAGACAGTCATGAATGGCAGTGGAGCAACAAAGCACGGTGCAAAACAGGGTGATGCAACACCGAGTGAAATGAGTGATGCATTTGTTGAGCCAACTTTTGATCTGTTGATGAACAGCCAGTTTCAGTTTAATGGTAGTTTTCAATAAATTACTAACTTGTTTTGTTTTTCTCACTCTCATTTCTTCTTTTGAATTTTGAAGCTCTGCTTAGAACATTCTTACAATCCAACAGTGAAAAATGTAAATTCTTCCATTTTTTCAACTGGTCTTAATCAATTGTAGCCTGACATGCCAGATGGACAGTTCCATATTGGAAATTTTTCACTAATCCATCTGGGATAGAGTCCTGCAAATTTTTTTTCCAAGGCAGAACCTTCAAAAACAACAGCAGCTTGTGATTGGATGACCGTTTGGCCCATCACACTCATCACAGACCAATCCATATCAAGCAGCACTGCTATGACGTAGCATTTGTAGCAGGTAAACGTAGTGGCTTACGGCTTACAACAGCAGTTTATGGCCATTAGCTGTAGTTGCTAGCTGTTGTCAGCGGCTAACTGCTGTTAGCTGCTACGGCTAATGGCTAACGGTCATTAACCGTTGTTTGCCCTTGTTAGCTGTTCGCCGGTAGCTAAACTACCTCAAGATGATCACTTCACATTAAATTATACCACATAAATGTATCATTTCCACTTAAATGTGACATGAACCTTGCCAAAGATAATCTCTATCTAGTAAAATTATGAGGAGAGCATATCTCAGTATAACTGAGTAACCATCATGAACACAGGCTAACCGACAGCCACCACTTTGTGTACTACAGGAAGTGACATCACTTCCTGTCAAGTCACTTCCTGTTGTCGTCATGACTGCAGCTCCTGCTGCTCTTGCTTCTCTTCCCTGATTGGGCCATTAAGCATTTTGCCGAGTGAAACTGTTGGACAATGGAAGCTGGCAAGACAGAGATGCACGATTTCAGAATCAGGGAGGCCCGTCTGCTCTGCAAGGCTAAATCAATTGACCAGGAGTGTGTATCTTAGTTATCCAGGAGCTCTGTTGACATAGGCTTAACATTCACAACAGGTAATATATCACTAGCAGAAGCTAAGCTTGATGAAAGAGGCATTTTGTTATTGATGCATAATGTAGCTAACACAACAAGAGAGATAATGTAGCTCACTCAATAAGCCTCCAACAAAAAATTAATTTTCTATGCATTTGATGAGAGAAGTTGTCAGTCTAATTTCTTATATAGCAGAATGTGACATAATGTGTATAGATACAAGCTTTTAATACATTCATGCTATCTCATAACATGGCTTGATTTTTCATTCAAAATGTATCGGATTGATGTTTTTACATATAAAATATTGAAATACTGTTCCAGGGTAGCATCCCCTAGACCCCCCTAGAGGAGTTATATCCTTCTCATCTTTTTGGCCCTTGACCCTTTTTCATGCCAGAACGCACTTGAATACAGGAAATGGTATCTACTTAGTTGACAATGTTCAGGGGTAAGACCCCTAGACCCCTTAGATTTATTTGTATACTTCTGTGTGTTCTTCACATTCCAACATTGAATCTCCTCAGTTCTGGTGGATGCTGATTCTAACTACAAACTTGAGTTGTCTGTATAGTTAGTATGTTTGAGACTATATAATGTGCACTTTGAATATCTTATAAATATGTCTAAAGTGCCTTTGAAAACATGCAAAACAGCGCCCTCTTCAGTGGCAAGAACATGCTGTATGTACCTATTTTTTTTCTTTCACCCATGCCCTTGAAAAAGTCTGTGCATGCCACTGTTCAGAAGTGGCTTGACCAGGATTCGTCCATACATAGAGGTTCTTAATGCACCGATTTTCCAGCCTCAGTCTATACCCTATGAAGCTCCCCTGAATTCTTGAATGGATTTATCTTAACAGCCCTCTCAAGGCTGCCATTATTCCTTTTACATTTTTTCCTTTCACTCAACTTTCTGTGAATTTGCTTGGATACAGCACTTGATGAACAACCAGCTTCTTTAGCAAAGACCTTGTTTGGCTCACTGTCCTTGTGAAGGGTGTCAATGATGTCTTCTGGTCATCTGTCAAGTCTGCAGTCTTCCCTATGATTTTGTCGCCTATTGATCCAGACTGAGAGTCAATTTAAAGGTTAAGGAAACCTTTGCAGGTGTTTTTTTTGTTAATTAGCTGCTGAGGGTGTGACACCATGACTCTCCAATAATGATCTTTTTCACAATATTCTAATTTTTTGAGACACTGTATTTTCATCATGTGTACACCATAATCATCAAAACTGCAAGAAATAAAGGCTTGAAATATTTCACTTTATGTATAATGAATCTTTAAAATATATGAATATCACTTTTCATCATATTCCAATTTTCTGAGTAGGTCTGTATATAGAGAGGTTTACAGAGTGAAATGCATGCTCTTATTTTGCAGGGAACATTTTGGTATTACACAGGTTAATGAAGCTTGATGCTTCTTTGTTAAATAAGTTCTATTATAGTATCAGTAGAAATCAGTTCTGGTTATTGTGAGCATTACTGCTGTTTGCCAGGGTCAGCATGGGTTAGGTGAGCAGTAATATTACAAGTAACTAGTTACTTGTTGACACTGTTAATTTATGAACCAGTTAAATTCTTGAAATGTATTTACTTATTATTCATTTGATGTGGACATAAAAATTACATTGGACAAACCAGGTGAATTTTTTTAAGTGATTTAGCACGGGTGCTAATATACAACACTTGTCCACAGGAGGCTCTTATAAAATGATAAAATTAATACATAAAGAAGGGAAAGAAAAAGTACAATATACAATAAAATATGACAGTCAAAAAGAAGCCAAATACCAATCAAATGTAGAATGTACATAGGTGTATATACTTAATTTATATTTTTATACCAGACTCAGCTTTGATGTTCAGAACCATAGGGTTTTTTGTCTTTCCTCTTCATTGACAGAGTGGAGATACTATACACATCAGGAAAGACAAACACACAGAAAATCTTAAATCCATCTTTGCATTCATTCTCTGGTCTCTAATTTCGTAGACCAGGTGCAAGCGCAGGCGCACCTGCCCTACGCCGGCCTTCGCCGCGCGGACAGGGTGTGACCGGCGCACTTGCAAGTTTCCTGCAGTGCCAAGAGAGGCGAACTCAAGGCACAGGGAGCGCAGAGGAGCGCATCCACGCCCACGTCTCTGCCTTCTGCACAAATGTCCGAGAAGGAGGAGAATAGACGTGAGTGGGTTTAACACAGCTGAGTGTTGTCTTCACCAATCAAATGAGCGCCTCTCCTCGCCTTTAAATGCGCTGCAGGCCGAGGCATAGCGTATGATTGGTCTGAATGATCCCCGCTGCTGGAGATGGTCAGAGCTGCTGTCAAGCAGCAGCTGGGAGAACAGACTGGCCATCGGGGCGTGCATCGGAGGCCTGAAGCGCGTCACTGTGTGGGCCAGCTCCCAGGACAGATGTAATCTGTTCCTTTGTCATTAGGAGTACAAAATTAAGAGACAGTTACACAGCAGCTGGCTTTTCCATTCATAATGCTTGTGATCCACCTGCACTCCTGGTTTGTCATCACCAAATAGCAGAGCCTTTAGTGATATACTGTATACTCTCCCGGTGTCTCTGCCTCATCCTCCTTAAAATAATGCACTACAACTTTTTAGATCACGTTAAAAATAAAGACTAAAATAGAGAAATATGGGAAATCACGGGTGAATCCTGAGTGACATACATTTATTTTCTCTCTTTTTTCTTTGTCTTTTTTCTCCCTCTTTTCTTTGAATTTAATGAAATGAGAGAAGCCAGCTATACTCAGTATCAGATGTTAAGTCTGTTTATTGTTGACTTGTAAGATGTGCATCAAACTTCCAGATGCCGTCAGGTTAAGTTTCCATTATGACAAATGGCTTTAATCCGACATCAGATGTGACGGGACAGTTAATATAGATACAAATGTATATGCTGGTTCAGACGGTTACATTAAAAAGTGATTGCTGTGATTGTTCATTGCATTAAAATGTGCCTGATACTCTGGAAACGTGTCTCTGAGGCTTTGTTGACGTGTGTGCACATGTGCGCCTGTCACCAAATTACAGCTGCGGAGGGTGCGCTACGCTTTGCACCAAGAATAGACCAGGTTGGAGCTGGCGAGCTTTCAGCGCACTTTCTGCACTGTTTTTGGCACGAAATTGTCACTGCGCCAACCTGAATCTGCCAACACCACCCCCTGGTGCGCCGTCATACCCACCTCCGCGCAGACGGTCTACCAAATTGGCAAACTGGCAGCGCACGTCGGGAGCTGCATGAAATTAACACTGCGCGGGGTGCGCCAGGCTTGCGCCCCCTGCGTTGTGCCACGAAATTAGAGCCCAGTGTGCGTATACTGAGTGAAGGAGTACACAGTCATGATCAGTTTTCAAAAAGATGTTGCATAACTGCTCAGAAAATTAATGGTGATAATTGTGTTTTCCAACAAAAGTAATGTATGAACAAAGCTTGATGTTAAATTCCTTTTTATATTTATCATACTGCCCAAAGTTTTCTGAGAACAAAAAGAAAACACTCCGTAACACATGACAAGATGGCCAATGACCTCATGGTCATTAATGACATTCTCCAGTCAATCTGTACTGTCTGTTTGTAACAGAGTTAACATTGCTAACTGTTTTTAACGAGAGCATGCATCATTTGCTATGTTATTTCTATAACTTTGCAGAAACATCAGAACATCTAAATAAATAAAAAAAGTTCATGTCTCTTTTTACCCTTTTCTGTGTTTTGACCCACTTTGTATTGTTTTTGTCTCTGCTTCAGTGCAACAACCTCTTCAGTGGGAAGAAATGAGAAGCCGACTCTTCATCCATCATTCAATAGCATTTGTTTTCTAATCCTTCACGATGGGTCAACTCTCTCATGTGTAAGTTAGCTTTGTTTCCGACTGCATGTCTCACAGATGCTCACTTCAACTCACCAGCCTGGAGTAGTGACTAGCAGCTTTCCCAAATTAGACTGCCATGTCTGACAAATGCTCACTCTGCTACAATAATTGTTCAAAGAACTTGATGTAAGATAAACAATGGACATATTAAGCCATTTTTTATCATTTTTTCATTTATATTATTGATTATCATATAAAGTGGCACACCATATCAAAAGCGTCATTTTGTATTGGAAGGTTAATTTAATTGATTCATTAGTTGATAAATTAAAAACAAAAAAAGTTCATTTCTAATGAAAAATGTTTTTTTGAAACTGCTTTAGAGTTGTTAAATAAAAATAAATAGTATTAAAACAAATAAAAAATGATGTTTGGAAATAGATAAAATAAACTTCTAGTATTAAAGACACTTTACAACATACATTAAAATTCCCAGAACAGGTCTGCAGGATCTTTTAATATCAGTTTATGTGAAGAGTTTATAGCATTGACTTTCACATTTGTGATTCAATCCTAACTGTCTGTTAAAAAGTTTGAAAACTAAATGTACTTGAAAACTAAAGGATGTACTTCTTATTTTTTTGCTCACTTGTTTGATCAGGTGTCACAGCAGCATCAGTAGCTCTGGGGTTCAAGAGATCCTTTTCAACTTGGGTGAAGTTTTGAACTTCTGGCGACGATGCAGTTGTTTCCATTGCTTCCTGCCAGTCTTCTTCAGTGTCACCCTCAGCCTCACCAGCAGGAGTCACTGATTGCTGCTTCCTGCTCTCATGAGATACTGTTGTCTTCACAGAGGGATGGGTCACTGTAAAAACAAAGATGATTATAACAAAGATGATTAAATTAAAAAGCACTGACAGACTGAGCATGGTGTGTAAAACAAACTAAGCAGGACTTTACCTTTCCCATCTCTTTGTTGGCAGTCCCTCCTGCTGTCACCATGTGTTGAAGCTTTTGTTTCTTCTGCCTTCTCAGAGTAAAGCACATCAAATAATTATCATCACTAGTTCCCTTTATTACAAAAAACAAAGAATATCATGGAATGAATTTACATCAAATCTCATACACTTGTAATTCTTTTAATATCATTTGATAAATCATTGAGATTCGTGAAAAGAAACTGTTGCTATCTGGCTCTCATTGTGTTTGGAAACTTGCTCTGGATTGTTGAAACTTCTCACTGAAATTGACAAGATTTTTATTCCAGTAAAAACTAATTTGAGCAGAGTTAGAATTTAGAAAAAAAATGTTTGAAATGAGATAAAATTAGATTCTATATTAGTGTTGTTAAGAAGAGGACCTGTCACCTGTCATTTTGTTTTGTTTTTTTGTCTACTCTCTCTCAAACACACACACGTACACATCAAGACACACACCCATGTTGCTTTGTTTGTTTGTAGTTTGTTTCATAGAAGTTATTTGTCTGATTGAGTATAACTGTTTGAAACTGATCTTATTGTGTTACATAAATGCTTATGTCCAATTCTTGTGGGAGTTTCATGGATCAAAACTTTGACAAGTTAAACATTTTCTAATTACCAGAAAGTGATAACTTCTCATGGCATCTTTTAATTGTTTTTCAAATGTCTCTCTGTTTTAGTTTGTCTTTCACATGTAACTCACAATTGTTCTTTTGTTTGTGTGTACTTCCTCAGCTTCTAACATAGCTGCCACACCTCTCAGTGCAACGTGGCACAATGTCACTCCCCAGTCCTTTGGACTAAGAGGCATTTAAGCTGTATGATTACATCCAGTCCTTTCAATAGTCTAGGATTTTAACCAATTAAAGCTGCAAGCAGTGTTGGATGGGTCCTTCCATTTTATATAATTTTCACCCATTATGAGAAGTTTTTAAGAATATAGAGAAATTTTTAAAGCCGTAGAAGTTATTGTTATGTCTGTAGAGGCCTAACTGACACAGGATGCCTGATTCTGATTTTTGTTCTCCCTCCTGCTGAATGGGATGAAGGGCAATTTGTGTTTCTGTCTGCCTTTCAGATGTTGAAAGATCATCAAATACAATCATCACTGGTTCACTTTATTACAAAAAAACAAAGAATATCATGGTGAATTTACATCAAATCTCATACACTTGTAATTATTTTAATATCATTTGATAAATCTTGAGCTGTGAAAAAGCTTGTTCAGGGTTTGCTCTCTCTGTCACTTACATGCTCTGGATTGTTGAACTTCTATCAAAAAACAAGATTTTTTATTTAAAGATAATTTGAGCAGAATGTGTTTAGAAAATTATTTAAATCAGTGTTTATTGAGTTTTGCTGAACTGTTGCACCCTAGTGGTTGGTGTATCAGATTCTTATCTAGTGTTGTTAAAAGCTTATAGGGTCATTTTGAGCATAATAATAATAATGAAGAAAGACACAAATGAGCATCTGAAAACAATATGGTTTGTTTTGTAGTTTGCATAGAGTTATTTGTCTGATTGAGATCCTGTTTGAAACTGAATCTTTTGTGTTAATAAATGCTTATCAATTACCTTGTGGGCATTTCACAGCCACAAAAGAAACTAAAGTTATTTGTGCTATTAATTTGTAAACTGACAAATAACTTCTCATGGCATCTTTTAATTGCAAATGTGTTTTTGGTCACCATAAAACAATTGTTCAGTGTTTAGCTAACATAGCCACATCAGTGCAACCACGCTCCAGTCCTTTCCACAGGCTGATTTATTTAAAGCTGCATATCAACTTATCAGTTATTGTTATGCCTAAGATGTTCTGTCACAGGATGTCTGATTGGGTGATAAATAACCTTAGTAGCTTAATTACATTTTCCTGTAGCTTTCTGGCAGTGTTTGGATATTTTTAATGTTTCTGACGACCCTGTTGAAGGCCACAAGACAAAAAGCATTGGTCCAATAAAGTTGTGTCCTGTACTTAAAGTGACTTTGATTGTGAAATACACATTTGAATGAAATGTATCCTTGATACCTGTGTTGGAGAATTTACTCACATTTTTTAGAATGCATCATAGAAGTTTGAAAAACAAATGGTCAAAATATCCATGAATTCTGGATTGACACTCGTAAAATTTCACTGGAGCAGATGGACAATTTTCACAGTAACCCCCAACACAAAATATACATATTTAAAAATCTTTTACAAAACTCACATTTGTTGCTGAGAATTCTGATGCCAGATGGTAGTCAGGGATTTTCCTCTCAGCACAGCTTCAGGCTCCTCTGTCATGCATCCTGCAGAGTAAGAGTTACACTGTTGAAAGCCAACACCCATATGTAAACACATCTGGTTCAGCAGAAGCAATTCATTGGCATACATTTTTATGATTTTACATCACGTGGTTTACTGGAAATGAAAGATCAGTTTGTGACAAAGAACAAGAACTAAAATCAAAAAGTTTGCTTCCTCTTCTGTGTAACAGAAGTTCTTGTGACTGATATCAGGTAATAAAAGTCATGGTGATCACAAGGGCAAAGTGGGTCAGCTTCAGTATTTCTGCCCCTTTAAAGCACAAATGTAGGACACTGATGCTGAGACCTTTAATTTGGAAATATAAACCAAGATGAACTTGATCATGTTATGAGGTTTCAGGTTATGCATCACATTACATTGATATAAATTATACATTAACATTTACCTGCACAGGGCACTTTATTAGACACAGCAGTGTCAGGACCCCTTTTGTCTTCAGAGCTGCCTGAAGATTTTATGGAATAGATTAATGGACACGTTCCTCTGAGATTTTGTTCATATTGACATCATAACATCCCACAGTGCTGCTGATTTGTCTGCTGAACATCCATGATGAGAATCTCCCATTAGACCACATCACAGTGACTTTGAGCTTTGTGATGCGGTGAGCTATCCAATTGGAAGAAGTCCTCAGGGGATGGGTACTCTGTGAGTAAAAATAGATGGACATTGTCTGCAATAATATTGAGGTAGGCTATTTAATATATAGACACATGCAAAATTGGACATGTCTACATAAAAACAGAAAAACTCACATGGTCACTGAAATAAATTAAAACTGACCAAAGTAATAATAAACAAAAATGTAATGAAAAATCAGACATTGCTTGTAAATTGTGGTTTAAAATTCGTTCATTCAGTTTCTATACCACTTATCCCACTTTGGGCCACGAGGGGGCTGTGGCCTATCCCAGCTGTCGTTTGGTGAGAGGTGGCGTACACCCTGAACCATCACCAGTCGATGGCAGGGCCACGCAGAAAGACGGACAACCATTCACACTCACATTTATTTGTAAGGGCAATTTATAGTAATCAATTAACCTAATGAGCATGTTTTGGTCTGTGGGAGAAGGCCAGAGTGCCCAGGGAGAACCCACGCATGCACAGGAAGAACATGCAAACTTCCCACAGAAATGCCCCTCTTTGACCCGGGGACAAAACCAGGAACTTTCTTGCTGTGAGATAATGATGTAAAAATAATTAAAAAAGTAATGAAACTGGCCTCAACAAAAATGATGGCACCCTTAACTTAGTGTTTTGTTGCAGAACCTTTTGGGCAATCACTGCAATCAGGAAATGTCTGTAGCTCTCAGTGAGACTTCTGCACCTGTCCACAGGTATGTTGGCCCACTCCTCATGAGCAAACTGCTCCAGTTGTCTCAGGTTTGAAGGCTGTCTTCTCCAGACTGCATGTTTCAGCTCCTTCCACAAATGTTCAACAGGATTTAGATCAGGGATCATAGAAGGCCACTTCAGAATAGTCCAATGTTTTGTTCTGAGCCATTCTTGGGTGTTTTTAGCTGTGTGTTTTGGCTCATTATCCTGTTGGAGGACCCATGACCTGTGACTGAGACCAAGCTTTCTGACACTGGGCAGCACATTTCACTCCAGAATGTCTTGACAGTCTTGAGATTTCACTGTACCTGCACAGATTCAAGACACCCTGTGTCAGATGCAGCAAAGCAGCCCCAGAACATAACTGAGCCTCCTCTATGTGAACAGTAGGTACAGTGTTCTTTTCTTTGTATGCTTCATTTGTGTGTCTGTGAACATAGAGCTGATGTGACTTGCCAAAAAGCTCCAGTTTTGTCTCATCTGTCCAAAGGACATTCTCCCAGAAGCTTTGTGGCTTGTCAATATCCATTTTGGCAAATTTAAGTCTTGCTTTTTTATGATTTGTTTTCACCTGTGATGTCCTCTATTAAGTCCACTTTGGCTTAAACAATGATGGATGGTTTAATCTGATACTGACGTACCTTGACCTTGAAGTTCACCTCTAATGTTTTTGGAAGTTGTTCTGGGCTCTTTGGTTTCTGTTCATATTCTCCGTCTCCTCAGTTTGTCATCAGTTTTACTCCTGCAGTCACACCCAGGGAGGTTGGCTACAGTCCTGTGGACCTTAAACTTCTGAATAATCTGTGCAGCTGTAGTCACAGGAACATCAAGCTGCTTGGAGATGGTCTTATAGCCTTTACCTTTAACATGCTTGTCTATAATTTTCTTTCTAATCTCCTGAGACAGCTCTCTACTTATCTTTCTGTGTTCTTTGTTCATTGTGGTACACACCATGATTGCGGTGCAACAGGAAAAATGATGGAAATTACTGCAAAAAACTGTATCACCCTTATTTTCAACAGAAAAATACAGGCAGCATAACAGGCAAAAGGCAAACATAGCTATCTAAAATGGCTAACTCTCACAGTAATCTAACTGCCTAACACAGAGACTCGGGCAAGGACTTTAGTTAAAACCAAACCTATACAGACACACAGGTGAGTGAAACAAGACAGGTGAAACACATGAGATCAAGTAAGGCCGGGGGAACACAGAAAGTAAAACTAAGTACAGAGGCTACACAAGGAGACAATATCAGCCATGAAAATTGGTTGAAAAAGGTGAGGAGGCTATGACCCCTCTGGGGAGGCAGGGTGCATGCATAAGAAAATTTGGAATATTTCATATTCAAAGCATCCATCTAAAGCATTATGAAAGAAACATGAATCAGAATTGTTAGACAGTATGAATACAATAAAGTATCTATCTATACATGGCCATATTCTGCTGTGTAGGAAATGGGTTGGGGAATTGGAAGGAAAAGGCTGACATTTTCACTTTTCAGATAAAACATACAAACATACACTGAAGTGGTGTATATCTGCCCTTCTATCTTGATGACCCAAATCTCCAAAAGATCATGAGCAAATACTGGAGAAAAAAATGTTTTAAACATTAAATAATAGTAACAGCAGATATCACACATCCAAAACTCTTACACACCATTTCCTATCTTTGGTTGTTTTCTAGATAAATCAAGTCAAAAGTTGGTAACACTTTACTTTAGAGGTCTGCAAATGTTATCGCACTTAGGTAATAATCAGACAAAGTTTTTCTTTTTTCTGTGAAATTAACCCCGAAATTTCATGAGAATTTGTGGAAATAAGCACACAACTTCTGTAAAATAATGTCCAAATTCGTTGTCGAAAGTCAGAATTGGTAGGTTCCTGTTTTCTTCCAGATTCTTGGAATTTTACTCCAAATTGCAAGGTAAGAAGGTGACAATTAGCTAATAATTTATTTGAAATTAAATCACAACCCACCACAAAATGTTTTGTGGTGGGCCTATGATTATAGGCCTAATTATAAAGGTATATCATTCATATCTATTTTGGATGTGATCTCAATTACGCATACCAACCAACTCGGTACTAAAGAACTTGGTCAAATTGAATAACATTTAACCTAAAAAAATTCATCAGAGGACATGCCCTATTTCTGTGCGCAGCGCAGGGGGTACAAGCCTGGCACACCCTGCACAGTTTTAAAAGCAGAGGCTTTGATATGAAAGAGGACTGTGATGGATGAGGACTGGAAAGGAAAGAGGAGGAAAAACTGAGCAAGAAGCCGGTTTTAGGCTGAAGTCAGGCTGAGCTGTTGTGCTGCTATCAGAGGGTGAGTAAAGAAACATGTTTTTTACTTAATTTGAGCTGCTGGGGTTTTATTCTGTTTTGCTGTTCATCAAAAATCATTTCAGCCTCTCAACAGCTGACACAGACGAATATTAGAAATGCACAGTGACTGTGAGCATGTGTTTTAGCCTCACATCCAAATATTATGTGTTCGAGAATCAATCAATTTTGTATCTGATAATATTATTAAGATGAGTATAGCAGTGATGCAGACTGTTGAGCACTTCAGGGGCTGTCGATCAACAATCAGATGATCTGAAGTTAGCTCATGTCCCATTATTCTGTAATATTGGAGATGATAACATGGAAAACTTAATGTCCCCGTGTTTGAGATACTGATTATATATTCTGCAGAGTTCACTGCAGCACTGACCTCAGTATATATTTCAGATATCAGCTCAGATGATCAGCATCAACTCCTGACAGGAGACACCAACACCAGGAGTTATTAACTAACTTCTAACTTCTATTCTCTATTGGTTCTCTCACTTCGACTCAGACCTCAACAACTTTCCTGATCCTCTAACTTTAACTCAGACCTCCAATTGTAATTGATGTGTGATTGATATGTGTGTCTAGCTTCGAAAGTGTTATCTCTTCCTGAAGATCAAAATCTTCATAACAGAAAAAGGTTAGAACCAAAACAAAATTGCACTTTGTTTTGGTTCTTGCTTAAGTTATTTTAGAAGTAGACAGCAGCCAAGGTTCTACAATCAACAGATGCATAATCAGTCTGTTCTTTATTCTTAAATTTGTCCACATGATTGCTTCATTGTTCCATATTCAAAGCGTGCAGCTAAAACCAAGACATCCTATAATTCTCAAAGGGTGCTCTGCAAATGAAACTAGAGAATTTACATTTCCATGAAGGAAATGCTGAGCGTGACTGCTGAAACTGTGAAATGAAATTGCTAAAAGTAATGCAAAGAAAGTTGAAAATGTGACATGAATAGTTGTAAACAGTAAATCATGGCTGAAAATGTATGAAATGTGCAATAAAAATGTTTGCAGAACATTATAGCTACTGGAGGTCAGGTGTGCGTCATGACCATGCTCTAACTTCAAAGAAATGTGCAAAAGTTGATGCTTCAACAGTCATATCTCAGAAACTGTAGCAGATAGTGAAAAGTACATCAAAACTGTTTGCAGATGTGAAAGAAAGCAGAAAATGATTGACTGTTTTGTAACATGGTTAAATGTATTAATATTTGTGTACCTTTATGTACCTAATAAAATGGCCAGTCAGTGTAAAGTAAGGTTGAGAGTGTAAAGACAAGCATGATTACGCCATTATAAAGAAGGATCTGTTTAGCCGGAGAAGAAAAGCACCTCAACCAGGAATTGAACCCTGCTGTCCCGCACCGTAATCTGCTGCACTATCTATTTATCCATGGGATTTAATATGCTGAGTCATGGAAAGCAGGCTATTTCTCCGGAGCACAGCAGCTCAGCACTGATAATGCTTCTGGGTAAATGAATGCTCGCTGTGTCTAAATTGGGATAGATATCAGGAAAAGGGTTTCACCGTGAGCGTCCCACAACCTGCTGAAACATTTAATAAAATTCTCATGTCTGTACTGCTTAAAATGTTAACACAGTGGCGAATTAAAAACGCGCTTCACTCGGCTGTCCGTGTCTTCGGTCTGACGCGCTCTGACATGAAGGATTTCCTCAAAAGTTGGCGTTGCTTAAAAATTCATATTTAAATCGGGATAGATATCAGGAAAAGGATTTCACCATGAGCGTCCCACAACCTGCTGAAACGTTTAATAAAATTCTCATGTCTGTACTGCTTAAAATGTTAACACAGTGGCGAATTAAAAAGGCGCTTCACTCGGCTGTCGGGTCTTCGGTCTGAGGCGCTCTAACATGAAGGATTTCCTCAAAAGTTGGTGTTGCTTAAAAATTCATATTTAAAAAACCGAAGACACCAGCAAAAGGCTGAAGATATGTCAAAATGGCTGAGAAGTCAGTGCAGCTTTTAAAGTACGAATGAAGTCTGTAGGTGGAAGCATGCCCAAGCTGTGGAGCTTCAAAGTTGCAGAAGTTTTCAGCAGAGCTTCGGACATGTCCCATTGATTTCAATGTAAAAATACATGAAGAAATTATTTTTTACTGTAAAAAGTATAATGGCTAAACCTGTGAAAAATACAAGTGCACTTCTCATGAACATGCTGCATATGTCAGTTTTTTTCTGTGAAAATCTGTGCAAATTTGAAGCCTGTGAAAGGTGCCAAAGTCCCAGAACAAAATGGAACAAAATGGAGGTTAGGGAGAACAATATGTTGAAATGCTGACTCAGCATTTCAACATAATGAAAATGTGTGTGTCACAATTGATGTTGTATTGATGTACGTGTGTGTTTGTGTCTGGGCATGTGGATGTGTCCAGCTTCTAAAGATTTTTGTCTTTGAAGCCCAACTCTGCATTTCAGGGTACGCCAGAACTGACTAACTAAATGACTTTATTTTGTGTCCTCACTCAGATTGTTTATTCAGGTGCACTGCATCCAATGTTATAAGTATGATCAGTACTGTAGGAGCAGTCATTTTGGAGATGGCAAGAGGCTAGAGGACACAGGAGGCTCTGGACGTGATAACGGAGTCCGGGAGCAATGATATCTCATCATGCCCCTCTGAAGACTCACATACAAACACGAAGGATACTCCGGGATGGAAATGGATGACCTCACTGACTCATCTGAAGATTTCTCTGAAGATGCCAGTGGAGAGGAGGAGGAGGATGATGATGCAGCTCAGCATGAATGGATGTCCAAAAATGGAAACGTTGCTTTGTATCCTCCACCAGCTATAGCACTCTGGTACATCCCAATACCCACAGGTGTTTCCGGGACTGATCCAGAATGCAGCTTTTCACTGTTGCTTACGAACAAGATCCTGCACCATATTGTGGCCATAACCAACCAGCAAGGGAGACGCACGATAGCAGAATGGAAAATGTGGACAATAGAGGAGCTGAAAGCCTTCATGAGTCTGCTGATTTTGGCCAGTGCCTACCATTCCAAATCTGAATCAACCCTCAGCCTCAGGGGGGAGAAATGGGGCAGAGTTTCTTCAGGGCCACAATGTCCCATGAAAGATTTCACATCCTCAACCGCACACTGCGTTTTGATGATAAGTTGTCCAGACCACGGCGCCGGTAGGATAAGCTAGCAGCCTTCCGCAAAGTCTGGGAGATGTGGACTCACCGCCTCCCAATGCTCTTCCCGGATAGGGACATCTGCATTGACGAGCAGCTTGTCCTGTCTCAAGGCAGATGCAACTTTTGGCAATACATGCCTAAAAAAATCCAATAAAATTTGGACAGTCTGTGATGTGAATACATCATATGCCTGGAGGCTACAGGTTTATACCGGTAAAGCAGCCAACCAACCTTCCAAAACCAACCAGGGGATGTGGGTGACCCTGGAGCTGATGGAGGGCTCCAGGGACACACCATTACTTCTGACAACTTCTTCACCTTATTTCCACAGAAAAGCTGCTAAGGAGAAAAATGGCACTGGTTGGCACAATCCAACGCAACAAGCCGGAGATCCCTCCTTGTTTCCTGTGGGCAAGAGGGAGAGCACTGCTCTCCTCAACCTTCGCATTAAAAAACTGTCAGTATTGTAACGTAAGAAACATTAAAAAGAAAAAGGGACCTTTCTTATTTTTCCCCCCAAATGTCTCTCTGGGTCTCCCCCTCCTTTAGAGAGAGATCAAAGGTTCATGTCGTAAATTGCTCCTCACTCCTGTTTGTTGGCACGACCCCCAAATGAACCACATTTGCACTCTCCAGGACCAGATACTCCCTTTTTGATTTAGGATACTTTCCGACATATCGGGGAATCAAACGGCATCTGATTCTCCAAGACTCCAACTGCCGCCAGCCAGTTGCCGAAACTCCCCTCTGAACGATTCTCCACCTTTACAGATTTACATGAACAGTCACACCTAGAGACAGGAATAAACAATCCTAATCTGCCCTATCTCCGTGAACGGGGACCTGTCCCTTGCAGCTGTAGGTTGTAAATTTCCCCATTTGGTCTCCCAGGATCTGGACAGTTTCCTGCATTCCGAAGCATTCAGAACAACCTCAGATTGCAAAGGATCTTTAAAAAGACTGGTATTAAGGTTCCAAATCATAAACTGTGTGTTGATTTGAAGTCAGTGTGTGATGTACATTCCAATGTCCTTTCAATGGACTTCCTATCATTTTCCTGAGTAAAATTAAGAGTTCTCTGGAAAATCTGTAAAAAGACCAACAGCTCCACCTTGCAGCTTCTGTTGGCAGAGCACAACTGTAGGCATGTTCATCTATTCTGCAACAGATATCAGAACTTATTGACAATGTAATCAATTTGTGCTACAATGTATTCTTACAGTGCCTATCAGCGTAATATTAATTTATCCACAGTTGTACACAGCAGTATGTTTGTGATTCACAAGTATGAGAGTAACTGTGCTATAGTTACTGTGTTTTTACTAATGTGTTAGAATTGTCTGATGTCATCCTCTTATCATTTTGTTCATGTGTCGTTTAAGACCTTATACTTATGGTGAGCCGAGTGATATGAGTAGTTCGTTCATAAAATGTAAGACTTAATTGTTAAGTAATATAGGCGAGAGTCATCATATGACGTTGTCATCCACCCCTTGATGGGCCTTATAACCCCACTTTGTCGACTCTCTCGCTCTCTCGTTAAGCTCTCTCGTTTAGCTCTCTTGTTAAGCTCTCTCGTTACTTTCTTCCTCGTTACTCTCTTATTCCGCTCTCTTGTTCTGCTCCTATATCGCTTTTGACTACACCGTTAGGCCTCTGTCTTATAGGCACGTGTAGTTTCTTTCCTTATGCGTACTGCACATACTTTTATAATTTTGTTTAGTGAACAACTTTGATCCGAAGCTTAACAAGTTTTTCATTCAGATTTAATTTTGGAAATCTGAATATCTTTCATTTTTGATCTTTTGATCTCACATAGTTGTCTGTGAGACATTGTTAACCTGGCCAGTGACGGTGCTTAAAGAGACCCACGCGGATCAAATCTTTATTCTCGTCAAAACCTTTTTGAGAGTTTTTGAGCCACAGCCACCTTCAAAGTCTGCATTTGTCTAAGGGGCCTCTGATCAAGCTGTCCAGAAGGATCTGTGGGGCGCTGGTGAAACTCAGACTGCAGATCTGCCGTTCAGCTTTCCAATCCGAACCAACCCGAACCAACTTGATCCAACATCGGTCATAGCCTGGACCTTCCGAGCCTTGGAGAATACCACGAGTCTTCCATGACCAAGTAGGCAAACATCCAGTTACTCTGTACTTAAAAGGAAGTTTGATGAGCTCTTAGACTTAAAAAGGTGTTCTGACATTAGATTGATTCAGTCCAACTTTTATCCAAAATTCCTCACAGGTTTTCGTATAGCTTATAGTTATCCTTTTATGAGCATACACTGACTCACCATCATTTTAAGGATCCTGATTTAACCACTATTTCCATCCAAACTGATTGTTTATTCTCATTTCATTTATAATCTATCATTGATTTTTTTTGCATTGTAACCATTTTTCATTTTAATACATTTGTAATTATTGTTTTTAAATTCACTGTCTGTTAGTGTTCTTCAGAACTCAGTGTCCCTGAAGCGAGAACTCTGTCTTTGACTTTGAGATTGATAAAACTTGATTTGATTTTTTTTTTTTTACCTTATTTAAGGGAATTAAATAGGTAATTAATTAATTAAATTGAGGTTTGCCTTATTAGAAAGGTTGGTGCCCCAACAAGAACAATATAGTGAATTGCCAATTGATAATAATTTAACAACTAAATCCTTCAGATCTAACACTGCCAAAATTCTAATCGCTACAGTATCCACAATGGGCAATAAACAAAGGCTCAGGACAGGTGAGGAGAAAAGAAACCACACGGGGCAAAAAAGAAAAAAAATAAGAATTTGTTGGTCCGACGAATACTATTCTAAAGTTAATAATGAAAGTCCATTTACATGAAGCAAATCTTTGAAGTCTTATAGCTTACTGGTTTATAAAGAAAATTGGTGGGCATGTCACAGAACTTAGACAAAAGAATTAAGGATAAATAGGGGAGCCAAGTAGATGTGAAAGTCAAAGAAGAAGTGTGATGAAGAAGTGTCAACGAAGAAAAGAGGAAGAGGGGAAGAAGAGCACATGTCTCTCTGGTTTTAAGCTCCTCACAAGGGGAAGGCCTTTAGATGAGTATCACAAACTTTATCAGCTTATATTTGGCCAACATTATGTTGTATTTCAATTAAACATCCAATACAAGCACTCCAACTGGGTAGGAAATCTTATGGTAATCAATTTGATACCAAATACTACATATCTAAAGCATAAGAAAGAATAAAACAATTTTAATCTCATTAAAAATTCAATTAAACAAAACAGATGTGGTTAAAACTTAGACATATAAGTTAACATGTCTTTTAGATGGTACGATACCAAAACTGAAGATGTAATAATCCTATTAGAAGCATTCTTCAATAAAACAATGTGAAATGAAATAATGCAGAGTACAGAGTACTGTTCCCCTGGAGGAAAAGATCTCTTATCAGTTTTCACTGAGAGGCACTGTTATGGAACTGTTAACAGTGTAAATTGTATCATAAACAGGCAGTAAACTAAGCTTAAAACAGTGGATTAAATGAAATTTAAATTTATTAAACTTTACATAAAGCCTTAATGTTATTCAAAGGATTGTGTTAGTCACACTGATTGATTTTTCAGTGCTTACAGAATGAAGACATTTAAAGCTTGGGTTGGTGATCTGATTTAGATACACTTTTTGAAATACTGGTTAAAATGGTCTTTATGACCCGATGGTAATCAACTCATAATGTGTTCTTAAAACAGAGCGAAAAATATCCGCTATCTCCAGCAGGAGTAAAACAGGGAAAACACCAACCAATAATCTTGCCGGGATACCTTTTTTTACACCAATCAAATCCCATCACCATTCTGCGTGCCTGCTGCACGTGCATTTTACCGGTGTGCACAGACAGTGCGTGTAGCATGTAGCGTGTAGGGAACAGAGTCCGCTGGAGAATGCTTACCTTTCAAGTTTTGTTTTTGAAAATAAGGGAAGTCCGCTGTGAGCTGTCCCACAACACCAACCAAGCTCCAGTATCCCTCACATTTTAAGACAGATGTACAAGAAATCTAAAATAAACTCTTTATTTTTCTAAGTTTGTTCCGCTGTTGGCTCTAATCTCGCGAGAACTGCCATCCATGCTACTGCAGGTGGCAGTTCTCGCGAGACTCCTTCTTCCTTGGTGGTCCGCATCCATCCTTGTGGAGCTTTACTGCCCCATTCAGGCTAGAGACGGAGCTCAGTTTGGAGAGGCAGAGGAATGCTTTTATTATTATATCGTCACACGGGAGATTTACAGGAGAATACTGATACAGGAAAAGAGGAGAAAATACGGAAAATACGGTGGTTTAATGGTCAAAATGGGAGATTTGACAGCTATGTGGAGAATGTCAGAGGAACTACCTATACCCCGATCAACATCGGCTGTGAGTACTAACTAAATTTACATGTTTTTTTGGTGTTTTCTTACCGCTGACTGAGACATGACTTGGTGTAGTGTGAAACAAACACGTTGTGCTGAGGGTTTGGAGTTGAATCAGTCTTCTGGATGTAGCGGCTGCGCGCGTGCATATGAGCGGGGGGTAGGGCTAGGCGGAGCCCTGAGGAGATGCTACTTTCAAATTCATGCTAGTTTTCCAAAATCGCCTACCCCAGCTTTAATGCTTCAATTTTAGTGATCGAAAGGGGTGACTTTATGTGTCAATTAATTACTGCATAATAGTTAGAATGTTTAAAATCTTAACTTTGTTTAAGTAGGACAGTTGCATAAGCAAAAAGTCTGCATGTTACACAATGTCAACTATATCAACTTTTCAAAAACCTGTTTGCAAGGACGTAAGAGTGATGTGTGTGTTACCAAAACCAACCAAGCAGGGCAGTGTTGTAGGGATGACCTGTATCACAAATCTCCATAAGAGAGCAATGCAAAGAAACAACAGTTGGTAGTCTAGCAACCGAAGCAGCAGTGCAGTTCGTCTCACCACTAGATGGCAATAACAAGTAAAAAGATCTGAGGCAGCCACAAGAAGAAGCTGGTTGTCTAGCAACCAGTCTGGTTATGCTTTGTGTAGCACAACAACACACTAACAGCTATAGAAAAGAAGCACAAGGACTAACAGCTAGCCACTGGGAGTGACTAGTCACTTAGTTACAGGATGTGGGTTTTGACTCCACCTTCCTGAAGGACATTGTTTGTTGAACTCAATATGAGTCATTCACTTTATAGATCTCTGAGGGCCACCAGCAGGCTGTGCATGCAGCCTGACACACAGTGATTAACAAAACAAACTCTTTGGGGGAAGCAGCGGCCTCTGTTGACCACAAACGCAGCGGTTTGTACGTTAAAAACACACTTCAACAAGTGCAGTGTTGCACAGTTCAAAGCTCACCAACACTTTAAATGTTGTGTGGCTACGAGTGATTAATGAGTTAACTCACATTAATCCTCCCACTAAGAGCAGCCTCTCATATCAGGTAGCTAATCTGAGATGGAGACATGAGGGGTAAATTAATTATTTCCTTTATAGAAACCAGAGTCTCATGGTAACTATGGGTATTTTAGCACTGCACTTTAGCACTTTAGGCCTTTTGACACTGTGGGGACTCATTTACGTAGCGCATTCAGCAGGCCAAGTCACAGAATGCAGCCAGGACGCCCTGTGTTGTTGTTCACAAATTTCACATGAAGACTGTCATTATCACTATGGCAGCATTTTTGTAAATATATGTCCAACAATATTATGTATACAGCCAATCTAGAGCAACACACTCAAGTCAGAAGTGCAAATAAATTGATTATTACAGGAGCTAAATAATTGTTCACACTGGGGTCATCTATCTTTGGTTGTCAACTTGAGGAGGGCAAGGTTTCACCATGTTCCCAGTCGGAAATTCTGACTTCGGGGTGCATTCCAGTTGCAGTTTCCTACTCGGAACTCAGAAATTCCTATTTCTGACTACAACTGGAATGCACCAAAAGACATGACCCAAACTAAAGCTTGTGTATGTTGTGATACTATAATAGATGCAGCTCGGACCTTCGTCAGGGACTTACAGGATGCAAAGTAACAGGTAATCTGTATCTCTTTCTAGGTAGGTAGCTGTAGTTTTTGATGTGTGACAACAAGCAATTTTTGAAAAACTTAATATTGTAGCTTTGTAGCCGGCTGTTTATCACTACGTACAGCCCAGTGCTCTCAGACGTGTCCGAATAATAAAAATTTGCTCTAGTTTCAATTATCTTGTTCCCGAAGTTTAGTATCCAGGCCAGTCCAGCCCTGTCAGACATGACCGCAAAGCTAAGGAGTAGCATTTATACATAACCTATTTCGATGCTATAAAACTCATCTCAAAGTGTAAATTATGATCAGGCACATATCTAAAAGTGTCTTTTTTGTAATTACTTAGAAATCCCTCAAAGTCCCTTTATCTAGAAATTTCTATTTGCATGGCCTCACACGGGGCACCATAATATATGTAGCAATTATTTTCTGGATATTATTGAATATAACCTAAAGAAATTATCATTATTATTACAGCCGTACAATCTGGTGCTCTAAGACGTGTCCTATTAATAAAAATTTGCTCTAGTTTCAATTGTCCTGTTCCCGAAGTTGAGTATCCAGGCCAGTCCAGCCCTGTCAGACATGACTGCAAAGTGAAGGAGTAGCATTAATAGATAACCTATTTGATGCTATAGAACTCATCTCAAAGTGTTAAATACGATCAGGCACATATTTTATTTTATTTTTTGGTAATAACTTAGAAACCCCTCACAGTCCATTTTATTTAGAAGTTTAAATTTGCATGGCCTCACACGGGGCACCATAATATATGTAGCAATTATTTTCTAGTTATCACTGGATATTACAGGCACATATCTAGAGGTGTCTTTTGTGCAATTATTAGAAACTTCTCAAAGTCCTTTTAACCCTTGTGCTTCCCTTTAAAAGAGGCACCAGATAAGTCCTTAGTGTAAAATTTATCTGTGAAGAGAAACTGCCATATGTTAACTATGACTGAATGTACCATTCCAGTTTTTTTTTTAACATGGACACCTTCAGTATGTTCAGCTGTAACCACACATAACAAATTTTAAGTTGTTTCAAAGTTTTGACCCCTTCAATGCCAGTGTTTTTTAAAAGCTGACTTTTAAAAATAACAACAAAAAAAAAAACACAAAAGGGTTTATTTTTTTCATTAAATTGGATTAGAATATCATTTTTTAAAGATGATTTTATCAGCCCTGGTAGTGTCAAAATTGGCATTAAAATAAATTTTGATGCATATTTATTTTTTTCATGCAGGGTAAGATAAAATAACCCAAATATGTCGCTATGGTTAAATTTTATCAGCCAAGAAAAACAGCCTTAAAAATGTGTATATGAATCTAGCTTTCAAGTTTTGTTACATAGCCACTCTTAGTAACATTAGCTTTAACCAAAGATAACACATTTTATTTTGTTCCCGAGTGTTAAGTTCTTATATGCAAGTTTTGTGAAAATGTTGATTGTGTGTGATGTGTGTGATTCCAGGAATTTGGAGATATTTGATATTATTTAAGAGAGCTCAAAAAAAGTAACTACATATTTGTTCCCACAAAACAGCACAAGGTCACAGCAAAGGACATCATTTGATGATCTGTTTTAGATCAGATAACCCATTTTAATGGTAGTTCAGCTGAATGCTGATACATTAATCAACATCAGTCCTCTCTGGATTAAATTCATGAATGATATTAATGTTAATATCAGGCTGATTTCTCTATCTGTGGTTGTGATGATTTTCATTGACAGTAACTTTTTTACAACCACACAGACATGAGAACGCTCTTGAAAACAAGATCCCACATCTCAAGGGGCTAATCTTTGATAAAATTATACTCATCAGAGACAAATATGACAAGGACTGGTCTATGACTATGAGGATATGAGAATATGTGTATTTTATTTTTATACAGGTGTGTATGTGTGTATCCATAAAACAATGAGTTTGTCTTCAGCCTGCTCGATTGTATGGTTTTTAGAGATAACTTCACACATATACAAAAAAATGTGTCAACATACACATGTACATCACTCGATGACTTCTCTAGAACACAACCAAAACAAAATAATTGTAGATATTGATTAAACTGGCTTTTCAGTGCATGATTTTATACAATAAGGGAAATATTTTGTCATGAGCTCTCAGTCTTTGATATATAATATCTAAGAAAATAACACTATCTCTTGTAGAATAAAAAGATATAAATTTTGAAGGGTTATCAACACCAAGAAGGAAAATGACACTAATAAGAAAATACCAAACTGCAATTGCAGTGCATTAAAAACAGTGGGTTGAATGGGAGTCAATGCAATGAAAAAATACTCTTAGGGACTTCCATGGGGCTTTTTATTTTTAAAGTTTATTAAAGACTTCAAAAAATAATAATTACTGATATATCAAAAAGCTTTAGAAAATACACAACCTGACCAAATTTGATGTCATTTGCATCAACACAACAAAAGTTATCCACAAAAGAGTGTCCAAAAAGGTAAAAAAAATATCCCTAGGGATGCACAAGGGTTAATACAGAAGTTTCTATTTGCATGGCCTCACACAGGGCACCATAATATATGCAGCGTTTATATTCTTGATATCACTAAATAAATTAATATTCATGTCATAACCAGTGTTGCTCTCGTTAATTAAAGGGGCAATAAACATTTTCCACAAAATGGTCAAATTTAATTCATTTATTGATTTGTTAATTATTTCATCTAAATCAGATAAATCAAGTCAAACTTATCAATTTAATCAATTAAGTTAAACTTTATCAGTTTTATCAATCTCAAATCTAAAGACAGAACTCTCATGGAGTGATGTCAATCTTCCTAATAGAATACCATCAGACAGAACTTTAAATATAAGGATGTTTTATTAAGATGAATATACAAGACAAAATAAAATAAAATAAAACAATTAAGAAGGAATAAATGTCAGAGTTATACTGATCAATGATACTGTCAATCAAGAAAGAAAATATGTATCCTCAAGCAACATTTAAGGACAGACCTGATCAAAATCTTAAGCCCTGTTGAAAAATTGCTAGAATTTAGCTTTTGCACATTTGGATCTTAATGAGGTTTTAAATAGAGCTACAATATGCAAAAGCAAGAAGGGGGAGTGTGACAAAAAGCACTTTGAAAAAGCAATTTATTGAAAAAAAAATGAAATAGGCTGTTTATTAGCTGATCAAAAGTTTAAGACCACAGGCTATCAAAGCCAAAATCTGCTCAAAATTTTCATTTTCTGTTCAGGCATTGACACGGTCCTGCCCTCCTGATGGCTAAAGCTAAGAAGCTTTCTCTTCTTGAAAGTGGTTGAATCATTAAGCTGCATAAGCAAGGCCTCTCGCAGCTTGCCATTGCTGCTGAGGTTGGAAGCAGTAAGACAGTCATTCTAAATTTTTTTGAAAGATTCTGAGCATTATGGAACAAAAAACTCAAGTGGTAGACCCAAAAAAATTACACCTGGGCTGAGCCAGAGGGTCCAATTGGCTGTCCGTCAAGACACAAATTAAGGCCCTTACTGGTGCCGACTGCAGCGCAATAACCATCAGACAGCATCTGTGGGAAAAGGGTTTAAACACAAAAAAAATGAATTCAAAGACCTCGTCTCCTTCAACACCACAAAACTGCCTGTTTAGACTTTGCCAGGGAGTGTCAAACATGGGACATTGAAAGGTGGAAAAAAGTTTGATTCTCTGATGAGAAAAATTGTAACCTTGAGGGTCCAGATGACTTCCAACATTACTGGCATGAGAGGGAGATCCCACCTGAGATGTTTTCTACCCGGCACAGGGAGGGGCCAGTGTGATCTAGAGTGCTTTTTCATTCAGTGGAAAACTGGAGCTTCAGGTGGTGCAGGGTTGTCAGACGGCTAGCTTGACCAAGGACTTCGTCAGGGAGAATAATATCACTCTTTTGAACCATCCCACATGTTCCCCTGATTTAAATCACATGGAGAACATTTGGGGATGGATGGCAAGGGAAGTTTATGGCCATCAGTTCGAGACAGTTGATGCCCTTCATGAAGCCATCTTCAGCACTTGGAGCAATGTTCTGAATAGCTTCCTGGAAACACTTGCATCAAGCATTCCCAAATTAATTTTTGAAGTGATTAACAAGAACGGTGGAGCTACTCATTACTGAGTCCTACTGAGAAACATTTTTGTTCTGGTTTGGAGAGTTTTTTGTAATTTTTGAACGATGGTCTTAAACTTTTGATCAGTTGATAAACATCCTATTTCAGTTTACTTGTTGTTTTCAATAAATTTTTTCAACTTTTTCACAGTGCTTTTTGTCACACTCCCCCTTTTCACTTTTGCATATTGTAGCTCTATTTAAAACCTCATTAAGATCCAAATGTGCAAAATGCATATTCTAGCAATTTTTCAACTGGTCTTAGTATTTTGATGAAGTCTGTATATGGAGTGGTTATATAGGAATAGTTTCACAAATGAACCTACTTGAAAGGTCAAATAAAGGGAGCATTATTGGAGAATTAAACCAAGACACCCTCAAGCCCATCTGAAGGGATTCAGAACTGTGCCATACCGTGACGTCGCTTTAGATCAGATCTCAAACTGGTCCGGAGCTACTGGAGAGCCTGAAGGACTGCTCTGGTTTGGAGTCATCCCAGAGGGAGGCTGAAGTCCACACCCTATCCAGCACGATGGATCCAGGGAGGATGTTCTGAGGTGAGCTGGTCCCCGGTTTCATGGGAGAGAACTACCATCTTAGACTGGACTAGCAGTTTCTGTTAAAGGTGAAGCTGGAGCTTGGAGCGTTGAGGTCTCAATTGTATAAAGTAATTGATTTGTAACTTATTCCAAAAATTAAGAATTCATTGGCCAGATGAATACTATTCTGAAGTTAATCATGAAAGTCCATTTACTATAAAGCAAATCACTGAGTCTTATAGCTTACTGGCTTCTAAAGAAAACCGGCGGGTGTAGAATAGAATAGAAAGCTTTTATTGTCATCATACACAGTGTACACACATACGCAATGTAAAATATAATTTTAAAGACAATTCTGATGGTGCGACAGAAATAAGGTCTAAATATACAAATAAGAATAAAAAAAGTAAGTTAAATAAAATATTTACAAGGGAGCACTAAGAATGTACAAGTGTGCAAGAGTGCAGTAGAGGGCATGAAATGGAAATAGCAGCAAAAATGGAGATAGATACATATAATATTGCACAGTGACATGGCTGAAACACTTCAGCAGCATCTTGATGAGCTATTGAGTGTTCAGTACTCTGATTGCACTCAGATAGAAAGTGTTCATAAATCTAGAAGTGCGGACTTTGATTGACCTGTACCTCTTCCCTGAGGGCAGCAGTGAGAACAGGCTGTGCCCGGGGTGTGAACTGTCACAGGTGATGCTTGTGGCCCTGCGCAGACATCTGGTGTTGTAGATATCTGACAGAGAGGACAGCTGTACCCCTATGATGCTCTGTGCTGACTTCCTGACTCTTTCCAGAGCCTGCCTGTCTGCCTGAGAGCTGCTCCTGAACCACACCAAGATGTTGTGGGTGAGGATGCTCTCTACAGAACACCTATAGAAGGACAGCAGCAGGCCCTGGGATACATTGACCCTTCTCAGTGACCTTAAAAAGTACAGGCGCTGCTGTGCCTTTTCACAAGGGTGTTGGTGTTTGTGTCCCATGTAAGATCCTGAGAAATGTACGTTCCCAAAAAACCTGAAGTCACTGACCCGCTCTACCAGGTCCCCTTGGATGAGAAGGAGGGGGGGGATCCTCCCTCTTCCTCCTGAAGTCCAGCACCAACTTAGTTTTTGAGTAGTTGAGTACCAGGTTATTGAGCGAACACCAGGCAGTGAGGTTCAGCACCTCCTCCCTATAGGCTGTCTCATCATCGTTGTGAATCAGCCCCACCACAGTAGTGTCATCTGCAAATTTTACAAAGATGTTGCTGACTGCACAGTTTGGACAACAGCCTGCTGGGAACAAGTATGTTAAAAGCAGAGTTGAAGTCCACAAACAACATCCTCGTATAACTGCCAGAGTGTTCAAGGTGTTAACACACTGTGTGAAGGGCTGAGTTGGTGGCATCACCTGTGGACCTGTTGGTTCTGGATGTGAATTGGTGCTAATCAAGACTGGGAGGCAGTAAAGATTTAATGTGTCTCAGAACCAGTATCTCAAAACACTTCAAATGAGAGCCACAGGTCTGTAGTCATACAGGCTGCTGACAGACTGCCTCCTGGGGATGGGTACAATGGTGGCAGATTTCAGGCAGCTGGGGACTGTGCATTCAGCCAGTGAGAGGTTCAAAATTGGCATAAAAACCGCTGCTAGCTGGTCTGCACAGCCCCTCAGTACCCTCCCCTGGACACCATCGGGACCAGCAGCCTTTGATGGGTTAACACTCCGGAGCACCCTCCTCAACCTCCTTGGTGCTCACAGTGAGGGCCAGGGTGTCAGCAGGCAGCAGCATAGGGGCATCCCCTTCCTCTCTGACTTCAAACCTTGCAAAAAACTGATTCAGCTCCTCTGCTAGGTCTGTGCTGGTGGTGGTGGTGGGAGCACTGGATGTGTTCATGTTTACAAGGTCATGGATGCCCTGCCAAACACGTCGGAGGTTCCCCTCAGCGAGGTGCCCTTCAATCTTTCTGGCATATGCTGCCCTTGCCTGCTTGATGCCCCTCTTCAGGTTGGATCTGGCTGAGCTGTAGAGATCCATATCTCCAGACCTGAAAGCAGAGTCCCGATCCCTCAGCAGCTGTGTGTGTTACAAAAGCAAGGTGTGTTACAAAACAGATGTAAGAAAAATAGGGGAGCCAAGTAGATCTAAGACAAATTGTAGGAAAAAGAAAGTCAAATAAGAAGACAACGAAGAAGAGGAGTCAATGAAGAAGAGGAAGAGAGAGAAGCATGTGCCTCCCTGGTTTTAACTCCTGGCAAGGGTCTCACAGGAGGAGGGCATTCGATGAGTAACGAAAACTTTGTCAACTAACATTTTGCCAAAATTAAGTTGTATTTTGATTAAACATCCAATATAAGCACTCCAACTGGGTGGGAAATCTTATGGTGATCAATTTGATACCAAATACTATATATCTAAACAATAAGAAAGAATGAAACAATTTCAATCTTATAAAAAATCCAAGCAAGCAAAGTGTATGCTGTAAAACTTGGACAAGTTAACATGTCTTTGAGATGGTATGCTACCAAAACTTAACGTGTAGAAATCCTGTTAAAAGCATTCTTCAATAAAACAGAGTGAATTGATATAATACAGAGTAAAAGCGCATTCCTGGAGGGAGGTTCTCTTTTCAGTTTCCACTGAGGGGCACGGTTGGTTTGTCAGAAGTCTTTAAACAAGCAATGCAGCTTATTCATAACTTTGGCATTTTTAGAGCTAAAAACACAGAAGTCACATTATCAGAATGCATTTTTCATGACAGGATAAAATATCACATATTTAGATATGTCCAGTGTTTCATTCAAAGAGTTCATAAGAATTGTGGTTTTCTGTTGGCTGAAAACATCTGGACAGAGATAAGGAGGAGCAGATGAGGGGTCTGAATGACTAGGGAGGTCAAAAGTCAACTTAGATGGGATCTTAGAATCTTCTGGGGTAGAACAGAATTATTTAAGACTCTGGGAACATAGTCTGTTTGAACGCCTTATCAGGTCTCAGCCAGTCACCATTTAGGAACGATGTCCAGAGTAATATCTCGAACATCCACACAGATGTCTGCTCTTTGTAGTTGGCAGGAAATAAAGAGAGACTTCATGGCTCTACATGTCTCCAACGAGTTACAGGGTCCTCCAGAGAGAGGGAGAACGGACTGAAGACATTCTTGTACTATAAGATTTTTTCAGTTCATCTTGCTACAACATACTACAAGGCAAAGCTTCACCTAACAGACTTATTCGTGTGAAAATCGGGTAAAAATTTGCTGAGTTATGCTAATAAAATTCTACGTGGTTTAATGGCATGTTCAGAGCATTACCGCCACCTACCGCCGACAAACTTAGATCGGCAATCGTCTTGTCAAGCTTAACAGCCGTGACATATTTCCGGTAGGAGAAAGTATCGAGAGCCAGGAAAACTATGAAGCGAGCGAGCGAGTAAGTTTGAAGAGAGAGCTAGCAGCGCCACACCTTCCGCTACTGCTCTCTGTCACAATTTACACGCTCGAGACAGAAACTTTATTTGCCATAAGATTATTTTTGACCTCTCAATTGTATGTGTTTTATGCCTTCAATTCCTGATCCTGTGCTCCTTTAGTTTGTTTTTGCACTCTCATGATTATGACAGCTACCTGACGCTATAGAAATTGGGATAAGAAATCATAAAAGTGAAACAGTAACATAAATGTGATGAAAAGTAATAAGAGGGCCTAAACAGAAAGAAAAAGAATAGGTTTGGCAAGATGTGAATCAAATAGGAATTAAAAGTGATTGACCACATTTTAATGACAGAAGAAAATAAAGCCAGCAACAGAAAGAGGAGCTGAAAGTAAAGAGGCTGAACTTAAAGAACAATAATAATATTGGGCCAAAAGACAAAACAGAAACAAGATGAAGATAAAGATGAAATACTTAAAGAGAAAAGATCATCTAACAATAAAACACACAAACACGAATTTTCTTTTAAACAGAGACAGATATCTGCAATAAATACATGAACATATTCTTATGATTATTGACTGTGAGGAACATGAATCAGCAGCTCTCTGATTCCAGACCGAGCCCTCACAGACTGTGATACTAACACCGTGGTTCTACTGAAAATGTTAAAGTGATGTTTACCTGCAGACAGGTTTGAGAGCTCTCACGTCATGACTCTCATCTCTGGATTCAAATAATTACTGCAGAGCAGAAGCTCATCTCCGATTGGCTGGATCATTTTAATGCTGCTGCACACCGAACAATGCAGACCATGTCATCTGCAGAAGAAATGGAGGCTGTATCCTGAGAGAAGATCACTTTTATTTGATGAAAAAGGGTCCAGAAACATTTTTTTAATGAAGAAACATAACGGGCTTGAAGGATCTTTGTCCATTACTGACTCTGTGTTACCAAGATGAAGTGCTCTTAGTTCATCAGAATACTTTGTCAGGGTGAGTTTTTATTTATGTGTTTATTTTTTTTGGAATTGAAACATGAAGTGGAGCTTCCACCTGCCTGAGTTTAAAAACATCCCCATCTAGTGGTAAATTAGTAATTACACCTGCCACTTTAAATCATTTCAATCAGTGGATTTAGCTCTTATTGCATTTAAATTATCACAAAGCTCAGCAGAATTATGCCTAAGTGGTTTTAAAATATATGAATATGACTACATTTACTTTCAGTCTTAACTCAGTGCTATGTCAGTTAACTGTCTACATCTGTGAGATTAAAAGTATTTTTGATTTTTAAAAATCATTCAGACAAAACTTAACTGTGACTCCAAAAGATCCATGGAATAAAATGACAACATAATGGCTTGATTTTTTTATGTTATACTTCTGCTGTAGGTTTAAAACTAAAAAAGGAGAGTAGAAAATATATTTAAAAAATGTTGAATATCATAACTCACTGTTATTAAACGGACAATAAAGTGTTCTCTGACACTGATTCACAACTGAAATTCAAGTTAAAGCTCTTGAGTTAAATTTTTATTTCAACATTAAAGCAAGTGTCAGGCGATCTGTGGAGGACTGTTATAGGTCTGTTAGGGGTCATCCCTCGGTCTCTGGTTTCAATATCAGTAATTCTATTTCTTTTTAATACAGAAAATCATATTTGAACACATTAATAGTGCTTTTTGTTTTAAAGTGGTGTTTTAAATGTATGTAAATTCAAAACTAAATCAGAAAATTATAGTCTCTATCAAAAATTTTCAGAAACATTTGGGATTATAAAAGGTGTAAATCTGAGAGAAACCAAACTCAGATTTTTATTTTAGTTAATAAATTCTTAAATCTGTGAGAACCAAACCAGATTATAAGAAATAAAATCACATAAAATAAACATTTTGCTTGAGAGAAAATCAGACCAGATGAAGTACAAGAATTTCTTCAGTCCGTTCTGCCTCTCTCGGGAGGACCCTGGTTGTAACTCGTTGGAGACATGTAGAGCCATGAAGTCTCTCTATATAGACTTCCTTCCTAAATGGTGATTGGCTGCACTGCAAAAAACCCCTGTCTCAATTTAAGAAAAAAAAAACTTGTTTGGAGTAGAAAAAGACTACAAACAAGTCAAATTTACTGCCAGTGCAGTAAGAAAATTTCACTTGCTAAGAATTCTTGAAATAAGACAAAATATCTAGACTTTAAGAAAGACAGAAATGTCTTGAAATAAGTAATAAATCACTTGTTATGAGCACTGTATTAAGTCAAATTAACTCAAAATTGGCCTGTCAATTCTTTTTTCTTTCTTAATTTGAGTGAAAAAATCCTATAACTAGAGCTACTAAAGATTATTGTTCTTAATAAAAGAGTTTGTTCTATTCAAATTTGAGAGAAAAAATCTCATAACTAGAGCTACTTAAGATTATTGTTCTTAATTTAGGAGTTTGTTCTATTCAAATTTGAGAGAAAAAATCTCATAACTAGAGCTACTTAAGATTATTGTTCTTAATTTAGGAGTTTGTTCTATTCAAAATTGAGTAAAAAAATCTATAAACCAGAGATACTAAACTAGTTTATTACTCTTAATTCAAGTGTCATGATTAGCATTTCTGTCTTAAATGAGATTTTCTTGTGAATTAAATTAATCAGCACACATAATGCATTAACATTTATTTATTTATTTATAATCTGGCTCAGCTCAAACTTACAGACCATCAGTAAAAACACAAAAGTATGAATGTAAAGTTACTTAATTATACATCCTATTATTCAGTAAAAGAAGTTGTATTGATTGGAGCCTTTTTAAATCCCACTCACTATTTTCAAAAATGCCTTATGTTTTGCATAATTTGATACTGAACTGAATGAATTACAGAAATTCAATCTACATCTATAGAAACAGGTGAAAAAGCTTACTTGGGTTGGGACTACACTCGAACATTACTTTAAAGATGCTATGAGGAGGATTTATTTCAGGCAGTATAAAGACTCGGTAACCCATGAGCACTTGTGGCGACGCACGCATGACCCAAGACATGACACAACCAAAGCGTGTGTTTGTTGTGATGCTAATAAATGCAGCTCAGACCTTCCTCAGAACTCTGCATTGCTTTACAACTTCTTTTTTCAACAACTTACAGGATGCAAAGCGATGAGGTAATGTATCTCTTTCTAGTTACGTAGCGGTAGTTTTTGATGTGTGACAAAAAGCAATTTTTGGAAAACTTAGTATTGTAGCTTTGTAGCCGGCTATATATCTCTACTTACAGCCCGGTGCTCTAAGACGTGTCCGAATAATATAAATTTGATCTAGTTTTAATTGTCTTGTTCCTGAAGTTGAATATCCAGGCCAGTCCAGCCCTGTCCGACCCGACCGCGAAGCTAAGGAATAGCATTTATAGATAACCTATTTTGATGCTATAAAACTCATCTTAAAGTGTGTATTTGGATCAAGCATACAACTAAAAGTAAGACTTTTTTGGAGTAACTTAAAAACTCCTCATAGCAACTTTAAGTGCAATAAAAGCTTTGCAAGCAAACAGCCAAACACAATGTGACATGACATCCCTTAATACTAATAATGCAATACTTCTGTTCCACCACCTTACATGTTTGGAAACATAATTAACTGCCATTAACATTTGAAACTATTGAAGAAATACCACTGAAACACAGCCCTACACTGCTGCCACGCAGAACATGTGTGGCACATGGGGTTGAGATGGCTGAGAAATAAGCCATGTGAACCAACAGAAACAAAGACTTTCAACTGTGTCAGTGTTCTTATCTCTAGTGCACAGCTCTACGTCCCAATAAAGCTTTTCCACTCTGACATGGCTCGTTTGTATGAGGGAGTGTTGTCTCCCTCATGAAGTGAGTCATGTAATATTTCTGTCTGTATGACTGAGAGGAGGGTTGCCACACACTTTGGATATGTCAGGTGGATGGTGTAGTAGTAAGCCATCAAATACAGTAGACCTTGACAGAGTTCTTCCTTGGCAAAGGTGGTGATGGGAGTGGTTCCAATGGCGATCAGGCAGCAGGACCCTTCAAAAAGCAATAGAGGGCTGGAGAGAGGTCTCTTCTGGAGGTAGATGGTGGGATCCTCTGTTGGCTACACAAAAAAAGAATAATCAACTTAACCCCAAAAAATTAATACATACTAAAGTCCCTCATGTGCCAAAGTGGTTCTTCTCTAAAAAAAAGTGTAGTAAAATTGTTAAATCTTAATATATTTTTTTTTTTACTTTCGCCGCTTCAAATATTTCCAAAAACTCAAAAACAATCCCTACTTAACTATGGATATAAATGTTTTTATTATTTTTTAAGTTTTAAGTTTTTACACACTTGTTATAAAACCCCTGTTTTTTAAAAAGGGAAAAACCTAAAATGTGTAATTTTTGAACATATGTTGCAAAGTGGAGTATTTTGGGTGAGGTTATTACAGCCATAACAAGGTAAATAATTCATAGCTAAACTGATTTTGAAGCATTATTTGTTTAACGAGCAATTAAAGTTTATTTAAGCATTTTACATTTAAGTCCCTCATTTGCAGAAACAGTTCCTCAAATAAAATATTACAGAAATACTCAATTTTATTTATCTTTTTTTTACTTTCACTGCTTCAAAACTTTCCAACAACTCATGACCTAACTATAAAGTTTTTTTTTTAAGTTTATTTTGTTTTTACACACTTGTTACAAAAACCCCTGTTTTTTCATGGGCAAAAACCTAAAAACCTAAAATGGGTAACTTTGAACATATGAACATACTATATACTTAGTATATAGTATATAGTATATTGTATAGTATATTGTATAGGAACTTTATCCTTTAATGTTCAATACTTGCACATATTCTCTTACTTGCACATATTCTTCAGAGTTTGATATTTGTGTATATTTTTTTATTGCTTTGTTTTTTATTGTTTTTTATTGTTATTATTTCTTCTATCCTGTGAAGCAATACCACCTGCCGAAAACAAATTCCTTGTATGTTCTGAGCATTACTTGGCGAATAAAAATTCTGATTCTGATTCTGATTCTGATGTTGCAAAGTGGAGTATTTTGGTCCAGGTTATTACAGCCATACAAGTTAAAGAATTCACAGCTAAACTGATTTTGAAGCATTATTTGTTTTAGGAGCAATTAAAGTTTATTTAAGCATTTAACATTTAAAGTCCCTTATTTGCAGAAACGGTACCTCTAATAAAAGTGTTACAGAAATACAAAGTCTTTTTCTTTCTTTCACAGCTTCAAAACTTTCCAACAACTCATGACCTAACCATTAATGTAAAATTTTAGATTATTTTTACTGTAGTACATGTTTTTATGAACTTATTTTTTTTTTAAACTTGACTTTTCAATGGGTATAAACCTAAAATATGCATGCTTTATGGAAAATAAGCCACAAAGTGGAGTATTTGTGGTAGGGTTTGACAGTTTTGACTTGGTGAGTGATTACTAACAAAATTGATTATGATGCATTTCTTATTTTTAGCATAAATACAGTTTAATCAAGAAATTAACATTAAAACCTGTCCTGTACCAATTTGATCCTCCAAGTTTGATAAAAATGTTAAAACATATTATTCTTTTTCTTTCACTGCCTCAAATCTTTTCAACAACTTCCTATCTATCCACAGATATAAAGTTTATTACACTTTTTTCTATATTTTACATGATTTTTTTTGCCATAAGGACAGAGGAAGCTCTCAATTGATCAAGACAACGCATAAACAGAGCCAATTTCACTTTTAATGAGGTCAAAGACACACACACACACACTCACACAGGAAAAAAAACACTCACAACCACATATACATCATCCCAACACTCAATTTTTGATGTCTTCATCTTTTTTAATGCCATGAATGACCCCCCTGTTGGGTTTAGGAGGTTCTTAGAACTAAAACCTTTTTTCCTTTATTTTGAAGGTAGAGGCTTAGATTCATAAGGTATTCATGAGAAAATATTTTTAAAATGTCAGGATTACAGTATATCAAAAATATCTTTTTATGCGGGAGTCAATGAAACCAAGTCGGGCACGAAGTCAGAGTGCACACTTGGTCCATATCTCCTATTCTATACAACTCAAAACAGTGGGATCACAGAATTTAAAATATAAGAAATAACCCTTGCCAAGTATCATATTTTGCATTTAAACTGACCAAAAATTTTTGAAAAAAAGATTCAAAAAAATAAAAAAAAACATAATGGACCAATATGGCTCCCAAGGTGCCTCAAGGGTTAAAGGGTAAGTTCGGTTTCTACAGCTTTCACATTGTTTATAGAATGAAGAAGAACAATATACTCACCCAGAAGGCTTTCCTGATCCAAACAGTGCTTCAGGAGATATTTAGATCCAAAATCGAGCAGCGGACATCCGTATAATGGTAGCACACGGGGCATGTTAGTGCTGCTCTTAGAACTGCATTAATTGTCCAAAAACTCATTAGTTTCACCAATATTTCATCATGGTCCGCTCGCGCTACTCCTCCACGACAGTCTGTGTGGCTCCGCCCATGTTTTTTGTGACTGTGCTGACCTCTGAACTGAAGACTGCTCTCTGGCCAGCTGTTCTTCTCTTTGCCTCTGCATCCTCCTTTCGATGAGCTCCTCATCTGTAAACTCTGGCTCGAAACTGTAAGGACACCCATCATATTCAAAGTTCTCCTCCACAACATCTTCATCCGATAGATATTCGTCCATTTTGCACAAAACTAAAAGAAGAAAGTCGTTGTGTAGCTGGCGGTCTTCCCCTGAAACAATGAGCCGTACTGCGCATGTGAGGAGGCAAACGTAAACAAAGTCTTCAGTTCAGAGGTCAGCACAGCCACAAAAACATGTCTGGAGTGACACAGACTGTCGTGGAGGAGTAGCGCGAGCGGACCGTGATGAAATATTGGTGAAACTAATGAGTTTTTGGACAATTAATGCAGTTCTAAGAGCAGCACTAACATGCCCCGTGTGCTACCATTATACGGATGTCAGCTGCTCAATTTTGGATCTAAATATCTCCTGAAGCACTGTTTGGATCAGGAAAGCCTTCTGGGTGAGTTTATTTTCCTACTTCATTCTATAAACAATGTGAAAGCTGTGGAACCAAATTTTTCTTTCAGGGTAGAACAGGCACTAGTCCCTCAGACTGTTAAAACTCCACTAAAAATTATGTTTTTCTTCTTGTTCCTACAGGTTTTCACAGTGGACAATTATGTATGAGCAGAGTTTGACAGGAGACTGTGTACACATTCATCTGCTGAAAATGGAACGCCTCAATGTTCATTAAACATCTGATATTTTTAAGGGATGGGCATGCAAGCATGATTAGAGACATCAGAATCACTCCTTGTAATATGCCACATACAGAGTGATGTGGAAACTTTAAAACTTCAGGACACCACAATGGACTATACAGTGCAGTAGGAGACATTTTGTGTCCAGTATATATATATATCTATATCTATATCTATATATATACATATATATATATATGCATATAATATCTATATCTATATCTATATATACACACATATATATATATATATATATATATATATATATATATATATATATATATATATATATATATATATATATATATATATATATATATATATACATATATATATATATATATATATATATATATATATATATATATATATATATATATATATATATATATATATATATATATATATATATATATATATATATATATATATAGATAGATATATATATTCACATATGAAAAAGAAAACATATGAACAAATTCTCACCTGAAGGACATGAAGCAATGCCTCACTGGCATGTCCGATCTTCTTAGGCGGTGCAGCTGGTGAAGGAAAGAGTGTGGGTAGTGCCCTGACCAGCTCTATGGCGTATTCCACTACAATAGAACAAATCAAATTTTAGTTTGGGTACCTTTCCTAAACATGACTCTTATCAGGCTCATGATGAGGTCATAGACGATTCTAATTTTCATCAAGAGTATAATCAGTCTGGATTCATTTTATTAGCATTATGTCTTAGCAACATACACTATTTACACCTATGTCTGAGAAATCTGCACAGATCATTAGAGACAGCACAGTGCCAATTTACCTCCATCCATGTTCATAGGTGGTTTCATCACTTTCTTCCAAACACCATAAAACTGCACCTTGGCACAGAAATCTTCCCATCTCTTCTTTACTTCATCAGTGAATTTCTTGTTGCCCTTGTCAAGGATCCGCGAGCTCATCCATCACCTGCAATGCAAGTCAAATTTAATCCCTGCAAAAATACATGATTTTACAATAAGTCCAGATAAGTTACTTGCTTACATGATGAACTTCCTTAAAACATGGATATGCTTCCAGGATCTTCGTTGGCCTGTCCTCTTCTTTCAGGACATTACAGTCAATGAAGGCTCTTCTTGCTTCAAACTCAAGGTCAAGGATTTGGGAGACAGCATCTTGGTTGGGTTTCGATTTCTTGTACATCGCCTGCAGAGTGTTGTAATGTCTGGCCTGGGTTGCTAGGCTATCCTTCCTCTCCACTATAACAGAGAACAATTATCAGTAATTTGTTTAATTAAATGTACACATTTATTTATAAATTAAATGATTGTTGTTTTTTTAACAGCAAGTGTAACATAAAACCAAAACTGACAGATTATTTTAGGCATTACCAAGACATGGCAGTTTGTTTTTTAAACACACAATTAAACAACCAAATATATTGATATTGGAGACCACCTTAACCCCCACCACAAACAGTACTGTAAATGTATGTTACACATTCTGTAATGTGTGCTCTCTGTGCTTCAAATAAACAAAAAGAAATTACAGATACTGTCACTCTAAAATGTGTCAAGGACCAATCACAATTTAAATATAGAATATCAATGGATGAAATATATCATGATGTCCAAAATTCTCATAATTTTGCCAACCTTCATGTCCATCATCATAAGAATAATTCTGTTTCCACTTACATGGGCTGAGACCATCATCAGAACTGCTCCCAGATCTCTGATGCAAAATAATTGTTGATCCACTACTTGTGTCTGCGTCATAATCATCATCATGATCTCCATCCTTGTCACTTGCTGAGAAGTCAATTTGGCGCCTTTTCTTTGAATGGCCTCCCTCAGGTGTGGGGCCCTGCCTCTTTCGTGGGGACTTCACATTCTGCAGCCTCTTGAGAAGATTCTTGAAAATGGTCAACTGAGGTAGAAAAGCAAAAGAGAAAAAAAAAACTCATTGAGAACAGAAAACCTTAATGTCAGTCAAACACACACACAGGGACACATATTATAAGTGCAAGAAATATAACAACAGAAACTGTAATCACTTACATGCGATTTGTCTTCATCCCGTAGCATGGGATAATACTCCACTAGTCTCCTAGCCATCGCAGTAATTTCATGCCTGGTAGGATATCTGACTTCTTCTCCTTGCTGGCTTGCTCTCAGGATGGAAATCATGGTGGTGACAGTGTTCCTCACTAGCCTGCATCTCAGCTCTTGGACATTATACATCGCCCTTCTCTGCCAGTGGAGACCATCTCAAAGTAGTGTTTACGCACTTGTTCTAACTCATTGTCTGTATAGACCACATATTCTGGAGGACTGGGAAGCTGTAGGGTTTTTTGGGGGCTTTTCTTCACCAAAGGAGTGGATGCCTGTGGGCAGATTGGGGACATTTCTCCAGGTGAAGCCACAGGTCCTGTGTCACCAGGGCCAGCTTTGTCTGGTAACATGGGATTCTGATCCTGGGTTAGAGTTAAACAACAACAACAAATATAATAATTGCAAGAGTAAATCCAAACTATTTAAATACAACATGTGGTATTTGTGTGGTACTGTAGGTGTTTTTAGGAAAAGTATGTAAACTGTTACCTCTGGGCTAATAACAGCCCACACTCGTTTCCTCCTGAGAAAGTGTTCCGGCCCAGGAAAAAGGTCTCTCAAATCATCACGACTGAGAGTGTAGAGCAAGCTTTCATCAATGCTGGCAGCTACAGAGACAGCCATAAACAAACCGTTTACAATTCAAACTCTGTATCTTAATGAAATTGTACCTACCTAACTTTACAGGGTGTGTTCTTCCCTTTTTCTTAACATTTAAATACAATTCAATTTAGACATCTGGTGTATACCATTGCAAAATAGCTTACGTTTGTTTTTTAAGATGTTAGAATTTACAGTAATTTAATATAATTCCCATTACAATGCTTTTTTTTTTTTTTTTTTTTTACCATCAATTACATACCATTTAAAATGGAAACTGTAACAGCATCCAGCTCATCCATGATTGCTCCTGTCCTGAGGAGAGAAAATATCAAGTTAAGTCAAAGTTAGGTCAAGTTGGCCTAAAGGGCAACCTGTCCTGCTACCGCCTCCCCCCGCGTCTGTGGCACCCTGTAACTGCCACTCAGGGTTGGACTGGGAGCAAGAAATAGCCCTGGCATTTCTGGCCATAGTGGCCCACCACAACTATTTATAAAATATGCCAGGGGTGGAATAAAGTCACTGTTTCAGATGTCTTAAGTAAGTCTTGAGTCTCTGGCCTCAAGTCCAGTCTGAACTTGACTTTCCTGCTTTGGTTTGACTTTCCAGTCTCCAAAGTCTTCAGCTTTAAAATTCAGAGTCAGATTATGTCATTGACATTTCTCACCTAATTAAATACCATTTAAACTGTACAATATAATTTTATTGTATTTCTGAACAAAGGGATGGGATTAAAAAAAATTATAAACATTGAATAATAACACAAGCCCTAGGAAAACAGTGTGTCCTGTCACAACATTTAAATGTTGGTTGTTTTTCAAATATCTCAAGTCAAATGTATATTTTAGGAAAACACCTTTTTTTATCTTAAGATGATAGGGAATGTTAACACCCTCAGAGAAATACTAATATGTACTTGTTAAAGGACAACAGAGTAATACATAGTAGATGGAGGTTTGTCAGCTTTGGGCCTCCACACACGGGAGACATTTTTGCCACAGTCCACTGAAAACAGCTCTGGGCCACTTTTGGGCCCTAACCCACAGGTTGAGGACCACTACACTAGTAGACTGCATTTGGGGCTTGATCCTTTACAGATTACTCTTAAATCATCATAATAAGTGACGGTGGACAACGTAGGATGAATATTTTATCTAGAGAACAAGATTTAGATAGTGAGTAAAACAGAGTCAGGGCAGGACTGCTGAAAAATACGGTGTTTTGATTAAACAAAAGGCTGACTCGAACTTCTTTACATCTTTTTGTTCACTTAAACCGCGCACATTAGCCATAGAGACACCGTATAAAATACCAAAAATCACATGAAGTGATTCACAAGCCTGCTCCTTGCGCTGCACTGTGCGTCTCTGTGCGCCTTTACGCACACCAGCATGGACGAGCCACTGTACAGAGACGATGAGCGATTCAGGAGTTAAGATGAAATGTTTACATGCACATGGGCCGACCTGCCAGCAGCCATACCCGACAGACAACAGCGGTAACAGGCACGCATTAGATGAAGAATATCAGCCATGTCAGCCATCACAGAGCAGATGGTGGCTGCGTACCTTTTGATACGACGAGGATGAAGATCTCATCTTCCCGTTTTCACACCGAGAAGGGTTGTGTGACACACCCACGTCGGCCAAAGATAATCACCAACCACAAGAGCTATGTAATAGCAATAATTTCCACTACATAAAAACTGACAGCAGCACTTTTTCTGTTTACTATTTTCTTCTGTAAGTTACGGAGTAATTAACATTAGCTCGCCTTGGCCAACAGAGTAGCTTTTCTAGACTATAACCGCTTTAATGTAAGCTTAACATTCCCAAGAAAAATACATACAAAAATACATTGTCGAGAGTTTGTCATAATGTAGGTGAAAATAATTTTGTGATTAAGTTATCTTACCTCTTCTCCTGATTGTGTCGAAGACGACTTTCCCTCCTCTCACGAAGTTCAAATGGCTGACTGTTAGCTCCGGCTGCAGGTGTAGACGCGACCACTTCACTACTGAGGGGAGGTGTGTGCGCGCGCAGCATATCCTTCTGAGTCTAAAAAGTCATAATTAATATAAATAAAATGAGGACTTTCGGACTTTATACGTTATACTGTAAATTAACTATTAAAGGTGTTTAATAGTTTTTGTTTGAATTACCATGTAAGTTAAATTGAGTCTTTTAGAATGAATACCCCCACTTCCTGATTTGGTATTGACCAACAGACTCCTTGGCGCTGGACTCCGCCAAAAACAACGGCAGAGACTATATTCACGCAGTCATTGGAGGTGTGGGGCGAATTTGAATGCTTAGTGGACCCGTGGACTGGTGGTTTGATATTTTTTTTAATTTTAGGTTTTTTATTTCGTTAAGCTACGACCTTGAATTTGCCATTTGCGACAGAAACAGTTAAAGTTATTGTTAGCTTCTACCTGCTAACAATTTTTGGAGCACAGGATGGCCTGTTGGAGGTGTGTGATTTGCTTTGTTTTTGTTGCTTTAACATTGAAGTCTCTCCTAAGCCATATTAACACTGCACATAGCCGCAATCCTGATTTCCATGGAATATGCGGCATTGATGGTTGCCCCGAAGAATACAGAGTTTTCAACTCTTTTTACTACCATATCAGACGCACGCATGCTCTGTATCTGGTGTCTGGCTGCCCGCCCGCGGGATGGAGAACAGCTTCATCTGAGCCATCTAGGATTGGCGTTGAACATTTTGATATCCCCATTTTTTATGACTGTACCACGGAAACAAGAGGACTGCAAAGGACCACCAGTGAAGTCAACACAGAGATCACTAACGACATGCAGCAGGAGCAGGAGGATTTTCTATCTCAAAGCCCAGATCAGTAGCAGGAGTTCCCCATTCATCACCCTGACCATCAGGTAGGTTAAGATTTTAAGATTTGGCTATCTAGCATTATACTGTTATATTACAACACTTGACATGAACAAGTATAAACTTAAATTGCAGAATCTAACTTTTCCTCTTTCCTCTGCTATTCTCCTATTCTTCATTTTTACCACCCCTCACACCTATCTACTGACCATTTCAAGGGATCAGACCCTGAGGCTGGAAACCAATACACAAAAGTGGCTACATTTATATAGAGGGAGCCTACTTTACCTTACATTATAGTATATAAATTGCTTGGATCAAACAATACTTTATTGCTATACTTTAACAACATCAAGCTGATCAAGTGATAATACTTATGTACTTTTACTGTAGCAGAATTTTAAATGGGGCTGGGATATTTTTTTTTACATCACTTTACTGGTAATTTTACTGCTGTAAAAGATCTAAGGACCTCTACTACTGTTTGTGTCTACAGGAAGGACCCAGTGCAATGAGTGAGGATGTTACCAGACATGCAGCTGCATTTGTCATCAATATTCGGGAACAATGCCGCCTGTCCCAGGTACTTACCTTAAGTCCTTCTCATCAGTATTATGTTTCCACGTTTAAATAGAAAAGCACTCGGAGAGCGCAGACCTCCACCAGCACCACAGTCCTCTCCCATATTGTGATTTATACTATAAATATTAGTCCTATCTTTATTTAGGGCTAGACTCTGCTAAACTTTTTCCGCCACTGTCGCTCTCGGCTCTCTGTCGTTCTCACACAAATTGAATCAGTTCTTCCTTTTCCCATGCTGAACATTTCCTGCAAATTTCATCCAAATCCATCCATAACTTTATGGGTTATTTTGTTCACAGACAGACAAACAGACAGATTCTCCCAAAAATATAACCTCCTGGTGGAGGTAATTAATTAAAAAATGGTCAGCATATTTTAATTACCTTAAAATCTCTGATTTAATGGGACTTCTGCCTCTGGTTGCATGTAATGTGGATCCTCAGAGCATGATGAACAAAACATCTGCTAGCCATCATACTCCTCCATCTTGGTGGTCACCAATCTAATAGGACAAGAAACTCCCTGTGCTTCTAGGACAGTGACCATTCTGTTGTAAATGATGGTTCAGAGGAGTTTTGAGATGGGTTATGCTAGTTATAGAGGTTTGGGTCAAAGAGGATGTATACTTCATACTCCTATTTTTAGGGATGTCCTGATCCGATATTGATATCAAATATCGGCCAACAATACAAATATCGGATTATATCAGCCTGCATCTAAAATCTTTGATATCAGCATTCTGATACAAGCTGTCCATTCAATTTTTTTTATTTAATTCAGTTGAAGAATATGCATATGTTTTATTAGGTCACAGTGGTTATTTTGCAATTTTAAAATTTATTCTTTTGTTTTTATTGGATTTATTGAGGTTACTTTTCAGGGTCTTCTAATTTATTTTTTGTTTTATTTTAACTGTAGTATATTCTTATGTGTAAAGTTTGAATTTAACAAATGTGTCAATTTTTCTTATACCTACTACTGCTGACTACTGTTCACTGTTATAGTAGTTTACTAGTAATCTCACCTGATCAAGCTTTTCTTACACTCCTTTCCACAAAATAAGTAATAAAAGTATTTAAGACTCCTGCTGATATTGTGTCGTATCAATATTGTTAGTGTCCAATACTCAAGGCTGCAATATCGGTATCGTATTGGAGGTGAAAAAGTTGTATCGGGACAACCCTACCTATTATTAATTAGTTACTTTTTTATCTTTCAGAGGGGCATCAACAGTGTTGTGTCTGGAGTGCAGCAGTATCAAAGTGCTCTTCTGAATACATTGAGGGACACAATGAAGAGGATCTTCAGAGGACATTCAGACAGTGTGGAGCAGCTCCAACAGGAAGCACTGGCAACCTTGGACAATTTCCAGGATCCTTTTTCCACAATGGCCACTAGATACATGCAGGACATTACCTTTCAGAGTCTTTTTAGCCCAGTTAAACCAGAGGAGATAGTGATATCTCAAAGGGTTTGTAGAGTTAAGAAAGGACAATCAAGGGTACTTGCAATCAAAAACAAAAGTTTTTACTATATACCATTAATTAAGAGTCTGGAACAGTTGTTGTCAAATTCAAGAATTTTTGATATGATCAACACCACACCACAAGGCTGCCACAAAGAAGGGTTTTTGTATGACATCATTGATGGGAGCCTTTTCAAATCCCACCCACTGTTTTCAAATAAAGTGTCTGCTTTGCAGGTGATATTGTACTCTGATGAAATAGAGATATGTAATCCCTTGGGACCACACGCCACTTCTAACAAACTGCTGATGGTTTATTATACTTTAGGAAACATAGATCCAAAGTTTAGGTCAAAGCTTGCTGCAATCAGACTCCTTGCTATAGCAAAAGCTAATGATATTGACGAGTGTGGTGTTGATGTTGTATTAGAAAGAATTGAAAAAGACTTAAAGTTGCTGTATAATGGTGTCAAAATCCAAACAAAGAATGGGCAGATGGATTTATTTGGTGCTGTAGTTTCAGTATGTGGTGACACACTTGCCCAACATGAACTTGCTGGGTTCAAGGAAGGGGTAGGTTTTGCTTACAGCAAGTGCAGGCACTGTGAATGTACCTTTGACAAAATGCAGGAGAATTTTGATGAAAAAAGTTTTACTGAAAGGACACTGGACAAGCATATAAGACAGTGCCTTGAAATAGAAAGGGCTAGCACAGAGTTCTTAAAGTCAGCCCTCAGGACCACCTACGGTATAAACCGAAGAAGCAAAATGATTGATTTTCCAGCCTTTGACCTCATTCAACAAACTCCTCAGGATATCATGCACATCATTCTTGAGGGTGTTGCACCTATGGAAATTAAGTGTGTGTTAAAACACCTTGTTCTTTCTGGACAATTGGAGTTGGATATGTTCAATTCAGCCTTGCAGAGTTTTCCTTTGTCGGCAATTGACATAAGAGACAAACCCTGTCCAATCAGCGTCACTACCTTGGCCTCTAATGACAATAAAATTAAACAGTCCTCTGGACAAATGTTGGTATTGTTAAAGATCATGCCATTCCTGTTGAACAGTATTGAGAAAAATGAATATGTTCAGTTTGTTTTACACTTGATTGAAATAGTTCAGATACTTTTTGCTCCTGTTTTGTCTGTGGAAAGTGTATTAAGACTGAAAAAAATGATTGAACAGCATCTAAAAAAATTCAAGCAACTTTTTCCTGCAAATAACATAACCCCTAAGCAACATTATCTTCTACATCTCCCTACTCAAATCCTCTCTCTGGGCCCTTTGATAAGGCATATGTGCATGAGATTTGAATCAAAGCACTGTTTTTTTAAACAGTGGTCATCTAAATTGAACTACAAAAATGTCTGTAAGTCACTTGTAAACCATAACCATTTTTGAATGTTGTCAAAATGAATTGGGCACTGAGCATCCCATTTTTGTGCATGAGAAGGAATTGGGTCCTGTCTCAGAGGTGACAAGTTTGGAGTACATTGCAGGAAAGATAAGAGACTTTTTGGGGATTGATAACATACAACATGCAGTCAAAGTAAAGTGGCTTATCCTCAATGGAAATAAGTACAGCAGTGACAAGTCACTGATAATCACCAATGCAAATGAGACAATACCTGTCTTTGGACTCATAAAAAACATTTATGTGGTAAACAGTTCTTTGTTTTGTTTTGAATATCAGATTTATGAGACTTTGGGTTTAAACAGAGATCTTTTAGCATATGAAGTTGCTGTACCTAATCTTGCCCAGGCAACAGAGTTGATAGATGCTGAAAAGCTACTTGATCACACATCATATTATTCTGTCAGTTTCAAAAATAGTATGTATGTTTTAATGAAATACAAACTTGATGATGTCATTGCGCTTAAAAACTAAAACATGCTGTCAAATTTTGGAAGGACTGCTTCAATAAAATGTGTTAATTGACATGTGTTATTGTTTTTACTTGGCAGTCTTGAAACAAGTTCTCACAGCTAAAACTTTCTCTTAAAAGTCTAAATGTTGTCTGAAATGAAGTGTCTGACAGTATTTTGTCTTGATATGCATGTAAAACAACTCACTTCAAGATTTACCAGCTAATCAAGAAAAAAAAGATTCATATTCTTAAAACAAGCTCGATTATCTAAGACAATTTTTTCCTGCATAGTATATAACTCTCAAAACAAGTTAATTAAGAATTTTGTAACAGGATTTAAGAAATAAAATCTTGCTTAGATTACCAATTTTTGCAGTGTGAGACCTGATAAGGTGTTCAAACAGACTATGTTCCCAGAGCCTTAAATAATTCTGTTCTACCCCCAGAAGATTCTGAGGTTCCATCTTAAGTTGACTTTTGACCTCCCTGGTCAGTGCCACTCATCTGCTCTTCCTTATCTCTGTCCAGATGTTTTCAGCCAACAGAACAACCACAATCCTTATAAACACTTTGAATGAAACATGGACATATCTAAATATGTGATATTTTATCCTGTCATGAAAAATGCATTCTGATAATGTGACTTCTGTGTTTTTAGCTCTAAAAATGCCAAAGTTATGAAACAGCAGATTTTTTTGTTTTTAACCCTTCTGACAAACCAACTGTGCCCCTCAGTGGAAACTGAAAAGAGAACCTCCCTCCAGGAATGCACTTTTACTCTGTATTATATCAATTCACTCTGTTTTATTGAAGAATGCTTTTAACAGGATTTCTACACCTTAAGTTTTGGTAGCATACCATCTTAAAGGCATGTTAACTTGTCCAAGTTTTACAACATACACTTTGTTTGCTTGGATTTTTTATAAGATTGAAACTGTTCATTCTTTCTTATTGTTTAGATATAAAGTATGTGGTATCAAATTGATCACCATAAGATTTCCTACCTGACGCCATAAATGTCAACTTTTCTTTGTTTTTATTGTGTCCTTGTGTTACTGCCTTTATTGCTTATCTCTCTCTGTCTTTATAGCTGCTTGTCTGCTGATTCTTGCCTTCTATTATTTTGGTCTGCCTGTGACTCATGTATTGTCATGGCTCTGATGAAATGGGAACCTTTTTTATTGGTTTGTGGGTATGTAGGTGGTCCTGGTCCAGGCTCTCTGTCCTGGGTGCCTAGGCCTAGACTACTGCGTCAGCTTTTTGGGTTCTAGGTTTCCTCATGTTAATGAGCAGCATTGGTCTGAAAGAAACCAGAGACACTCATGCTCTCTTCTCTTAACTTCTTATTATATTTAGTTTATCATGCTGTTTGCTTTTTTGAGGGTTTTGGATTTAAAATGAGATTTTTGTTCTTTTACTCCTTTGGTGCTTTAACTCTTGTTTCTTTCTTCTGTATGTTCCTGTTTTTTAAAGCACTGGATAAAAGTTGTTTTTAAAAGGACCTATACAAATAAAGTTATTATTATTATTATTATTATTATAATGATTATGATGATGATGATGATGATTTTTATTATTTTTAATTATTATTATTATTTTATTATCATTATTTTCATTATTATCATCATCATCGTCATGATTATTATTATTATCATCATCATTGTTATTATCATCATTATTATTATTACTCTGATTTTTAATTATCATTACTATTATTTTACTTTTAATATTATTATTTTTATTATCATTTTTATTATTAAATGTCATTTGTAATGGGGATTTCTTGGTCAAAAGTCAATAAAAATTAATAAAGCAACATTTAACCCAGCATCAATTACATTTGGGATCATTTGTAATGTATTATAATAATTATATTTAATTGGCAGGAATTTTTTCATTTGTAGTACTAACACGTCCAGCAGGTGGTGCCATGTCTCATAGTTCCCTGTAACTCCACAAGCATTACTTCAGGAAATACTTTACAGGAAGTCAGAGCTGCAGCTGGTTACAGGTGTCCTGCTGAATCAGAAAAAGAAAGGCAGGTTTTTCCATCCCTAAATGTGAGATACTTTTTGTTTGTGTTTGCAAATCAGCATCATTTACTCCAGCTGGTTCATGAAGGCTTCAAGTACTGACAGTAAATAATGACTTATTTATTCTTATTGTGGACACCAGGAAATTTAATTAAAGCTGTAACAATATGACTTCTTGAGAAAGAAATAACTAAATAAACATAAAAAAATATACATCTCAATTTAAAAAAGTTATGAAATAAATGTAGATATGAACTGTGGATATTTGCTATGTGTCAAACAGATATTATTTGTCAGCAGCTGATTTAGAAAGTTCAGTCAGCTCACTTAATTTTTTTGAGTTATTTTTATTAGTAAATGAAGGAAGACAAAGCTTTGTCCTATCATCATTAGACTTTCAGAGAAGAACTTACATGATAATTCTAAGAATAAAAATACCAATAACAGATTCAAAACTTTAAGAGAATAGCTAAATTTTAAAATTTAGAGGAACTCATTTGAAACTAGTAATTTGATGTTAATTAAGATGTTTTGCAGTCTTTATTTACTTAATTAATGTGTTGTGATGTCATCTCAAACATAAAGTTTGTGGAAAAATTAGTAATAATAAGTACTCAGCTGTGATTCTAATCAAAAGCAACAGAAAACTACTGTAAATGTGCCAATCAGTAACTTTATTGAGTGCTTGAACAAAAATTAGCCAATGTATTGATTCCACATCAGTCAGCATTACTCATCTTTAAATAATTTTTATAAATGTCAGAAAAGAAGAACTTCGCTAAAAGAAACAAAAACACCAGAAAAACAACAGCTAAATTTGTTCTGAAGGTTAATTTTCCATCCTCATGCTGTAGCATCATTGTTCAGTAAATATCATTACATTAAAATGAATTGATCTCACTGACATGCTAACATAACAACAAAATATGTTATAACTCAAGAAATAAAAAGATTTTATATTTAAGGCAGGTTATCATTAATGTGAGATTCTTCACACAACTTCACACATGAGAAAAACCTGCTTCTGAATTCAATAAATGCAGACAATCAGCTGATAGTTACTTTAATATGTAAAAACCCAAAATGAAAGTGAAAAGCAAACATGTTAAACCATTTCTTAGATGCTAATCTATTCAGTATAGATTTAAAGTATTGATTATCAACACAAATTCAAATATAAAAATGGCCATAAATCAAAGTTTAAGAGTTAATATGATAATTGTGGGACGAGTTATGGGGTGTGACCCAGAAAAAAAAAAACACATCTTAATCAACCAAAACATTGAATGAAAGCAGCATAATATGTAATCACATCTTTGGTAAGAGATGATGTCTTTTTTCAATACTTTAAGTTTCAGTTGTAAAATGTCTCTTTCCTGGTATCAATTATGGTCTGCATCCATAAACAATCTTGGATCAACTGTGATTATCTTTGATTTTTATGGATAAAATGCTCCATGAGCTCACCAATCCACATCAGGGGGATTTTTTAGCAGACTCATTAACTCTGAATGAACTCTTGAGTCTTTCCGTTGCCAGGTCTACTGTGATGGTTTCCCAAGCGTGTGGAATTTCAGCAGGCTCTGCATCATATTTTTCAGCAAATTCGTTGTTAAAGTTTTTCAGGACATATTTCCAGTAGTCTAAATCCTTCAGTGTTTGATCAGGAGCGATTCGCCAGTCTGGGTAAATATCAGTGTACTTCTTGAAAGGGTATCTCTCATTATTTGTGTCCTTACAGCAAAAAGTACAATCACTGCACACTGAGGAAGTGCATATGTCAGTACAAAGTTTGCCCGACTGCACCCATCTGTATCTGCCGAGACCCTCCGGCCGGTGCAGAGAAGTAAAATGCTCACTGTGATCACTTCCTCCTGCCTCACAGGGTGCTTTGCAGAATGGATACAGTTTGCTACACCCAAGACACTTTCGAAGAGTTCCTGCTCAGGGTTTACATGAAGATGTTTAAGCTTGTCTTTAATGCTGGTCTCCTTTAATGTCTTTCTAAGTTTTAGTTCCATGTCCTCCACACACACATTGAGCCACTGAGCAAACTCTTCTGGCTTGACTTTGGTCAGAATCTTAAAAGGACCAAGAGCATCATCAGAAAAGACCAGTTTTGTACCTAGTTCCTGACGGATATCTTCAATAACAAAAACAAAATATGTGATAGCTCAAGAGATTAAAAAGATTTTGAGGGCAGGTTATCATTAATGTGAGATTCTGCACACAATTTCACATATGAGCAAAACCTGCTTCTGAATTCAGTAAATGCTGACAATCAGCTAATAGTTACTTTAATATGCAAAAACCCAAAATGAAAGTGAAAAGCAAACATGTTAAACCATTTCTTAGGTGCTAATCTATTCAGCATAGATTTAAAGTATTGATTAGCAACACAAGTTCATGCACAAAAATTTCCATAAACCAAAGTTTAAAAGAGTTAATATGATAATTGTGGGACTAGATCTGGGGTGTGACTCAGAAAAAAACATCCTAATCAACCAAAACATTGAGTGAAAGCAGGATAAAGTGTAATTCAATCTTTAGTGAGACATGATGTCTTTTTTCAAGGCTTTTAAGTTTCAGTTGTAAAATCTCTCTCCTGGTATCTCTTTCAGTCTGCATCCATAAACAATCTTGGATTTCTCGTGATTTTCTTTTACTTTTATGGAGAAGATGCTCAATGAGGTCAAATAATCCACGTCAAAGGGATGTTGTCCAGTCTCATTTAACACCAAATGAGCTCCTGAGACTTTCCTTTGCATGCTCCAGTGTGATGGTTTCCCAAGAGTCTGGAATTTCAGCAGGGTTTGCATTATAAGCTTCAGCAAATTCATTGTTGAACCTTTTCAAGACATATTTCCAGTAGTCTGAAGCCTTCAGGGTTTTATCAGGAGCAATTTGCCAGTCTGGGAAAATTTCAGCGTACCTCTTGAAAGGGTGCCATTTGGGGTGGCAGCTAAAAGAATAGTCACTGCTCACCAAGGAAGTGCATATGTCAGGAACAACTGTTTTTACCCCATCATAAAGAATTCCACCTAGACCCTCTGGCCGGTGCAGAGAAGTTTGATGCTCACTGTGATCACTTCCTCCTGCCTCACAAGGTGCTCTGCAGAATGGACACAGGTTGCCACACCCAATGACTCTGTTGAAGAGCTCATGCTCAGGGTTTACATAAAGACGTGTAAGCTTGACTTCAATGCTGATCTCCTTTAACTCCTTTCTAAGTTTTTCCTCCATGTCCTCCACACACACAGTGAGACACTGAGCAAACTCTTCTGGCTTGACATTTGTCAGAATCTTAAAAGGACCAAGAGCATCCTCAGAAATGACCAGTTTTGTACCTAGTTCCTGACGGATATCTTCAATCAGTTCCTGCAAGGTTTGCCCTTCTTTTTTCTGAGCTTTGAGCACTGCATCTTTAATGCTCTTGATACTTGATCTGAGATGTCGGTCCTCAAACCCAAATAAAGTCTTGGTGTCCTCAGTCAGGAGTTTCATCATCTCATCATGGATCCACTTCTTGACGTACCACTCATACGACCAGATGTATCTACGATAGTCATCAAAACTATCTTTTGTTATCAGATCCAGTAAGACTGTGTACTGGAAGAACATCCGTGTGCTGAACTGGAACTGTGTCCCCATTTCTCCAGTGATATCAGAGCCCATAGATTTGTAGATAAAGTCTAACACAGCAGGCGACAAACAGTCATCTGTGAATTCTTCTGCTCTCTTCTGGCACTGGTCTCTGTTGGTGAACTCGTCCTTGAAGATGGTACGAAATCTCTCTTTGTTTTGAGTGAGACATCTGGAGGGATCGTTCCTTTGGATGAAGTCTTCGTGCATTCTCTGAAATTCTCTGGCTGCAAATCCACAGATGTGCTGTTTCAGAGAAACCTCAAACTCGATCTCCATCTTCTCATTTTTGTGTTTCTTCAGCCTCTCATCAATCACGTGAAGGATCTCCAGGATGAAAGTGTCATGGTAGTCCTTTTTGTTCACTTTCTCTTTCACAGACTGTTGACATTCAATAATGATACCATCAGCTATGCTTTGCAGTGTCTTAACATGATCTTCAGTGTTGAATAATTTGTTGACTGTGTTCTTAAACTTGCTGAAAATCCCTTCAACCGTGTAAATAAAATGACCAAGTCCACAATCTCTCAGCTGTTTTTGGCTTAGTAACTCACAGGCACCTCCCTTGCGTGATAAGTTCTCTCTCAGGTGGTAGCTTACACTACCTGTGACATCTTTGGGCTTTTGTTTGAAGTGAACTTTTTCCTCTAACATTTTGTTCCACATCTGGTCAAATTCTTGATCTAACTTTCCCTCTGCCATGTTCACTTTTTTCTTTCGGCAGTCTTCAATTAATGCACGTACCCTCTCCTTCAGGTCTTTTGTGTAGTTCTCTTTGATTCCGTCAAGTTCTCTCATTCCTCTTCTGATTTCTGTTGCAGTTGTTAGTTGGTTATGGACAGATCTTTGCATTTCTCTACAAAGACTCTTTGCACTGTTTGCAAAGTCCTCTCTGTAGGCTTCAACAAGATGGACATGACCCTCCGTCTGCTTGAAGTACTTTTCCAGATTTTCAAGGAGATTTTTCTCCCAAGCAGACACCTCTGAGCATGCTTCACCTTTCAACTCTGTGAGTAAATCTCCAATGTCAGTAAGCTCAGATCTCCCTCTGCCAAAGTTAGAAATCTTAGTCTCTGCAATTTGAGTCCATGAGTACATTTTTTCTTTGAATTCCCATTCCCATTTGTTGAATTCTGTGCAAAGCCTCATGTATGCATCTGCCACCAGGCTGTTTCTGAAGCTGAAGATGAAGTTTTCGTGTTTGACAGCGTTCCACAGGCTTGTTGTCCACTCAATAAACTCCAACAGATTGCTAGCAGGAGACGCCCCCAAACTTTTGAGGATGTTCTTCTTGAGCTCATAAACAACCTCACTGTACCCTGCATTAACTGGTGCCATTGGTGGGCTCCCATTCCAGAGTCCTGGGACGTAGCAGTTCCCAGTGTCTGGATTGTACTCCATCACGTCAGTGAAGCTCTTAAAGTCTTTGTTTTCCATTTTGGCAGCTGCCTGAGTCATCTCATTTAACTGTTCCAGCAGCAGCTCTCCTTCTCTTAAGTTCTTCTCAGGGGCTGATACATCTGCCACGTTCTGGTGAACAAACTGACATTTGGGTTTCTTGCCCACAGATTTCATTCTGAGGAAGGCATGCACAACTATCTGTAGGATGTCCTTCATTTCTGTAGAGTTCTCCATTGCAATATTGATGATGGTGATATCGCTCAACCCCACAACAAGTGTTGCAAGCTCATTGTCATGTTCATAGCTGTTGTCAAGTTTTGCAAGCTCTGGTGACTTCAAGCCTTCAGTGTCAATGATCACCAAATAGTCACAGTTGAGTCTGTCTTTGACATCTTCATCTACTTTGATGAGCAACATGAAGGCACCTCTGGTGCATCGACCACTGCTGACAGCAAACTGGACTCCAAACATGGTGTTCAGGAGAGTAGACTTCCCTGTGCTCTGAACTCCAAGAACTGTAACCACCAGAATCTTGCTCTGAGGAGGAACCATGTCATTGAGCTGAGACAGAACATCAGTCACCCATCTGAGAGGAATGTTGGAGGCATCACCATCTACGAGTTCAAGAGGAAATCCATCAAGCAGCAACCCTGCACATAGTTTGGGCAGATGTGCTAACTGTCTGCGTGATAGATGTGTTTCTGGGAGAGAGACAGAGGCTTCATAGATCTGACCCATTTCACGGAAGAAATGTTCAGTCCCAAGTGAGCTGTTGGACAGCTGTTGGTCGATTTTTTTAATTTCCTCTTTGTTTTCAGGACTTTTGTTTTTGTTTTTGTAAGCCTCTCTGAGGCCAGACAGCTTCTCTCAAGACAGATTATCAAGGTTCATTCGCATCCATTTCAAGAAGTAACACCTCTCAGTGCCAGTACTTGATATTGCGTTAATGAAACATGTCATGGCGTTAGACACATCGTAAGAGTTCTGTTGTGCTCGAAGCTTTTCTTGCTCGATTAGAAGATCACTTTTGTATTTCTCTATGTTTTCTGACGGTGCTTTTCGGAGTCGAAACATTTCCTTCTCCAAGCAAGTTAAGTCTTTCCATATTTGGCCTTGCAATGGTAGCTGCTCTTCTTTGTATTTCAGGATATCTTGAATTTGTGCAGTGATGGCATCTGCATTTTCCTTTGCAGTCTGACACATCTGAGAGTCTTCATCTACCCATACTCCGAGTTCATGGGCGATGCCAGCCATCTGCTCAATTTTCAGCTTCACTGCTGGGTTCTTCACCACACTGTTGACTGCTTTACGCAGATAATTGATGAAGTCTGCATTATTCATTTGTTTCACCTTCAAAAGGATGTTTTTCTTCAGGTTCAGCTCTGTTGCCACCTTCTGAAGAGCATCAATTTTGAATCGGGGGCTTTGGTGGTTGCCTACCAGGTAGATCTGTGCCTTGTGGTGTTGGTTTGTGAACAGCTTGCACTCTGAGTCCAAACTGTCAAAAAACACAAAAACTGCAGCAGATGTCTGACACAAAAAAGCAAACTGTGTTTCAAATGAAGCAATGTCTCCACGAAGGTTAGCTACAGCCACCGGCTCACTGAAAACATCCATGTTTTTGTTCCCACAAGGTAGATACCAGGAGATTTCTGTCAGCCCATTGGATATTTGTCTTGGACAGTCACCACTTTCTGAGTTACAGTGTACAAATGTATCCTGGTACTGCTGAGAATTACTCAGAAGCTTGTTAAGGATCTCTGACTTAGACAACAAGCACTCACCTAGTCTGACAAAAGAAACCATTGGAAGTTCAGAGAGAACAATCCTGTCTTCAATAAAGCCCTTAGACTCTGACAGAGATGAAGGTCTGTACTTCTTCACTATGTCTCTCATGGCCCAAAGCATCAGTGTGCACTGCTTTGTGTCACAGTTAGGAAGCAGCAGAGGCACTGAGAACTGACACATGGACATTTTGAGGGCCAGCTCTTGCTGAACGAAACCATCAGAACACAGAAAGAGAGCAGTGATGATGTCAAGGGGGTTCACCTTGTCACTAGTCTGCAGACCACCAAAAAGATTGTTAAAATCAAACTCTGCATCGCCTGAAACAGCTTCACAGGCTGAATCACACTCAGGTGTAAACTTAACATTTCTCGCTCCCACATTAACCATCATCAGTTTCTTTAGAAAATACAATGTAAGATCTGAATTCCACTTGGTTGCTTCATCAGTGATGGTCTTCTTCTCAATCTTCAGTATTTTGCTGAGGGTTAGCTTCTCCTGAAAGTGATGCTGCAGTCCAAGGTTCTCCAGTAGACTCTCCAGTTGTGTTCCTGTGGAAATAAACGTGTACGTTGCGTCAGATAAATACCTGAAATTTAAACAAGGTGCAATGTATTTTTGCTAACCAATATAATTAGTTGTATATGTTTATATGTGAGCTGCACATTTAATTGAATTAATCAATTGTGACCTTAATTTTTACCCCTGTAAACCCAAAGAAGCCTGTTATTAATGATTTATTATACATGCATGTAATTTACTCAAAATACAGTGGATCACGTGGGCTTTCAACAGAGATGGCAGCATAGAAAGTTGCTCTGTAGAACAAACAAAAATGAAACTGGTGATAACTATGCCCACTATTTCACATGGTATATAGTAGCTCAGTAATGGGGATTTTTTTTTTTTGTTTATTACGAGATCATGATAGAAATGTCTATTGGAGAACTCCGGATGCTTCAGCATCTCAAAGATTAAACACTGCCACGGCCGGCAAGAGCTGGCAAGAAAATGGATGCTTTTGTTAGCAGGCCTGCCAAATCGACTGATATATCCTCCGCTTCCCTGCCACCTTGGAGATTCAACCCAACAGAGCTTATCGTCGTTTCACTCACCTGAAGAAACTTCTTCACTTCTGCTGAGCTAAGAACATACCCTGGGTAAATACCTGAACCCTGATAGACTTCTAGACTCAAGATGTGATGTGTAGCAAGATGAAAACTGAAAAAACTTTAGGAACAGGAAAGGTCTTCAAAACACCTCAGTCCTCCCTGCCTGTGCCTTCCTGGACCATGGTCGTCAATTTCCTAGAGACATCTGGTGCAATCAAGTCTGCCTTTACCCACCATGAGCAGACATCGGCATCTGATGTGTTTACTTCTCTCTGTTTAATTCCTAAACAGCCACTGGCGGAGACCTAATAATGTGTTCGAAGAGAGTTCGTTCCCAAGTCTTAAATAATTCTTAGATGGCACCTAAGTTGACCTTTAACCTCCTTGGCCATTTCGGACCACTCATCTGCTCTTCCTCATCTGTTCCACATGTTTACAGATCAAGGTGCTAAAACTGAACCTTTTAAACTCTTTCAATGAAACAATGGACACATCTAACAATGTGATATTTTATTCTGTCATGACAAATGCTTTCTAATCATGTGACTTGTGTGTTTTTAGCTCTAAAAATGCCAAAGTTATCAAAAAGTTTGATTATCGGTGAAAGCCTTCTGACACACTGAGAAGAGATCTTTCCCCTGCAGAATTGTACTCTGTACTGAATGCTTATAATAGGATTTCTACACCTTAAGTTTAGTAGCATAACATCCCAAAGGCATGTTAACTTACATGTCTTAAGTTAACCACATCTATTTTGTTAAATTGACTGTTTAATAAGATTTGAATTGTTTAATTCTTTCTTATACTTTAGATATATAGTATTTGGTATCAAATTGATCACCATGAGATTTCCTATTCAGTTGGAGTGCTTATATTGGATGTTGAATCAAAATACAACTTAATATTGGCCAAATATTAGTTGATGAAAGTTTTGATTACCACAGAAGGCCCTCCTTCTCTGAGATCCTTATCAGGAGTAAAACCAGAGAGAGACACGTGCTCTGTTCTCTCGTGTCCTCTTGTCCTCTTGTCTCCTCTCTGCTCCTCTCCTCTTTTTGACTTTCCATTTTTGGCTCCCATATTTATCCTTAATTCTTTTGTCTAAGTTTTTGTAGCCCACCGATTCTTTCTTTACAAGCCAGTAACACTTCAAGGATTTGCTTCTTTTCAAATGGACTTTTGTTATTAATTTCCGAATAGTATTCGTAAGGCCGACGAATTCTTGATTTTTGGAATTAGTTACAAATCAATTATTTTTTAATACAATCGAGCCATCCACGCTCCAAGTTCCAGCTTCACCTTAAACAGAACCTGCCAGTCCAATCTAAGACAATACTTCTCTCCCGGGAAACCTGGGACCAACCTGCTCACATCAGAACATCCTTCCTGGATCCATCGCGCTGGATAGTGTGGACTTCAGCCCTTTGGGACCACCCAAAACCAGAACAGTCCTCCAAGCTCTCCAGTAGCTCAGGACTAGTTTGAGATCCAATCATAAGCTGCATGAAGTAAGGCGCGGTTCTTCTTTCAGATGGGCTTGATTGTGTCTTGGTTCAATTCTCTAATTATTTCCCTTATTTGACCTTTCACAAGTAGGTTAATTCGGAAATTAATCCTCTGTAACCACTCCATATGCTCAAATGTTCCTTGAGGGTTCATTTCTTCTTTCCTGATTGACAGCATCATTGATTCAGTATAACTCTGACATTTATGTGTTTTTATTTTATCTTATTTTGTCTTATATATTCATTTAATAAATCACCCTTATATTTAAAGTTCTGTCTGTTGGTATTCTATTTGAAAGATTGACATCACTGCATGGTGGTGTGGCTGCCGAGGCCCGGCAGCCTATAAATACCCCCGGCCCCCTCCTCTTCCTCCTACTTCCTCTTCCTCCTGTATGGAGCTTGTGGCGCATGCTGTTATGGACACCGTGCCAAGCTGCAGGGAGCGTGTCAGGTTCCATTAAAAGGTGTGCGCGCTGGTTTGAGTGATCCATTGAGTTTCTGTGCGGGTGCTTACCCCAGTTTCGCTCCGTTACAGCAGTATGGCGTGACCGGAGCTGGCTGTCTCTGGGTCTGTGTAGGCGCTGCAGGGTTTCTACAGGTAGGGCGTGGATTGTCTGCCTTCTTTAAACATTTGGCTGTTGAATGGTGGGAGAATGACTCTGTTTAACCCCCCCAGGACTCACTGGTGCTGCCGGGCTGTGTGCGCCCCTTCCACTGCCGCCTGACACGGCTGCCCTGCTGTCAGTGTATGACCTGTTCCATCAGTCCTGAGCCTTGGGTCTATCCTGGTTCTACTCTGGTTCTAATCTAATTTTAATGGTGTGGCGGACTGATTTTTAACTCTGCCGTGGGACTCCGGGTGGGCTGAGCATTGGCGGCTCTGAAGGCCCCTCCTACTCCCCCCAGAATTGATCAGTGGCTGCTGTCCACCGGACCCAGGGTTATTTTATTAGCCGGGGGGCAGACTTAATTAATTCAGTTTATTTCTTGGGTTGAAGTATTTCTTTTGGGATTTGTTTGATTGTTTATTAAATTGTTTATTTTGTTTTCTTCTTTTTGAGAATTTTGTTAGATCGGTTAGAATTAATATGTTTATTTACAGGAGTATGACGACTGCCACTTTTGTGTTTCTAATTATTGTTTCTTTTGTTAACAGGTGCCAAGGGCCTCAGTGCGGCAGCGGTCCCCTGGTGGTGGTCCTGTTTTTCACTTGTTTTGTTTGCAGTTCACAGTGGTGTGTAGTTTTGGATCCCTTCCCTTTTCGTTACTGCTGTCATGGTAAGCCCCCAGCCCTATTTTTGGTTACAGTTTTCTTTTGGCAGGTCACCTACTCCTGATTATTATAATTACTATTATTATCTGATTTTGTCTGCTGCTTTTTTTTTTCAAGAATTGGTTTAATAAAGTGTTTCACTTTTATGGGAATCACGCTCTCTGCCTGTGGACTTTTTTTTGAACCTGTGTGTGCCTTTTATGGTTAGTGAAGATATATTTATATCCTTGGGTGCAAGTCCCCAGGTGGCATTATCAGCAATTACATCTTCATTACGCACATTGCCACACTAAGTTTGTCCATCCTTGTTGGAGACAATCAATATGTCTTTACATTTAACAGTCTATGTGCAGTGGCAGCTGCTGGTCAGTCAAGGAGGGGAAGCTCGTTTTTTTTCCGGCCTACATCATAATTACCCGTAATTCTCCCGTATTAAAAAAAACATTCCTCTGCCTCTGCTACTAACTGAACACTGTCACTCGTCTGGCGAGAAATGCCACCTGCAGTAGCCTGCATGTTTGTTTTCCTCCTCTTTTACTACCAAAGAGGCTGAATGACAAGATGCCTCACTACGTCTATCTTTCTTAACACCGGGTTGTATCGGTTCTATAGCAGATTTAGCGGATTTATAGCCGAGTGAGCATCTGTCAAACATGCGATCTTTGGGGTGAAGACGGGGCCGCTTGGGCGGACACACGAAGAGAGCTGAAGTGAGCGTCCTGAGGACTAACGAGGAAACAAACGCTAATATGAATGATGGCACAAAAGATACGGTTCTTAAGCCGGCTGCCCCAGTGTGAGAATGTGTTGGTTTTAAACAGGATGAACAAGGTGTGAGCTCATGAACACCGACGAGCTGATATGTCGTATTTGTTTGAAAGTAGTGGCGACGAAGATGTGCAGGTGCAGCAGAGCCTTTGTCCTGACAGTCAACACTTACTGAGGTGTTTGGTCGGCAAAGAACATATAGATAAAAGCCCAAAATGGTGTGCTCACAGACAATGTTGTTCGCTACATTGCAAAAGAAGTGCAGCCCTTCAATACGGCTGAAAAGCCAGCAGTTACAAACGTTTGACAGAAAGTACGAACTGACTGGGAGAAAGTACATGTCACAATTCCTGAACTGTATAAACTCCATTTCATTTAGGCCAGAGTTTTTATTGTTGTGTGAGTTTTGTTTTTTCTTTACAGAGACAGGGTCTATTTTTTTTGTTTTTGACTAGTATAATTATTTTTATTTACATATAATTTTGCTAAAAGATAGGTCATTTCATTTTCATTGCTTTTTTTTCTCTTTTTTGTTTGTTGAATTCACAAAATTTTTGTTCAATTTATTTTATTTAAAATATCCTGACCTTCCAATCACAGTTAAATATTCTTAAGAAATTAAAGTTTCTTGAATCGTGCACTAGTCTTAAGTGCCAGAGATTTCAGGGAAATTCTATTCTAGGCTACTATGTTGTACGTTTGGAATTGTCATGCTGCTGCATCCAAGTTGCATACCAAAGCAGTATTTATAATAAATTCCATGCATTGCATTGGCAAACGTATCAGAAATGTATTTCTCTTTAAATTGTTCAACTTTATTCAGTCAGTTGTTGTTACATCAATAGAATTTAAATTAACAGTTTGTCCTGAATGTTTGGGCTAAAATAGTTTCTAAATACACATTTGCATGTTAAACTTTTAACTTAATATGTGTATTAAATTGCGAGTTTTTTTGCTTATAGACTAGTAGACTAATCGCAAATAAAATTTGAGACTAGCCTGCGGGAAAATTAGTCGAAATTCCCATCCCTAGTTTCCACAGTGGAACAACCCACTCTACGCTTCCCCATCGAAGTCAGTAAACGCTCAGCATCCAACTGTGTTAATGCGCTGAGACGCTGTGGGGATGAATGAGAAGGAAGTCGCTCCAGTTACCTGTGATAAGTAGCTGATTCTGAACAAAAGATGAAGGTATTCTAGAGCATATTTAGTCAATGAAATGTACACACAGCAGGACATATCACCACTTTTTGGGGGACATTTTAGGGAAAGCTGAGCTTCCCTTACAGTCTGAGAGCAACCGTCACTGTCTATGTGCCACAGTCCGTTAAAGTAACTGTAGCTCTAGTTCAGTAAGATCAGGGGTTAGATTAGATTAGATTAGATTAGGTTAGATTAGATTAGATTAGATTAGATTAGATTAGATTAGAAAGTAGTCAATCTCTTTGGTAAAAAAAACTCCCTTGAGGAAATTGAGAACAGAAATTGAGGACAGAAAAGCAAAAAAATTGTGTTCTTTGTCTTGCATTATGCTAATTAATTTATGTTAATTATGCATGTTTCAGCACTATCTGCAAACGGTATGCTTTTTGTTCCTTGTGAGCTCATCCATGATGTTGAATTAAACTTGTTATGAAGGTGTTTTGATGAACTTTCCTGCTTTTAAACATCATCTGCTGCTGTGAAGGGACTCAAACTCTTAAAATGGAGGCATGACAGCGATAAATATTAGTAAAACAAGAGAACGAGGAGATGATAAATCCAGTTTGACCTAGTTTTTGAAGTTTTACAGTTTTACACAAAGATATCAGGTGAATGTTTTTTTTTTTTGTTATTACCATGTCTGGTGTGTGTGATGTGATAGCTGTCAGTCTTTCCCCTCACTCTCTCTTACTGAGTAACCACAAACTCAAGTGTGTGAGTTATTGTGCAATTTGTTCATCTGGCATATTTTATAAGACATCAAGATTGACATGAAACTAAAAGGTGATTAATTATTTCAGTGAGATAAGATTCAAAACACACTGAGGTTTCAAAAAGCACCTCAAAGATCACAAGACTACCTCAAGATTGTTAGAAAACTGTGTAGAAAAAATATTAGAAAGAAAGAAGGAAAGAAATTGTTTCAGTATAAAGTGTCAGGGGAAGACCCTCTGACTTCTGAGCAACAACAATGTCAACAAAGTAAAAACAGGATAAAATTACATAACTATTACTTTGTTGACAAGCCCGATAATCAAGTTAAAAACACCATTGTTATCATTTTAGCTCTAAATTAATTGTTGCAATATATTATGATATAGTAATAACGTCTAGTTAAAGCAACAACATAAGATGGCCCGTTATAGAGCAGTAATGTCAGGTTGCTTTACCACCATCACTTTAAGGTTTCTTTACAGATTCTTTTGGTGGAAGTGGCATGCAGAATGGCTCGCTTGATTGGAAAGGTTGCAGACCCCTGAGCTACATGCTACTTCGTAACAGTTTTTCTGCATTGGTTTCGCTCATTTCTTGAAACAGAAATTATATTCCCAAATTACATTGACAAACCTTCAAACAACTTGGCCATTGTTCACAACAGAATTGAATTTCTTATTAGTGAATAGTGCAATGTTTTTCTTTTTGAGCCATTCATGGGTGTTTTAGCTGTGTGTTTTGGGTCATTTTCCTGTTGGAGGACCAATGCCCTGCGACTGAGACCAAGCTTTCTGACACTGGGCAGCACATTTGGCTCTAGAATGCCTTCATAGTCTTAAGATTTCATTTCACCCTGCACTGATTCAAGACACCCTTTGTCAGATGCAGCAAAGCAGCCCCATAACTGAGCCTCTTCCATGTTTCACAGTAGGTTCTTTTCTTTGTATGCTTCATTTTTGCCTCTATGGCAAGATGAACTAAGAAAAATCTTAAAGTACAAGAATGTCTTCATTCCTTCCTCCCTCTATCTGGAGAACCCTGGTTGTAACTCACTAGAGACATGTGAAGCCACAAAGTCTCACTTTATTTCCCACCGACTACAATGAACAGGCATCTGCGTGGATGTGAGAGATGTATTTATTACTCTGGACTTCCTTCCTAAACAGTGATTGGCTGAGACCTAATATTGGGTCCGTGAGAGTTCGTTCCCAAGTCATAAATAATTCTTAGGTGGCATCTAAGTTGACTTTTGACCTCCCTGGCCATTCAAACCCCTCGTCTTCTCCTTCTTATCTCCGTCCAGATGTTTTTCAGCCAACAGAAAACCACAAACCTTATAAACTCTTTAAATGAACAATAGACAAATCTAACAATGTGATATTTTATCCTGTCTTTGCGAATGCATTCTGATGATGTGACTTATGTGTTTTTTAGCTCCAAAAATGCCAAAGTTACGAATAAGTTGGATTATTTGTGACATCTTTCTGACAAATCAACCGCGCCTCTCAGTGGAAACTGAGAAGTGATCTCTCCCTCCAGGAATGCACCTGTACTCTGCATTATTTCATTTCACACTGTTTTAATGAAGAATGCTTATAATAGGATTTCTACACCTTTAGTTTTGGTAGCTTACCATCCCAAAGGCATGTTAACTAATAAGTCTTAAGTTTTAACCATATATTTTGTCGTTTGACTTTTTAATAAGGTTGAAATTGTTTTATTCCTACTTACACATTAGATATATAGTATTTAGTATCAAATTGTGAACTCATTGACAGACTGCTTGGGACCATTTTTATATCCAGCGGAAAATGACAGCCCTGTTCTCTGCTCTTTGGCTACCATTCATTTTATCCATCTATTAGATTTGTCTTCAATTTTCCTCTTGCAGCCACATCCGGGGAGATTGGCTACAGTTCTGTGGACCTTAAACTTCTAAATAATATTTGCAACTGTAGTCACAGGAACATCATGCAGCTTTGAGATGGTCGCAAAGCCTTTCGGCCCTAACTTTGTGGTGCAGCACATAAAATTTGACTATTTGGTAGACTTGCTGCACTGAGATGGGTACCACCTTGGAGGGGGATAAGATGGGAGACACCGGGAAAGTATACAGTATATCATCAAAGGCTCTGCTATTTGGCGATAACAGACCAGGAGTGCAGGTGGATTAGCTTGCTGTTGTGTTAATGTAACTGTCTCCTAATTTTGTACTCCTATTTATGACCAAGGAACAAATTACATCTGTTTCAGGCGCTGGCCCACACGGTGACGCACTTAGTGGCCCCAAATGCGCACCCGATGGGCAGTCCATTCTTTATTTGCTGAAATGACAGCTGCTCTGACCGCTACAGCACACTGTTTCCGGGGCGGGGTTCAGTCAGACGAATTAGTCGCTGTGCCTCGGCTGCAGTGCATTTAGAGGCAAGATTCACACCATGATACCAAACAGCACAGTGACTACTTTTCACCATTAAAACAGGCTTACTGACTGATTACAAGCTTGAAGACACCTGTGCTACTAATTAAAGGACACACATTAGTTTAATATACCCCAATGATCAAATCATCAAATCATTTATAATCTTTTCTAGGGGTACCATCATTTTTGTTGAGGTCAGTTTCATAAGATTATTTTTTAAATAATTCTTTTGACCCACAATTCAAACCCAATGTCAGATTAACATTAATGAATTTTCTGTAATGTTTGATTTATTACATTGTGTAAACCATAGATAAAAACGGAACACAATGATTTGCAAATCCTTTTCAATTTAAATTCAATTGAATACACTGCAAAGACAAGATATTTAATGTTCGAACAGAGAAACTTTATTTTCTTTTGCAAATAATCATCAACTTAGAATTAAATGGCAGCAACACATTGCAAAAAAGTTGGCACAGGGGCATTTTTACTACTGTGTTACATCACATTTCCTTTTAACAACACTCAGTAAACGTTTGGGAACTGAGGAGACCAATTTTTGAAGCTTTTCAGGTGGAATTCTTTCCCATTCTTGCTTGATGTACAGCTTAAGTTGTTCAACAGTCCAGGGTCTCCGTTGTTGTATTTTACGCTTCATAATGTGCCACACATTTTCAATGGGGGACAGGTCTGGACTACAGGCAGGCCAGTCTAATACCCGCACTCTTTTACTATGAAGCCACGCTGTTGTAACACGTGCAGAATGTGGCTTGGCATTGTCTTGCTGAAATAAGCAGGGGCGTCCATGAAAAAGACGTTGCTTGGATGGCAACGTATGTTGCTGCAAAACCTGTATGTACCTTTCAGCATTAATGGAACCTTCACAGATGTGTAAGTTACCCATGCCTTGGGCACTAATACACCCCCATACTATCACTGATGCTGGCTTTTGAACTTTGCGCTTATAACAGTCCAGATGGTTCTTTTCCTCTTTGGTCCGGAGGACATAACGACTACAGTTTCCAAAAACAGTTTGAAATGTGGACTGGTCAGACCACAGAACACTTTTCCACTTTGCATCAGTCCATCTTAGATGAGCTCGGGCCCAGAGAAGCCGGCGGTGTTTCTGGGTGTTGTTGATAAATGGCTTTGGCTTTGCATAGTAGAGTTTTAACTTGCACTTACAGATGTAGACGAACTGTAGTTACTGACAGTGGTTTTCTGAAGTGTTCCTGAGCCCATGTGGTGATATCCTTTACACAGTGATGGCGGTTTTTGATGCAGCACCGCCTGTGGGATCGAAGGTCACGGGCATTCAATGTTGGTTTTGGGCCTTGCCGCTTACGTGCAGTAATTTCTCCAGATTCTCTGAACCTTTTAATGATATTACGGACCGTAGATGATGAAATCCCTAAATTCCTTGCAATAGCTCATTGAGAAATGTTGTTCTTAAACTGTTTGCAAAGTGGTGACCCTCGTCCCATCCTTGTTTGTGAATGACTGAGCATTTCAGTGAAGCTGCTTTTATACCCATTCATGGCACCCACCTGTTCCCAATTAGCCTGTTCACCTGTGGGATGTTCCAAATAAGTGTTTGATGACCATTCCTAAACTTTCTCAGTCTGTTTTGCCACTTGTGCCAGCTTTTTTGAAACATGTTGCAGCCATCAAATTCTAAATGACCTAATATTTGCAAAAAATAAAGTTTACCAGTTCGAACGTTAAGTATCTTGTCTTTGCAGTGTATTCAATTGAATATAGGTTGAAAGGGATTTGCAAATCATTGTATTCTGTTTTCATTTACAATTTAAACAAAGTGCCAACTTCACTGGTTTTGGGTTTTGTACATGCTTGACACAAATATAGATATGTGTTGCATGTGGGATTTAAACCTTAACCCTCTGAACAGTCAGCAGACCTTCTACCCACAGGGCTAACCAGCCACTTTTGACATCTCAATCTATATATACTGATTTGTCTTCCTGGTATTACAGTTTGTATTAATTGATGGTAGGTTCAGCTGTCTGCAGAATTTCTGATGTCATATCAATAATGTTAATATTAGTGTCTGGCACTGAGTGATTTGTGGCCTTGCAGAGCAGAAGGACCTGCCTGATTCATTGTCTGAAATCCTGCATGTCTGTCTTGCCAACTTCCAGTGTCCAATGAGTTCACATGTCTGATTGCTTAACAGCCCAGTCAGGGAAGAGAGAGACAGGCAGAGCTGTGGATGTGACGACAACAGGAAGTGACTGCATGCTAGAAAACAATGGCAGTTTCTGAAGTGGTCTCTGTATCTGTTTTTTTTAATCAGAAATTGAATCTTTTTTTTTCTTTAAAAGAGGAGGAAAGAATGTCACTTGAAACGTGTCTTATGCCTAAGTCACACATTCCCGTTTCTCACTGCGACTGTGCACGATTGAGGAGGCTGGTGTGATCGTTATGATACGGGATGAAATGACTGTCTCACCCCTGGACACACCCCGTAAATACACCGTCAGTGGCGCTGCTTCAGCGCTACAGGGGGCGTTTGTCCCGCTCCAGTTAGGTAAATGCAGCGATATGAGGAGGATTCCATCCCGCTGACAGGACGTCAGCTCCGCTCGAGCTCAGTTCGCGGACGAAGCCCGACTGAGCCCGCCGCTTGCGCCGTCTTGAACGGGACAAAGTCGGGGCTCATACGGATACATCCTTGTCAGTCGTCCTCATAAAGCTTTCAGGATTGAGCCACGATTGGGCCACGTTCAGCCCGACTGAGCTCCGTACCTGCCCCGCTAATACCGCTCGCATTAGGTCTGCATTAGGCTTCCATCCCGCTCCACTGAGAGCGCCGATTCTCCACGACAGTTTTGAACAGTTCAAAACTGTCGTGGAGCTTCCACGTTCCCCTCCGTTCATCCACGACTATACAACGCTGAACCAGACGAAGTAGCGCATGCACCACGACCGAAGCACGCTTTATCAGGATTATGACAATCGTGCACAATCGCCATGAGAAACGGGAATGTGTGACTGGGGCTTTACGAGTAATCATTTGCTCTTCTTCTGACCAAGAATCACTGCTGGAAAACTGGGAAAGAATGAGGAAATCCTCCACGGATGTGCCGGTTAGCCTGTAGTTGTTGTTGATAATCTGTTAAACTTTGTGCAATCTGATCTCCTCAGAAGTTTACCGTGAGAAATGCCGTTGTCGAGGATCATTTCACAAATAAGTGTTAAATGGCACATCTGCGTAGTAGAATTTAATGTAAAATGATAGTCTAAGGTAGTTCAAACAATTGCACTGTTGTTAGCCATTAGCCGCTGCATGCGTGTTGGTCGCTATGTGTGCTACATCATACATAGCACTATTGCTTGATATGGATTGGTCTGTGATGAGTGTGACGAGCCGACCAATCGTCCTATCTCAACCTAGTGTTGATTTGATGGTAGTGCCTCTGAAAACATTGTCGAATGGCTCTTTCCCGGATGGATAGTGAAATATTTCCATTGAGGATACATGGATCTGCCCATCTGGTATTACAGGGTGAGTAATTTGAGGTTGGCGTTTCAAAAATATGTTTAAACTTTGTTATAAGCAAGGACTGACAACTGTCCACCCAAACAAAAGTGGCCAACCACACAATGGTGCCTAGAGCCAATACACAAAGAAAACTGTAATATATATATATATATATATATATATATATATATATATATATATATAAATTTATGTTAGTTAGAATATTTATTTTTCTGAGTGCATTAACTTAAAAAAGCTGCTAGTGCATATGACACCACCTATATGTTTGGATTTCCCCCCCTTGTTTTCGGCTTCATGGCTAACCCATTTTAGTCATAATTTGTGCTGCTAGTTCATATTTCTGCCATCATCAGGTTGTTGGATGCAATGACATCCAGAGGACTAAGGTCTCTCAGAACAAGTCTGCAAGATATTTAGTATTAGTTAATGCAAAGAATTTAAGGAGTTGACACTCAGATCTGTGATTTAATCATATTGTCCTAATTGATCCTGAATATTTGTACTCAACTGTTTTTAAGGGGAGTACATTTAAACTAAAGGAGTGACTTCCTATTAATGATGTTTGTACTCACTTGTGTGTTCAGGTGTCACAGCAGCCTCAGTGACTGTGGTGTTCAGGGGTCCATTTGCACCTCTGTTTGAGTTTTGATCTTCTGGTGATGGTTCCTGCCAGTCTTCTTCCTCAGTGTAAATATTCTCAGTGTCACCCTCCCTGCTCTCATGACATACTGCTGTCTTCACAGAGGGATGGGAAACTGTAAAAATATATTATATTAAAGATTAAAGCACTGACAGACTGAGTATGATCCATGGTGTGTAAAACAAACTAAGCAGAACTTTACCTCCCCCATCACTCTGTTGGCAGTCCTTCCTGCTGCCTTCACATGTTGGAGTTGGATTTTCTGCTCCCTCCTCAGAGGTAAGGACAACAAATGAATCATCATCACCAGTTTATTTTTTCCAGGACAAAGAATATCAGTGAAATCATTTTCTGAATATCTCATACAACGACTAAAGGTCTAGAAAAGTATTTCTATATCTTAAATAAGTCACTGAGATATTGGTACTTATTCAAAATCTTAAATAAGTAACAGTCCATTTTTTTACCTCCTTTATGTGTTTGTCACTCCACACGTGCTCTGGATTGTTGAAACTTCTCTCTGAAAACGACCAGACAAGATTTTGATTTCAGCGTACTCACATTTTTTTCAGTTATAACATGTAAGGCCGCCTAAGGTGTCATTTTCTACCTGTTATTAAAATGGCACTTAACAGTCTTTCAATGAGCCTACATGCTTGCAGCTTAGGAAGTGATGAGCAGTCGTTTGCTGCCTCTCATATATTTGTGCACTTGTGTTTTTTCAGGCTGGCTTTTAAGCTGTTAGCAATTTCTAGACTAGGTTTGGCATAACTACAGGGATGTCATTGTTAACTTAAACATACAGGGACCAATGGCAGATGAGCTGCCCTGAGTGTGAGTTGCAGCCTATGTCTGCCCTTTTATTTAACTATTAAGACCTTATCTTGGATCCTATCCTGTGGTCACTTGTATGTCATATAGTCAATAAGTCAGTGAGTAAATCCGGGATCTGTGAGAAGAAACGTCTCTGAACAATGGAAAGCAACGGGACAAAGGACCACGCCGTCTCCAATCAAACAATTTGGGAGGCCATCCAAGAAATGAAAGGGACAATGCTTACACACTTTGACTCTAAAATAGACTTGTTGCAAACAAGGCTTGACAGTATACAAAATCGCATGTCAACTATTGCAGAACATGTCACGGAATTAGAGCAACGAGTCAGCGCAAATGAGGATTCTTTGTCGGACCTGAGAAAGCTCGCTTCAACGCTTGAAAAGGTTATCTCCTACCTTATGGAGAAGATAGAGGAGCTGGAAAATAGAAGTCGATCACATAATCTGTGTTTTCTTCATGTTCCTGAGCAAGCCGAGGGTAGGAATCTGTTGGAGTTCATGAAGAAACTTATTCCTCAGCTCCTCGGTGAAGAAAACTTTACAACACCGCCTGTCATTGAACGGGCGCACCGCTCCACTACTACACGGAGACATGACAGAGCTGCTCCGAGGCCGATCCTGGTTAAATTCCTCCTGTTTTTAGGATAAAATAAAGCTCCTCCGACTCTCCCAGGCGAAAAAGGATCTTCTGTTTAATAGGGTGCGTATCTACATCTACCCAGACTACTGCTGAAGTCCTACAGAAACGGCGCGCATTGAACAGCATAAAGAAGAAACTCTGTGAGCTGAACTTTAAATACTCTTTAATATTTCCAGCTACACTGAAGGTTATAGTCAACGGTAAACCCAGATTCTTTGGCAGCCCTGACGACGTTGAAATTTTTTTCCGCGATGACATGTCATCACCATAATTCTTTGGGTGAGGTCCTCTTTGAAAGATTATTTTGTCTCTACTGCTAAGATGTTCCCATATGTGTCTCCATATGGTTTAGTTTCTGTAAAGCATCCGATTTGTAATATAGATAGTCTGCGATGCAGTGTGCTTGTCAACTTGATTTGTTTGGATGCCGGTTCCGGGTGCAGGTCATTATGGTGATTTTTTGTTTACTGCCGTGTTTTGTCACGTAAAGCACAGTGTCACAATGTAAGCTCCATCGTTGAATCCTATTGGCAGATAAAGATAATCTCTGCTTACCCTAGTTTATGTTCACTCTAAAAAGAAAAATTCACCGGCAGAACTTTTTTGTTATCTTTCAATACTACTGGTGTCATGAACTTTGACCACGAATAGTAATTTAGTTTAGGTCTAACAATAAAAGCTTGTGAAGTGAGACAATGATTTTGTTTCCCTTTTGTAATTACTTAAATTACTCTCACGATTTCTGTTCATGGGTAGACTAGGGAAATTCCACGATGTCTCTAGGCCAACCTGGAAGATTTTTTAATGTATGTTTTACGTGTATATGTGTTTGTGTTTGTTTGTGTGATACCTATTCCCAAACCACTACAACTACCCTCCTTTCAACACCTGCTCCATCGGAGATATGTTGTATTTAAGAGAATTGCCTTGTGTCCGTGTTTGCATAAAAATGAGCTTGAAATGTTCTGATCTATGAATACAGAAAAAGGTTTACACATCATCCACCTCAATATTAGAAGCCTTCCATCCAAAGTAGACCACCTAAAAGCAATGGTTGTTTATAATAAACCTAGTGTGATCACTTTATCTGAAACTTGGCTGCACAGCAATATCTTAGAAAGTGAAATTAAACTTGATGATAATGTCCTGTATAGAGCTGATAGGGGATCTAGAGGTGGAGGTGTGGCTACATATATTTCCTCACATTTATGTTCAGAACTTATTACACCAACAGATTCACCTTTGCATTTTGAATGCCTCTTTATAAAATTATTTTTTTAAAATAAACACTTAACTATAGGTAATATCTACAGACCCCCTAATTCACCCTCATAATCTACTGATTGTATACTTTCTACCCTTAACTCCTTAGATCATCTGGAAGAAATGATTATACTCGGTGACTTTAATAAAAAACAGGTTGGAACGTACCTCCCTAAAAGACAAAATTTCATTTCATAGCATGAACTTAACACAAATTATAAACGAACCAACAAGAGTCAATAAAACATCTTCAACTCTTTTAGACTGGATATTGGTCACTCATCCTGATCGAATTATTAAATCTGGAGTATTAGCCAACAGCTTAAGTGACCACTCAATTATTTTTTGTGTATGGAGAATTAAAGTTCCTCATCTCACACCAAAGTGTATACGAGTAAAAAGAATAAAAAATATCAATCCTGAGCAATTTATTGAAGATGAATGTGCTTTGAATTGGGATAGACTTCATCTTATACCTACCGTCAACAATGCCTGGGATTATTTTTATACTGAATTCACTAACGTTATTAATAAACATGCTCCCTGGACCTTAAGGAAAGTTAAGGGTAGACACCTACCTTGGATAAATGCTGACCTTTTAGGCCTATTCAAAAAAAGGGATAAGGCATGGCAGAAATATCGTTCTACAAGAGATATGAATGACTGGTATGCATATAAAAAATTAAGAAACATCTGTACGACCAAAACCAGGAATGCAAAATCCAGCTATTACAAAGAATCACTTATGAATGATTTTAAAAATCCTAAACAATTTTGGAATTCCATAAATTGTATCCTGAGTAAATCTTCAAAGGTTTCAAACATATATTTGAGAGTTAATAATGAAGTTGAGAATGATCAGTCAATAATTGCCAATGCCTTTATTCATTACTTCTCTAATATATGTAGCTCTCATTCTTATTCCTCCTACAGTAATGTAGCATCAGATACTGTTAGGGATAGTCACTCTTTCTCCTTTAGGAAAATAAATCCTCAGGATGTACAAAAAGTTATAGACGGGCTTAACTCTAGTAGTGGAGCTGGTCCAGATAGTCTCGAAATTAAATTTTTAAAAATTGCCTCTCATGCTCTATCATATCCTCTTTCTGCTTTATTTAATATGTCACTTGATACCTGTGATGTTCCCTTAAGTTGGAATTGCTCCAGAATCACACCCCTGCACAAAGGTGGTGATCCTCTTGATATTAACAATTATCGACCTATTTCCATAATAAACTGTGTGGTCAAGCTCTTTGAAAAATTAGTTTTTAATAAACTCTCTCAATATATAAATGAGTTTGACATTTTATCTCCATTTCAATCAGGATTCAGATCAAACTTCTCTACAACAACAGCTCTTCTTAAATTTATAAATGATATAACATCCTCTTCAGACAATAATATGCTCACAGGTGCAATATTCATTGATCTTGCCAAGGCTTTTGATACAGTTGACCATGATCTCCTCCTAGACAAACTCTATGCCATAGGACTCTCTGAAAGCTCACTGTTCTGGTTCAATTCCTACTTTCATCACAGATATCAATGTGTTTCTCTGCAGGGTATACAGTCAAACTTTATGTTAATGGAAAAGGGTATTCCCCAAGGTTCTTCCTTGGGTCCACTACTGTTTAGCATTTTTATCAATGACCTTCCTCAAGCCTGCTCCGATTGTCACATTCATCTTTATGCAGATGATACTGTAATCTATACTTCTGGGCTCAATATTTCACAAATACAACCAAAATTACAATCAAATTTTGACAACATACAAAAATGTTTTTTTCCAATAAACTCCTATTTAATAAAAATAAATCCTATAGCATGTTATATGGTACCCGACAGAAACTTTTACATTCCGATAAACTAACCATTTTTTACCCGGATGGTAACCCACTTGATACAACAGAATGTTTCAAATGTCTTGGTGTCTGGCTTGATTCCCATCTCACCTTTAAAACACATAAAGAATCTGTCATCACAAAATAAACTGCACCCTGGGCATATTGTATCACTCAATAAACTGTTTTACTTTACAGGTTAGGAAAAAGATTATTTTACAGCTTGTTCTTCCCTTATTTGACTATGCAGATATTGTATATCAGAATACCTCAGAATCCAATCTGTCAGCTATGAAAGTTACTTATAATAATCTTTGAAGATTTATTTTAAGATGCCCCTACAGAACTCATCACTGCACTCTATATTCCTTTTTAAATTGGTTATCACCTGAGGCTAGAAAACAGTTTCACTGGCTGCAGTTTATTTTCAAATGTATTTATCATAACTATCCTCCATATTTAAAACAATATCTGATTCCATATAGCTCTCAGCATAACCTTCGACACATTGATAATCATTTTTTATTTGTTTCAAGAATTCACAAAGAAATTGGACGCTTTTCCTTTAAATATAAAGCTCCATCAGACTGGAATTCCATGCCTGATTTTCTAAAATCTATTAATTCTTTTTATCTCTTTAAGAAATCCCGTTTCATTTACTTATTTAAGCCTTGTTTTTGTTTTTGACATCCAACTGATGGCAATATTGGTGTATGATGATCAGTGATAAACTGTTGTCAAATGTTAGCTTTTGTATTTGGACTGTATGTAAGATTACTGAGGACACTGGATAAATATCATGATGGGTATATATTATTTTCAGATGTTGTCATTGTGAATCATTATTGGGAGGGATAAAAGGGAATGGTCAGGTCAAGAGTGTTGTCTATGTGTTATGTTTTGTAATGTACTGTATTGTCTTTGTTCTTTTCTGTTTAGTTTTGTATACTCTGTAATGTTCGGTTTAGTTATGTATCTATGTAAAGGACTCCCTCAAAAACAAGATGATGCATCTTAAGGGACTATCCTTTAAACATTTAAATAAAATAAAAATAAGACATAAGACATTTTGAGTCACTGTTAATTTCACTGCGTTGTTATACACAGACCTGTCTGGAACATTTGTTCAGCTCACTCTTACCTGACTGTGTGACTGATTAGACAGCAGTGGGGAGGGGACTGAGAATTGAATGGAGTCAAAGCTCCATCTACTGGACTTATGGTGCAACAACATCATTCTGCACAACTTTGACATTGAATTTTATTTATTGTTTTTAGAGAAAATAAGAATACATCAATGTTAATTCAGCAAAACCAAAGCCAATGTCAAATATTTTGAAGGGCTAATCAGCCAATTAAATCAGCCTGCCAAAAGATCAGTTGGATCTTACGGTTCATTTGAAAATCAGATCAATTTTATTTTTTGGAATGTAGGTAATCTGGAGTTTTAAAATGACCAACTAAGATAAATTTGGTTGGAAGTTTTGCCTTTTCCGAGCCTTGTGGCGTACTGTGATCAGTTCTGACCCCTCATTATGGTAAAAGATATTGATATTTTAATTCATACATACTAATATTCTTTAACAATCACCTTTTAAGCATAGCATAATTTCTATGAAGAATAGGCCTTCCTGAAATAAGAACCAAACCAGTTTGTTCTCAAACGCATTCAGTCATAATTTGTACAGAACTGTTTTTAAGGGGAGTACATTTAAATAAAAGGAGTGACTTCCTCCTACTGATGTTTTTACTCACTTGTTTGTTCAGGTGTCACAGCAGCCTCAGAAACTGTGGAGTTCAGGGGTCCGTTTTGAACTTTGATCAATTTTTGAACCTCTGTCGATAATGCGGTTTTGTCCATCGCTTTCTGCCCGTCTTCTTCCTTAGTGTCATTAATCACAGTGTCACCCTCATCCTCACCCACAGGAGTCTCTGATCGCTGCTTCCTGCTCTCATGATATACTGTTGTCTTCACAGAGGGATGGAAAACTGTAAAAATATTTAATATTAAAGATTCTTCTTAAAGCACGGACAGACTCAGTATGATCCATGGTGTGTAAAACAAACTAAGCAGAGCTTTACCTCCCCCATCACTCTTTTGACAGTCCCTCCTGCTGCCTTCACATGTTGGAGTTGGATTCTCTGCTCCCTCCTCAGAGTAAAGCACAACAAATGAATCTTCATCACTGGTTTCCTTTATTACAGGACCAAAACAAAGAATATCAGTTAAATCATTTTCTGAAAATCTCTAACACACACTTAAGGTCGTGAAAAGACCTCAAGATATTGGTACTTATTCAAAATCTTAAAGAAGTACAAGTCCATTATTTACCTCCATTGTGTCTTTGTCACTCCACACTTGCTCTGGATTTTTGATACTTCTCTCTGAAAATGACCAGACAAGATTTTGATTTCAGTGTACTTACATTTTTTCCAGTGAAAACATGTTAGGCCGCCAATTATTTTTGTTCTAATTTATGCTTTAAAGAATCTAAAGTGTACAAACTTGAAAAGAATAACTGATCCAATAATAGTTGTAGGAATCACTAACACTTGATATTATTAACTTGTATGGCAGAGAGACAGTTAAATACAAAACAAAAAACATTATAATAAAATGAATAACAATAATAGTAACAATCTTTATAAATCAAGTTAAACTCATAGTAACAGCTTTATTTGGATAGTTTTTTATTTTTCTTCGTAAAATCACTTACTAATTACACACAGTAGCTGTGGATTTTTCCCTCTGTTTTCAGTTTTCATCACTAACCAGTGCTCAAACAATGCATAAAGTCAAGCTGTACACTGCTCACTAAGTGTTTGAGCCTTAACTTTTTTGGTCTAAAATTAACCCCCTCCCCCCCTGTGTTCACATCACTCCTCATTAAATGCCCTTCAGCATACAGCTGATGGAGTGAAGAACGGCTGTTTGCTGCCTCTCATATTTTTGTGCACTTACTTTTTCTGTGAGAACATGCTGGCTTTACACAGGGTTTGGCATAACTACATTGTTAACATAAACAGACAGGGAGTAACTTAAGCTAGGTTAACAAAACTTCACTAATGTACATGAGTGAAAAGCATGACCAACACAACAAAGCATGAGTCACTTGTCCTGACACATGGCAAAGAGAGGAAGATGTTTTGAGTCACTGTTAATTTCACTGCATTGTTATAGATATACTGACCTGATCAATATCATAAGACCAGTTGGAAAATTGCTAGAATATGCATTTTGCACATTTGGACCTTAATGAGGTTTTAATCAGAGCTAAATCATCTTACAATGGTCAGTAATTTTATTTTTCACAATAGCAAACAGTCAGACTTATGCACATTTAAAAATTGATTTTAGTCATGAAAGTTAATACCCAGAATATGTAAACAAAATGAAAAAAATTCTCCATCCCTACATTAATAACATATTACTGACTTTTTCAGTGTCAAGTTTTTTATGTATTTATTTTTATTAGTGTTAATCCTATTTTCTAATTACTTTTCTATTCATGTTTTCTACTGTTTTAGTTGAGGTACTTCAATCAAACAAACTTTATTTGTATAGCACTTTTCATACAAAATTTTTTTGCACAAAGTGCTTCCCACAGAAATGAAGAAAAATTAAAACAATAAAAGGTAAAAAATTAAACACAATGACAAATACAACTGTACCGTGATCATGATATACTTAGTATAATTACTCTGTGGCAGAAAGAAGTAAAAAGTATACTTAAGTACAAATTTTAGTTTTAAACTATGCGAAAGTCTTAGTATTATTGTACTTGGTCTGAGAGATTTCATTACAGTTTTCAGACCTCCTGTTAGAATGAGGTCAGCAGCTGTTAAATGCAGTTTCATACAGACGTCTGCCAAAGTTCCTTCTCAGCCTGCACTCGGTCACTTTTCAGCAGCATAACGGTCCAGAGGAAGCATCACCATTTCACTATAGACCCTATAATTTCACAGGAGTGGACTGACTCTTCACAGCTAAAAGACAAAATGAACAGATGTTGTGATAAACTTACATGTAAAAGCAGAGGCTTGTTTTCTTCTCAGCGCAGCATCAGGCTCTTCTCCTCCTGCAGACGAAGGGTCGCTCTGGGCATTGAGGGCACTGAGTGTGCTCACCCCCCTTTTATCCTACTCTGCAAAAACACTTTCACTTTTGGTTGGCATGGACACTCAACACTTGGTTTGCTGGAAACAAGGGTTCATTGTTCCCACTCCCCATTTATCCCACTCTGCAAAAAAAAATCACTTTTGGTTTGCATGGATCCTCAACACTTGGTTTACTGGAAACAAGGGTCTGGTTTACAGTTAATTGGATGAATAAAATCTAAAAGTTTTTTTTTCCCTCTTCGTTGCAGAATTTGTTGAACTGATGTCAGGAAATAAGAGTCAGGGGGATCTCGGGGCATCAGGTAGACTGGGGTCGTTCAAGAAAACAGCTTTAGTATTTTTGCACAGATTCAAGCAGCTGATTGTCAGACTTTTATTTAAATGCTTATAACCAGAGAGGAAAGAAGGGTGTCACCTGAGAAGGTGTTTCCAGATTCAAGGAAATCACAAAAAGAGGGTCAGTAAAATGACACATCCTTCAATCTGAATATTACATTAGGACATAAACTGATAATGCTTCATATGCTGAAGATGTACATTATGCATAGCCTTGTAAACTCCCTGGCCACTTTATTAGGCATAATTCACCCCATCTGTCCTTCAGAGCTGCTTTAAAATCTCCTAAATTATTTAACATTCCTCATGGGTTTCAGTCCATCTGATTGTTTTATAATTTTTTTGGGCCAAAAATTATATCCACAAAATAAAATAGCTGAAAAGGACTCCTTTAAAATGTTTACGCTTTTATCCTAAAATGTATTTTATCCTTACTTGAAATAAGTTGAGCCAAAAACAACACTAACGAATATATCCTCCCGCTGGCAAATCCTCCCTTTATCCTGAACATAGCTGTCTGTCATAACATTGACACCGGAGACAATTGTGCTCTTTCCTCTAAGGTTCTTATTGTGTTGCGTTTATTCTGTGTTTGTGAGGGGTTTTGGATTTAAACTTTGTAAGTCTTTGATTTTAAAAAGAGCTTTATAACATTATTATTGGTATTAATAATATTGTTGTAATTGTTGTTATCATAATTATTTTTATCGTTATTATTGTTAATATAAAATATTATTTTTCGTTGTGGTCTACAGAACTCTGATCAAAATTCAAATAAAAAAAATCCACATAGCAATATTTAAACCCAGCATCATGAATATTTGTCATTGGTAATCTCTTGTAATAAGCTTTTAAGAAAGTTTTCAATTGTAGAACTGCCCTACCCAGCGGGATGGTACTCTTTGTCTAGTAGTTCTATGTAAACCCACTTGTTCAAGCTGGGGTTGGTAGTTTGATTTAGATAAACTTTTTTTAAGACAGGCATTTTAGAGGAGAGGTGGGCACTTCTGCAACTCCAGCAACGTGGCACTGGAATTTGCCTTGTAGACTACAATGGGAGCTAAGTGCTGTGCAGTATGTTTCAAGGTTGCGACGTGGCACTTTCGCGTCATGTAGAATTTTGGGGTTAGGTGTGAGTGTGAGCGTGAATGGTTGTCTGTCTCTATGTGGCCCTGTGATCCACTGGCGATCAGTTCAGGGTGTACCCTGCCTCTTGCCCAATGACAGCCAGCATAGGCTCTACTCCTCCCACAACCCCGATAGGTATACAGTGGAGGAAATAAGTATTTGACCCCCGGCTGATTTTGAAAGTTTTCATACTAAGAAATAAATGAAGAGTGTCTGATTTTTATGGCAGCTTTATTTCAACAGTGTGAGAAAGAATATCAAGGAAAAAATTGAAAAAATTACATGAAATGAAAAATAAAAATTAATTTGCATTTCATTGAGGGAAATAAGTATTTGATCCCCTACCAACCATGAGCAATGTTGGCTCCCACAGACCATTGACTCACTCCTAACCTCAGTAAAGTCATTACCTTCATGAGAGACACCTGTCTCAAATTGTCACCTGTATAAAAAGCCACCTGCCCACAGACTCAGAGACACTCCAACATCTCCACCATGGGCAAGACCAAAGAGCTGTCTAAAGATGTCAGGGACAAAATTGTTGACCTACACAAGGCTGGCATGGGCTACAAAACCAACAGTAAGAAGCTGAATGAGAAGGTGACAACTGTTGGTGCTATTATTCGGAAGTGGAAGAAGTACAACATGACTGTCAATCGACCTAGGCCCGGGGCTCCATGCAAGATATCACCTCGTGGGGTCTCACTGATCATGAGAAAGGTTAGAGATCAGCCTAGAACTACACGGGAGGAGCTGGTTAATGATCTCAAGGCAGCTGGGACCACAGTCACCAAGAAAACCATTGGTAATACACTGAGACGCAATGGTTTAAAATCCTGCAGTGCGCGCAAGGTCCCTCTGCTCAAGAAGGCTCACATCCAGGACCGCCTCAAGTTTGCCAATGAGCATATTAATGACTCCGAGAGAGACTGGGAGAAGGTGCTGTGGCCAGATGAGACCAAAATCGAGCTCTTTGGCCTCAACTCAACTCGACGTGTTTGGAGTAAGAGAACTGCTGAATATGACCCCAAGAACACCATCCCCACTGTCAAGCATGGCGGAGGAAGCATTATGTTTTGGAGGTGTTTCTCTTCTAAGGGGACGGGTCGACTTCACCGCATCGACGGGAAGATGAACGGGGCCATGTATCGCAAAATCTTGAGTGTCAACCTCCTTGCCTCTGCTCGGACCCTGAAAATGGGTCGTGGATGGGTCTTCCAGCACGACAACGACCCAAAACATACAGCCAATGAAACAAAGGACTGGCTCCATAAGAAGCACATCAAGGTCATTGAATGGCCTAGCCAGTCTCCTGACCTTAATCCCATCGAAAATTTATTGAGAGAGCTGAAGCTTCGAGTTTCCAAACGCCAGCCTCAAAACCTCCAGGATTTGGAGATGATCTGCAGAGAGGAGTGGGCTAAAATTACTCCAGATGTGTGTGCCAACCTAGTAAGCAACTACAAGAAACGTCTGACTGCTGTGCTTGCCAACAAGGGTTTTGCCACCAAGTATTAAGTCATGTTTTGCTCGGGGGTCGAATACTTATTTCCCTAAATGAAATGGAAATTAATTTTTATTTTTCATTTCATGTAACTTTCTCGATTTTTTCCTTGCTATTCTTTCTCACACTGTTGAAATAAAGCTGCCATAAAAATCAGAGACTCTTCATTTATTTCTTAGTATGAAAACTTTCAAAATCAGCCGGGGGTCAAATACTTATTTCCTCCACTGTAAGTCGTATAGAAAATGAATCAATGAACTATTGTAAAAATTCAATTACTTTAAGTGCTTGAAGAATTCCTCCATATATTGCTAAACATTGTTTTGTATATATTTTTGTTGTTAATATGTTCGAAATAAACAAATAAAAAATACAAAAACATTATTTAGCAGTTCTCATCTTTAATTTTTTTATATAAATAGATATCAGAAAAAATAATTTCACCAAAAACAATTACATTTCTAGGTTTACAATACATTTTAAGTCCTCATGCTGTGACATCATTGCTGAATAAACATCATGAAATTTTAGTAAATTGATCTAATTTCTTTCACTGACATGATGACACAACAGCAATATATGTGCTAACTCAATAGATAAAGATTTTAAAGGCAGGTTATCATTAATGTGAGATTATTGACTGTTCACAAGAGCAAAACCTGCTTCTGAATTCTTCACAAAAAACATCATGTAATAAATCAGATACAGAGGAATTTTCCTTCTTTAAGGACATTCCAAATACAGAAGTGAGAAGATAACAGTAAATGCAGATGATTATCTGATGCTTACATTGAATGTGAAAACCCAAAACAAATAATAAAGTGATCATAAATTAAGGTTTAAAAGAGTTAATATGATGACTGTGGGTCTACATTTTTGCTGTGACTCGGACTCAACCAAAACATTGAGTGAAGAAGACTATAATCATAAATATGTAATTTAATCTCTTCTAAGAGTGATTAAGTGTCTGTTTATTTTTAATACTTAAAGCTTTAGTTGTAAAATCTCTATCCTCTGATATCTCTATCTGTGTACCTCCCAATGTTATAATAGTTTTGGATTTGTCATTGTAGTTTAGTTTTAGTTAGTTTTGACATTTTTTCCATTACACTTTAGTTTTGATTAGTTTTACAGTGGGCATTCTAGCTCTTATTTAGTTTTGATTTTTGCAGCAAGGCTTAGTTGTTGTTTAGTTTTTAGTTTTTTCGTACCTTATTTGCCAGGTGCAGGAGGTCAGAGTAAGTTTTTTATAATACTGTTTATTTTCAAGTCCAACATAGTGCTCACTGCTCAGTCAATGCTGACACTGTACTGTTGGCCGCTGCATTAAACACAAGAAAATAATATAAACAATATAAAAAATTTAAACATCAATATAAGCTCTCGGCTTCCTTGTTTTCATAGGCTGGTCAACGTTACAGAATGCCGAAAACCAAAACGAGGCGAATCAGAGCTTCTTTTATTCCAGTTGCTATTGAAAACCTTAATTCATTGGCATGACCAGGTTTTCTTTTCTTGTGCTTTGTGCATCTTGTGGATAGAATTGTTGACTTTTAGATTTTAATCCTTGACTATTTATTGACTTTTTATTGAATCTCTTTTTACCTGCCTTATCTTGTATGTTCCTCATTACTGTTTATTTATCTACTGCACAGCACCTTGATGACTGAATACACTTTATGGGTTTTGCCTGACTCTTAGTCTTTGGCATTTTGTGGTTTAAAGGTGTAGTCAGCGATGTGGGAGAAAACGAGTGGAGGGTTTGTTTATATTCGAATTTAGACCCACCTCCTGAAAGCTGATGGACGTGCATCGTCATGGAAACGGCCGTAGAAACTGCGTAGCTGACGTAGCTAAGGAAACCCCAACTTGTCAGACAACTCGACTGCTGTTATTAAAAACATCACAACAACAGTACATTTTGGCAGATTATACAATAAGATGAATGCCTGATGGCTGTTACTGTTACCACGTGAAGCACCACGAAGCTAATGTTGCTTAGCTTACCTATCCAGCAGAGGGACGGCGACATCCGCGTCCGTTTTCAGGTCTTTCAATTGGCGGTGTTCCCTCCACTGTCAGAGAGCAATGCCGATGTTGACCCGGGTCTTCGCTCTTTCATGGTCATAGCCCTTCTTTTTCACTTTTCACTCCTCTGACCTCTTTCATTTGGGCTGTTTTTCAGCCATTGCTACTGCACCTATTGTATCTCTCTCTTGCGCTAACTGCGCACGCTACGCAAACTACGACTCCCCCTCCCCCTTCTGCCTGATCTGCTCATGAGTTGATCTCCCCCTGGATGTGGGGGGGTTTACTTTGTTTTGGTAACTCGCCCGCGCCCCAGTATTTTCCGGCTGAAATTCAGAGCCAAGGCTGTGTATTGAGACCGGATTTTTTTTTCAACATGCTGTCAGTGGTGACATCTTGTGGATGGAGAGGAGAAATATGGCGATTTTCACAAATACTGCATTTGATTAGAAGATTAGAAGGTCGCTGAGTACACCTTTGAGTGCCATCCTTTTTCACTTGAGTTCAGGATTTTTCCTGATTTTTTTTATGTCTGTATGAGTTATGTGTTATCATGTACTTGTGTACTGATGCCTGCTGCTGAAAAACAATTTTCCCACGGGACTATAATAAAGTTGAAGTTGAAGTTGAAGTACAAGCCTCCTTATGGGTGCTCCTCAACTGGGCTTTTAAGTGTAGCATCAGGGAACATTAAGATTCAAAAGGAGAGTTGGAGCCCTCATACCAATTCCCAAATGACCCCCTGGGCCTCTTCCTTGGTCCCCTGCTCTGTGAGAATAACACCTCCACGTCGTAAATTGAGGTCTGATTTCTGTTTTCGTGACCACCAAGCGACCCACCATCTGCATTTGCTATGACAAAGCTCTATCTGATTTAGGATAACCTCCGACACGTTGGGGGGAAATCAAGCAGTATGTGAGTCGCCAAGACCCCGACTGGCGTCAGCCTGTCCCGGAGATTCCTCTCTGAACTGTTTCTCACCTGGTTCTTGTTTACAGGCCTTTCACACTTCACCAACTTGTGTAAACAATCCTGACCCTCCTTATCTCCTCGAAAGGACTGGCAGTAACAGCTGCAGATCGTAAATAACTTCAATGGATCTCTTGAGACCTGACTATTCTGACAGGTCCGTAAAACCCTCCAGATAACTTCTGATTGCAGAATTGACTGTATGGAACTGATATCAGAGTTCTAAGACCTAAAATGTGTACTCAGGGTGTGATGTACATTCCAGTGTACTTTGAATGAACTGTCTACCATGTCTACTTATCGAGATAACTACTAGAATTGAATAAAAAAAAGCCAAATCTAATTGGTCTGTGAATTTTCTTAAAAGACCAACAGCTCCACCTAGTGACTTTGCTTGGTATGACACAATCCTGGACGCCTCGTTTGTCGAATCTAGGGATAATGTAATCAATATGTGTTGCTATGTATTTTTAACAGTGCCTATCACGTAATATTAGTTTGTCCACAGTTATACACAACCCTGTGTTCTTGATTCACAGCAAACCTGACAATAACCGAGTTATAGTTACTTTTTGTGTGTTTTTCTTTAAATGCATTAGAATTGTTTGATGTCACCATCTTGTCATTTGTGCATGTGGTTTGAGACCTTATACTTATGGTGAGTTGAGTGATATGAGTAATTCGTCGGCAAACTTAATTATTACTTAATAATAATAGTTATAGACGAGAATCGGCATATGATGTCACCACCCGCCCACTCCGTGGGGCCTTATAACTGAGAGCGCGACCCTCTCTCCCCTCTCTCTCGTTCCTCTCTCGTTTCCGCTGTCCTCATCGCTGTAATCACTCTTTCCTTCCGTTACTTTCTTCCTCGTTACTTCGTTTTGACTACACTGTTAGGCCTCTGTCTTACAGGCACGTGTAGTTTCTTTTCTTATGCTGAACGCGCATACTTTTATTCATTTTTGTTAGAGAGCAACTTTGATCCGCAGATTAACAACTTTTATATTCAGATTTAATTTTGAAAGTCTGAATATCTAAATCCTCAAAAGCCTGCACAGCATTATTTTGATTTTGATCTTTTTGATCTCGCATAGTCGTCTGTGAGACATCGTTAACCTGGCCAGTGACGGTGTTTAAAGATACTTCTGCGGATCAGATTTTTCATCTTCTCGTCAAAACCCTTTTGAGAGTTTTTGAGCCACGGCCCACTTCAAAGTCTTCAAAGTCTCGTTTGCCAGAGGGGCCTCTGGTCGAACTGCAGAAGGATCCGTGGGGGCTGGTTGGACTCGGACCACAGACCTGCCGTTCGGCTTCCCAAGCTGAACCAACCCGAATCAACTTGATCCTAGCGGTCTGGCGTGAGCCACCCGTAGCCTGGACCTTCCGAACCTCAGAGAGAACCACGAGTCTTCTCGACCAAGTAGGCAAACGTCCAGTTACTTTGTACTTAAAAGGAGGCTTGATGCGCTCTTAAACTAAAAAGTGTTCTGACATTTAGATTAATTAAATCCAAATTCTCTCCGAAATTCTTCACAGATCTTCGTATAGGTCATAAATTCTTTAGGCATATACACTCACTCACCATCGTTTTATGTTTCCTGGTTTCCATTCAATTTATTGTTTATTCTTATTTCATCTATAATCTACCGTTTATTTTCATGCATTGTAACCATTTTCATTTTAATAAATTTGTGATTATTGATTTTAAACTCACTGTCTGTTAGTGTTCTTCAGAATTCAGTGTCCCTGAAGCGAGAATTCTGCCTTAAGATTTTGAGATTGATAAACTTGATTTGATTAATTTACTTTATTTAAGGGAATTAAATGGGTAATTAATTAATTAAATTAAGGTTTGCCTTATTAAAAGGCTGGTGCCCCCAACGAGAACAATACAGTGAATTGTTAATTGATAATAATTCATAATTTAACAACTAAATCTTTCAGATTTAACGCTGCCAAATTTCTAATCGCTACATAAGTTTGAGGGATTTTTCCCCTTAAAGGAAAAGTTTGGTTTCTACAGCTTTCACATTGTTTATAGAATGAAGTAGAACTCACCCAGGAGGCTTTCCTGATTCCAGCAGTGCTTCGGGAGATATTTTGATCCAAAATCGAGCGGCAGACATCCATATAATGGTAGCAGAATGCTCGCCATTGAAACAATGAGCCATACTAAGCATGCGCACGCAACCAGAAAGAAACTTTTTAGTTCAGAGGTCAGCACAGTCACAAAACATGGGTGGAGCGACCCCAGACCTTCATGGAGGAGTAGCCCTAGCGGACCATGATGAAATATTGGTGAAACTAATGACTTTTTGGACGATTAATGCAGTTTTAGGAGCGGCGCTGTATGCCCTATGTGCTACCATTATACGGATGTCCGCCGCTCGATTTTGGATCTAAATATCTCCCGCAGCACTGTTTGGATCAGGAAAGCCTTCTGGGTGAGTTCCTTTGTGATTTTTGGAAGAGGATAAGAGCCATTTATTCTACTTAATTCTATAAACAATGTGATAGAAACTGAACTCATCCTTTAAGAAGCGCTCCACATATCGCACCAGTTTTAATTTCCACCAGGCACTTGCATTTGTTTGTCCCACTGTCGTACTCAAAAAAATCCCATATGGGACACTACCGCCTCCTCCCAACTTTAGCCATTACTTCCAAGTTGTTCCAACTACACGTTTCGTTGCGACACAGAGCACAGCCAGTCAGTGCAGTAAACAAGCACGTCCCAGTACGTCGCTATGATGGTGCCATACAGCGCTGACAACTGTCGAAAACTGTTGTAAAATTGGTTGGGAAAATGTGTCGGATTAATTTAAGTCCTACAGGCTAATAGATATTGTCAAAAACAATAACGAAGGACATTTTGTCTATAATTTTGGTTAGTTTCAGTTAGTTTTGCGAACACAAAATAGTTTTAGTTTACTTATCGTTTTTTGTTTTCTTTTCTAGTGTTTATGAGTTTGAGTTAACTGCAATGTATTTTAAATTTTAGTTTTAGTTTTTTAGTTTTGTTTTAGTTAACCATTATAGCCTTGGTGCCTCCATAAACAAACTTTGACTTCTTGTGATTTTCTTGGACTTTTACATAGAAGATGCTCCATGAGCTCAAAAATTTCCAATCAGACTGACGTTGTTACAGTCTCATTTAACACTGAATGAATTTTTGAGACTTTCTTTTGCATACTCTCGTGTGATGGTTTTCCAAGAGTCTGGAATTTCAGCAGGGTCTGCATTATATGCTTCAGCAAACTTGTTGTTGAACCTGGTCAGGACATATTTCCAGTAGTCTGAATCCTTCAGGGTTTTATCAGGAGCGATTCGCCAGTCTGGGAAAATTTCAAAGTACCTACAGTAAGGGTGGTCCTTGTTATTTGTGGCATCACAACAAAATGACCTGTCACTGCTCACCCCCGTTGTGCAAATGTCTACAACAAGTTCGCCTGACCAAACCAATGTGCATTTACCAAGACCCCTTGGCCGATGCAGAGAAGTTTGATGCTCTCTGTGATCACTTCCTCCTGCCTCACAGGGTGCTTTGCAGAATGGACACAGTTTGCCACATCCGATGAGTCTTCTGAAGAGTTCATACTCAGGGTTTACATGAAGATGTTTGTGCTTGTTTTCAATGCTTTGCTCTTTTAATTCCTTTCTAAGTTTTTCTTCCATGTCCTCCACACACACAGTGAGCCACTGAGCAAACTCTTCTGGCTTGACATTGGTCAGAATCTTAAAAGGACCAAGAGCATCCTCAGAAATGACCAGTTTTGTACCTAGTTCCTGACGGATATCTTCAATCAGTTCCTGTAGGTCTGCCCCTTTTTTTTCCTGAGCTTTGAGCACTGCATCATTAATGCTCTTGATACTTGATCTGAGATGTCGGTCCTCAAACCCAGATAAAATCTCCTTGGTCAGGAGTTTCAGCATCTCATCATGGATCCACTTCTTGACGTAGTCCTCATATGAGCAGATGTAGCTGTGATAGTCTTCAAAGCAATCTCTGAATATCAGATCCAGTAAGACTGAGTACTGGAAGAACATCCGTGTGCTGAACTGAAACCTTGTTCCCATTTCTCCAGTGATATCAGGGCCCAAAGATTTGTAGATAAAGTCTAACACAGCGGGTACCAAACAGTGGTCTGTGAATTCTTCTGCTCTCTTCTGGCACTGGTCTCTGTTGTGGAACTCGTCCTTGAAGTTGGAACGAAACCTCTCTTTGTTTTCATTGAGACATCTGGAGGGATCGTTCCTTTGGATGAAATCTTCGTGCATTCTCTGAAATTCTCTGGCTGCAAATCCACAGATGTGCTGTTTCAGAGAAACCTCAAACTCAATCTCAATCTTTTTTTGTGTGTGTTTCTTCAGCCTCTCATCAATCATATGGAGGATCTCCAGGATAAAATTGCTGTGGTAGTCATTCTTCTTGTCCACTCTCTCTTCAACAGACTGTCGACATTCAATTATGATACCATCAGCTATGCTTTGCAGTGTATTAACATGATCATCATTGTTTAAATAAGTGTGTAATTTGTTCTTCAGCTGCCTCAGACGCCCTTCAACCGTGTAAGTAAAAGGATCAAGACCACAGTCTCTTATCTGTTTTTGGTTTAGTAACTCACAGGCACTTCCCTTGTGTGATAAGTTCTTTCTCAGGATGGAACTTACACTTCCTGTGACTTCTTTGGGTTTTTGTTTGAAGAGATCTTGTTCCTTCAACATTTTGTTCCACATCTTATCAAATTCTTGGTCCAAATTTTGTTCTGTCATGTCCACTTTTTTCTTTCGGCAGTCTTCTATCAACGTGCGCACCCTCTCCTTCAGGTCTTTCGTGTGGTTCTCTTTGATTCTGTCAAGTTCTCTCATTCCTCTTCTGATGTCTGCTGCAGTTGTGAGTTGGTTTTGGACAGATCTTTCCATTTCTCTACGAAGACACTTTGCACTGTTTGCAAAGTCCTCTCTGTAGGCTTCAACAAGATGGACATGACCCTCAGTCTGCTTGAAGTACTTTTCCAGGTTTCCAAGGAGCTTTTTCTCCCAAACAGACACCTCTGAGCATACTTTATCTTTTAATGCTGTGAGTAAATCTCCAACGTCAGGAAACTCAGATTTCACTCTGCCAAAGTTAGATATCTTAGTTTCTGCAGTTTGTGTCCATGAGTACATTTCTTTCTTGAATTCCCATTCCCATTTGTTGAATTCTGTGCAAAGCTTCATGTATGCATCTGCCACCAGGCTGTTTCTGAAGCTGAAGATGAAGTTTTCATGTTTGACAGCGTTCCACAGGCTTGTTGTCCACTCAATGAACTCCAACAGATTACTGGAAGAAGACTCTCTTAAACTTTTGAGGACATTTTTCTTGAGCTCATAGACAGCCTCACAGTACCCTGCATTAACTGGTGCCATTGGTGGGCTCCCATTCCAGAGTCCTGGGACGTAGCAGTTCCCAGTGTCTGGACTGTACTCCATCACATCAGTGAAGCTCTTAAAGTCTTTGTTTTCAATTTTGGCAGCTGCCTGAGTCATCTCATTTAACTGTTCCAGCAGCAGTTCTCTTTCTCGTAAGTTCTTCTCAGGGGCTGATACATCTGCCACGTTCTGATGAACAAACTGACATTTGGGTTTCTTGCCCACAGATTTCATTCTGAGGAAGGCATGCACAACAATCTGTAGGATGTCCTTCATTTCTGTGGAGTTCTCCATTGACATATTGATGATGGTGATATCACTCAACCCCACAACAAGTGTTGCAAGCTCATTGTCATGTTCATAGCTGTTGTCAAGTTTTGAAAGCTCTGGTGACTTCAAGCCTTCAGTGTCAATGATCACCAAATAGTCACAGTTGAGTCTGTCTTTGACATCTTCATCTACTTTGATGAGCAACATGAAGGCACCTCTGGTGCATCGACCACTGCTGACAGCAAACTGGACTCCAAACATGGTGTTCAGGAGAGTAGACTTCCCTGTGCTCTGAACTCCAAGAACTGTAACCACCAGAATCTTGCTCTGAGGAGGAACCATGTCATTGAGCTGAGACAGAACATCAGTCACCCATCTGAGAGGAATGTTGGAGGCATCACCATCTACGAGCTCAAGAGGAAATCCATCAAGCAACAACCCTGCACACAGTTTGGGCAGATGTGCTAACTGTCTGCGCGATGGATGTGTTTCTGGGAGAGAGACGGAAGCTTCATAGATCTGACCCATTTCACGGAAGAAGTGCTCAGTCCCAAGTGAGCTGTTGGACAGCTGTTGGTCAATTGTTTTGATTTCTTCTTTGTTTTCAGGACTTTTGTTTTTGTTTTTGTAAGCCTCTCTGAGGCCAGACAGCTTCTCTCGAGACAGATTATCCAGGTTCATTCGCATCCATTTCAAGAAGTAACACCTCACATCACCAGGTCTTGATATTGCGTTAATGAAACATGTCATGGCGTCAGATATATCGTGAGAGTTCTGTTGTGCCCGAAGCTTTTCTTGCTCTTTCAGGAGATCACTTTTGTACTTCTCTATGTTTTCTGATGGGGCCTTTCGGAGCCTAAACATTTCCTTCTCCAGGCAAGTTAGTTCTTTCCATATTTGGCCTTGCAATGGGAGCTGCTCTTCTTTGTATTTCTGGATGTCTTGAATTTGTGCTGTGATGGCATCTGCTTTTTCCTTTGCAGTCTGACACATCTGAGAGTCTTCATCTACCCAGATTCCAAGTTCATGGGCAATGTCAGCCATCTGCTCAATTTTCATCTTCACTTCTGAGTTCATCACCACACTGTTGACCATTCTACGCAGATTTTTGATGAAGTCTGCATCATTAATTTGTTTCACGTTCAAGAGGATGTTGCTTTTCTTCAGGTTCAGCTCCTTTGCCACTGTCATGAAGGCATCCTTACTGAATTGTGGGTTTTGGTGGTTTCCAATCAGGTAAATCTGTGCCTTGTGGTGTTTGTTTGTAAGTAGCTTGCACTCTGAGTCCAAACCATTAAAAAACACAAAAACTGCAGCAGATGTCTGACACAAAAAAACAAACTGTGTTTCAAATGAAGCAATGTCTCCACGAAGGTTAGCTACAGCCACCGGCTCACTGAAAACATCCATGTTTTTGTTCCCACAAGGTAGATACCAGGAGATTTCAGTCAGTCCATTAGATATTTGTCTCGGACAGTCACCACTTTCTAAGTCACGGTATACAAATGTATCCTGGTACTGCTGAGAATTACTGAGAAGCATGTTAAGGATCTTTGACTTAGACAACAAGCACTCACCTAGTCTGACAAAAGAAACCATTGGAAGTTCAGAGAGAACAATCCTGTCTTCAATAAAGCCCTTAGACTCTGACAGAGATGAAGGTCTGTACTTCTTCACTATGTCTCTCATGGCCCAAAGCATCAGTGTGCACTGCTTTGTGTCACAGTTAGGAAGCAGCAGAGGCAGCGAGAACTGACACATGGACATTTTGAGGGCCAGCTCTTGTTGAACGAAACCATCAGAACACAGAAAGAGAGCAGTGATGATGTCATGGGGGTTCACCATGTCACTTGTCTGCAGACCACAAACAAGATCATCAAAATCAAACTCTGCTTCATCTGAAACTTCTTCACAGTCTGAATCACATTCAGATGTCAAATTTACATTCCTAGCCCCCACATTAACCATCATCAGTTTCTTCAGAAAATACCATGGAAGATCTGAATTACACTTGATGGCTTCATCAGTGATGGTCTTCTTTTCAATCTTCAGTATTTTGCAGAGAGTTAGTTTCTCCTGAAAGTGATGCTGCAGTCCCAGGTTCTCCAACAGACTCTCCAGTTGTGTTTCTGTGGAAATAAACATGTGTTACCTCAAGTCAGCACCTCGTATTTAAACTACAATCAGTTCATGTCTGATAACCAGTATATGTAGTTGTGTATGTAAAATATTCACAGCTGCATATTTAATTAAATAAATCAATTGTAAATACTTTTTTTTACCTCTGCACAGTCATAGAAGCCTCTCCATAGTATTTAATATTAAAATAAGGTTTAACTAAAAATATTCATAAAGATTATATGGCAGTGAGGCTTAGATAATATCTTATGTGTTTATACTTTTTTTTAGTTCAGCTATTCTGTTAATATGTGTAAATATATGAAATGGGCAACAGCTGCACATAAAATACCACACAACTGTGATAATAGGATTGTGTGCCATGTTCGTGCAGAAACATGGAGGTTAATTGCCTCTTCATATGGCTGCAGTGGATTTTGAACCAATTATTTCTCAGTCTTGTTGCCTTATTTATCCAATACCAAATTCTAATTACACTTGTTTTTAAAACCTTGTTATTAGCTTATCTCACACTGATTCAAAAACCTAGCAGCCGTTGTTGTTTGTGATAACTTACTGTCCTCTAGGCCCATATTCTGTCTTCTTATCAAAATTCTCTGAGCTTATGTCAAACAGTCCTTAGTACTGATCAAGTATTAATTTTAGGTATTTTATTTTAATTTCTTAGAATTGGAAATAAAATAGCAACCCCCTGCCTTCACCTGGACCTGCTTTACCAATTAAATATAGTTAAACCTGATTTTGTCTGTTTTTCTCAAACTGGCCTTCAGGAACTTAAATTCTGTTGTCTCTTCTTCAAAACCTTCTAGACCTGATTCCAACTAAGCTGTTCAAGGAGGTCTCTCTTTTAGTTTGTCCATCTTCATTTGAGACAATCAGTATACCTTAATCACACTCTGCGTGCTGTAGGTCTTTATTGTGGCTGTTATCAAACCTCTCCTTAAAAAAAAAGTACCCTGATTCTGGTACTTTGGCTAACTACAGGCCTGTACTGGCTATAGCAGTTTGTTACCATCGGCAACTCTCACCCACCAGTCTGCATGTTCTTCCAATGCATGCATAGGTTCTCTCTGGGCACTCCAGCTTCCTCCCACAGACCAAAACCATGCAACCATGCTCATTGAGTTGACTGGTGACTCTACAGTTCCCTTAGACGTGAGTGTGACCGTGAATAGTTGTCTGTCTTTCTATGTGACCCTCAATGACAGCTGCGATAGGTTCCAGCCCCCCCAACAACTCCCCAGAACATGTACCAAAGAGGAGGTGATAGCACAGTGAATAGGCGACAGATAAGGACTTCATCGCCATGATGGCAATAATGGACAAAAAGTTCAAAGTGCCACAAAGACAGAAAACTTTCTAGAGGGGTAGCTTAGCTTGAAATTCCATAACAATCATTCATTTTGTGATACAAACATGAAATTTGGTATAGTGATAGCTAAATGCATTCCAAAAAGATTAGGATATGGAAGCATCAAGAATTTTCAACATGGCGCCGGTGGAAGTCATTTTTCAAAATGGCCACCATTGATAAGCGTTTTCTTATCAATTTTCCTATCAGGGATGGAACATTTGTCAGTGGTAACATTAGTTCCGCCTAGACAGACCGAGGGAAACTTACAGATGATGCTGCTGCAGGGCATCAACTGCAGTGTTTTGTGGTTGATAAGTGAGTGAAAAGGATACAGTTGGAAAAATGTCAGCTTAAACATTCTGTTATATGATACATGGACGTAATATCTCCGAGAAACTGCGACGGGCGTTGGTGACCAAAATGAGATACACTACATTGCCATAAGTATTTGCTTACCCATCCAAATAATCAAAATCAGGTTTTCCAATCACTTCCATGGCTACAGGTGTATAAAATCATCACCTAGGCATGCAGACCGCTTTTACAAACATTTGTGAAAGAATAAGTCACTCTCAGGAGCTCAGTGATTTCCGGTGTAGAACTGCGATACGATGCACCTGTGCAACAAATCCAGTCGTGAAATTTCCTTGCTCCTAAATATTCCACAGTCAACTGTCAGCTGTATTATAATAGTATGGAAGTGTTTGGGAATGACAGCAACTCAGCCACCAAGTGGTAGGCCATGTAAACTGACGGAGCGGGGTCAGAAGATGCTGAGGCGCATAGTGAGAAGTGGTTGCCAACTTTCTGCAGAGTCAATCACTACAGACCTCCAAACTTCATGTGGCCTTCAGATTAGCCCAGTGCAGAGAGCTTCATGGATGGGTTTCCATGGCCAAGCAGCTGCATCCAAGCCTCACATCACCAAGTGCAATGCAAACCGTCAATGAAGTGGTGTAAAGCACACCACCACTCTAGAGCAGTGGAGACGCGTTCTCTGGATTGACCAATCACGCTTCTACATCTGGCAATCTGATGGACGAGTCTGGGTTTGGCAGTTGCCGGGAGAACAAGACTTGTGGGACTGCAATTTGCCAAGTGTAAATTTGGTAGAGGGGGGATTACGGTGCAGGGGGTGGGGGGTGCTCAGGAGCTGGGCTTGGCCCCTTAGTTTCAGTCAAAGGAACTCTGAATGCTTCAGCACACCAAGACATTTCGGACAATTCCATGCTCCAACTTTGTGGGAACAGTTTGGAGCTGGCCCCTTCCTCTTCCAACATGACTGTGCACAAGTGCACAAAGCAGGTCCATAAAGACATGGATGACAGAGTCTGGTCTGAAAGAACTTGACTGGCCTGCACAGAGTCCTGACCTCAACCGGATAGAACACCTTGGGGATGACTTAGAGCAGAGACTGAGAGCCAGGCCTTCTCGTCCTCGTCCTCACAAATGCTCTTCTGAAGAGCTCTTCTGCTCTTCAAAAATTCCAAACACTCCTAAACCTTGTGGACAGCCTTCCCAGAAGAGTTGAAGCTGTTACAGCGGGAAAGGGTGGACTGACATCATACTGAACCCTACGGTTTAGGAATGGGATGTTGCTTAAGTTCATATGCGAGTCAAGGTAGGTGAGCGAATACTTTTGGCAGTACAGTGTATCTTGGCCTTTACTGAGGCTTAGACATGGCTGTCTGACTCGGACTGTGACTCTTCTGTGGAGATTGGGGGCTTTGGTGTTCCTGTGCATCTGGATCGAGACAGTGATGTGGCGTAAATCTCAGGGAGGGGGAGTATTCTTGTACGTAAACTGCAGATGGTGCAGTCATGTGACTGTGCGTGAGTGGCCGTGCCTACCTGATATTGAGCTTTTGTCTGTGTCACTGAGGCCATTCATTCATTATAGGCCAAAAAGATTCATTGTTCTTTTTGAGGAAAATGAGAAGCTTCCATGTTTCTACTGGGATGATGACTCTCTTTTACATAAGTTTTAGTGAATCTGTTTTAACCCTTTGTAGTGTTGCATAGTTTGGAAACCTGGACCTGCCCAATAAGAATCGTTACGGTAGTCTTGTTTAATCTGCTGGAAAAATCACAGGAGGTCAGCAGGCCGGGGTAATGTCTATTTATAACAAACAGGTCTTGAGGGAGGCTAATGTCATTCTGGACTGTCCTAATCATCCACTTGGGAACAAGTTTGAGCTACTGCCCTCAGGCTGTCGTTTCAGGGCTCCTTTGAGGAGGACTAAAAGACTTCAGGTCTCTTTTAATCCCAAGTGATATTGATTTACTTAATGGCAGTAACCCTTAGGTTGCTCCTGTTCTTGCACTTTAATTGCTCATTTACACATCTGTACATTGCACTTATAAATTACTTTGTATTAATTTAAATTTTGGTAGGAGCTCTGGACTACACTCTGGTAAGTGGTTTGTGTATGGTGTTTTTTTATATTGTGTTGTTGAAGGTTTTTTAACTCTGATGTTGGCACCTTGTTTTTTGTGTGCTCTGCTACAAAACTAAATTCCCTTCACCAGACCAAGAAATTCTGATTTAGTTAAGAAACAAGTAACTTCCGCATCAAGCGATATCCCAAATTATTTAAACTCAGTGACTCTTTCGATCCTAAATCCATTTGAAGTTATTACTATGTTTCCAGATTTAATCTGTTTTTGGTCTGACCGACTTTAACACATTGAGATCTCTAAAACAAATAATTCTGAAAACAAGCACATGAACCTTCACTAAACCGATACCTGATACCTTTTAAACAGTACAAAGTGATCAACTGCTTTCAAAAGATCTATATAAAAAAACAGTGCATTGTTGTTTCTTGTCTAATGTGGATAATGGATACTAATTTCCTGCACAGGGTGGCACAGCCTGGTGCAACCCACACAGAGGTAATATTGTCCACCGCACAGCCAATTTGGTAAACTGGCTGCCAAGATGGGTGTGGCTGCACACCAGGGGGAGGTGCCAACAGATTCAGTTTGGCACAGTGACAATGTCATGCCAAAAAACTGTGTGGAAGGTGCACTGAAAGCTCGCCAGCTCCAACCTGGTCTATTCTCGGTGCAGAGAATTCATGGAATCAAAATAGATGGAGTACATTATTGCAAGGACGATGAGGAGGAGATACCAGGAGAGTATACAGTATATCACCAAAGGCTCTGCTGTTTGGCAACGTTAGACCATGAATACAGGTGGATCACAAGCATGACTAATGAATTAGCCTGCTGGTATGTTTAAATGTAAATGTCACTTAATTTTTTTCTCCTATTCATGACACAGGAACAGATTACATCTGTCCTGTGAGTTGTTCCACACGGTGACGCGCATCGTGGCCTCTGATGTGCACCCCAATGGCCCCTGCGCTCTCCACATTGCTATAAAAGTGATAGTGGCTCTGACTTTCTTTGCCACCTGGTCTTTTCAGCATACTGTGGCCACTGTGCCGACGATCAGCCATACCAATCAGTCGCTGCACCTCGCCCGCAGCGCATTTAAAGGCAAGGAGAGGAGTTCATTTGATCGGTGAAGACAGCACTCTGCTGAGACAAACACACTCACGCCTTGTCTCCTCCTTCTTTGGTACTTGCCCCGGGGGCAGAGTTGGAGGCGTGTGTGCGCCTTACAGTGCCTCTCTGCGCCCTGCACAAAACTAGCAGAGTGCGCTGGACACACCCCATTGGCGTGGTGCAGGTTCAGGCAGGTGCGCTGCGCCTGGTCTAAGAAGTTGGAGCCTATTATGTTCGTTTATAACTAATGTAAAAGCTGAAACTGTGCTTTGATTCTGTCTGAAGCAAGGTTGTGGATTGACAATTGAGTGATTTTAAAAAAAGTACTTTAGTAGACTTTTAATAAACAGGGTAATTTGGAGATTTAGCGCTAGTTTTTAGATCTTCCTTAACACCACCTTTATGTTGGAAAACCACATGAATAGATTTCTAAAAAATTTGAAATATGCCTGCAGATACTGAGAGATTAAAACATATGTCAACTGCTTATATTTATTGGAGCAGGCAGTTTGAGTTGTTTTCACTTAAAGAATTTCTGGGATTTACGGTTTTTAGAAGATGCAGCACTTCGAAGTGGGAGAAGAGTTGAAAGGAGTAACAAGAGATGCAGTTCTTACAACTCACACTGTCAGTTTGTGTGTTTATGTTGATATCAATGATTGGAGTGTGTTCTTTTTTAAAGAGGTAAAATGCCAAGTTCTACAAAGAGTAGGCCTTCCTGAAATAAGAACCACACCAGTTTCTTCTGAAATGTATTCAGTCGTGATTCCTGCAGCTAATTAATATTTCTGTTGTCATCAGGTTGTTGGATGTAGTGACATTCAGAGGACCAAGTTCTCCCAGAACAAGTTGGCATGATCTTTTATATCAGTTAATGCAAAGAGTTTATGGTGTTGACACTCAGATTTGTGATTTATTCATATTGTCCTTGTTGATCCTGATTATTTGTACAGAACTGTTTTTAAGGGGAGTACATTTAAACTAAAGGAGGGACTTCCTCTTACTGATGTTTTTACTCACTTGTTTGTTTCGGTGTCACAGCAGCCTCAGTATCTGTGGTGTTCAGGTGTTTGTTTTCAACTCTGTTGAAGTTTTGATCTTCAGACAACCATGTTGTTGTTTCCATCGCATCCTGCCAATCTTCTTCATCAGTGTCATATGTCCAGGTGTGACCCTCATCCTTGCTCTCATGATATACTGTTGTCTTCACAGAGGGATGGGGAACTGTAAAAAAATGAGTATAATATTAAGATTCTTCTAAAAGCATTGACAGACTGACCATGGTGCAAGGTGTGTAAAACAAACTAAGCAGAACTTTACCTCCTCCGTCACTCTGTTGAAAGTCCCTCCTGATATCATCACATGTTGTTTGATTTTCTACTGCTTCCCCAGAGAAAAGCTCAACAAATAAATCTTCATTACCAGTTTCCTTTATTACAGGACAAAAGCAGAATATCATGGAATTCATTTACTCAAAATTTCACACACACACTAAAGGTCTTTTAAAGTATTTCAATACCTTTAATTAATCACTGACATAACAAGGAACACATTATTCACCTCCATTGTGTTCCCTCGCAGTCATTCCATGCCTGCACTGGATTGTTGAAACTTCTCACTGGAAGTAACCAGACAAGATTTTTATTCCAGTGCACTCACATTTTTTATGTTAAAATGTGTAAGGCTGCCTAAGGTGTCATTTCCCACTAGTTGTTAAAATGGCTCCCAACAGTCTTTCAATGAGCCCTCGTGCTTTCGACAGTCAATAGAATCTGTCGGCAATATTTGGGATAACTTGTATGGAGGATCAAAACTGCCAAAATAAATAAATGAATAAATAACTAAAAATGTATATAAAAACAAAAATAAGAAAATGAATTAAAAAGTTTAATACAAAAAAATAAAAATAATTGGAAATAAAAACAAAAATAAAATATATATTCATATATACTCAACAAAAATATAAATGCAACACTTTTGTTTTTGCTCCCATTTTTCATGAGATGGACTCAAAGATCTAAAATTCATTCCAGATAAATAATATTACCATTTCTTTCAAATGTTGTTCACAAATCTGTCTAAATGTGTGATAGTGAGCACTTCTGCTTTGCTGAGATAATCCATCCCACCTCACAGGTGTGCCACATCAAGATGCTGATCAGACACCATGATTAGTGCACAGGTGTACCTTAGACTGTCCACAATAAAAGGCCACTCTGAAATGTGCGGGGTTTTTTTTGCTTTATTGGGGGTCTGGGTCTGATGAGCATCTTGATGTGGCACTTGATGTGTCACTTTATACGGGGTTCCAGAGGCAGCGGCCGAGGCACTTGTGGTGGCAGCCTGAGCTGCCTGTGTAGCTGCCACTGATTGTGGCAGCGAGGACTGACTTCTACAGGCAGCTGCCGGGGCAGCCACTCCACTGCAATTACGCCAGCTAGGCTTGGAAACACTCAGTCACGCTATCTTCACTTTAAAATCGAGTACTTGTCTAAACCTCCTCGTACGGTAATGCTAGCGGCTTTGTGGTGCATTCAGGTACACCTCGGAAACTAAAGGATCTGTGTAGATAGTGTGTAGATTAGTGTAGAAAGCGCGACTGAGTATTTCCAAAGCTTAGCTGGCATGACTGCAGTACCACTCCGACCCCTTTTCAGTCTGCTTGTATGTAACGCAGGCCTTCGATATGAAATAAAATGAAATGAAAAAAAAAAACATGCATCGCTGTAGAATCTCTTGGCTTAATGCAACATAATAAAGTGTGCAATGAATGTCCTTCAAATGTGTTACTGATATGTTCATATCAGAAGAATCAAAATGAATTCAGTAGCAAATGGCGTCAAATAATGGAGACGCCAAACTGTACCTAAAGGTACATCCAAACATTTTGCTCTCTGTGGTATATTTTATGTCTGATTGTCCTTTTTATTGCATGCAAACAAATTTGATGTGGTATCATGTAAGCCTGACAAGTACAGATAGAAAGTGAATGGGTTGTAATTTGTTTGGCAAAAGCGACCCTTCCATCCTAAGAGCAATACACTGTAGGGCACATACATTGCAAGAACGTGAAGTTGCAGCTGCCAGACAGTTTTGTGCACCTTTCTGATTTATGTTAATATTTACAATATAGTCTGCTATGGCCTTCAAAGTTAACTGCTAAGACAAAAAAGGAACAAGTGAATACAAATGACAATAGACACTTTAAATGTGAAGATCGAAGACAGAAGTTTGTCTGAAAGTGTGAGGATAAGTTTTGTCCAGGACTTTTTCAAACTTATCAAGAAACCTATTATTAAGTACCAGAGCAGATATGAATTACAACAGACATCAGCAAATGGTGGCAGGTTGAAATGCAATTTCACTTTTTATTATGTTGTTAATTCTTGATTTTATTTTGTGATCTTATATTTTGTTTGTCTTTCATGTTTTACCTCGTCTATTACTGCTGGTCGGAAGTATCTTATCTTTGTCTAATGTCTCATAAAACAAAACAACTGACAAAACACAGATTGAGAAAAAAGGCACTCAAAAGACACTTTAAGAAAATAGACATCTTCATTAGGCATGTGGCAATGACACACAAAGATGGACATTAGACCATTCAGCAAATAACATAGGTCAAATGATTTTTCTTTCACACAATGAGGGTCATCCAGCCTGTATTATTTTCAATTCAATGTAAAAAAAAGGGCTGAAAGTTCTTCATGTCTGTGGTGGATTTAATATTAATAAAACAATATTTAACAAGTATGGATAACAAGTTATGAACTACAGAAATTATAAAACCAACTAACAAATGATAGCCTACTGTAATTATCCTCACATGTAGTCTAGGAACAATGGCCCTAAGATTTCGAGATACCCCTACCGGAGGTAGAACCAACCACAACAATGATTTTTATTTTCTTTCGGGTCTCCTGTTAGTGAAATTGGATGTTGTGGTTTTTGATTTTTGGGGAAAATTTGTTTTTTTGGCTCTTCTTTAGAACTACTCCAAACATTGAAAAGGGGCCAAATTGGGCTTGTTCGAATAGGGGGGAAGTGAGGAAAAAAACCCATAACTTGAGAATGCTCACTCTTTTCTGCATCAAACTTGCTGAGGTATGAACCAGGTGGCTGCCCACCATCATCAAACAGTCAGAAAAGGATTTGCTTGAGGCAAAAGTGAAATATAGCGCTGCAAACATACTTTTAATTTAGGCGGAAATTGTACTTTTTGGTAATTAGAACATATTGGACTCCTTCACTTTTCTCTCATTTATCAGAAAAACATAAATCCCTATAAAATATACTATTTTTGTGTTGTCTTGAATGCTGTTGAATACTAACCAGTGGTTTTATGGAGATATCTGGTACAGTTCTCTTGAAAATGAGATTTCTTTAGACATAGCCCCTCTCTGAAACAGTCAAATTAAGTCATTCCGAATGGAGGATTAGAGGCATAATAGCCTGTAAGTTAAGTATGCTCACTCTGATGGTAATCATTATCTCAACATTATTTTAAAATTTAATTGTTCATTTAGCTATATTTACATTAAAAAGTTTTGCCATCAAAAATTATATTAAAAATATATTTTATTTAATTTCTCAGCATGCAGGTGCTAATAGCTTTTTGTGCCACTGTGGGCTCATGTGCTACAGGCAAGGAAAGGCAAGGCAAGGCAAAGGACCTCTTCCACAATACATGTAATTTTACCCACAGCCCAATTTTTTGTTTATTGTGTGGTATTTGTAGTACACCCAGAGACTCCCAAGAATATACCTTTAGAAAATCCAAAAGTCATCCAGGGCCTGTACTATGACATATTTTATGATCATTGCCATAAGTGTGAGCCAGGGTGCACACTTTACCCCAAAACTTACTCAAACACAAATAATAAATCATCAAATTGGATCAAATCACCTTCACTGAAGTCTGGTGCATCTTTTGAAATCAAATGTAAAGCTAAGTATTACAATTGAAAGAAGTTATTGAATTTTAACTGGAAAAAAATGAGTTTTTTTGTGATTTTTTCAACAAATTCAATTCTTTAGAGATGTGTCTGACCAACTTACAGTTGCTGTACACCTAAAATACTTACAAATTATTTGGCCACATATATATTCTCAAAGTGGGAAAAAAATCATCAAATTCTGAGACCGGTAAAGTTGTTCAATTAACAGGTTGGGTTACTGTGGAAGAATCAGGATACTGTTCCATATCTTGTATTATATCAAGGGTAATGTTTTATTTCATGCAATTTGCAGCAAATGAATGTTAACTTCAATTTAGTATTGTGCATTCAATTGAATTATATTTTTTTTCAAAATGTTTTTCATTTAAAACAGAAAAGGTATGCAGGGCCTGTAATTCCTCTTTTTTAAAATATCATCCAACGCAATGCTAATCAACACTGCAATACATGCTATATATTTCAAATGAATAAATGGGATAGTGGTGCATCTCCTCTGTATGATACAGTAATACGTTCAAGCTGAGGCAATATGCTATTGTTGACCTTCACGCTTGTGGTCAAGACGAGTTTAGTCAGTTCTGCCATTCTGTAAGAATTGTTGTCCAAGCAACATATATCCCTAGCCAGCTAGTATCAATTTGTCATTTGAGTATAAACAACATATATTCTGCTGCAAGTGTTATATTCAGCAGATTTCTTTTAAGTATAGCTGTTCATATACAGTGTCTTCTGTTACCACAATTTAGTGTGCACACATGTACATAAATTGTGCATCTAGTACAATACTAAGTGGTATCCATACCTATAACTATACCTTTTTGTTGTTAGTGTATTTTCCAGGTTTGTTTCCCTGACAATACCAATATATATTTAAATCCTCCAGATAATTTATTTTCATTCTGTTTGAAGTTAAAATGGACGGGGTTTGTATTATACCTGATTGCAAAACCAGGTTCAAGGATAATGGGAAGAACTTAAAATATGGAAGGAGTCTAGATTCTCCCAGTAACAACTGGTTAAAGCAGGTGCTTAGTAAAGAAGGATTGAATGTTGAGAGTGGAAGTAAGCTGTGTCTAAAATGCTACATGAGATATCTTAGAAAAAGGCCACGCCCTGACTCAAAAGAAGACACTCACAGTGACAATGAATCCACAGGCATCTGTGATTCATTTGAGATTGAGGATAGCCCCACTAATCCTGGAACTAACCGATCTGTTATACCTCTTATCCAAATCAAAGATTTGAAGTATGCTTCCTCTTCACATCGTAAGTGTTCTTTGTGTTTAGAGTACAATGACAACTGTATAAACATTCCTAAGTCTGTTCGTCACTGTCTTATCATTGAATGTTCACTTTGGTGCCCGCCTGATGCTCGTGTTTGTTCTGAACACCTCATCGGGAGTTTTCTACACCCTGACACAAAGATAAATATGCACAGTCGTATTCCTCTGGAAAGTAAACTGAATGAATCTATTTCTCCAGTTGTTATTAATGATTTGCTTGAAATTGTACATGAAGTATCCAAACATGAGACATCACCCAAACTGAAGTTTGAAACCTTGTCAGATTCTGACTGCCATGCATGGACTGGCTGGACATTGGTGCAATTTAAGAACATGTATGACATGTGTGAATTTGATCTTGTTTCAGGTTCAAGTGATAGTTCCAGAGCAATAGATTTACTTCTTTACTTTTGGGCAAAACTGAAAACAAACCTTTCATGGAATCAAATGATCATGCTTACTAATCTTTCCCATCAAGATATTTTCATACAATTGCAGATATTTTGAACACAATAGTTGTTCCTAAATACCTTGGCACAAATCATATTTCACGCCACGATGCCATAACTCACAACACTGTCTTTACTAAAGCTTTTTATGGTGACCAGGTCACTCTTATCTTAGATGGTACATATATCTACCTCAACAAATGCAGTGATCATCAGTTTCAAAGGGCATCTTACGGAGGACAGAAAAAACAAAATTACCTAAAATTCATGTCAGTTGTACTGCCTGATGGATATGTTTTAGACACTATTGGCCCCTACCATGGTAACGTAAATGATGCAACAATAACTCGGCTCATCATGGAAAAAATTGAAATATTGAAATCTTGGTTAGAAGCAAATGACAATATGATTGTAGATCGCGGTTTCAGGGATGCCTTAGATCTTCTTGCTAAGTTGGGGTATGATGCTAGAATGCCGTCATTTTTACCAACTGGTAAATCCCAATTGGATTCCTCAACAGCCAATAGTGATCGTTGCTGTACCAAAACAAGATGGATAGTAGAGTCCTACCACGGCGTTTAAAGAAGTGGATGTTGTTTAAGGAACAACTTACCTCAAATTATTTTGTTGAGGTCATTGGCAAATTAGTGCGCATAGTAACTGCATGTCTCAATGCCTTCAGAGGACCAATATATGTTTCAGATCCAGATCGAGAGGAACGAGATACTAAGATGGCTCAGCGTATGCTTTCACTTTTAAAAAAAGACAATGTTTTGGCAAAACGAGTTGCAGAAGACCCAAATATGTCACGTAGAGCTCGTAGTGAATGGCAGAAGCTTGAAGCATCTGATATCTCGTCCCCTCATGTGGATCTGGAATACCTTGAGACCATAACATGCGGTACATACCAAATCAAACAGTCCCCTGGCTACATTGCTGAGCATCAAAAAAATGATGGTGACTATGAGATTTGGGTTTACCAGCATGATGCTGATCTCATTAGGGGACAGATTCATTCTCGTCACAGATCTCAAATAAAATACAATGTTTGGATTCAATTTGACAAGAATGCATCAGATGATCCTGTGAAGGCATATTATTGTCTCTGTCCTGCTGGAAAGAGAACCTCTGGCATGTGTGCACATGTTGCATCTGTAATCTATTATTTGGGATATTATAAACATTTTCAAAATCAGAAACCCCTCCAACCATACACAAGCAAATTCAAAGACTCCATTCTATGAAATAACCAGCCAATCATACATCTTATGGATTTCTCAGATCCCCTTTCCCTCACTATAGTTCCAGTCTACAAATTAAAATTGTCCAAGCCGTTGCTATGCAAAAAGACACGAAGGCCATAAAACAGATTACATGTATATATAAGTACTAGAAACAGAAATTGACAGAAGTAATGTTTATGTATTGCTGTCATTGTAGATATATACAATCTGATTACAACAATCCAAAACTGCATCGGTTTTTACTTGTATCAATGGCTCATTATTATCTCATCACAAAGGCATAATATACAGGCCCTTTGTGGCTGTTCAATATTAAAATGAATAACATTTCATGTGAAATGTTTGTTTTGAATCTAGCATTCAAATTCTAAAAGAAATCATACTTAAAGGATGAATTCTGAACAAATCTTTAAAGGTTCCCTGATATACAAGACATGGAACAGTATCCTGATTCTTCCACAGTAACCCAACCTGTTAATTGAACAACTTTACCAGTCTCAGAATTTGATGATTTTTTTTCCCACTTTGAGAATATATATGTGGCCAAATAATTTGTAAGTATTTTAGGTGTACAGCAACTGTAAGTTGGTCAGACACATCTCTAAAGAATTGAATTTGTTGAAAAAATCACAAAAAAACTCATTTTTTTCCAGTTAAAATTCAATAACTTCTTTCAATTGTAATACTTAGCTTTACATTTGATTTCAAAAGATGCACCAGACTTCAGTGAAGGTGATTTGATCCAATTTGATGATTTATTATTTGTGTTTGAGTAAGTTTTGGGGTAAAGTGTGCACCCTGGCTCACACCTATGGCAATGATCATAAAATAGGTCATAGTACAGGCCCTGGATGACTTTTGGATTTTCTAAAGGTATATTCTTGGGAGTCTCTGGGTGTACTACTGTACAAATACCACACAATAAACAAAAAATTGGGCTGTGGGTAAAATTACATGTATTGTGAAAGAGGTCCTTTGCCTTGCCTTGCCTTTCCTTGCCTGTAGCACATGAGCCCACAGTGGCACAAAAAGCTATTAGCACCTGCATGCTGAGAAATTAAATAAAATATATTTTTAATATAATTTTTGATGGCAAAACTTTTTAATGTAAATATAGCTAAATGAACAATTAAATTTTAAAATAATGTTGAGATAATGATTACCATCAGAGTGAGCATACTTAACTTACAGGCTATTATGCCTCTAATCCTCCATTCGGAATGACTTAATTTGACTGTTTCAGAGAGGGGCTATGTCTAAAGAAATCTCATTTTGCAAGAGAACTGTACCAGATATCTCCATAAAACCAATGATTAGTATTCAACAGCATTCAAGACAACACAAAAATAGTATATTTTATAGGGATTTATGTTTTTCTGATAAATGAGAGAAAAGTGAAGGAGTCCAATATGTTCTAATTACCAAAAAGTACAATTTCCGCCTAAATTAAAAGTGTGTCTGCAACGCTATATTTCACTTTTGCCTCAAGCAAATCCTTTTCTGACTGTTTGATGATGGTGGGCAGCCACCTGGTTCATACCTCAGCAAGTTTGATGCAGAAAAGAGTGAGCATTCTCAAGTTATGGGTTTTTTCCCTCACTTCCCCCCTATTCGAACAAGCCCAATTTGGCCCCTTTTCAAGGTTTGGAGTAGTTCTAAAGAAGAGCCAAAAAAACAAATTTTCCCCAAAAATCAAAAACCACAACATCCAGTTTCACTAACAGGAGACCCTAAAGAAAATAAAAATCATTGTTGTGGTTGGTTCTACCTCCGGTAGGGGTATCTCGAAAACTAAAGCCTTTTTTGAGGACTTGTTCCTAGACTAATGAGGAATCCAAACTGACTATCAATGTATTATGGACTTTTTCTCTCATGATAATACACCACCTGACTTCTCAATGCTTTTTAAAGCCTTTATATTCATACAAGAATCCACAATCACTGGCAGGACGGAGCAGCTTTCCCTGCGGCCACCTCTGGAGCCCCGCATAAAGTCACTATCACAGGCAGGATGGAGTGGCGGCCGCGGCAGCTCCCTCTGGAGCTAAAACACCGACCCTCTTGTTAACTCCGTCATTACTGCCCCAGGTTCTCACTGTGGCTGTTCGCAGGCATACCTAGTCGATTTCTGCACTCACCTGTAGATTAACCAATAGGCGAACAGTTCAACCCCAGACACACTAAGGACCGCCCACTCATCTGAATAACATTTCCTTCTACATTTCATGCTGCAGCATGAAATAAATAAATATATATGAATATATATAAAAGAAATAATATAAATAAATAAACATAAATATGAGAGCAGTGTGCTTTTATTTACCTACTGATATTTAATTATATTTATTTATTTTTTTATTTATTTCCACATATATTTCCACATTTATTTTTAATATTTGAATGTTTTTATTTTTGTATTTATTTATATAAATTTGAATATATATTTTATTTTTGTTTTTATTTCCAATTATTTTTATTTTGTGTATTAAACTTTTTAATTCATTTTCTTATTTTTGTTTTTATATACATTTTTATTTATTTATTCATTTATTTATTTTGGCAGTTTTGGTCCTCCATAAAATTCAGCCTCATATTACCAAAATAACTGTACAAATGTGTAAAAAAAAAAACTGATCAAATAATAGCTAAAGAACTAACCAAAAAATAGAATAATTAGCTTGTATGATAAGGTAAAAGTTTAAACCTACAGCAGATAAATTGAAGAGACCAGAACAAGGGATGCTAAATATGTCTTCTCTGCAGCAGGTGGGGCCACATGCTGGAGACGTGCACGCTCCCACCGAGTAGAAACAAACACAGAATGAGGCAAGCCCACTGGTTACACTTTGATAAGTCTCCTCAGTAAAAGAGTCCACTAGGCTCTGTGAACTCTCATGCAGTGGCACTGGCCTGACAAACGTAATGTGACCTTTAGAATCAGGACAGCAGCTGTTAAATGCAGTTTCATTCAGACGTCTGCCAAAGTTCCTTCTTGGTCACTTTTCAGCAGCATAACGGTGTAGTTATCAGGGTGTTCACCGTTGTTTGACTCCTATGTTAACGCGCAGAGCAGATGTAGTAACCCAAAAGCATTAGAGACACACTACACAGAGAGGCAATCATCACAACAGCATCACCATTTCACTATTTTGCGAGTGGGCTGACACTCACATACTCACATTTGTAGTAGAGACTCGTTTTCTTAGTGCAGCCTCAGGTCTTCTCTTTGTGAAGGGTCACTCTGTGAGCAGACCACATGAGCACCACCCCCTTTTATTCTGTCTCGCAAAACACTTTCACTTTTGGTTGGCATCAATCCTCATCACTTGGACTGGAAACAAGGGTCTGGTTAACAGAAAATAGGATGAAAAAAAATCAAAAAGCTTGTTTGTTTTTTCCCTCTTTGTTGCAGAATTTGTTGAACTGATATCAGGAAATAAGAGTCAGGGGGTCTCAGATGTACTGGGACATCAGATTTGGACAGTTCAAGAAAACAGCTTTAGTATTTCTGCACAGATCCAAGCAAATGATGCCCAGACTTTTATTTAGCTGCTTGAAACCAGAGAGGAAAGTGGAGCGTCACCTGAGAAGGTGTTTCCAGACTCAAGGAAACCACATAAAGGAGCTCAGTAAAATGACACATCTCTCAGTCTGAATATCACATTAGGATATAAACTGTTAATGCGTCATATGCCACAGATATAAATTATACAAAGGCACTTTATTAGGCACACTGTGCTGGGCCCCCTCTGTCCTTCAGAGCTGTCTTAATTCCTCCAAACATATTTAACAAGCTGTGGGTTACATTCCTCACAGGTTTTTGTCAATTTGATACATTTTTCCGGTCAGAAATTATATTCACAAAACAACATAGCTGAGAAGTCTCCTTTAAAATGTCCAAGATTTTATTTTAAAATTTGTTTAATCTTTACTTAAAGGTGCTATGAGGAGAATCTATTACCGGCAAAATAAAGACTGCTACCCATGAGCACGTGCGGCGACTGTCGTAATGCTGCGTTCCAGTAACCTCGGAACTGGGAGCGACATCATCTCCAACTTATCGGCGTTCCAGTTGAAGTCAGAAAAAAAACCATGCCGATCTACCAGGCTATTGTTAGCTGTTGTTAGCATGCCCTGCGTTGTTGTATGAAGTATGTGATTATCACTATGGCAGCATTTTTGTAAATATAAGTCTAACAATACTATGTATACAGCTGATCTAGAGCGACACACCCCAGTCAGAAGTGCAAATAAATGGATTATTACAGGAGCTAAATAACTGTTCACACTGGGGGCATCCATCTTCGACTGTCAACTCGGGGGTGGCGAGGTTTCACCGAGTTCCCAGTAGGAAATTCTGACTTCAGGGGACGTTCCAGTTAAGTTTCCTACTTGGAACTCAAAATTCCTACTTCTGACTACAACTGGAATGCACCAAAAGACGTCTGCAATCCAAAGCGTGTGTTTGTTCTTTGTTATGCAGCTCAGCCTTCCTCAGAACTCTGCATTGATTTACGACTTCTTTTTTCAACAACTTACAGAATGCAAAGCGACGAGGTAATGTATCTCTTTCTAGTTACGTAGCGGTAGTTTTTGATGTGTGACAACAAGCAATTTTTTTGAAAACTTATTATCATAGTTGTAGCCGGCTATATATCGCTACTTACAGCCCCGTGCTCTAGGACGTGTAATATAAATAATAAAATAATATAAATTTGCTGTAGTTGGAATTGTTTTGTTCCCAAAGTTGAGTATCCAGGCCAGTCCAGCCCTGTTCGACCCGACTGGAAGGCTAAGGAATAGCATTTATAGATAACCTATTTTGATGCTATAAAACTCATCGTAAAGTGTGTATTTCCATCAGGCATATATCTAAAAGTGAGACTTTTTTGTAATTACTGAGTAACTCCTCACAGTCTCTTTAAAAAAGTTAAACAAAAACAGCACTATATCAGTTATTAATGAATATACCTTCCCACTGGCAAATCCTCCCTTTATCTTTAATACAGCTGTTCATAATATAACAAATTGTTTTCTATACATCCCTAGACACCCCAGTGAATCAGCTACACATCTCCTTGAGACTAAAATGATCAAAAAAGTGAAAATATTGACTGTAATCAGAGACAGAAACAGGTTTTCCTGTAAATGACCACAGCAAAGCTTGACTGCTTTTCTTTGGCCCCTGCTGATGTTGGTATTAATGGAAACAAGTCAGCAGACTTGGCAGCTAAAAATATCTCTGAAAAGTGAAACTGAACTAAGTCTCTGGACTGGGTGCCTGGGCCTGGATTACTGTGCTGGCTTATGGGGTTTTAGGTTTCCTCAGCATCAGAACACAGAAAGAGAGCAGTGATGCAGTCAAGGGGGTTCACCCTGTCCCCAGACTGCTGACCACCAACAAGATCATCAAAATCAGACTCAAACATCTTCACAGGCTGAATCACACTCAGATGTAAACTTCACATTCCTAGCTCCCACACAAACCATCATGAATTTATTTAGAAAATACCATGGGAGATCTGAATTGCACTTGGGGGGTTCATCAGTGATGGTCTTCTTCTCAATCTTGAGAATTTTGCTGAGGGTTAGCTTCTCCTGAAAGTGATGCTTCAACAGACTCTCCAGTTGTGTTTCCTCGGGAAATATATGTATGTTAACTCAGATCAATCCCTAGTATTTAAACTCTAATCAATACCCGTTATGACCATGATAATTAGTTTTATATCTATATATAAGGACTGCACATTAAATTGAATGTACAACTTTTGATATTTTACTCTTAATCAAAAAGACTTGTTTGGTTGTGAAAAAGATTATTTTTTCTTTTCTTAATTCAGTACTGCAAAGAACAGCAAAAGCTTCAGGCAGGGGTGAAAATTCCTGTAAAATAAGAATCCTTTGGAACTGTCCATTTTTTGTTTACCGTATACAAAGGTATAAAGAACAGAGGAAACATCACAACAAATCAATATCTGACTGGACTGGCATTTGCCTTCAAAATAATATCAGTTCTTGCAGGTACATTGACACAGACTCAGGAATAATATAGGATTAAATCTGGAGTATGATAAACCAATTTTACCAAAAATGTGCTTGTTATGATCATTTTCAAATGAAGGTTGAAACACAGTCATTAACTGAACCAATACATGCATCAACTGGGTAAAGAGCAGCCAAACTCTACAGCAATCACAGCTGTGATTAGACCAATGTGTGCTACACACCTGTAGAAATATGGAGGTGCTTTATATATTCCCAAATATATAAATTATAAATGGACTTTAGCTTATGTTGCACTTTTTTAGTCTTTCTGCCGACTCAAAGCACTTTCACTCTGCAGGTCACATCTACACATTCACTCACTGATGGTTCTGAGTTTCTTTGAAAGGTACATACAGGTTTTGGAACAACATATGTTGCCATCCAAGCAACGTCTTTTTCATGGACGCCCCTGCTTATTTCAGCAAGACAATGCCAAGCCACATTCTGCACGTGTTACAACAGCGTGGCTTCGTAGTAAAAGAGTGCGGGTACTAGACTGGCCTGCCTGTAGTCCAGACCTGTCCCCCATTGAAAATGTGTGGCGCATTATGAAACGTAAAATACAACAACGGAGACCCCGAACTGTTGAACAACTTAAGCTGTACATCAAGCACGAATGGGAAAGAATTCCACCTGAAAAGCTTCAAAAATTGGTCTCCTCAGTTCCCAAACGTTTACTGAGTGTTGTTTAAAGGAAAGGCGATGTAACACAGTGGTAAAAATGGCCCTGTGACAACTTTTTTGCAATGTGTTGCTGCCATTAAATTCTAAGTTGATGATTATTTGCAAAAGAAAATAAAGTTTCTCAGTTCGAACATTAAGTATCTTGTCTTTGCTGTGTATTCAATTGAATATAGGTTGGAAAGGATTTGCAAATCATTGTATTCTGTTGTTGTTTACGATTTACACAATGTGCCAACTTCACTGGTTTTGGGTTTTGTTATATAAATTGAGGCTATAATACAGAAAACTGTCCGCAGATGTTGACTTTTAGTCACTGTGGTGTTGACTCACTCTGGCTGTGTGCGCTTTGGTAAATAATTGGGAAATATCAAGAATTATTAAAAACATATCAGAGCTGAAATGTTCACTTGACATCAGGGAGCCCAAGAGGGGGGGAAGGGGTCTTTTTGGTTATGGCTGCCCTAAATTATGCTTGATTTTATTCCAAAATTAGTCGTCCCACTGTGTGGATGAAAACTCCGGACACATGTTCAATTAATCAAAAGTATATTAAGACATCTAAAACGTGAAATTTCTTTCTTTGTTTATAAATACTCGTCTCTTTTCCTTATAATGATAATTCTAATTATTTTAAGCCCTGTTTCCATGTGTCATTTATAGTGTTAATTTCGTTAACAAAAACTAGACAAAATATATTCGTCAACACCCACTTTTCAGCGGATGAAAACTAGACTAGGAGAGACTAAACCCCTTATGAATAAACAAGAACTAAGACGACATCAGTGTGGATTTTCGTCGACTAATCAAGAAGAGACTAAAATGCTGTTCACTAAATAAAGACTATGATAAAATCTATGGCCTTTTTCGTTCACGAACTAAAACGAGACTAAATATTGTATTATATATTATTTGAAGTTCTGTCTCCCCTGCTGTGCCTGCGGTGCTTTGCACAGCACCCGTGGAAAGCCTAGTTTCTGTCCCGCCCACTTTTTAATTCACAGCGGGCAAACCATTTTTTTGGTTGTAACAGAAGGGAAGGAATGTGGGCAGAAGATAGGTGGGAAGAACACCACAAACTTGAAGAGACACATCAAAGTTCATCACAACGAAATCCAGGTACGAACAACGTAACAATAAACCAACGTGGTATTGTTGCATGTTGGCTCAAACCGACCCCAAACTAGTGGAGGCTAACTTTCGCTAGCTTCTTAGCAGTTAGCACGTTGGCATGTAGTGAACAAAGTGACTACTACTAGTTTTCTCAAGCTAAACAAGGCCTAAATTGACTGATATGTGCCAGTTAGTTACTAGAAACTACTGCTTTACTTTTGATTTCCTTTAACAATACCAAAACAAAACAATGACACAGGCAGGTGTTATTTAGACCGTCAATTGTATGTTGTACGCTGAGAAAATTAAGTTAATCGTTCTGTACTAATGTGAGCACTGTTGTGTTCAGAAATGATCCATTTTATTTTATTTAATTTTCAGTTGTCCATGAGGCACTTTATTTTATTGTTTACAAGTTAGAGGCTAGAGCTGTACTAGTGCACTGTTGTGTTGTAACTCCAAGTGGAGAGAGAGACACAGAAATGAGGCACTTTCTTGTATTTAAATTTTCAGTTGTCTGAGGGTTAATATGAGCACTGTTGACTCGTCTCGTGCTGAGCAGCTTCTACCTGTTGACAACTTTTAGTGGGAGACAGGAGTATTTTAATGAGGCACTTTATTTTTATTTAATTTTCAGTTGTTCATAAGGCACTTATTTTTGTTTCATACAAGTCTTGCCAGATGTACAAGCCTTTTGTCTCATTTGTGATGGTTCAAATAAATATGCAGATTTAATCCTTACAATTGTGGTTTTATCAAAATGATAACAGAAAATGCAATTTAAAATAATTTTAGATTAGATGGATGGATAGATGTGTTCTATATCATTTGCTGACAAAAAAAGTAAAGGGATAAAATAATTGTCCTTACTAAAACTAGACTAAAATGTCAACAGTTTTTATCAACTAAACTAGACTAACAAAAATGGCGCTGTCTTGGACTAAGATAAAAACTAAAATGCTTGGCTTTTGGTCGACAAAAAATTGACTAAATAAAAACAGGATGAAGTTGACTAAATGTGATAAAAACTAACAAGGGCGATAGAAGATGGACTAAGACTGGACTAGACTACAAAAATGTTCGGTAAAATTAACACTAGTCATTTAGAATAAAAACAAAATGTAAGAACATCAGAACAACCTTTCTTGTGCTACCTGTGTCTTGTTTAAGATTTTGATTACTTTTTTAAACAATGTTTCGCACATTTCAGTCCAAAAACTGTGTTTTATGCTACGGACACATTTTGTTTTGTGAAGAACAACTGAAATATACAATTTTAATTTTTTTAAATATATTGATCAGTCTGCAGCGAGATCTTGGTGTTCCGATGCTCATCATCAGGTAAATAAAGACATGAAACATTTATTTTCTTTATTTTATTTGAATCATTTCAGCCTGTTTTGTTCAGAACAATCAGCTGTTTCCTGTCAGCACAAACAGAAGTCTCAGGTCTTTGAGTCCTCTGCAGGTTTGGACTCCAGAGGACACAGAGACACTGTGGATCCATAAGACCAAAACCCAAACCCAGGGTAGAGGGGCTCGGTGAATGTGGTCTCTGTGGTGTGGAGGTGGATCAGTCCATCAGAGGAGACTTTATAGAAGGACAGAAATCCAGCAGGACAGTCCACATACACCCCGACTCTACTAGAGGATGAGGAGGAGGAGGAGGAGATGAATGTTCTTCTCTTATTGTGAAGGACATAGTAATCATGATCGGAGCAGAACAGACTCCAGGACTGATCATTAAATCCAAACAAACACTCAGCTCTGTCTCCTGTCCTCCACATCCTCCTGTAGCTCACTGATACGTGGACATGTCCTCTCCACTGGACCTCCCAGTAACAGCGTCCGCTCAGAGCAGACCTGCACAGCAGCTCAGGATAGCGATCATCAAATCTGTCTGGATGATCAGGATAAGACTGAAGCTCTCGCACAGGCGTCATCGTCCTGCTGTCTTCACACAGTCTGAGTCTTCTGCTCACGGTGTTTGTGTCCACCTCCAGCTCACAGGTCCCTGATGGAGAGAGGAGAAACATCACAGCAGTAGGTCATCATCTGATCATCTATAATCACCATTAGCCTGAGGGTCTATCTATCTAGTCAGCCATGTTTGACTTCTGAACTCAAACTCTGCTCCATCTTTCCATCTGAACAAGTTTGATTTCTGTGTTGGTGGTAGGACTGGACAATTATGGTAAAAATAAGAGTCCCGATTATTTTAAGGGATATTGAAATCACAATTAATATACACAATTATTCCTTGCACGTGGAACACAGAAGCACTATGAAATACCTTTAAAAAGTTTTGTAGTGATTATTTTCTGGATATTACTGGATATTAATTAAAAAAATAATAATTTTCATGTTATAACCAGTTTTGCTTTCGTTAATTAAAGGGGCACCATGCTTTTTATACAAAAAAGGCAAAATTAAATTAATTGAATTATTAATTATTTCATTTAAATCCGATAAATCAATTAAGTCAAACTTTATGAGTTTAATCAGTCTCAAGTCGAAATACAGAACTCTCATGCAGTGATGTCAATCTTCCAAATAGAATACCAACAGACAGGACTTTGAATATAAGGGTAATTTATGAAGATGAATATATAAGACAAAAATTAAATAAAGTAAAATACTTCATAAGAAATAAATGTCAGAGTTATATTGATCAATGATGCTGTCAATTGAGAAAGAAGATATGAACCCTCAAGGAACATTTAAGTATATTGAGTGGTGATAGAGGATTAATTTCACAAATTAACCGTCTTGTGAAAGGTCAAATAAAGGGGAAATTATTGTGACATCACTTTAGATCGGAACTGGTCCTGAGCCACTGGAGAGCCTGAAGGACTGTTCTGGTTTGGAGTCGTCCCAGAGGGCAGCTGAAGTCCACACTCTATCCAGCGCGATGGATCCAGGGAGGATGTTCCGATGTGAGCAGGTCCCCGAGTTTCACGGGAGAGAAGTACCGTCTTAGACTGGACTAGTGGGTTCTGTTAAAGGTGAAGCTGGAGCTTGGAGCGTTGAGGTCTCAATTGTATAAAAAATTGATTTGTAACTAATTCCAAAAACTTAGAATTTGTTGGCTAGACGAATGCTATTCTGAAGTTAATAATGAAAGTCCATTTACAAGGAAGCAAATATTTGAAGTCTTATAGCTTACTGACTTATAAAGGAAATTGTCACAGAACTTAGACAACAGAATTAAGGATAAATAGGAGAGCCAAGTAGATGTGAAAGTTAAAGAAGAAGTGTGATGAAGAAGTGTCAACAAAGAAGAGGGGGAGAAGAGCATGTGTCTCTCTGGTTTTAAACTCCTCACAAGGAGAGGGCCTTTAGATGAGTATCACAAACTTTATCAACTTATATTTGGCCAAAATGAAGTTGCATTTTGATTAAACATCCAATATAAGCACTCCAACTGGGTAGGAAATCTTACGGTAATCAATTTGATACGAAATACTATATCTAAAGTATAAGAAAGAATAAAACAATTTCAATCTTATTAAAAAGTCAATTAAACAAAATAGATGTGGTTAAAACTTAGACATATAAGTTGACATGTCTTTTAGATGGTATGCTACCAAAACTGAAGATGCAGAAATCCTATTATAAGCATTCTTCAATAAAACAGTGTGAAATGAAATAATGCAGAGTACAGAGTACTGTTCCCCTGGAGGGGAAGATCTCTTCACAGTTTCCACTGAGAGGTACTGTTAGTTTTTCAGAAGCTTTCACAAACAATTCAACTTATTCATGACTTTGGCATTTTTAGAGCTAAAAACCTACAAGTCACGGCATTAGAATGCATTTGTCATGACAGGATAAAATACCACATTGTTAGATGTGCCCATTGTTTCATTTAAAGAGTTTAAAAGGTTTGTGGTTTTCTGTTGGCTGAAAGACAGAGATAAGGAGGAGCAGATGAGGGGTCCCAATGAGCAGGGAGGTCAAAAGTCAACTTAGATGCCACCTTAGAATTATTTAGGACTCGGGAACAAACTCTCTTTGGACACCTTATTAGGGGTCTCAGCCAATAACTGTTGGCACCGTTGAAAGGAAGTCCAGAGTAATAAATACATCTCTAGCAGGCGGATATCTGCTTGTTGAAGTTGGTGGGAATTAAAGAGAGACTTGGTGGCACCACGTGTCTCGACTAAGTTATGAGCTAGGGTTCTTCGGGGGGGGGGGGGAGGGGGGGATGAACACATTCTTGTCCTCTAAGAGTTTTTCAGTTCATCTTGCTACATATTCCCCTCTTCATCATGTTGACTTGGTCCAAGGGTCAACGACACGACCAGGCAAGATGATCAGGCACAGGAGTTCTCAGACAGGCTTGGTGTCTGGTTCTTAGGGAAGGGGCTAGAACTAGTTACCTTGAAGAGGTTATGTCTAGTAAAATTAAGTGTGTAATAAAATTACAAATCCAATAACGTTACTTATTTCTAAAGTGTAATCTATTATAAACTCTGCCCAAGTTCAAGTTCTGTTGGTACTTAATTCAGAATTCAAAGTGCAACTTGAAGATTTCTTGAATGTCACAAGAATACATTGTTTCTAACATAAGATCAACAGATAAGATTGTTTGGGTGCTGTAATATGGAGAGTTTTAGGATTCCCTGACAGCGTGTGTGTGCTCGTCAAAAGCCTTTTAGGGTTCTTATTTGGTTTAGATTAGTTTAATATTAAAATTACCAAACCAGGGTGGTTTGTAAGTGGGAACATGGTCAGTTTGCTGAGGATAAAGAGGTTTTGAGTCCCAGGCTGACTTTTCAGCATGGATTTGGTTGGGTTTTAAGAGGTGGTCTTTTGGGAAACCTTTCAGTCCAAAGAGTAGAGGTCTCATTTTCAGAGCCAATAAGGAGTCTTTGGCAAATGAGGTCTGGTTCTTACTGAGAACATTGCTAAGTTTGTTACGTTCTTCTGCCTTTTCGAGGACATAAGTTGGAATGACACTCTGGCCCACCTGAATCAGACTCAATTTAAGGTGTAGGTTCAGGTGTGTAAGGGTTTTCAGGGGTCTGAGTTACATCCCCTCAATCTAATGTTATTGGATTGTAACAGGTTGGTTCCTGTGTCACAGTGAAACACTGGACTGTGTTGATTTGGGAACATGGCACAGGTAGAGGCTTAAGAACCTGTGACCATATCTTCAGCTGTCTGAAGTCGATTAATGGATCAAACCTGTTGAGCAGGTCTTTGCCAACAAAAGAAGGAATTGAATCAAGAGGTGAAATGTACACAGGGTGTACAAGATGCATAGGACCAATGGTTAGGTCTAGCATTGTCATTTTTGTGAAGGTAGTGCTTCTCAAGGTATATGGTTGCACATCAAGATCACATGGGAGCAATTTCAAGTCCCTGTTGGATTTCTTTACTTGTGCACGTAACCTGTGAAAGAGAGCTGGGGACATAAGGGTAATGTCTGCGGCAGTGTCAAGAAGGGCTTCTTGGTCAAGTTCATGTTCAAGAGTGATATCCAAGTAGAACTTTTGTGCAGTGTTTGTCTCAGTTAGGTAACCAAGAAACTGGCAGAAAGGTGGCCCGACTTTGACGATTGCTGGATCATCAACAGATGGATCACTAGTTGAGTCACTTTGCGAAACATTGAGTTCACTAGTCAGGTCTGGCATGGTTAGAGTCTCATGCTCAGGTACTGACTGAAAGGGGTCAGTTTCCTCCCTGTCATCCTGTACAAGGGAATCACAGTGAAAAGGTAGGTCTAAATCAGTGGTGGAAATTAGGAGAAGATCCACCTTCCTGTCTCTTTGTCGACAGTTTTTGGATTAACTCATTAAGAGTATCAAGTTCTTCATCACTAAGTCTTGACTCTATTGAGTACTTTTCAGAGTGATGGCTCTTCTCTGAAGAGTCTGGATTTTCACAACTTTTCATCTCCTTACTGGAGGATGATGTACAGGACAAGTTTGTGGACCATTGCCTCTGGAAGTGAGGGTTATAATGGTCAGGCCCTTCATGTCTCCCACCCCCCTTGTAGGGTTGATTTGTTCTTGGGAGAGTCCCAAAATGTTGGGGTTTTGGAGGAAAACTTTAAGGATCAAGTTTGGATGGATGTCGACCCTTGTTTAACCATGGTATTTGATGATTAGTGGAGGTGTGGCCAGAACGTTTAGGCCAGCAGGTTTGAAATCCTCGGGTCTTCCAGTTGGGGTCTCATTGGCATGTGAGAGGCTGCCATGAGAGACACCTTCAAGTTCCATGGGCAGGAGCTTTGCTTCCAGAGCCACTATAGAAGATGGCTCTGCTTTCTTAGTAGTGATTTGCCTTTGCTTTGCAAGACCCTTTACAGCTAACTCGCAAAGTTGCCGACTTGTCAGAGTTTGAGGGCATGCTGCAACTCCAAGATGGTGGCTGACTGTGGAATGGAGGTTTCGGACAAAAAGAGTTTTGAAATGTTGGTCCTCCTCCATTCCTGGTTCATTCTTTGAACCAAAGTAAGCCTGACGTAGGCGAGTGTAGTATTGATTCGGAGACTCACATCTCTCCTGTTTGACAGTGAGAGCGGCTACCAAGCTGGCTGGTGTCAATGAGTCTGTAAACTCACAACTTGACGTAACGCGCCATAATCATTTCTGATATGGAGTGGCTGACGTTCAATGAAGCTGCTTACCTCTCAACTTGAGGTAGCTTTAATGAGATAGATCTTGTTGTCGACTGTAGCACCTGGAAATCTTCTGAGGTAAAAGTCGATATCCTTAGATTTCTATGTCATGAGTGCCTTGATGAGCAGGCTCAAAGTGTGCTATGTTTCTCGCAATTTTGTCAAGGTCCCTGTCAGAGGGGCAAGGCAAGAGAGGATCATTAGAGAATGAATATGATCCCTGAGATGGTGGCGACTTGCCAGGTCAAGAAATGTTCCATCAGGATGTTGCGAAGGATAGTCAAGAGTAGTTGGAAATATGGGTGAAAAGGCCCGTTCCAAAGGACGAGTGTCTCCTCTTTCTCTGAAGAAACTTGGATCAAATTGTTCCTTCTGGTCTTGACCAAGTTGGAGGGAGAATTGTAGCTCCATTTGGGCATTAGCCAACTTTTCTTCTGTTTCTTGTTGTTGATCTTGACAGAGGCTCACCTGTCTCTGAGCTTCTCTGAGCTGATATTGCAGCATAGAGTATGCCTTTCTTCAACTTGGAGAGCTGTTGCATGTACCTGTGTTTTTAACCCTTAAAGGAATATTTCACCCAAAGAATGATATGCCTTAATTTTCTACTCACCCTCATGCTGAGCAACACTCTGGAGCACTGGATTGGTCTGCCGCGGCTTACGTAGTGCAGGGAGCACACGTGGACGTGCTCTGCGGAAGTAAGATATAGCACTGTTTAGGCTCGAAAAATGTACTAAATGACCTCGTTTCGAACTAATTATGGACGTTACCCACTCAGGACACTTGGATTACAGCGGACAAGCAGTATGAAGGAAAATAGGCACGTTTTTGTGGACTTTTATGGACCTTTTTCTTACGGGTGTCATTGTCCCCTGTTAGATGAACGTTTGTTGACAGCGGAAATCCCCCCGGACCTCCGGCTGCATTTGAGACATCAAAAAAGTGCTCCAGAGTGTTGCTCAGCATGAGGGTGAGTAGAAAATTAAGGCATATCATTCATTGGGTGAAATATTCCTTTAAGGGACTGCATTTTTAAGGGTTTGTCGGTAAATACATTTGCATTTTTGTTGATTCTGATGTCATTTCTTGGAATATCTTCTAATACCTAATATCCCTAGAGTCCTTACAACTTAATCTAACATGGTATACATATAAATGAACCATAAAAATTAGGTTAAGGTGTTCAAATTGTTATAAATTAGAAAATACAAAAATCGGACATGTTTTTTTCATTATATTTACTAAATATGCACACAAAACACATTGATCCAAAGGATTTCCACATGTAGAAAAACAAACAAGATATTTCTGAAAACACCAGTATTGATTTGAACAAAATACTTATTTTAGTTTTTGAGATATAATTTTTATGTAAAAACTGCAGAGGCGTTTTTTTTTGTTTGTTTGTTTGATCACCACTGCAGAACCAAAGCAATACTGAACATAGAAATTTGAACAAAATATTTCTCAACAATATTGTTTCAACAATATATTTATCTATATAAATTTTCATATACAAATTTACATTGTACATTTTACACAATGCACATGACATACATTTTATTTTACAAAGAGCCACTGTGGAAGTCATCATGGCAGACAAAGACTCTCTCTCTCACACACAATCTCTCACCAAATCACACGACTTTCTCTCACTAAATCAAACAACTTAATCTTCCTAAATCACACACTCATACAGTACCTAACTCTCCCTATCACACTTTTAATCAATCAGTCTATCTATCAATGAATCAATCTCTAACTCTCACTATATGACCTGCTCTTTCCAACCTTCTTGCTAGGTTCTTTGGCGCCACACAGTGGTGTGCAGAAAAATTCCAGGGTCATTTTACGCGCATAGAGATGTCACATGAAAGACAGAAGTCTAAGCTTTTAGCAGCAAAAAGAATACGCATTCTAGCTAATGTCGTTTTTGAGTTATATCAGTTTAAGCAGAACTATGTGGGCGGGACCGCCTGCGGGAGGTCAGTCCCTTGAGGGTTAAGAGATTTAACTCCCCAGCTGTATGCTCAAGAAGGGACTCTGCCCTTTCCAGCTTATGGGTAGTTTTATCAAGCTTTCTGGTTGTTTCCAATGGCTTTTTCTCCTTTTTCTCAAGGTCTTCATCAAGTTTCTCAACCTTTTCCTTGAGAAAAAGTCTCTCCTCAATGTCCATAGGTGCAGGCAGTTGTGCTGTTTTTGATTCAGCGATTTGTGTTTCTGCCTTGCCAAGGGACTGCTGAGTCTCATCCAGCACTCTTTTAAGTGCAATGTTTTCTTCTCTTTGCACCTTTAATTTATCTGTGGCGTGTTCCAGCAAATTTTCCTAATGCTTTATCTGTGATGCCATCACAAGGAACATGCGTCCCAGGATGTGAGCGGGCTCATTGTCTTGAAAAGACGAAACTGAAGCCTTCGCTAGAAATTCAGCCATAATGCCTTCCAGATTCATGGGGTTTGTTTTCTGAATCATGGACGCATAATCTGGAATCAACTGATTAGTCATTTCTGCTAATATTGTGCCATTGTCAATTAATGGGTCTCAGTGGATGGACTCTTTGGTGTCTGTCATGGTTGGTTTGGTTTTAAAACAAAAGAGATTAAGATTGTGTGTGTGAGATGTATGGTTCAATAGTTTAATTCTTTATAGCTTCAATGATTCCACAAATCGTCAGTTAAAATTGTTAGGAATCAATAGCATTGCTATGATCTAAATTTTGACAAGCAAAATGTCTCAGAGGATGTGATCAAGCATGGATAAATGTCGAATAAATCAACATGCATGCTTAAAATAATTGAAAATAGAATTCTAACTTAGTAGGCATAGCCTACATCATAGTATAATGAACTTGTCTAAAAATACTAAGGTATATTACACTGGAATGGAATCTGAGGATGAGTAAACTCCAGAGTTAAATCTTAGTAAAAGGGAAGAAATTTAAAAATAGGATCAACTTGTGCAGAAGATTGACCGTAGAAGAGAGTGATGATCAATTTTAGAGTTGTCAATGACAAGATGTGATCAAATTAAACAGAATAATTTAGAACAATTAAGAGAGCTAAAAAGCAATCAAATGTAAATAGAACAATAAGACAATCCAAATGTAAAATTGAATTTAAACTTGATGAATCGTTCTACAGTAAGATACAAGAACAAAATCAAATTGTAGAGCTGGAGAATAAAGCTATAAACAAAAAAGAGGAACCAAAGTCTTAAATGAAGACATGGAATTGTTTTGATCTTAAATCAAAATCACACTTATGTTAGAAGAGGGATTAACTGTATTACAGTCAGTTAAACTCTGAATGAAGCTTTGAAGCTATACAGAGATCAAAAAGGAAGAAAATCCTTGTAATTAATTTGACAAATCTGTCAAAGTGCACAAAATATCAAACGAAGTTAAAATAATTGTTGAAGCAGTATTTAATTAAATAAAGACAATAAAGCATTTGAAGGAATTTAAATGGTACTGTTAACAGTGTAGATAGCATCAATAACAGGCTGTAAACTAAGCTTAAAACAGTGATTAAATCAAATTGAAATCTATTAAACTTTACATAAAGCCTTAATGTTATTCAAAGAATTGTGTTAATCACACTGATTTTTCAATGCTTACAGAATGAAGACATTTAATGCTTCAATTTAAGTGATCGAAAGGGGTGACTTTATGTGTGAATTCATTTCTGCATAGCAGTTAGAATGTTTAAATTCTTAACTTTGTTTGAGGAGGAAAGTTGCATAAGCAATAAGTCTGCATGTTACATAATGTCGACTATATCAACTTTTCAAAAACCTATTTGCAAAGAAATAAGAGTTATGTGTGTGTTACCAAAACCAACCAAGCAGGGCAGTGTTACAGGGAGGACTTGTATCACAAACCTCCATCAGAGGGCAATGCAAAGAAACAAGAGTTGGCTGTCTAGCAACTGAAGCAGCAGTGCAGTCCATCTCACCACTAGATGGCAATAACAAGTAAAAAGTTCTGAGGCAGCCACAAGAAGAAGCTGGTCATCTAGCAACCAGTCTGGTTATGCTATGTGTAGCACAACAACACGCTAACAGCTATAGAAAAGAAGCACAAGGGCTAACAGCTAGCCACTGGGAGTGACTAGTCACTAAGCAACAGGACGTGGGTTTTGACTCCACCTTCCTGAAGGACAATTTTTGAGTCATTCACTTTCTAGACCTCTGAGGGCCAACAGCAGACTGTGCGTGCAGCCTGACACACAGTGATTAACAAAACAAACTCTTTTGCCTCAGCCGACCACAAACGCAGCGGTTTGTGGGTTAAAACACACTTCAACAAGCGCAGTGTATCACAGTGTATCCAAGCGGACACTTGTGTGGCTCCGAACGATTGAGTTAACTCACATTAATCCTCCCGCTAAGAGCGGCCTCTCGTACCAGGTAGCTAATCTGAGATGGAGAGATGAGGGGTAAATTATTTTTTTCCTTTATAGAAACTAGAGTCTCATGGTAACTATGGGTATTTTAGCACTGATATCCGCGTATCAGCTTTAGGCCTTTTGACACTGTAAGGACCCGTTTACGTAACGCGTTCAGCATGCCGAGTCACAGAATTTAGCCAGGATGGCTCTACACTTATTTATGTGATTAAACAAGACTGTAAAACAAACAAACATGGCTCACCACAACACAAAGCATCGTGCCGTTTTACAGAATAAGGAAAAACATTTAAACATAGCCCAATGCCTTTCAGCAAGCACAGCAGCAAGATTAAAAGCAGGGATCGCTTTAATTCTACTACTGTCGACTGTCATAATGCTGCATTTCAGTAACCTCAGAACTGGGAGTAACATCATCTCCGTCTTATTGTGGTTCCAGTTGAAGTCGGAGAAAACATGCCAATCTAACAGGCTATTGTTAGCTGTTGTTAGCATACCCTGCGTTGTTGTCCACAAGTATCACATGAAGGATGTGATTATCTCTGTAGCAACATTCTTGTAAATATAAGTCCAACAATACTATGTATACAGCCAATCTAGAGCAACACAGCCCAGTCAGAAGTGCAAATAAATTGATTATTACAGGAGCTAAATAACTGTTCACACTGGGGGCATCCATCTTCGATTGTCAACTCAGTGGTGGCGAGGTTTCACCGAGTTCCCAGTAGGAAATTCCAACTTCGGGGTGCATTCCAGTTGCAGTTTCCTACTCAGAACTCAGAAATTCCTACTTCTGACAACCGGAATGCACCAAAAGACGTGACTCAAACTAAAGCTTGTGTTTTTTGTGATGCTTTAATGAATGCAGCTCGGACCTTCCTCAAGGACTTACAGGATGCAAAGCAACAGGTAATGTATCTCTTTCTTGTTACGTAGCAGTAGTTTGTGATGTGTGACAACAAGCAATTTTTGGAAAACCTAGAATCCTAGTTCTGTAGCCGGCTATACATCGATAAGTACAGCCCGGTGCTCTAAGACGTGTCTGAATAATTTAAATTTGCTCTAGTTATAACTTTCTTGTTCCGACCCGACCAGAAGGCTAAGGAATAGCATTTGTAGATAACCTATTTTGATGCTATAAAGCTCATCTAAAAGTGCGTATTTTCGATCAGGCATATATCTGAAAGTGAGACTATTTTGTGATAACTTAGAAACTCCCCCGTGTGAGACCATGCAAATTTGCATGGGCTTACAATGGCACCATAATATATGTAGCACTTAATTTCTGGGTATTACTGGATATGAACTTAAGAAATTAAAATTACAGCCGTACAGCCCGGTGCTCTAAGACGCGTCTGAATAAGATAAATTTGCTCTAGTTTTAACTGTCTTGTTCCCGAAGTTGAGTATCCACGCCAGTACAGCCCTGTCTGACCCGATTGTGAAACTAAGGAGTAGCATTTATAGATAACCTATTTTGATGCTATAAACCTCATCTTAAAGTGTGTATTTCCATCAGGCACATATCTGAAAATGTCTTTTTTTGCAATTACTTCGAAACTCCTCACAGTCCTTTTAATATAGAGGTTTCTATTTGCATGGCCTCACACAGGGCACCATAATATATGTATTGTTTCTTTTCTGCGTAATTTCTGGAAATCAACCTAAGAAATTAATATTCATGTCATAACAATCTCAAGTCTAAAGACAGAACTGTCATAGAGAGATGTCAATCTTCCAAATAGAATACCAACAGACAGAACTTTAAATATAAGGGTGATCTATTAAGATGAATATATAAGACAAAATAAAATAAAGGAAAACACGAACACTGATCAATGATGCTGTCAATCAAGAAAGAAGATATGAACCTCAAGGAACATTTAAGTACAGACCTGATCAAAATCTTAAGACCTGTTGAAAAATTGCTCGAATTTACCTTTTGCACATGTGGATCTTATTGAGGTTTTAAATAAAGCTACAATATGCAAAAGCAAGAAGGGGGAGTGTGACAAAAAGCCAAAATAGGCTGTTTATCAGCTGATCAAAAGTTTAAGACCACAGGCTATTAAAGCCAAAATCTCCTCAAAATTGTCATTTTCTGTCAGGCATTCACATGGTCATGCCCTCCTGATTGCTAAAGCTAAGAAGATTTCTCTTCTTCAAAGTGGTTGAATCGTTGAGCTGCATGAGCAAGGCCTCTGAGGTTGGACGCAGTAAGAGAGTTATTCTAAATTTTTTGAAAGATTCTGAGCATTATGGAACAAAAAAGTCAAGTGGTAGACCCAAAAAAATGACACCTGCGCTGAGCGGGAGGGTCCAATTGGCTGTCCTTCAAGACACAGTGTGGTCCTCGACCCAAATTAAGGCTCTTACTAGTGCCGACTGCAGCTCGATAACCATGAGACAGCAAAAAACAAAAAATGAGTTCAAAGACCTTGTCTCCTTCAACGCCACAAAACTTCAAATCAAACATGGGACACTGAAAGGTGGAAAAAAGTTTTATTTTCTGATGAGAAAAAATGTAACCTTGACGGTCCAGATGGTTTCAATGTCACTGGCATGACAAGGAGATCCCACCTGAAATGTTTTCTACCCAGCACGGGGAGGGGGGGGGGCATTATGATCTAGAGTGCTTTTTCATTCAGTGAAACACTGGAGCTTCAGGTGGTGCAGGGTCGCCAAATGGCGGCTGGTTACATGCAGATGTTGTAACGGCATCCTCATGACTGAGGGCCCTCGTCCTGTGTGGTAACAGCTGGGTTTTTCAACAGGACAATGCTGCATAATACTCGCTTGACCAAGGACTTCATCAGGGAGAATAACATCACTTTTTTGGACCATCCCTCATGTTCCCCTGATTTAAATCCCATGGAGAACATTTGGCGATGGATGGCAAGGAAGTTACCATCAGTTCCAGACAGTTAATGCCCTTCGTGAAGCCATCTTCAGCACTTGGAGCAATGTTCCGAAAAGCTAACTGGAAACACTTGCATCAAGCATGCCCAAATGAATTTTTGAAGAGATTAACAAGAACGGTGGAGCTACTCATTACTGAGTCCTACTGAGAAACATTTTTGTTCTGGTTTGGAGAGTTTTTTTTTTTTTTTGAGCTATGGTCTTAAACTTTTGATTAGCAGATAAACAGCCTATTTAAGTTTACTTGTTGTTTTCAATAAATTACTTTTTCAAAGTGCTTTTTGTCACACTCCCCCTTCTTGCTTTGGCATATTGTAGCTCTATTTAAAACATTATTAAGATCCAAATGTGCAAAATGCATATTCTAGCAATTTTTCAACTGGTCTTAGTATTTTGATCAGGTCTGTATATGGAGTGGTTATAGAGGATTAAAGGAATATTTCACCCAAAGAAGGATATGCCTTCATTTTCTACTCACCCTCATGCGGTGAGCAACACTCTGGAGCACTTTTTTGATGTCTCAAATGCAACCAGAGGTCCGGGGGGATTTTCGCTGTCAACAAACGTCCATCTAACAGGGGACAATGGCGCCCATAAGAAAAAAGTCCATAAAAGACAACAAAAACGTGCCTATTTTCCTTCATACTGCTCGTCCGCTGTAATCCAAGTGTCCTGAGCGGGTAACGTCCATAATTAATGTATGTAACTATGTAAGCCGCGGCAGACCAATCCAAACGGCTTACGTAGTGCAGGGAGCGTGCGTAGACGTGCACTGCGGAAGTACGATTTAACACTGTTTAGGCTCTAAGAATGTACTAAATGACCTCGTTTCGAATTCATTCGACTTTAAAAATCCTCCGCTGGAGACCCCGCGCACGGATGAAACCATTCATACATGTTTCTGGACCGGCTGCTGTTTGCAGAAGTCAGACCTGCTGAGGTAGGTGGTCCAGGGCAGTCATCTCGGTGTAAAGTGAGTATTGTGTGTGAGTTCAGTCGCGGGTCTCGTCTTGAACATCTGGCACTGAGCACTGCGTAAAGCACGCGCGTGTCCCAAGCCGTGTATGGTTATTGCAGACTTCAGTCAGCAATGGCTTGTGAAACAGTTGCCACTGCCTCTGGTTGAAAAAGTGGAGCCCTAAACCTTCCTAGTATGCTTTTGATTGTGAGTGTATACAGTTGGGAAGGTAAAGGGACAGGAGGAGAAGAATACATAATATATAAATGTATATTTATTAAAAAAAAGTTGGCGAGAGGGAAGGCCGGGCCCGACCCAACCCGACTCGAACGTAATAATTGACACTTTGGGCCCGACCCGGCCCGGGCTCTGGCTCAGGTTTAAGATCTTACCTCTAGCAGTGATAACAAGTTGTGCCTGGGGTGTGAACTGTCACAGGTGATGTTTGTGGCCCTCTTGCGCAGACATCTGGTGTTGTAGATATCTGACAGAGAGGACAGCTGTACCCCTATGATGCTCTGTGCTGACTTCCTGACACTTTCCAGAGCCTTCTTGTCAGCCTGAGAGCTGCTCCTGAACCACACCAAGATGTTGTGGGTGAGGATGCTCTCTACAGAACACCTATAGAAGGACAGCAGCAGGCTCTGGGACACATTGACCCTTCTCAGTGACCTTAAAAAGTACAGGTGCTGCTGTGCCTTTTTCTAGCAGTGTTGGCGTTTGTGCCCCATGTAAGATCCTGAGAAATGTACGTTCCCAGAAACCTGAAGTCACTGACCCGCTCTACCAGGTCCCCTCGGATGAGAAGGGGGGGAGACCCTCCCTCTTCCTCCTGAAGTCCAGCACCAACTCCTTAGTTTTTGAGGAGTTGAGTGCCAGGTTATCATCATTGTTGTGAATCAGCCCCACCACAGTAGTGTCATCCACAAATTTTACAAAGATGTTGCTGACTGCGCAGTTTGGACAACAGCCTGCTGGGAACAGCAGAACCTGCGGCATAGGGGCATCCTCTTCCTCTGTGACTTCAAACCTTGCAAAGAACTGATTCAGCTCCTCCGGTAGGTCTGTGCTGGTGCTGGTGGTGGTGGGAGCACTGGACGTGTTCATGTTAACAAGGTCTTGGATGCCCTGCCAAACACGTCGGGGGTTCCCCTCAGCGAAATGCCCTTCAATCTTTCTGGCATATGCTGCCTTTGTCTGCTTGATGCCCCTCTTCAGGTTGGATCTGGCTGAGCTGTAGAGATCCATATCTCCAGACCTAAAAGCAGAGTCCCGATCCCTCAGCAGCTGTGTGTGTTACAAAAGCAGTGTGTGTTACAAAACTTAAACAAAAAGATGTAGGAAAAATAGGGGAGCCAAATAGACGTAAGACAAAGTGTATGGAAATGAAAGTCAAAGAAGAAGACAACGAAGAAGAGGAAGAGAGAAAAGCATGTGTCTCTCTGGTTTTAACTCCTGACAAGGGTCTCACAGGAGGAAGGTCTTAGATGAGTAACAAAGACTTTTTCAACTTATATTTGGCCAAAATTATGTTGTATTTTGATTAAAAATCCAATTTAAGCACTCCAACTGGGTAGGAAATCTTATGGTAATCATTTTGAAATCAAATACTATATAAATCTAAAGTATATGAAAGAATGAAACAATTTCAATCTTATTAAAAAAATCCAAGCAAACAAAATATATGTTGATAAAACTTAGATAAGTTAACATGCCTTTGAGATGGTATGCGACCAAAACTTAAGGTGTAGAAATCCTGTTATAATCATTCTTCAATAAAACAGAGTGAATTGAAATAATACAAAGTAAAAGCGCATTCCTTGAGGAAAGTTCTCTTTTTAGTTTCCACTGAGGGGCGCGGTTGGTTTGTCAGAAGGGTTGAAACAAACAATTCAGCTTATTCATAACTTTGGCATTTTTAGAGCTAAAAACACTTAAGTCACACTATCAGAATGCATTTTTCATGACAGGATAAAATATCACATTGTTGGATGTGTCCATTGTTTCATTTAGAGTTTATAAGGACTGTGATTTTCTGTTGGCTGAAAACATCTGGACAGAGATGAGGAGGAGCAGATGAGGGGTCCGAATGTCCAAGGAGGTCAAAAGTCAATTTAGATGGCAACTTAGAATCTTCTGGGGGTAGAACAGAATTATTTAAGACTCTGGGAACATAGTCTGTTTGAAGACCTTATCAGGTCTCAGCCAATCACCATTCAGGAAGGAAATCCAGAGAAATAAATACATCTCAAGCATCCACACAGATGTCTGCTTGTTGTAGTTGGTGGGAAAAAAAGAGAGTCTTCATGGCTCTACATGTCTCCAACGAGTTACAACCAGGGTCCTCCAGAGGGAGGTAGAAAGGAATGAATACATGCAAAATATTCATTTTATGTGATTTTATTTCCTATAATCTGGTTTGGTTCTCACAGATTTAAAAATTTCTGAACTAAAATAAAAGTCTGAGTTTGGTTTCTCTCAGATTTACACCTTTTATAATCACAAATAACGTACCGTACCGTCTTCTTATCCATGGTTGGGGGCAGCAGCCTAAGTAGGGAAGCCCAGACTTCCCTCTCCCCCGGCCACCTCGTCCAGGTCTTCCAGGGGGATCCCGCGGCGTTCCCAGGCCAGCTGGGAGACATAGTCTCTCCAGCGTGTCCTGGGTCTTCCCCGAGGTCGCCTACCGGTGGGACAGGCCCGGAACACCTCACCAGGGAGGCGTCCAGGAGGCATCCGGACCAGATGCCCGAGCCACCTCAACTGGCTCCTCTCAACGTGGAGAAGCAGCGTCTCTACTCCGAGCCCCTCCAGAATGACCGAACTTCTCACCCTATCTCTAAGGGAGAGCCCACCCACCCTGCGAAGGAAACTCATTTCGGCCGCTTGTACTCACGATCTCATTTTCTCGGCCACGACCCAAAGCTCGTGACCGTATATGAGGATAGTGGGGAAGATCGACCGGTAAATCGAGAGCTTCGCCTTTCGGCTCAGCTCCCTTTTTACCATCGCCACACCGATCTGCCTATCAGTCTCCCGATCCACCCTTCCTCCGCTTGTGAACAAGACCCCAAGATACTAACAATATCACAAATGATTCTAAAAATGTTTGATAGGGACTATAATTTTCAGATTTAGTTTTGACTTTACATACATTTAAAACACCACTTTGAAAACAACAACCACTATTAATGTGTTCAAATATGATTTTCTGTATTAAAAAGAAATAGAATTCCTCATGTTCAAACCAGAGACCGAGGGATGACCCCTAACAGACCTACAACAGTCCTCCACAGATCGCCTGACACTTGCTTAAATGTTGACATAAAAATTTAATTTCAAGAGCTTTGACTTGAATTTCAGTTGTGAATCAGTGTCAGAGAACACTTTATTGTCCATTTAATAACAGTTAGTTAAGATATTCAACATTTTTTTATAAAATATATTTTTTACTCTCCTTTTTTAGTTTAAAACATACAGCAGAAGTATAACATAAAACAATCAAGCCATTATGTAGTCTCTTTTTTCCATGTAACTGTTGGAGTCATAGTTATGTTTTGTCGAAATGATTTTTAAAAATCAAAGATACTTTCAATCTCCCAGATGTAGACAGTTAACTGACATAGCACTGAGTTAAGACTGAAAGTAAATGTAGTCATATTCATATATTTTAAAACCACTTAGGCATAATTCTGCTGAGCTTTGTGATAATTTAAATGCAATAAGAGCTAAATCCACTGATTGAAATGATTTAAAGTGGCAGGTGTGATTACTAATTTCACCACTAGATGGGGATGTTTTTGAACTCAGGCGGGTGGAAGCTCCTCTTCATGTTTCAAATCTTAAAAAAATTCAAACATGAAAAAAACTTGTTAACTCATTCCTATATTCCACAAACAAGTGTTCTGATATAGAGAGAGCACTTCATCTTGGTAACACAGAGTCAGTAATTGGACAATGTTCCTTTAAGTTCATCATGTTTCTTCATTAAAATGTTCCTGGACTCTTTTTAATTAAGTAAACGTGATCTGAACTCAGGATACAGCCTCCATTTCTTCTGCAGATGATATCTGATCAGCACCAGTATTAAAATGATCCAGCCAATCAGAGATGAGCTTCTGCCCTGCAGTAATTAACTGAATCCAGAGACGACAGTCATTACATGGGAGCTCTCACACCTGTCTGCAGGTAAACATAACTTTAACATTTTCAGCAGAACCACGGTGTTAGTATCACAGTCTGTGAGGTCTCGGCCTGGAATCAGAGGGCTGCTGATTCATGTTCTTCACAGTCAATAATCAACAGAATATGTTCATGTATTCATTGTAGATATCTGTCTCTGTTTAAAGGAAAATACATGTTTGTGTGTTTTATTGTTAGTTTATCTTTTATTTCAATTTATGTCATCTTTTGTCTTCATTTTGTTTCTGTTTTGTCTTTTGGCCCAATATTGTCTTAATAGTTCTTTAGCAGCAGCCTCTTTACTTTCAGCTCCTCTCTCTGTCGTTGGCTTTGTTTTCTTCTTTCGTAAAAATTTAATCATTCACCTTTAATTCCCATTTGATTCATATTTTGTCAAACAGATTTTTTTCTTTCTTTTTAGGCTCTGTTATCACTTGTCTTCCTGTTTTATGTTACAGTTTCATTTTTATGATTATGATTTCTTCTCTTATCAAATTTAAAGCTTTTCTTTGTTTTTTATCATGTCCTTGTGTTACTGCTTTTATTGCTTATCTCTTTCTCTCATTATATTTTCTTGTCTTCTCCTTCTTGCCTTCTATTATTTTGGTCTGCCTGTGACTCATGTATTGTCATGGCTCTTATGAAATGGGAACCTTTTTTTATTGGTTTGTGGGTATGTAGGTGGTCCTGGTTCAGGTTCTCTGTCCTGGGTGCCTAGGCCTAGACTGCTGTGTCAGCTTTTTGGGTTCTAGGTTTCTTCATGTTAATGAGCAGCATTGGTCTGAAAGAAACCAGAGACACTCATGCTCTCTTCTCTAAAGTTCTTATTATATTGAGTTTATTATGCTGTTTGCTTTTGTGAGGTTTTTTATTTAAAATGAGATTTTTGTTCTTTTATTCCTTTTGTGCTTTAACTCTTGTTCCTTCCTTCTGTATGTCCCTGTTTTTTAAAAGCACTTGGTAAACCTTTGTTCTTAAAAAGGACCTATACATACAAATTATTATAATAATTATTATTATTATTATTATTATTGTTTTTATTATTAAATGTCATTTGTAATGGGGATTTGTTGATCAAAATTTGATAAAAAAAAATTAATAAAGCAACATTTAAACCCAGCACCAATTATCATTATCATTTGTAATGTATTATAATAAATAGATTTAATTGGCAGGAATTTTTTCATTTGTAGTACTAACACGTCCAGCAGGTGGTGCCATGTCTCATAGTTCCCTGTAACTCCACAACCAGTACATCAGGTAATGCTTTACAGGAAGTCAGAGCTGCAGCTGGTTACAGGTGTCCTGCTGAATCAGAAAAAGAAAGGCAGGTTTTTCCATCCCTAAATGTGAGATACTTTTTGTTTGTGTTTGCAAATCAGCATCATTTACTCCAGCTGGTTCATGAAGGGTTCAAGTACTGACAGTAAATAATGACTTATTTATTCTTATTGTGGAGACCAGGAAATTTAATTAAGGCTGTAACGATAAGACTACACGTCTTAAGGAGAAAGAGATAAAATAACAAGAAAATAATAAAGATGATGTAAAAAGAGAAAAATGAAGAAATAACTAAATAAACATAATTCACATTCTCAATGTAAAAAAGAGTTATGAAATAAATGTAGGTATGAACTGTGGATATTTGCCATGTGTCAAACAGATATTATTTGTCAGCAGCTGATTTAGAAAGTTCAGTCAGCTGACTTAATTCTTTTGAGTTATTTTTATTAGTAAATGAAGGAAGACCAAGCTTTGTCCTATCATCGTTGGACTTGAAGAACTTTTTTGATAATTATAAGAATAATAAAAATACCAATAACAGATACAAGACTTTATGCACTCTAAAAAGTAATTCAGAGTATCTGTTGATACCACTTGATTTATTACATAAATGCAATTTAAAAAATGTAATTAATGTATTTAGATAAACTTTCTAAGTTGCTAACTTTATTTTTAAAGTTGTGATCAAATAATAATGTTGGCAATTACATAAACTTAATTTAACATGTATTATACACTAAAATTTCATAACTGGTAAGCTTAAAACAAAATTCAAATTGCCATAACTTAATAAACTTAGCTTGATTACTTAATTTTTCTCAACATTGACTTTTCCATTTTAAGTTCCATCTCCTACCCGAACAACTGAATAAGACAGTGCAGGAGGCTGAAGCAACATTTCATGGTGAGTCAAATGTTTTTCTAATTGTTTTACTGAAGTAATGGGTTTAAGTTTGTTACGAGACTTTTATTGAGATAATTAAAACTTGTTTATCTGTGTGACTGCTAGCTAGCCTATAGCACTGTTACCACATGTTAGTTTTTTTCTTCTCCTGAGAGCTAGTTTAGCCATGTAACTGCTACCTACAGCACTGTTGCCCAAGTATATATATATATATATATATATATATATATATATATATATATATATATATATATATATATATATATATACATATATATATATATGTATATACATATATATATATATATATATATCAATATATATCTATATATATATATATATATATATATATATATATATATATAGATATATATATATAGATATATATATATATGAAGGAAAGATGAACAAATGTTTTAACTGATTCACTTATTTTATTCAACATAACATGGTCGGAATACAAATAAAAAATCAAGATGTACTCTACAGACAAATTTAAGGTCAATTGTAAATCATGAAAGACATTAATTCCCTTTTCTTTTTCTGTAAAAGGACAATGAAGAGTTAGTGACCAGCCTTGAAAGTCACCTGATGAAAATCACCATTGTTGGAGACAGGTCTAAATGTTTGGCTGAGAGGGACATTCCAAGGTGCTGTGCCTTGTTGATGGGTATCATTTATGCCCTCAACCTCAGCTACTGCAAGAATATATATGTGTGATATATCTATGTAGACTTTGTATTTTCTGTGGCAATTTTGAGCTGGTCACACTTACACAAAAGAATTACAAACTTTTGTCACAGAGAAGCACTTGAAATATAAGATTGTTTTCTTACTTTGTTTATTGCAATGCTCAAGTTCAAAGTAAAAGCAGTTAATTGTACAAAAGCAGTGTTTGAACTGTCTTTCTTGAAAGCACAAAAAATACAAAAAAGAAAAATTGAAGAAAAAGTATGTATGTGTTTTTAAATTACGGCTACTTAAAAAGTTGTGTGTATTTTACTAGACAAAAATATAACTTCCTTTAAATAATATGGTAAACTCAGTTGACTTAAAATATTTTTTTGTTACCAACATAAAAACTTGTCCTTTTGATAACAGTTATTCAGTAAGCAGTACTTAAAATAAGGTTTGACTGAAGAGGAAAAACTAATTCTTCCAATGTAATATTGTTAATTGGTTCAACGCAACTTCAAATGAAGTTGTCATAACTAAGAAAGTCTAATGGAAACTGTTGCGTTGATTTTTCTGGTCGAGGCTAATCAGGAGAGTACTTCGCACATCTAATTCAGGAGGCAGGTGCGTCGGAGAAAAAAGTCGACTTAAACCTGAAGATGGACCCCTGCATACTGTCTAACTTGCAAGAAAATTATTTATTTGCAACATTTCGGTCTCAGACCTTCATCAGGCAAACAGTTTGTTTAACAGGGCAGGACGTCTTAAATAGGAAGTGGCAACCTCACCTGTGGCCAATCATCATCATGACGTAACATCTGCACCAGAAAAATAAATAAACAGAAAAACAAACACATTGGCTTCCTGACTGAGATAGTCAACATGATGATAGTTAACATGATGAAAGTCTATTTCAAGCCTACAAATAAGGTTAAAAATGAAAACATCAATCACAAAAAACAGCTTTGGGGACATTAAAGGTCCCTAAGACAGGTCACATTGTAGTGAAACATCATAATAAACTTTAACTAAATTTCCCACAGGATAAACAGTCTAAAATGCAGTACAACCTGATGAAAACAATACATATAAATAGGCACATTTGCTAGGTCACTTGGTCATTGAAAGTGGGCCTAAAAATGTGTGCACTTCATATGTATCCCACATTAGTTAGTCAGAAGGAGGGAGGACATGCTCTGATGTAAATTACAGAAAAACATTCAGAGAAAGTTCATCATTAAGGCCTTTTGGAGCTAGAGTTTGTAAGGTATAGATCCAGTATGCTCCCCGCTGTTGCAAAAGTCTGTCGTGATTGCCCCACCTTAGTGGTAATTTGACCTGCTCAATACCAATAAAGCGCAGGGTGGAGATGTCATGTTTTGCATCATTGAAGTGTACAGCCACAGGATAGTCCCGGTCATTTCTGCGTATAGAGCTTTTATGTTCATTGATTCTTTTTTTAATTTCCTGCTTGTTTTGCCAACGTAGGCCAGGCCACAAAGGCAGCGAATCATGTTAATGACATGACATGATGCACAGATGATGATACTTTTTATGAAATACTTTTTACCAGTCTGAGGATGAGTAAAGTGATCAGTTTTATGAGTGTTGTTGCACTGTGCACAGCAGCCGCAGCGATAGTTCCCATTAGGCAGAGGCCAAAGTCTTGTCTGCATGTCTGAACTTAGCTCATGGTGGAACATGGACCAAAAGGTCCCTGATGTTTTTCCCTCTTTTGTTGACAAATAGGGGAGGGTCTTTAAAAACAGAGGAGAGTTCACTGTCTGATGATAAAATATGCCAATGTTTCTTAAAGATAGATCTGATAGCCCTAGAGTGTGTGGAGTGCTGTGTGATACATGTCACAGAGAATTTCTTCTCTTTTTTCACACTCTTTTTTAATAATTCTGACCGTGTTTTTTTGAGGGCCAGTTCATATGCTTCATTTTCCCATAATGAGGGGTATTCTCGCTTTGCAAATCTATTTTTAATATCAACAGCTTTTTCCTTAAAATCCTCTGTAGAGTGGGGTGCTGGTTTGGCGGAGTGGTTAGCACCCCATGTACTTGCTTCTGCCGGTCCAGGTTCGAATCCCACCTGTGACCAGTTTGCAGAGTGTCTTCCCCTACTCTCTCTCCCCCTTTCACAAGCCTATCCACTGTCTCTCTCCTATCAATAAAGGCACAAAATGCCCAAAAAATACATTTAAAAAAAAAAAAATCCTCTGTAGAGTGACATATTCTCCTCAGATGGAAAAACTGGCTGATGGGGAGAACCTTTTTAAGAGGAGTGGGGTGAAAACTGGAAGCCAACAGGAGAGTATTTTTGTCTGTCTCCTTCCGGTACACTGTGGTGATAATAGAGTCTTTTTCCTTCATAACCCACATGTCCAAGAAACTCACTTTGTCATAACTGAAGTTAGATGTATATTCTAAGTTGTTATCAAAGCTGTTCAATAACGAGACAAAATCTGTTAATTCATCAGGGTTACCATTGTAAATACAGAAGATGTCATCAATATATCGATACCACTTCAAAATTTTAGACAGGTGATTGTTCTTGTCAGGGTTAAAAACAAACTTTTTTTTCAAAAAAACCCCACAAACAGATTAGTTAGGTACACAGATAGTTCCTATAGTGCAAAACTTTTAAGTAGCAGTCTTTTTCAAAATAAAAGTAAGTATGTGTCATTACAAAATTTGCCAAATCAAGGATCAGCAGTTGGTTCGGGGGATTGCATGAATCACTGCGTTGTTGTAAATAAAAAACTAAAGCCTCTAAACCACCCTTGTGGGGTATGTTTGTATACAGGCTTGTGATGTCAAGGGTAAGCAGAAGGGCATTAACAGGTTATTCGGTTAGACTGGAATTTTTTTTCAGTGAAGTCAGTAGAATCCTTAAAGTAGGCAGGTAGTGTTTGGACATAAGGTTTAATAAATGAATAAACAAATTTTGATAACGGAGCCCAGAGGGAGTCTGTCTGTGCAACTTTTGGACGACCTGGAGGACTAGACAGTGATTTGTGAATCTTTGGCAATGTGTATATCACAGGGCGAACTGGGTATTTACAGTTTAGGAAATTAAATTCAGATTTTGATATCCATCCCTTCATTTGTTCATCTTCAAGATAGGCGAATATTTCCTTTTGGAAGGGATGGTGGGATCCTGATTTAGTTTTTGTAAAATTTTATGTTAGACAATTGAGAGAGGATTTTGGATTTGTATTTATCTGCATCCTGGATACAAATACCACCCCCTTTGTCAGCTGGTTTTATAACGATGTCTGCATCATTTATAAGTTCATTTAGAGCATTTTTTTCATTATTAGATAAATTAGGGGGACTTGGGCGTGGTTTTGAAATCACTGTCACAATGTCCTGTTCAACAAGTCTGCAAAAAGTATTGATGGAAGCATTGTTTGAATGTGGACAAAAAGTACTTTTTGTTCTAAAGGCAGATGTTTCAGAGTTCGTCACAGTGCTTTGATTGGTGGAGAAAAAGTGACGTAATTTGATTTGCCTGAAACACTTAAAAAGGTCAACTTTAGTCCAAAAGCATACAGTCCACAGTTTGGCACAAAGGACAGCCCCTTAGGTAAAAGTGATACCTGGTCAGTGGTCAAGTCTTTAGAGGAAATATTAACTACCATGTCCGTGAGTTGCTGCGTGTCCACGGCAGCTGTCCGGTACTTGGATGCGCGCTTGCCCCGTCTGCATTTTTTTTCCTCTCCTTTCCTGTTTCTTGCGGTTGTATAAAAAAGTGGACTGATCCGGCAGGGTGCCCAAGTCACTGTCAAAGGTGAAGTCACTGTCCATAGAGGAGTCGTTGTTGGCGGCGTGTTCTCTCCGCTGAGCGGGTCTCGATCCGTGCGTAATCCTGTGCCTAGGCGCACCTGTGCGCAAGGCGAGGGCTGAAGTTTGGGGCATGAACGTTTTCTCCTTAGATTCCCAGTGATAAAGTTCATTTCTGTGGTAGTCTTCCGCGTCACACCTGTATCTGGTTGAGGCTAAACATTTCTTTTTAGAGTGTGTATAGAGCAGTGACGATTGCTCTAAGACTGCAAGGGAAGCTCAGCTTCCCCTAAAATGTCCCCCAAAAAAGTGGTGATGTGTACTGCTGTGTGTACATTTCATTGACTAAATATGCCCTAGAATACCTTCACCTTTTGTTCTGAATCAGCTACTTATCACAGGTAACTGGAGCGACTTCCTTCTCAATCATCCCCGCAGCGTCTAGGCGCTTTAACACAGCCGGACACTGAGCGTCTTCTGACTTCGGTGGGGACGAGTAGAGTGGGTTGTTCCACTGCGGAATCTGGACGGTCATTGGATAAACGCTGGGCTTTGTCCCGCCCATTAGACAGACAGCTTATCTGGGGGTCTATGAGGCAGTGGGCTGGCCTGGACGCTCAGCTTCTGCATGGTGATTGGATGATCTGACTAAGGCCAAATCCTTTTTTGATTGACAGTGAAATGAGCCAATCAGCGATCTTGAAGGTTCACCCTTCACCGGGGTATCTTCTAAAGTTTTACATTCAGTTGTTCTGGACTGATTCGGAGGCTTTATCGATCTCCAGCAACTTTATCTTTCTTAAAAACATCTAGCGCTGTGTTTGAAGATTCTCTCCTGACAATTTTTCTTTTCACAAACTAGCAACTGTAGCTGGGGAGCTACTCTCCCTGTCACTCACACTCACAGCCTGTCAAACAGTACTCTCACGTAGCAGCTCCAGCTGCTAGCAAGCTGCACATCATGGCAGATAGTATGAATGTTGTAGACGAGATTTTGGCGAGGCCATTTGATAGTCTTCCTTACGAAGAGAAAATTAGAGTTAAACAGCAGGGCAGATCAACTTCTAAGATTGATTTGCTGCAAAAGGTGGGGAAAAGTCTTTTCAGCATTCCTGGTATGACAAGGTGAACTGGCTCACTGGAAGTGCTGTCACAAATAAAATGTGTTGTCTGGTCAAAAGTGGGTTTTGGGGAATAAAATCCTTGGAAAAGACGCTTAGTTGGTACAACAGGGTCACAGATCATTTACATAAATAAATAAATTTATGATGTAGGCCAGAAAAAAAAGGAGCTTCCCCTCCTTGACTGACCAGCAGCTGCCCTATAGAGAATGTCTGAATCTTAAAATTTAGAGGAGCTCATTTGAAACTAGTAAATTGATGTAGATTGAGATGTTTTGCAGTCTTTATTTACTTAATTAATGTGTTGTGATGTCATTTATCTGGACCTGAAGTAAGTAAGTAAAAAAATATATATATATGTATATATATATATATATATATATATATATATATATATATATATATATATAAATATATATATATTATATATATATATCTGCGTAACTGGCTGCGTTACATGAGACTCTCTCATCGCGAGAAAAAAAAATCTACTTGGTTAATCTGTGCTTCTCAAAGTTGGGTCTGGGAGCTGGGGATACATATGCAAGCTATGAAATTCACTTTGATATTTTAGTGTGGATGTATGCCTGCCCCAGCCTGACTGAATAACGCCGTGGGGGGCGTGAACAAGCGAACCTGCCCTGGTCGGAAGTGGCGTGTGAATTAATAACGCCAGCCAGGCGACATGGATGCGGCTGCTACTGTGAAGCCGGGTCTGCTCCAGGGCAAATTTACTTTCAAAATGCTGCCGAATGGAGACCTCGATAAGACCAAAGTTGTTTGCACCTTGTGCAAAGCGGAGTTAAGCTTACTGCAGGAGTACCTCCAGTCTCAGGTACCACCTGAATGCTAAACACGCTGGAGCTAACATTGAAGACGCCCGGACATGTTACGGCGCCGCCTGAGAGTCGGGTTCGTCAGACAACAATGTTCGAAAGTCGCCAACCGAGGAAAAACCCGTCAGCGAGGCTCTATCAGCAAAGCTAACTAACCTCCTAGCTCGTTGGATTGCCATCAACTGTCGGCCTATCAGCGTGGTTGAAGACGAGGGGCTTCAGCTTCTTCTCCGGGCAGCCACAGGTGACCCATCCTACAAACTGCCTTGCAGGCGAACCATCACAAGGAGAATCGTGGACCAACACGCCGCAGAGAAAGCCGTGAAAGAAGAGAAGTTGACCGGGCGACTTAATGTAGCACTAACGGGGGACCACTGGACATCTCTGGCAAATGAAAACTACCTCGGCGTTACTGTACACCTGATTGATGCCAGCTGGGAACTTCACTCGTTTGCTTTAGGTAAGTGATATAGCCTCATTACCTCCGCCAAGGAGGTTATGTTTTTTGGGAGTTTGTTTGTCCGTCCGCCTGTCTGTCTGTGAAAAAAATAACTCAAAAAGTTATGGATGGATTTAGATGAAATTTTCAGGAAATGTTCAGCATGGGAAAAGGAAGAACTGATTCAATTTTGGTGTTGATCCGGATCAGTGTCTGGCGCCATGGCGAAAAATGTGATTTCTGTGAATAACTACTGAACTAAAATAGATATCATTATGAATCCAGTTGCTAATGGTATGTTTTCATGGTCAAGGAATCTAAAATATTTAGATGAAATAAAGGTAGGACTAATATTTATGGTGAAAATGACAATATGGCTAAGGACTGTGGTGCTGGCAGAGGTCTGTGCTCTCCAGTGCTTTTCTAGTTTAGCAAATGTAGCCCATCACACCCACAGCTTTTAGTTAACGCTATTATTAGGGATTGCATTAGATTGCCATAATGATAGCTGACTGATTGATTTTTTATTGCTGTTGTCTGATAGGCCTATAGTCTATTACAAGCGAACTTATTCTGCTCTACTTTGTCTTGTAGGTGTGATCAAAAGCGGAGGAGCGCCACTTTGCAGGCAGAGTCGCCAAGCAGTTTCTCAGCGTCAAGTCAGTGGGATATAGTAAACAAAATCACAACTATTGGAACAGACAGTGCTCCCAACATGATTGCTGCAGGGAGGATTCTTCCTTTTGAGCATATGCCCTGTGTTGCATCTTGTACAGCGAGCCATTGTAATGTCACCGGGATGGTGGTTTTGATGGTGTCTTGGGGAAGCTCCGTAAAGTGGTTGGGCATTTCAAGCACAGCCCTGCCAACTCAAATGAGCTGAATGCCCAGCAAGCCTCGTTTAATCTCAACCAGGAGTCACTCGTGCAAGATGTCCCCACACGATGGAACTCGACCCTCGAGATGGTCAAGTGTGTGGCGCAACAGACAACCACTGCATGCCACTCTGGCCAATCAGAAGCACAATCTGGCTCTCCCAACTGATGCTGAGTATGAGAAGTTGGCAAAACTGGAAACACTGCTACAGCCATGCAAGTATGTAGCCTATGATAGTGTTCATGAATTCTTTTAAAAGCCACTTTGTATTTGAGAAACACATGCCCTTAAATATAGCTAGTCAATAGTTTGTTTAATGTTCTATGGTTATTTAGAACTTAAAAATAGTGTAATCTGAGTTAAATGAATTGGCCATTAATTTATTAATTTTGTATTGCTGTGTGTGTGTGTGTGTGTGTGTGTGTGTGTGTGTGTGTGTGTGTGTGTGTGTGTGTGTGTGTGTGTAGGTATGTCACTGAGCTCCTTGCTGGGGAGAAGTATGTGTCCTGCTCTGTGGTTCTACCTGCCCTGTGCCACCTCCAGCAAGCTATGATAATCTCAGATGATGATCCTGCCTATATCGCGAGATTCAAGGCTGCCTTCACCAAGGACCTCAATCAGCGGAGGGAGAAGACAAACCTGGAATGGCTAAAAGTATGTTATACTGACCTGAAGATAACTGTAGGGTCAATGGATAGGTTAAGTTGTGAAGAAATTTGGAAAGTAAATCTACATCAATTAAATTATTTTTATTGTTTTTATTATTTTCATTTATCAGGTGGCAACTGCTCTGGATCCACGATTTAAGGACCTCAAGTCCCTTCCCAAAGCAGAGAGAGAGCCAGTGTGGGCAAAGCTGAGGGAGTTGGTGAAGGGAGAAGAACCTTCTGAGGAGAACCCTGAGCCACCTAAGAAGAAAACAGCCCTGCTACTCATGCCATCAGAATCAGAGTCTGATGAGGAGACACCGGTAGACAACACAGTGGAGAGGTACAAGGTAGAGCCCAATGCTAGTGAGGATCAGTGTCCACTGAAGTGGTGGTCAGAGCACTCTGCTTGCTATGGTAAGATGGCCCACATTGCCCGGAAGTACTTGGGGACACCTGCCTCAACTGTCCCATGCGAGAGACTGTTCTCTTTAGCAGGCCATGTTATCCAGAAGAGGAGATCTAGCCTGTCCTCGGACAATGTGAACAGGCTGGTCTGTCTAAGTGATTGGTGGAAGAAGGAGGGGTAGAGTTTGAACTTATTGAAGCCATGTCAATAGCCATGTCAAAGCTACTGACTTTAAGCAGTTCTTCATAACATCATGTAGGCCTTCAGTTTAATTATTGTCATTATCCCAGAGATGTGGGTTGTTCTTATGCCCTCTGCTGTTCATTCCAGGTAGTTCAGGAAAGAATTTTGTCCACATGAACACAGACCTGTGTCAAATTGCCAGCTGGTTACCTGTGGTTACCTTTAATGCCTGCTGATTATTCATGTCTAACTGAATAAACAGAAACTCGTTCTTGAGAACTTACTTCTGGTCATTATTTATTTAACACACACATATTTTGAATGGCCTCGACAGACTTCAGATAAGCCATTTTAATCGCAACTAATCGCAATTAATTACAGGATTGGGTGCGATTAATCGCTATTAAAAAAATTGATCGATGCCCACCTATAATATATATATATATATATATATATATATATAAGTACACAGCTGTGATTTTAATTAAAATGAACAGAAAACTACTGTAACTGTGCCAATCAGTTACTTTATTAAGTGCTTGAACAAAAATTAGCCCATGTATCGACTCCACATCATTCAGCATTACTCATCTTTAAATTTCCTTAACTTATATAGATGTCAGAAAAGAAGAATTTCACTAAAGGAAAAAAAAAGAAAAAGAAAAACAACAGTTAAATTTGTTGTTGAAGATTAATTCTTCTTAATAAAAGATCCATCCTTATGCTCGGCATCACTGTTCAGTAAATTTCATTAAATTAAAATGAATTGATCTCACTGACATGCTAACACAACAACAAAATTTGTGATAACTCAAGAGATAAAAAAGATTTTAAGGGCAGGTTATCATTAATGTGAGATTCTTCACACAACTTCACACAAGAGAAAAACCTGCTTCTGAATTCAAAAATGCAGACAATCAGCTGATAGTTTAATATGCAAAAACCCAAAATAAAAGTGAAAAGCAAACATGTTAAACCATTTCTTAGATGATAATCTATTCACTATAGATTTAAAGTATTGATTAGCAACTCAAGTTCAAATACAAAAATGTCCATAAACCAAAGTTAAAGAGTTAATATGATAATTGTGGGACTAGATATGGGGTGTGACTCAGAAAAAAACATCTTAATCAACCAAAACATTAAGTGAAAGCAGCATGATGTGTATTCAATCTTTAGTAAGAGATGAAATCTTTTTTCAATACTTTAAGTTTCAGTTGTAAAATTTCTCTTTCCTGGTATCTCTTTCGGTCTGTGTCCATAAACAATCTTGGATTAACTGTGATTTTCTTTGACTTTTATGGATAAAATGCTCCATGAGCTCACCAATCCACATCAGGGATTTTTTCCAGACTCATTAACACTGAATGAACTCTTGAGACTTTCCTTTGCGTGCTCGAGTGTGATGGTTTCCCAAGAGTCTGGAATTTCAGCAGGGTTTGCATTATAAGCTTTAGCAAATTCATTGTTGAACCTTTTCAAGACATATTTCCAGTAGTCTGAAGCCTTCAGGGTTTGATCAGGAGCGATTCGCCAGTCTGGGAAAATTTCAGCATACCTTTTGTAAGGGTGCCATTTGTGATTTGTGAGGTGGCAGCCAAAACAACAGTCACTGCTCACCGGAAGTGCATATTCCAGAAATAAGTGTTCTGACCCCATCGTAAATGATTCCAGCTAGACCCCTCGACCGGTGCAGAGAAGTAAAATGCTCACTGTGATCACTTCCTCCTGCCTCACAGGGTGCTCTGCAGAATGGACACAGTTTGCCACACCCAATGACTCTGTTGAAGAGTTCATGCTCAGGGTTCACATGAAGACGTGTAAGCTTGACTTCAATGTTGGTCTCCTTCAATTTCTTTCTAAGTTTTTGCTCCATGTCCTTCACAAACACAGTGAGACACTGAGCAAACTCTTCTGGCTTGACATTGGTCAGAATCTTAAAAGGACCAAGAGCATCCTCAGAAATTACCAGTGTTGTACCTAGTTCTGACGGATATCGTCAATCACTTCCTGCAGGGTTTGCCCTTTTTTTTCCTGAGCTTTGAGCACTGCATCATTAATGCTCTTGATACTTGATCTGAGATGTTGGTCCTCAAACCCAGATGTAGTCTCCTTGGTCAGGAGTTTCAGCATCTCATCATGGATCCACTTCTTGATGTACCACTCATATGAGCAGATGTAGCTCCAATAGTCATCAAAACTATCTTTTGTTATCAGATCCAGTAAGACTGAGTACTGGAAGAACATCCGTGTGCTGAACTGGAACCGTGTCACCATTTCTCCAGTGATATCAGGGCCCAAAGATTTGTAGATAAAGTCTAATACAGCGGCGCCAAGCAGTGGTCTGTGAATTCTTCTGCTCTCTTCTGGCCCTGGTCTCGGTTGGTGAACTCGTCCTTGAAGATGGTACAAAACCTCTCTTTGTTTTCATTGAGACATGTGGAGGGATCGTTCCTTGTGATGAAATCTTCGTGCATTCTCTGAAATTCTCTGGCTGCAAATCCACAAATGTGCTGTTTCAGAGAAACCTCAAACTCAATCTCTATCTTCTCATTTTTGTTTTTGTTCAGCCTCTCATCAATCATGTGGAGGATCTCCAAGATGAAAGTGTCATGGTAGTCGTTCTTTTTGTCCACTTTCTTTTTCACAGACTGTCGGCATTCAATTATGATACCATCAGCGATGCTTTGCAGTGTCCTAACACGATCTTCGGTGCTGAATAATTTGTTGACTCTGTTCTTAAACTTGCTGATAAACCCTTCAACAGTGTATTTAAAAGGATCAAGTCCACAATCTCTCAGCTGTTTTTGGCTTAGTAACTCACAGGCAGCTCCTCCCTTGCGTGACAGGTTCTCTCTCAGGTGGTAGCTTACACTACCTGTGACATCTTTTGGCTTTTGTTTGAAGAGAACTTGTTCCTTTAACATTTTGTTCCACATTTTGTCAAATTCTTGGTCTAACTTTTGCTCTGTCATGTCCACTTTTTTCTTTCGGCAGTCTTCAATCAATGCACGCACCCTCTCCTTCAGGTCTTTTGTGTGGTTCTCCTTGATTCTGTCAAGTTCTCTCATTCCTCTTCTGATGTCTGCTGCAGTTGTAAGTTGGTTATGGACAGATCTTTGCATTTCTCTACAAATACTCTTTGCACTGTTTGCAAAGTCCTCTCTGTAGGCTTCAACAAGATGGATATGACCCTCAGTCTGCTTGAAGTACTTTTTCAGATTTTCAAGGAGCTTTTTCTCCCAAGCAGACACCTCTGAGCATGCATCACCTTTTAACTCTGTGAGTAAATCTCCAATATCAGTAAGCTCAGATTTCCCTCTGCCAAAGTTAGATATTGTAGTCTCTGCAGTTTGAGTCCATGAGTACATTTTTTCTTTGAATTCCCATTCCCATTGGTTGAATTTTGTGCAAAGCCTCATGTATGCATCTGCCACCAGGCTGTTCCTGAAGCTGAAGATGAAGTTTTCATGTTTGACAGCGTTCCACAGGCTTGTTGTCCACTCGATAAACTCCAACAGATTGCTGGCAGGAGACTCCCCCAAACTTTTGAGGATATTTTTCTTGAGTTCATAAACAACCTCACTGTACCCTGCATTAACTGGTGCCATTGGTGGGCTCCCATTCCAGAGTCCTGGCGTAGCAGTTCCCAGTGTCTGGATTGTACTCCATCACATCAGTGAAGCTCCTGAAGTCTTTGTTTTCCATTTTTGGCAGCTGCCTGAGTCATCTCATTTAACTGTTCCAGCAGCAGCTCTCTTTCTCTTAAGTTCTTCTCAGGGGCTGATACATCTGCCACATTCTGGTGAACAAACTGACATTTGGGTTTCTTGCCCACAGATTTCATTCTGAGGAAGGCATGCACAACTATCTGTAGGATGTCCTTCATTTCTGTGGAGTTCTCCATTGCAATATTGATGATGGTGATATCACTCAACCCCACAACAAGTGTTGCAAGCTCATTGTCATGTTCATAGCTGTTGTCAAGTTTTGAAAGCTCTGGTGACTTCAAGCCTTCAGTGTCAATGATCACCAAATAGTCACAGTTGAGTCTGTCTTTGACATTTTCATCTACTTTGATGAGCAACATGAAGGCACCTCTGGTGCATCGACCACTGCTGACAGCAAACTGGACTCCAAACATGGTGTTCAGGAGAGTAGACTTCCCTGTGCTCTGAACTCCAAGAACTGTAACCACCAGAATCTTGCTCTGAGGAGGAACCATGTCATTGAGACAAGACAGAACATCAGTCACCCATCTGAGAGGAATGTTGGAGGCATCACCATCTACAAGCTCAAGAGGAAATCCATCAAGCAACAACCCTGCACACAGTTTGGGCAGATGTGCTAACTGTCTGCGTGATGGATCTGTTTCTGGGAGAGAGACAGAAGCTTCATAGATCTGACCCATTTCACGGAAGAAGTGTTCAGTCCCAAGTGAGCTGTTGGACAGCTGTTGGTCTATTTTTTTGATTTCCTCTTTATTTTCAGAACTTTTGTTTTTGTTTTTGTAAGCCTCTCTGAGGCCAGACAGCTTCTCTCGAGACAGATTATCGAGGTTCATTCGCATCCATTTCAAGAAGTAAGACCTCTCATCACCAGGACTTGATATTGCATTGATGAAACATGTCATGGCGTTAGACATATCGTAAGAGTTCTGTTGTGCTCGAAGCTTTGCTTGCTTTTTCAGAAGATCACTTTTGTACTTTTCTATGTTTTCTGATGGGGCCTTTCGGAGTCGAAACATTTCCTTCTCCAGACAGGTTAGTTCTTTCCATATTTGGCCTTGCAATGGGAGCTGCTCTTCTTTGTATTTCAGGATATCTTGAATTTTTTCAGTGATGGCATCTGCATTTTTCTTTGCAGTCTGACACATCTGAGTGTCTTCATCTACCCATATTCCAAGTTCATGGGCAATGTCAGCCATCTGCTCAATTTTCATCTTCACTGCTGGGTTCTCCACCACACTGCTGACTGCTTTACGGAGGTTTTTGATGAAGTCTGCATCATTAATTTGCTTGAACTTTAAAAAGATGTTGTTTTTCTTCAGGTTCAGCTCCTTTGCCACCTTCTGGAGAGCATCCATTCTGAATCGTGGACTTTGGTGGTTGCCTACCAGGTAGATCTGTGCCTTGTGCTGTTTGTTTGTGAGCAGCTTGCACTCTGAGTCCAAACTGTCAAAAAACACAAAAACTGCTGCAGATGTCTGACACAAAAAAGAAAACTGTGTTTCAAATGAAACAATGTTCCCACGAAGGTTAGCTACAGCCACCGGCTCACTGAAAACATCCATGTTTTTGTTCCCACAAGGTAGATACCAGGAGATTTCAGTCAGTCCATTGGATATTTGTCTTGGACAGTCACCATTTTCTAAGTCACGGTGTACAAATGTATCGTGGTACTGCTGAGGATTACTCAGAAGCTTGTTAAGGATCTCTGACTTAGACAACGAGCACTCACCTAGTCTGACAAAAGAAACCATTGGAAGTTCAGAGACAACAATCCTGTCTTCAATAAAGCCCTTAGACTCTGACAGAGATGAAGGTCTGTACTTCTGCACTATGTCTCTCATGGCCCAAAGCATCAGTGTGCACTGCTTTGTGTCACAGTTAGGAAGCAGCAGAGGCACTGAGAACTGACACATGGACATTTTGAGGGCCAGCTCTTGCTGAACAAAACCGTCGGAACACAGAAAGAGAGCAGTGATGATGTCAAGGGGGTTCACCCTGTCACCAGACTGCAGACCACCAAAAGGATTGTCGAAATCAAACTCTACATCATCTGAAACAGCTTCACAGGCTGAATCACATTCAGATGTAAACTTAACATTTCTAGCTCCCACATTAACCATCATCAGTTTTTTTAGAAAATACAATGGAAGATCTGAATTACACTTGATGGCTTCATCAGTGATGGTCTTCTTCTCAACCTTCAGTATTTTGCAGAGGGTTAGCTTCTCCTGAGAGTGATGCTGCAGTCCAAGGTTCTCCAACAGACTCTCCAGTTGTGTCTCTGTGGAAATAAACATGTATGTTACATCAGATGAATACCTGAAATTTAAACTATATTCAATATATTTTTGATAACCAATGTAATTAGTTATATTTGTTTATTTTAGAGCTATGCATTTAATTGAGTTAATCACTTGTGATCATAATTTTTACCCCTGCAAACTCAGATAAGCCTGTTAGTAATGATTTTTTATACATACATATAATACACTCAAAATACAGTGGATAACATGGGCTTTCAACAGAGATGGAAGCATAGAGAGTTGCTTTGTAGAACAATAATGAAACTGGTGATAACTATGCCCACAATTTCACATGGTATATAGTAGCTCAGTAATGGGGACATTTTTTCTTTTCATTCTGAGAACATGATACAAATGTCTATTCGAGAACTCTGGATGCTTCAGCGTCTCAAAGATTCACCACTGCCATGGCCGGCAAGAAAATGGAGGCTTTTGTTATCAGGCCTGCCCAATCAAGAGCACTGAGAGGGGGACCGACCACGGCCTGTGATGGTTAACATGCTCTGCTATCAGGTTAAAAAGGAGATATTTAGAGCAGCCAGGGAAAATAAAAGGTTTGATCAAGTGGCAGGGACCGGGATCATATTTTTTCCAGACAACTGTAAGCAGATCATGGAGTGGGTGTCCTTCAAACAAGTCAAGGCTGATATATCCTCTGCTTCCCTGCTACCTTGGAGATCCAACATAACAGAGCTCATCGTCGTTTTACTCGCCTGAAGAAGCATCTTCGCTTCTGCTAAGCTAAGAACATACCCTAGGGTAAATACCTGAACCCTGATAGACTCCCACACTCAAGGAGCCTGGCGCACCCCTTGCAGTGTTAATTTCGTCCGGTGCACTGCCATGTGCTGCCAATTTGCCAATTTGGTAGACCGTCTGCGCAGAGATGGGTGTGACGGCGCACCAGGGGGAGTTGACGGCGCACCAGGGGGAGGTGTCGGCAGATTCATGGCGCAGTGACAATTTCGTGCCAAAAACAGTGCAGAAAGTGCGCTGAAAGCATGCAGCCAAAGCAGCCGCAAAATTTGGTAAAACTGTCCATGTTAAGCTTTACCCCACTGTACAAGCTGGCAACATTGCCTCTTCTGATGATGTGGCCTTACTACAACAGGCTGCTGATGTGGAGGAGCATAAGTTGTGGCTTTCCCATGGATGTATATATGTAAATAACATGTGGGTCCACAATGACAGGCGTGTTGTTTTTCAGTATTCTTTTAAGTTTGGTTATTTTTATTTTATTTGTATACATGCCTGTCTCTTTTTGCCAAATTATTGCCTTTCCTACAGTACCACATTCATACCTGTCAAGTTTTGGATTTGAAAATAAGGGAAATTTTCCAGTGCTTGCTGTGAGCTGTCCCACCACCCCAACCAAGCTCCAGTATCCCTTACATTTTAAGACAGGAGTACAAGTAGGCCTGTCAAGATAACAAATTTTGCTGGATGATAATAGTCCAAAAATTATTGCCGATAAACAATATTATTGTCAATATTAATTTGATTTTTTTTTCAAATTTTTTCATGGATGTGAATATAATATATGGCATAATAAAGTGAGTGCACGATATCAAAAGCAAGAAACTTTAATTTCTTAGGAATATTTAACTGTAACTGGAAGGTCCGGATATTTTAAATAAAATAAACAAAAAATATTGTAAATTTAACAAACAAAAAAAGAAAAAAACAATGAAAATGAAATGGACTCTCTTTTAGGAAAATTGCATATAAATAAAAATAATTATACTAGTCAAAAACAATAAAAAATAGACCCTGTCTCTGTCAAGAAAAAACAAAACTCACACAACAATAAAAACTATGGCCTAAATGAAATGGAGTTAATACAGTTCAGGAATTGTTTGTGACATGTACTTTCTCCCAGTCAATTCGTTCTGTCCGTCAAACGTTTGTAACCTTGCTGGCTTTTTAACCATGTTGAATGGCTGCATTTCTTTTTTACAATGTAGCGAAGCGACATGGTCTGTGGCATCATTTTGGGCTTTTATCTATATTTTCTTTGCCGACCAAATGCCTCAGTAAGGGTTGACTGTCAGGACGAAGGCTCTACTGCACCTCTCCCCTTCTTCATCACTACTTTCAAACAAATACAACATATCAGCTCGTAGGTGTTCATGAGCTCACACCTTGTTCATCCTGTTTAAAACCAAAATATTCCCACACTGTGGCAGCTAGCTTAAGAACCGTATCTTTCGTGCCATCATTCATATTAGCGTTTGTTTCCTCGTAACTCCTCAGGACGATCACTTCAGCTCTCTCCGTGTGTACGCCCGCCTTCACCCCAAAGATCGCATGTTTGACAGATGCTCACTCGGCTATAAATCTGCTAAATCCGCCATAGAACCGATACACCCGGTGTTAAGAAAGATAGGCGTAGTGAGCCATCTTCTCATTCAGCCTCTTTGGTAGAAAGAGAGGAGGAAAACAAACATGCATGCTACTGCAGGTGGCATTTCTCGTGAGACAAGTGACAGTGTTCAGTTGGGAGCAGAGGCAGAGGATCTTTGTTGTAATACAGGAGAATTACGGGAAAATATTAATACGGGAGGACGGCGGGAAAGAGGGATAAAATACGGTAGTTTCCCGTCCAAAACGGAGACTTGACAGGTATGATGTATCATAACACAGCGATAACACGTTAAAGCAACGTGCATCCAACACTGCCGTAATTAAGAATATTTCTAACTTAGCATATGAATACAACAGGTTTTTACAACTTTTTAAGTATTATAATGTGCAAAACAGGCTTACATTAATGCGAGTCCTTGTTGGGCGCCATGTTTCTTCCTCTCGAAAGCGTGAAACTGCGCCCACCCTATGCTGTAAAGTCTGCATCCCAAAAAACTATCTGAAAGGGCTAAAACGCACTTCGCCTTAGCCCTTACCCTATTCCAGAAATAGATTTGGGACACCCCTTTGACTCTCGTGAACGCGCAAATCATAGGGATAGGGCTAAGGCGAAGGGCTAAGGGGGAGAATTGAGATTGAGCCTTAATGTCATTGGTTGGAGAGTCTCTCCATAGGAAGCGGTGAACATGCAGCTCCTGTTCCTCTAACCAGCCCAAATTGTACATTTTGGATACGTCGCCAATCGCCGCATGCTCCTCCTCCCGGAAACCGAGCAAGACCGTCTGGGTGGGGTTCAAGACATCTGGGCCCTTCAGCAGGATACCATTAAGACTAATGCCCTTGAATCCCTGGCTGCTGTCCCACACTAGTCTCACTGGGGTGGAGACAGAATGAGGGTTGGGTGCTGTCAGGTAGTTCAACCAACATATAGCTCCATTCAAACTGTCCATTATGGCGCTGGAAAGCTTGATCGCAGTCCCTCTCGCCACCATGTTGTGCATCTGCCTCGCATGAGCTTCCTTCCACTTTGGGTCCCTCTTGAAGCGCTTTTCCGATTTCAATTACAATGATGGAAATGAAATGGTTTCCTGTTGTTGGGATCTGTACGCCATGTGGGCCTGAGGCCTACATGTAACTTTCAAAGCCTGACCTGGACCCTCTTACGACCGTTAGAAACTGGCGCCACCACCCGCTGGTTTCCCCACCTAGGTGTAATTCTTTTATTCAAACCAAGACTCTGCACGGTCATTGGCCCCTGCCAGGTAAACTCCGCAGGGATCCTCAATGACGTCATAACGCCTTTAAAACGTCAAGCTTGAACAGAGGTGCGCTGCTCTCCACGGAAAGTAAATGGTACATGGACTTGAGCTTATACAGTGCTTTTCTAGTTTTTTGACTACTCAAAGCTGCTTTACACCGCAGGTCACACCTACGCATTCACACCCATTCGCACTCACATTCACTCACTGATGGTTCAGAGTTTCTATGTTAGTTATCCATCAGTAGCTCTAACACATTCACGCCCTTTCATGCCCATTTACACGCCACTGACACAGCAGTGGGAGCAACTTGGGGTAAAGTGTCTTGCCCAAGGACACATCGCCATGTGTCGCCCGGAGCTGGGCTTGAACCTGCAACCTCCCAATCACTGACCAAGTGCACTATCAAACTGCACCACCGTCTACTTCCAGTAAACAGCTCTTGCGGGCTCTTTCTGCGATTGGACCACCAAAAGGAAGCATTTAACAAACGTTTGTTTTCTTTCTTTTCATCAAACCTAGGTCCCAGTTTTTCACTCCCAGGTCGAGCAGACTGTTTCTTTGTTTTGTTTTTTCTCCCTTTTTTTCCAACTTCGTTTCCTGATGCAGACCGCTGCACGAGCAGCTGATTGCACCAGCAAGAGGACGAGTGTGCCAACTTTGTTAGAGGCCTAACAAAGTATCTTGTCCTCTGTTTATGGTTTGTCTTTACTGCTACCAGACAAACCTGTACCTCGCTACTACGAGAAGAACTTTCACCGCCTGAACCCCACGAGCCCAGAGCGCAGCAAAGACCCAGAGCGCACAGTGGACCCAGCATGTAACCCCGGACTTGGCGCTGAGCAGCAGACCCAGCATGTTGCCACAGACTTCAGAGCGAACTCTTCCATCCTCTCTCCATTCCCATTCGTCCAAACTCCAGAGGACCGGAGCACTAAAGAAAGAGGCTTATGTCTGGGCAGAGGCGGATCAGTTTAGAGTGTGTCTAATTTGCTTTTGTGCTTGTGAGACCTGTTTCATCTCTGCTGCGTTTTATTCTCAGTCGTCTACCCATGATCAGTTTATAAATAGCATATTGCTGGTTGAAGGTCCAATATCAGACCAGGTAGACTTCAGTTTACTGGCTATGTTATTGTGTAGTGATACTGTTTTTATTAACTGAAGGTGACGTTCTTCCTCGGGGTCTGTCTCTCTCTCTCTCCCTCCCTAACCCCTCTATTTCCTACACATACATGCACACCTCCCTCACACTAAACAGACATTAAAGGTGCTGTCCGGTGCGTGCCTAAAATTCTTCAACGGTCGCTTCAGTAATACGTGAGACTAAAAGACCCTTTGCCCTGGTGGTGAGTGTCCATCTTGGCTCTAGGGTGGATAGGACACTTTCCTCTGTCTCCATTTTGGTCTAAAATACGCTCTCACATGATCCCTTAGCCACTTCCTCTCTATCTCTCCTTCCCTTGTGCCTCTTTTTACACACACATAGACACACACCCTTAAGCTTCATCATCTATGACTGCATTAACTGGTTCTGCTGTGGTTGCTGTTTGTTGTTAGTGATATTTTGAGTACTGCTGCTTCAGTCATTGTATTCTTTGATGCTGTTACTATTGCATTACCTTTTTTTCAGTAGTTTGTAGTTAATGTTTTGCTTATTATTTAAATTATAATAGTTTGTAGCAAGTAATGTTGTTTTAAAAAATTATCACTTTTAACAAACTTGATTATAATTAAATCTGTCATTGTTTGTGTTTATTGTGGTTATATAAATGTGATACTTGCTGGAGTCATAACAGTCAGTGCTCGGACTACATGTTTAGATTTTTACACACCTTCTGAGACTGAATTCCAATCTTATCAATTTGGATATCGGTCCGTGGAGACAGGGTGGTGCCCCGCAAAATATCGATTTTATAATCATATTTATCAATTTGAATAATTATCTTTGCTAATTTTTAATATTAAAAATTATTTTTAAATTATAATTAATTATTATTAATATTAATCGGCAATAGCCAAATTGCCCCCTACTAGCGCACAACACTATCAAGGATTTTTACTGCCTTCTTAAAGAGAGATATGATGGGTTTTATTGTACTTGATGTTGTACGTGACCAGGTTGTATTGCAGTACTTTATATGAGAGAGAATCATTGCATGCATATAAGCCTTAGCTGACTGTCTAGTGAGAAAGGGTCTTATATGACCGCAATTTGCCAGATTGAACTTTATGGCATTTGAGATTTTCTTAACATGGTCTTTAAAAGTCAGATTGGAATCAAAAATTACACCAAGATATTTAAATTTTTCCACCACATCAAGTCTCTCTCCAGTGACAAAAACACATGGCTGCTGCTCCCCTGCTGGCTGATGGGAGAAAAACATGCACACAGTCTTTTTGGTGTTTAGGTGTAAGCAGGAATTCTGCAGCCAACCAGACACTGGTGTCATAGCTGAAGATAGTATGACTGCAGCTTCTTGTTTTCTTTTTGCATGAGTGTAAAATACGGTGTCATCTGCATATAGTTGCACTTTTAAATTTGAATAGACATTTGGCAGATCATAACATAAAGACTGAATAAGATCGTCCCTAAGATGGAGCCTTGTGGTACTCCATCTGAACGACTGAGGTTTGATGATTTTAACTCTCCAGTGTGAATAGTTTGGTTTCGGTTTGATAAATATGATTTCATCCAGCAGAGAGCTGTATTTGAAAAGTTAAAATAAGACAGTTTTGCTTAAAATAGGACATACTGGGTCGCAGGCAGCGCAGATGCTGTCCCACTGCAGCCACTTAACGATCTCAGCATTGCAAGCAGCTGTGGTACTGACTTTCATGCCACTCTTTAGCTTGGGGGCGTTGTTCGGGAGAACCTCAACTATCCTGGACCCTGCCCTCATGGAGCAGGCAAAGTGAGTCGAAGAGTGGTGTGTGGTCACCTCAATGTCCTCAGAAAGGTCTGGGTGCACACCACTGATGGTCTTCCCTAGTGGACTGTCCCACAGCACTAAATTACCACACCTCATCATTCACTGAGGGGCAAGATGACCTTCCCGGGTACTGATAAGTAACTCAACCTTTTCTGGACGGGTCAGCTCCCCCTGTTTGACAATGCCTGGGAAGAACCTTTCAAGGTGTTCTGAGTCCACAGCATGGTCTACTCTGGCTATTTCTTCCAGTCTAAAGCAGAGCAACTCATGAAGTCGCAATGTCCCCTTTTTTGTGGCTACTTTTATGCTCACACAGTACCTTTTGTCTCGACCTTCACCTCCATACCACCCATACCATGCACGACGAGTGTAATGGACTCACCAGCCAATCCAAGTCCCTCTGCTGCTTGGTGTGTGAAATAGTTTGTATCAGAGGCTAAATCAATTAGCGCACCTACCCAGTCCCCCCTCTTGGTCGTGGCTTCCACCAACATCGTGAGGACCGGGTGCTCCTTAGGTCCACTCTCATCCACTAGATCTTCACCAGCACATACTGTTGAGAATACCTTATTTGTGCTGGCATTACAAACAGCCTCCAGCTGCTCTGGGGTCAGACCTAGACTAGCAAACACAGCCTCCTGCTCTCCAGTCGACTGCGGGATTCTCTCTTCTTTTCCCCCTTAGTCTCACCTCTGGTGGAGACCTTTTTGATTGGTGGTTTGAGGCACAGGAAGAAGTGGTTGTCTGGAGGGATGTCACCTCTTTTACATTCATCATTGCGACACAAAAAGCTTTCATTGCTCGGACTGTCCTTCCCTTGGAGGTCGAGGCATTTGGGGCAGGCTTTTGTCTTTTTACTTGGGCTCTCTGCTCTGACAGGCTGGACTTCTTGAATGTCTTATGACGGTACAAATTTCCGGCATGCCCCTCTTCGCCACACATACCACCAGGCTCTCGTGATGATTCTCCCCTCGCCTCGCTTGCCATGGCCCTAGTAAATGAACGCCCTTCCTGCCTATGGTCCCCCAGCCTTTCCCTTGTCTTCTCACAGGGGCTAGGTTCAGCTGCTCTGGCTGAGTTTGGTCGTCTTGTGATTTTTAACTGCTCCAGTTGCTCCAGACTGTTTTCTGATCCCACAGGAACTGCCATAGTTTGTCAAATCAGTTCGTGGGTTGGCGTTGCTCACACTGGGATAACAGCCATCTTTCCTTCATACTGTCTGGCAGCATACTTTCAAGTGATCGGATCACCAACTGGTTTTTATTGGCGTCCTCACAGCCTAAGTCTATGAGGTCAAACAGTGCCCTTTCCACCATTTGAATCAACTGTAATGCCTCCCTTGGCTGGTTGCTATACACAGCTGGTAAATCCTGTAGCTCCAGTATGATGTCATCCGCTATTTGCGATATATCTACATAACAGTCCTCCAAAACCCAAAAGAACTCATCTGCAGTGCAGCAATAAGACAACCTGTGTTCACGTTTTAATACATCACTGATGCTGTCCAGCAGGTGAAAGAGCCAACACTCCGGGGATCCCATGGGTTCAGCTAATGCCTGGAGAGTCACCCAGTTACTTTTCCATTGCCAATGACTTCTCCTGTCCCCAGAGAACTTTGGCAGGCTTAGGGGTGCAAGCGCAATCCTGGGTTTGATTAACCCTTGCGAGATGGCAGACGTACTTCGGCCTACTCCAACACCATCTGGTGGAATAGTGTGCAGTCCTTGGTGCTGCCGCGTTGTGCTAGAAAAGCCAGGGCTAAATGCTAGGCTCATGGACTGCAATGGTGGATGTTTATGTGGTGTCATTTGGGGAGAGCCCGACCGGGTCCTTGTGCCTTTTGCTCCATCAGAACGGTCCACATTACCATCCAGTGCACTGCCAGTCACTGCAGTGGTTGGGTTGGTGACCAGGCCTGTGCCTGCACTCTGCCTGCCATTGTCATGTGCTGCACCACCGAAAACCACACCAACTGGATGTACACTTAGTCCATCAGTGGTGGTTGTCCCACCATCATCCACATTGCAATTACTGTCGTCTCTTCTGCCAACATCGGCCTCTTTCTCTTTACCACTTGCCAGGGCACCAAGGTTGCCATGTACTGATATTGTGCCTTGGCACATGTAGTTAGTCAGTACAACTATAACCACATTTTTCTTCTCCCTACAATCTGTGAGGAAGGTTCCCATGACATCCACTTCCTTTTCAGGGACATAGCGCTCCCATTCCTGCACAAACTCCTCTAGAACTTCGACTCTGCTTTCAACTGCTGTGTGCATCATATCATATTGTTCACTGGTGATGTACCCCTACTGCAGCGCTTCAGCTTAATCAATCACGTCCTTAAGGCCAACCTTCAGACTGCCAAAAGGACTTTATGCATAGCGGGATCACAGTGTCTCTTTAATTTTCATCTCAGCGTCCTAATACTTTGTGCGGCACTCTTGCAGCCTTTTCCTTACATCAGCTACATCCTTGTTGTATTAACTTTCATCCTCCTCTTACATAGCAGCAATGTAATCAAAACTTCTATTACAGATCTCTTCATAGCCGTCTTTGAGTGCTCTCAGTTAAAGTTTGAGGTTGTGTTCAGTTAAAAGGTCTATATTCAGCAGCATTTGCCTTCCTATTAAAAACCCCTTGTGCATGAGAATGCTTTTTCTTTAATTCAACAAAGTCTGTCCTGCTTTTTTGATGACATACTTTCGGCTGTCGTATCTGTCCAAGATGGCGGCGGCCCACCTATGTTAGCTTAGTGGTAGCTACTCAACACGCTAACACATAAATCTGGCGAACGGCTTATCCTATTCTGTTGCGCTTAACAGTCACAATCACAGTTACACAAGCACAGTCAGAGACCATACGAAATCCTTCCTCGAGGGCTTGATCTGCATCGAACGCTCCGTCGATCCGCCGGGAAGCTCCACAGGGAAGCTCCACCGGGCCTCGTTTCGCACTAGCTTCCTGTAGCTGGTGTCGTTGACACTGTCTGAACTCCGCTTCTCTGTCACGGGTCTGGCTTTGTGTTGATTACTGTACGGTTTCTTACTATATTTAACTGTGTCAAACTAATAATCCCACGGCACAGGGTGTGCCTGACCGGTGAAACAGTGTCACACTCAGCTCCGACACAATCTTTGTGCTTTTAACTTGTTTATTGGCCTTCAGCAACTCTACACATGCTTTCCTTAGGCATTTAAACCATGAACAATCGTGCCGTCAGCAACAGGTAATCAACTAGAAAACAAAGAATAACAACAAAGTACTATGTTAAAAGGCACAAATATACTAATGAGTTTTATCTCAAGTTATATCAAGTTTTAATCACTTATTGTAAACAACAACTCACCCGTTCGGCTTCACCGGTCAACAGTAGGCACAACAAGAAAGACTAATTTTTGTCCAAACACAAGGTGGAATACTGCCCCTAGAAGGCGCAATAAACATACATATTTTGAAAAATAGGAAAACTACACACAGACAGAATGGGGTCCTGAAAAAATGTATTTGCAAAACTGTGTGTCGAAACCAGACTAAAATGGACTGCACTCCTTCTACTAGCTCTAATGTCAATGAGGTCCACACCAATAAGAAAGCACAAGCTTACACCCCATGAGATTATCACTGGTCGGGCAATGTCTATACCTCCCAACTCGATTCTCTGTATGAAGAAAATGGATCTTCATGCAATGGATGAACCCCTTATGACACTTTGTTCTGCTTTAACCTCTACTGTTCAACTCATCCACAGTCGGGTGAAAGCTGTCCAGTCTCCCCATAGTGACAAACCAACCAGGTGACTGCGTCTGCCAAACCACAGCAGGTCCTGCTCAACACAAACACGGCAGTTAAGTGTGAAGGTTGTTCCACCTGTGTTCATGCATCACACTGCAAAAAAACACCAGCACCATGCACCAGAAACCAGCAGCACTCCTCTTCACCTCGTGGGTCCTCACCTTCATCATCTCAGAAGTAGTAAGGAGCCAAACGGCTCTTACCCTGGCAGCGACGCCTCTACAAGTGGCAGGTGAGATGAAAAACAGTGCGGACACACTGGGGCAGCACAACGGGCACCGGAGCCCCAGAAGCAGATGAGCGATGACCACCACTACATTGGAGCAGTAGAACAGGCACCAGAGCCCCAAAAGCAGACGAGCGATGACCACTACCACAATGGAACAGCAGAAGAGGCACCAGAGGCCCAGAAGCAGGACGATGACCACTACCACAATGGAGCAGCAGAATAGGCGCCGGAGCCCCATAACCAGACGAGCGATGACCACTAACACAACGGAGCAGCAGAACAGGCACTCAAGCCCCAGAAGCAGACAAACAATGACCACCACCTCACCAAAGCAGCAGAACAGGCACCAGGGGCCCAGAATGATGATCAGTACCATGAACAAAAGGGGTTTATTGTATTTCTGGTATGAAAGCGTATGAATTTTTACCTACTGGCTGGTCTAGAGTATGTTGTTTGGGTCATGTGATACCAGCTATGAGGGTCATTGCTGCACCACCAAGTGTACACAGTGTCAAAAGAGACTTATTCACCCACACACAAACACCGTCAACAAGACTGTTTGGTGCTCTCATCCAATGGAGCAATGGAGACATGACAGCCTTAGATCAAATCAAGGACCTTTCACATTGCCGTTGAGGATCTAGCAAATTCAACTGCAAAAGGCATGTCCATGCTATCACAAGAGATGACAGGGGTAAAACTGATGGCTTTACGAAACTGTGTTGCTCTTGATTATTTGTTGGCTTCTCAAGGAGGAACTTGGGCTGTGATTGGAACTGAATGTTGGACATTTATACCTGACCACATTGCTACTCTACAAGAAATAACTGCTCATCTGACTGACAATGCCAAAACATTGAATTATTCTGATCTTTCTGTTCATTTTGATTGGATTAAAGAAAAAACAAATGGAGGGCTGGGTTACTTAATCCTTGAGCTGATACTGTTTGGTTTTGGGATATCAAATGCGATAAGTCATCTTACAATGTGCCTTTAAGTTAATATGCAAATCATTACTTACTTTGCCATCCACTACAATGAAGTACTCCACTGTAACTGTTCCAACTCCTCTACAAGATGAAAGTCCAAATTTTATGTTTGAAATAAAAACTGATGTTTGTAGTTAACCTGAAAGATGACTTTCAACTGTTCTACACTACATGTTCAACTTTTTTACCCCTTAAAAAACAGTGGAATTGATAGGGAAAATGTCCAATTGTTTTTGTCTTGCTTTGTATTATTTAGTGCCTTGGAATGCAAATTGTCTGTAGCCTGGTATTACACCCTGAAGGTCCAGACTGACCCCACACATCCTTGCACCTTTGATCAAAGAATTTCCTATGCATACTGGCTGAGGAAATAACTGCTATCTTCTGTCTAATGACTCACAATGGCCAAATACAATCAGATGTCTGTCTTCTGCCTCAATTGATGTACCATGTCTAATTGATTTAGCATTTTTGGTTAAGATACAGCGACCTCTTTCCTGCTGTACTTAAACTCTGTTCTTTCCTCAGTCGTGGTCAGCTCAAACACACAGGCCAGATCTGTCTGTCGGTTCACCAGCTTGCTGGCTTCAATAAACTCACCTCAACACAGCATACCCGAAACTGGACTCTGAGAACTTTTCTTCAACAACTCTAAGATCTGTGATTTTTTTCATATTGTCCTCATTGATCCTGACTATTCTTACAGAATTTTTTGAAAGAAGAGAACACTGAAACTAAAGGAGGGACTTCCTCTTACTGATGTTTTTACTCACTTGTTTGTTCAGGTGTCACAGCAGCCTCAGTAACTGTGGAGTTCAGGGGTCCATTTGCATGTTGCACAACTTCCTGTCTGTCCTCTTCCTCAGTGTCATAAGCAAAAGTGTGATCCTCATCCTCACCAGCAGGAGTCTCTGATTGCTGCTTCCTGCTCTCTATGGTATCCACAGAGGGATGGGAAACTGGGATGGAAAAAATGTGATTATAAGGATGATGATTCGACTAAAAAGCACTGACATAATGAAGATGTTGTGTGGGTTGTTAAAGAAACAAAGCGGAGCATTGCCTTTCAATCAACATGTTGACAGTTCCTCCTTCTGTCATTACATGATGAAACTAGACTGACAATGTATTTAAAGATTTGTTCTAATTTTTGGACTCAGGTATTGACTTCATTCTTATGCTCCCACGTGTTGTGTTATGTCTATTCTAATTGTGTGTCATGTTTGATACTTCTACTACTATACTTGGTTCAAGAGCAACTGAAACAACCAAATGTCTCCATGAAGAACAATAAAGCAGTCATGATTCTGTTTTTGATTCACAGCCACATTCTTGGCTTGATCAAAATTTCATCAACATCTTTTGAAATGTGTCAATCATCAGAATTCAAAGTTGTCCCAGAGCAACAACAATAAAAACGGTTTGACAAATACCTGTCTAAAGTTAGCACATGGAGGATGCAGGCACGGCTGTCTGCAGTGATGCAGATGCCTGGGAATCCAAATTTGTGTCTGACACGTATCGATTTGCTCAGAGTGACTGATGGCCCAAACAGAAGAAGTCCAGTGCACGATGCTGCCCAAAGGTCACTCACCAACAACACCTCAGCTTTAGAAAAGACACTAGAGCTGCTCAAAGCATAGGATGCAGCGGTGTGATGCATGCCTCCACTGGACTCTGGAGCGGTGCAGACGTGTTTTCTACAGTGACCTATCAAGCTTCTCTGTCTGGCAATCTGATGGACCAGTCTGTGTTTAACAGTCACCAGTAGAACTGTAATTGAGTGACTGCATTGCACCAAGTGTAAAGTTTGGTGGAGGGGGATTATGGTGTGGGGATGTTTTTTGGGAATTGGTCTTGGCCCCTCAGTTCCAATGAAAGGAACTCTTAATGCTTCGGTATACCATCATATGGTTGACAATTTCATGATTCATATTTTGTGGCTGCAGTTTGGAGATGGCCAAACTGTACCAACTAGAGCACTAGAGGTGCTCAAAGTATAGGATGCAGTGGTGTGATGCATGCCTCCACTGGACTCTGGTGCGGTGCAGTCGTGTTCTCTACAGTGACCTATCAAGCTTCTCTGTCTGGCAATCTGATGCACCAGTCTGTGTTTACCAGTCCCCAGTAGAACTGTACTTGTGTGACTCAATTGTACCAAGTGTAAAGTTTGGTGGAGGGGGATTATGGTGTGGGGATGTTTTTTGGGAATTGGTCTTGGCCCCTCAGTTCCAATGAAAGGAACTCTTAATGCTTGAGAATACCAACACATGGTGGACAGTTTCATGATTCATATGTTGTGGGTACAGTTTCGAGATGGCTCCTCCCTCTTCCAACATGTGTGCACACTAATGCCCAACAAAAACAAAACAAAATAAAAACAAACAAGTTACTTCTCAACTGCATTCAGTTGTAAGGCCTGCTGTTGGTTTATATTTCTGTCACCATCAGGTTGTTGGACGTAGTGACATTAGGAGGACAATGGACTCCCACAACAAGTCTGCAGGGTCTTTTCTGTCAGTGAGTTTATACAGAGTTTATGGTGTTGACTCTCAGATCTGTCATTTATTCATATTGTCCTCATTGATCCCGATTATTCTTTCAGAATTGTTTGACAGAAGATAACACTGAAACTTAAAGAGGGACTTCCTCTTACTGATGTTTTTACTCACTTATTTGTTCAGGTGTCACAGCAGCCTCAGTAACTGTGGTGTTCAGGGGTTCACCACAGTTTGCATCTTTGGTGAAGTTTTGAATTCCTGGGGATAATGTAGTTTTGTCCACAGCTTCCTGTCTGTCCTCTTCCTTAGTGTCATCAGCCATGGTGTGATCCTCATCCTCACCAGCAGGAGTCTCTGATTGGTTCTCCATGCTCTCTATGGTCTCCACAGAGGGATGGGGAACTGTAAAATAATGTGATTATGATGATGATGATTCTACTAAAAAGCACTGCCAGAATGAAGATGGTGTGAGGTTTGTTAAACAAATGAAGCTGAGTATTGCCTTTCCATCAATTTCTTGACGGTCTCTCCTGCTTTCATTACATGTTGAAACTGGATTCCCAATGACTTCGAAGGACTGCTCCAATTTTTGCATTCAGGTTTTGACTTCATTTGTATGCTCCCATGTATTGTGTGATGTCTATACTCTATTTATGTAATGTTTGATACCCCTACTGCTATACTTGGTACAAGAGCAACTGAAATAACAACAAAATGTCTCCTTGAAGAACTATAAAGCAGTCATGACTGTGATTCTGATTCAAGCCACATTCTTGGCTTGATCAAAATTTCCTGAATAACTTTTGATATATGTACATATACAAAACCCAAAACCAGTGAAGTTGGCACATTGTGTAAATTGTAAATAAAAACAGAATACAATGATTTGCAAATCTCTTTCAACCTATATTCAATTGAATACACAGCAAAGACAATTTACTCAACCATGTCTGTCTTGCCAACTTCCAGTGTCCAATGAGTTAACTCGTCTGATTGCTTCACAGCCCAATCAGGGAAAAGAGAGAGAGGTGGGAGCTGTGGACGTGATGACAACAGGAAGTGATTGTATGTTAGAAATCAATGGCATTTTCTGAAGCAGTCTCTGTATCTGTTTTTTTTTTTAAATCAGAAATTGACTAATTTTTTAGGAGGAAAGAATGTCACTTGAAGCTTGTCTTTCAAGTAATCATTTGCACTTCTTCTGACCGGAAATCACTGCCGGGAAAGTGGGAAAGAACAAGGAAACCAAGGAAACCGGATGTGCCGGTTAGCTTGTGGTTGTTGTGGTCACTCAATGATCCTTGGCGAAATCTGATCTTCTCACAAGTTTACCAAGGAAAATGTCATTGTCGAGGATCATGTCACAAATAAGAGTTACATGGCACATCTGTGTGGTATAATTTAATGTAAGATGATAGTCTTAGATAGTTAACACTGTTTTTATCCATTAGCTGCTGCATGTGTGTTAGTCGCTACATGTGCTAAGTCATACATAGCAGCATTGCTTGGTATGGATTGGTCTGTGATGAGTGTGACGAGCCGACCAATCGTCCAATCACAACCTGGTATTGTTTTTGAAGATTGCCCCTCTGAAAACATTGTCAAATGGCTATTTCCCAGATGGATTAGAGAAAAATTTCCATGGCAAAACTTTCAGTCTGGCATGTCAGGGTAAGTAATTTGAGGTTAGTGTTGCAAAAATGTTTAAATTTCAGTTTCATGACTAACCCATGTCATTCATAATTTGTGCTGCTAGTTCATATTTCTGCCATCATCAGGTTGTTGGATGCAGTGACATTCAGAGGACTAAGGTCTCTCAGAACAAGTCTGCAAGATCTTTAATATTAGTTCATGCAAAGAATTAAAGTTGTTGACACTCAGATCTGTGATTTATTCATATTGTCCTCGTTTACCCTGAATATTTGTATTCAACTGTTTTTAAGGGGAGTACATTTAAACTAAAGGAGGGACTTCCTCTTAATGATGTTTTTACTCACTTGTTTGTTCAGGTGTCACAGCAGCCTCAGTGACTGTGGTGTTCAGGGGTCCATTTGAAACTTTGGGTAATTTCTTAACATCTGAAAACGACGCAGTTGTGTCCATTGGTTCCTGCCCGTCTTCTTCCTCAGTGTAAATATTCTCAGGGTCACCCTCATCCTCACTCACAGGAGTCTCTGATTGCTGCTCCCTGCTCTCATGACATACTGTTGTCTTCACAGAGGGATTGGAAACTTTAAAAATATATGAAATTAGACATTCTTCTTAAAGCACGGACAGACTGAGCATGGTCCATGGTGTGTAAAACAAACGATGCAGAACTTTACCTCCCCCTTCACTCTGTTGACTGTCCCTCCTGCTGCCTTCACATGTTGGAGTTGAATTTTCTGCTCCCTCCTTGGAGGTAAGCACACCAAATGAATCTTCATCGCTGGTTTCCTTTATTACAGGACAAACAAGGAATATCGGTTAAATCATTTACTGAAAATCTCAAACACACACTTGAGGTCTTGAAAAGACCCTAAGATATTGACACTTATTCAATATCTTAAATAAGTACAAGTCCATTATTTACCTTCATTGTGTCTTTGTCACTCCACACTTGCTCTGGATTGTTGAAACTTCTCTCTGAAAATGATCGGACAAGATTTTGATTTCAGTGTACTCAAATTTTTTCAATGAAAAACATGTAAGGCCGCCTAATGCGTCATTTACCAGTTATTAAAATGGCAATAAACAGTCTTTCAATGAGCCTACATGCTTTCTACAGTCAATAGAATCTGTGTTGCATATATTTGTTCTAATTTATGCTTCAAAGAATCTACATTAGTGTACAAACGTGAAAAGAATAAGAGTAGAAGGAATCACCAAAACTTGATAGTATTAGCTTTTGTAGCAGAGTGACAGTTTAAATACAAAAACAACCATTAAAATAAAAAGAATAACAGTAATAATGGTATCAATATTTACAAATCAAGAAAAACTCATCATAGTAGCAGCTTTATTTTGACAATTTTGATTTTCATTTATTTTCTATAGCCGGCTATCCCTTTCGGGGTTGCAGGGGGCTGGAGCTGATCCCAGCTATCATCGGGCAAGTCCCGACCTGGGAATTGAACCAGGAACCTTCTTGCTGAAAGGCACATGCTCTACCAGCTGCACCATCGTGCCACCCACAACTTTGATGTTTCTAAGTAAAATCACTCACTAAATGATGGTTTCGGTCAGTTCCAGGCTCATATTTTCCCATTACAAAGAGATAATTTGTCATATTGTTATATTTTGTATGTTTTTATTAATTTTAGCCATCTTTAATATTTTTGAGTGCATTAACTTAAAAAGCTGCTCGTGCATATGACATTACATTCAGTATCTGTGGATTTTCCCCCTTTTTCAGTTTTCATGACTATCCAATGCCCAAACAAAACCAGAAACTCTCCTGAGATAAATATTTTACAAGCTGCATGGGAAATCAAAATAATCAATGGTGATTTTTAAAGGCAGGTATCAAACCCAACCCCCCAAACTATAAAATCTGCATGAAATCAAGCTGTACACTGCTCACTAAGTGTTTGAGCCTTAACTTTTTTGGCCTGTCTGAAATTAGTATCCCCCCCCGCCCCCCCCCCGCCTGCATTCACATCACTCCTCATCAAATGCCCTTCAACATGCAGCTGATGGAGTGATGAACAGTTGTTTGCTACCTCTCGTATATTTGTGCACTTATGTTTTTTCTGTGAGAACAGGCTGGCTTTTTAGCTGTCAGCTAGCTACGCTAGGTTTGGCCTAACTGCAGAGATGTCATTGTTATGGTACGGCCACACCGGACGCGAATTCGCCTGGACGCGCGTCAGGATTACATACAAAGTCTATGCAAACACGCGTCTTGACGCAAATTCGCCCCGGGTGGCGCGTTGGACGCGTTTGGCGCAGCGCGTCTGAGCGTTGGACGCGTTTGGAAGCGTCGAGGCATTTTAGCGCTAAGCGCCTCGGCGCTCGAGTTGAAAATATTGAACTTTTGAGCGCCAGTTGCGCGGCAGCGATGACATTCCCCGGCGTCATTGATTTGATGGCGTGTGGCCTCCATGACCCCCTGCTCCCGCTCAAGCCCCTCTCAAAGATGGAGGAGAGGTTTATCGGCACTGTTTGCTATCATTCGGAGCTATACTATTCGGCGTGTATACTCTACAGAGACCGGAACAAAAGGAAGCAGGCTTGGGTGAAAGTCGCTGAGGAGACAGGTTTGATTTAATGATGTGTGGCCTTGACCTCCTGCTCCTGCTCAAACCCCCTCTCAAAGATGGAGGAGAGGTTTATCTGCGCTGTTTGCTATCATCCGGAGCTAAACTACTCGGCGTGTGTCCTCTACAGAGACTGGAACAAAAGGAGCAGGCTTGGGTGAAAGTCGCTGAGGAGACAGGTTTTGAAGGTAAGTTCTGTAAATATTCGTTTCCAGCTGGATTTGCCTGCACGGGTCATCACTGAGTTCGACCGGCTCCGGCTCTCTACTGCGCCTGCGCCGGGACGCGCGTCGTCCCACAGCTTGTCAAAATATCCAGCGTCCAGCTTCGGGGGTTAAGCGTGGCACGTTACAGGCTTTACGCGCGTTAAAATTCGCCAATTCGCGTCCGGTGTGGCCGTAGCATTATGCTGCGTTCACACCGGACGCAAATTGGCGTCAATGGACGCGCGTAACGCCTGTGACGCGCCGTGCTTAACGCCCGAGGCTGGGCGCTGGACATTTTGACAAGCTGAGGGCCAGCGTCCTGGCGCAGCGCTGAGAGCGAGCTTGTCGGACTCAGTGATGACCGATGCAGGCAAATCCAGCTGGAAACAATAATTTACAGAACTTACCTTCAAAACCTGTCTCCTCGGCGACTTTCACCCAAGCCTGCTCCCTTTGTTCTGGTCTCTGTAGAGTATACACGCCGAATAGTATAGCTCCAGATGATAACAGATGGCTTTGGCGGGAGCAGGGGGCGAGCGTCATATGTTATCAAATCAATGGCGTTGGGGGGATGTCACGCTGATTGGCTGCCGCGCCTGGCGTCAAGCGAACTGGCGTCGAAAGTTCAATATTTTCAACTCGGCGTCGGCGTCGGGCGTTAGAGCGTCGGGCGTCGGGCGTCGAGGCGTCAAAGCGCCTCGGCGCTCAACGCCTCAAACGCGCGGACGCTCAAACACGTCAACGCTCCGCCCAGGGCGAATCTCGTCAAGACGCCTTTGCATTGACTTTGTGTGTAATCTCGTCGCGTCGGCGGTCGCGTCGGTGTGAACACTCCATTAACATAGACAGACAGGAAGTAATAAGCTAGGTTAGCACAACTTTACCAATGTAACATGAGTGAAATGCCTGACCGACACAACAAAGCATGAGTCACTTGTCCTGACACATGGCAAAGAGAGGGAGATGTTTTGAGTCACTGTTAATTTCACTGCGTTGTTATACACATGCCTGTCTGTGTGACTGATTAGACAGCAGTGGGGAGGGGACTGAGGATTGAATGGAGTCAAAGCTCCATCTACTAGATTAAGAGTGCAACAACATCATTCTGCACAACTTGGACATTGAATGTCATTTGTTATTTTGAAAGAAAGTTAAAATATATATCAATGTGAATTCAGCAAAACTCCAGCCAATGTAAAATATTT